>CM077665.1:256489646-257689646 GCA_039707655.1 Elymus sibiricus
CATATGCTTAACTAATAAAACTTGTATAGGGAATGATCAACCCATGAATAATTTAATCAACAACCCGGGCCAGTGCTCCTCATGTGTGTTGGTCCAAAGTAGAGCCACTTGTGGGGCCACCCCGGGGCAACTTGGGTGTTTAATTTGGCCACCGTACATAGTGCTCATATGGTAGTGCCCCTGAGAAGGAGATAGCGCGACTCCTATCGGGATCTGGCCTGCCGGGCCGTCTTGCTGGATTTCTTTTACCTTTAACGATTGTGTTGTGCACCGGGATTTCGTGGACACTTCAGGCTATCTCGCGGTTGAGGTTTTCCACCGCAGCTTGTGTTTAGTTTGTGAAGGATGAGTTGGAGCACCCCTGTAGGGTTAAATCTTTCTAAAAGTCGTGCTCGCAGTTACGTGGCAACTTGGAAACTTTATAATACCCGGTTACAGAAAACTTGAAGTAAACTCAATTAAAATACACAAACCGTGACCGTCTGTTCTTCTGAGGTTTGAACCAAGAAGAGAACATGGCGGGGGTTATGTTTGACTCATAAGTAGGTGTTCAGGATCACTTCTTGATCATTGCTAGCTCATGTCCGTTATGCGTAGATCCCTCTTCTTATTATTGTACTCGTAAGTAGCTAGATAAAAATGCTTCGTGCTACTGCAACCTTACCACTTAACCAGACCTCACCCATTAAGCTTTGCTAGTCTTGATACCCTTGGTAATGAGATTGCTGAGTCCCCATGGCTCACAGGTTCATACAACAACAGGTGCAGGTACAGGTAATGCGATGCTTTGACGTGAGAGTGATGCTTGATTCTATTTGGAGTTCCTCTTCTTCTTCATCGATCATAGGATGGGTTCCAGGTTGTCAACCTGGGATTAGCAGGGTGGACGTCATCTTATTTTTCTTTTGATTTCAACCGTAGTCGGATCCTTCTCTTCTGTATGATGATTGTTATGTATAGATGTGTGAGATATTTATGTTGTAGCATGTGGCGAGTGTAAGCCAACTCCATATACTCATCTCTTCTTTACATGTATTGTGACGATTTCCATTTTTGCGAAGCGACCCGAAATGTGCTTCAATCCTTATTGAGTCCCTCAAGCCATCGTGAGGATAGTACCGCATTTTGGGATTGACAAGTTGGTAACCAAGTAGTACCGACCTAGGAACCCCCTTGATTGATCGAGCTTGGCCGTTGTCGAGTCTAGAAAGAAAAAAACTATATTTTGAGTCTAGTTATATATCATAGAGTAGGAATTCTTTTTTACTTATCATCCCCATCGTCGCTCTGGTGAGGAATCGTGATGTAAAAGTTTTGATTCTATCCCTCTTCTCACTCAAAGAAAATTTAGGATCACGCGAGTATTTTGGAACATCTATGATGTCGGTGTGACCGAAATTTTGTTCTTGGTGCCTCCCGTCTGTATGGATTGGATCTGGGGAGTTGAGCTCCAAGGTGTTGTTGTCACACACGCTATCATTCAGTTTCCTTAGCATCTCAGGACGAAGATGTTCAAAATCGCTTCAATACTATCTGTGGCTAGAGGAGTCTGATGCCACCCAGTACTAGGGAGAGAGATCAGGTATACTCCCATGTTTAGTATCGTTGTGATCACGAGGGTCTGAGGTAGATGAGTTTCTGAGACCACTGGTCATGTCTTGACGGATGTGATACATTGGAGAGTAGTGTCATGTTAGGAGTTGAGTGATGGATTTTACTATGTGTATCAGTGGACTAGATTGCATAACTAAAGGACTTCAGGAGTTCTTATGTGGGAAGTCAATTAGTTACTTAGGCTTATCTTTCAACTGAGGCATGATGTGAGGTTGGGGTTCAACATCTAGTTGTTCATTTGTTCAGGGTCTTTCTTATAGCGGTTCTCGTTATGTCTTAAAGAATCCTTGTAGCTTGCTATGATTCAGGGATGCTTCGTATGTCATGTGCACTGCCTTGTACATGATGGCTACTGTAAGATTGAGCCCGTGCGAGCCTTACCACAAAAATATCGAGTGAAATCTCTGTTATGTATTTGTTTCTGGCTTAATTCACAAGCCTGATCCGTTGTTTTGTTGAAGTATGGTAATTCCAGTTGCGTTGATGCCAGACCTTTCCTAAATGGTGTGCTCATATTTATTTGGGAAAATAAATTCTTTGATCAATCACGTGTGTCATGGAAATTCCTTTTCATTCGGTGTTTCCCTTCAAGTAAGGTAAATCCAATCCTATTCCATTTACAAAATCAATTCTCTGTTTTCTTTCCGGAGTTACTTTCATCCGTCCTAAATTTTCGTTTCTACCCCACCCTCCCACCCTTTTTCTTTCGGAGCCACACATCTCGAATCAAGTGCCTTCTATTCATATGATGCTTCCGCTTTATTTTCTACCATATTGTATCCGGTGATTCATTGTGAGGATGCTCATGTGCAAAGTTCATCATTCTCCATTATCGTTTTCTTCTCCAGTGAATTCAATTCAAGTTTTTCGGTGTCATCGCATCCTTTTCATTCATGAAATCCTTTTCTTGTTGGAAATTCTCATCCAAGCCCGTCTTGTTTATTCACCTCTCTCTATTCTATTCGAAGTGTCAAAGATATCTAAGAAGATTCATTTTCTCGTTCGGAATCCATTTAAGTTATTCGAGGTTCTCAACCTCATCAAGTTTGAAATTTTTACCGATGCAATCTCTCTTCCTAAGTAATCGTTTGAACGATGTTTTTTTATTGGGCCCATAACCCACATGTCTCTTCTCCAGGATCCTACCTGGATTTTCTAATCGTCCCCGAAGAAATTCTCAAGTTCTTTCAAGTTGGCGTAAGAATGAATTCCATCAGCCATGTTCCTTCTCCAAGATCGTTTTGGATTTTGTTCCTCTTGTCTCAACCTTTCTATTCTTCATTGTTTCGGAGTATCTCAGTAATTCTTGGTGTTTGTCTTTGTCATCATTCTCATCTTGTAAGGCTGAAGGAGAATTTCCCTTAAATCTTTATCCGTCCTCATGAAGATTCATGGTTCAAGCTTGTTGCTATCCTCTCGATTTATTTTCCATTCGTGAGAATTTATTTTCTTGTCTATCCAGAGCATTTCAGAGTTGATTTTGTTCTCGATCCTCCGAAGGCCATCATTTCCGAAGATTTCCTCACTCTCAGCTTTTAGCTCTCATTCTCTGATTCTTCCAAATTGATGCCTCTTCGTTCGTTCGATATTTTTTCTTCATTCGTATCTAAATTCTTACCGATGTTTTGTTCAAGACTTATTCAAGTTCATGTTATCTCTCTTCAATATTTTCTACAAGAATAAGTAGTATCCAACCGTGGCTTGTCACCGATTTATCTTGATGAAGGATAAGCATAACACAATTCTTATTCTTAGTTCATCAAGGTGATTTCAATTCTTCTTCTTGAGTTGTTCATGATATCAAATTATCGGTTCTATGTTGTTCATCTTCTCTTTTCATGAGTTCCAAGCATTATGAATTATCTTGTCTTGAAGCTCTATCTAAATCTTTGCAATGCTTCTATCGTGTCCATTTCAACCAAAATTCTTTTGATCATCATTTGTTTCCATTGTTCTTCCAAGAGGTTCTTCATGATGGTTCGTTAAGACTTTAATTCATTCTCGAAGTGTTCTTCAAGATTCTTGTTGGAGGATCTGAATTATTCTTTGTCTTGAATTCAAAGTGCGATTCATTCTCCTTATCTGTTGAGATGGTGTTATAATATTCTTGAGTCATAAGGAGTCTTGAAGAAATTTGTCAAGAATGAGATATTTAAACCAATCATTTCTCTCTCGGAGCTATCTTGGATTACATTTCACCTAAAGCCTTTCATAAAGATTGTTTTTATTATGGTGCTTGCCAATGATCCAGGTATTCTGTAATCCTCTCGGTGAAAGAAGTATTCATATCCTTGTTGATATCAATCAAATCAATTGTTACCATTAGTGTAGGTTGTCACCTCATAATTTTGAGTTGTTTTCTATAAGGCCACAACAAGCTTATTCTTTTGTTGTTGATTTTCCAACAATTCCATTCAATATTTCTTTGTAAGGATGCTTTTCAAATTCAATTGTGGTATAAGTTGTCATTATTCTCCGTTCTTTTCTTTCCAATGATCTAGCTTCTATTCTTTTGATCCGGAGGCATTGCGATGTTGCTCTGTTCAACCCATCATCTTGTTTTGTCAACATCATGTTCTTTTCCTTGCTTATCCATTTAACCGCAGTGTTGTGTCATCTTTTTAAAGTTATTTCCATCTTATCAAGTTTTGCCTCTCTTTTCAGTCGGAATGCCGCCAAAATTCATTCTTTCTCATTCTTTGTCTATTTTGTCTGAACCGGAGTGGTTTCGAATTCTTTCTTGCTCTTGTACCATTCGTTATCTTCTTCAACTTCCAAGGTTCGTTGGTTTCACTCGTTTGTCAAAGAAGCAACTTAGTTTGCCTCTTCCACGTTCTCTTCCTCATCTCATTCCAAGATCTCGCGTCGAGATCTCTTGTAAGTGGGGGAGAATTGTAACGGCCCAAGACCGATTCTTGCATTATTATTATTATTATTATTATTATTATTATTATTATTATATTGGTTGCTCTAATTTATTTTTGCATTGCATCATGTCATCATGCCATTAAATAGTACCAACCCAAATGTTTCTCTTATAAATAAATTGTATGGATATGTTGATCTATTTAAATTGAGGGAATTCACATGGTGATTCTCTTTAGAACATATCCTCCCAATATTTAGGGAGCTATTGTAAATATTCTATTAATTTTGATCTAACCACAACACATTTGCAAAATGAAACCCATGCCTTTTTCTGCTCTGAGATTGACCTTCAAACCCTGTCAATAATTCTTTCTCCGTTTATCGAGGCCCCACCAAAAATCTCAACATTTTTGGACCTTCCAATAGGCGACTTCCTATTCTAACCCATTCGAATTTAATTCAAATGAGTTCGAATCCAAACTTCACGCACATGCTCATTTCTAATTTTCTTGGATCAAGATCATTTTTGTGAGTCCAGAAAAATTGGCCTCTGGCACAGATTCTTTCTCTAACTATTCTTTCCTCTCCTTTTCTTTCTTGCTATTTTCTGTGAATGGAAGAAGAAAATGAGGGAGAAGGGAGACCCAACCAGCCAGCCCACTAAGGCCCAGCCACACCCATCTCTTAACCATAGCCCGATCGAGCATCCCCTCTTCTTGATCCCCGTCTCCTTCGTCTCTCTCGTTCCCACATCGCCACCCACACACGCATTGCTCTCACCAGTGCCAGGAGAAGTCACGCACGATCCCCTCACCGGCGGCTCCACAGCCGTATGCCATGGCCGACCCGAGCGACGCCTCCCTGCTCCCTGTGCCCAGGCACTGGCCTGCCATCGACGAGTAGCGCCACTGCATTGCTGCCTCGCCTCTCCTCGCAACCCCCATGCACCTCTCCCTCGCTGTGACACGAGCGCCTCCGCCATAGCCTTCATTCCCTGACCTCCTCCTCACGTCGCTCCCCATGGACGCCCATCCTCTGCCCCATGGTGTGCCCGCTCCGCCAAGCTCCTCACTGCAATGCTGTCCCTGCTATTATCGCACCCTGCTTCGCCAGCGCGCCGCGTGTCCCATCCGACCGCCAGACCTCGTGAGCTCGCCCGCGCCCGTGCTTCTATGGCCTTCTTCTCCTCCCGCCTTTCCCACTTGCGTCCGCCAGCTCACGCTCGAAGGCCATGTTTGATTTTTTTGTTGCCACCTCCATGCCGCTAGCTCGGCTTCGCACGACCATGGCATGCAGCCGCCATGGCGGACCATCTAGCTGCTCCAGCGCCGTCCCTCACCCTCCAGCTTCCTTCCTCCACTCCTCATCGTAGTCAGCGCCTCCCCTACAACTGACCCGCTGCATGCCCCGTTCCCGAGCCAGCAACATGGCCAACGCCATGGCTGCGGCTACCATCAGCCTAGTTGCCTCCTCCAGCAGCGTTGCTGCACCGCCTGACCCACTCTCGTTCGAGCCTCCTCCTCCTCATCGCTGCGTCGCTGCTACTTGTTGTTGCTGCCTGCTGCCGCTGCTCCCCTTCACCACCACCATAGCCCCGCAAGAACGAGGCCGCCATGAACCACTTCATCTCGCTGGACGCCAAGACCTTCATGGATACCCCGGACCGCTAAATTCCACTAAACGCCAAGTTTGACTACCGGAGCGGTAATGCCAGGTTCGACGATGCTTGCCGCCCTGACCAAACCGTGAAGTACCCCCGGAGACAACATTGACACCAAGTACCTCGACCCGCGTACAACAACCATTGTCGAAGACCGTCAAATGAAGAACTACCGTCGTCGTGTACCACTACTTCCACGACGTCCACAACGAGTGAACCTCTGCACATCATCGAACCGTTCCGCCTCGCCCGCATGCTACGAAGGTCTAACCGCCGAGACGACCTCCCGTGAATGAATGCATGTGTTGTATGATATGCACCGCTTGTTTGCACCATGTCTGAATTACGTCATGCACGTTCCTTTTTTAACATGCCACCCACACGAGGGAACCCGGTATCCGGAATCATCCCCCGTCAATCTTGCATGTTCCGCACGTCTCACACTTGTTCCTTTGCATCGGTATCTCAATCGAGTTATCGGAACGGGAATATTGCCGTGGCATCATTTTCTGATTCATCGCCCTGACACCCAATTCTTTCCATCATGACGATACCTTATTTATGCCAATGTTTCCATAAAATTACATAATACTTGTATATGTCATCCGCATCCATATTAACCACATTTAAATTGTTTGTTAAATTAAAATTGCCTCATGACACGCCAAAACGGTTTATTTCATAACTAAATAACCATAGCTCCGAATTAAATAAATTATATATGTAACTTGACTAAAAAATGTGTAGAATAACATGGTGCACTTCATATTCCTGTTTAACAACAATAAAATTGTGTTTAGAATAGATCTGAACAAATTTTTAAATTTGCATGTGGGGTCGTTTCGGAAATACTATATGTTGTTTCCAGCCTCATTTAAATTGCCTAGCTATCTAGTTTAATTATGCTTCACATCTTGCTATGATTAATAACATTTAATCTTGTTGGGCACTAAACGAGAGTGACCTAAGTATTTGAACATGGAGTTTCGTCAATATGCAACCTGTTGCATATTGAACTTCACTTAATGTGTAGTAGTGTTTGTTGTGCTTTGCCATGCCTTTCATATTTAAATGGACATGCATCATACTTATTTGCGCATCATATCATGAATAAGTTGTGATGGATTTTCGTGTCGTTTGTTTGTTTCCGGATTGCTTCATCTCGCACGTTCCGATAACGTTTTAGTGTGTGAGGATTATTTTGACTACGCCCATTCGTCTACTTCACGGATTCGATCTTCTTCGAATTAGGATTCCAGGCAAGATGATCATTACCTTGGACTCCACTACTATCATTGCTATGCTAGTTGTCTCGTTTCTATCTCTATGTATCGCTACCTACCACTTGTTTGTCAAGCCTTCCAAAAATGCCATGATAAGCCTTTAACCTCCACCTTGCGAGCAAACCGTTGTTTGGATAAGTTACCGCTTGATCAGCCCCTCTTATAGCATTACTAGTTTCAGGTTTAGGTTGTTCCATGTGGAAACATGGATATCTTGGGATTTAACATTATTCTTGCTATTTAATTAATGCATCTATATACTTGGTAAAGGGTGGAAGGCTCAACGTTTTGCTTGGTGTTTTGTTCCACTCTTGCCACCTTAGTTCACGATTACCGGTGTTATGTTCCATATTGAGCGCTCCTAACATGCTTGGGGTTATTATGGGGACCCCCTTGATAATTCATTTTGGGATACAACTCTTCCGGCCAGGCCCAACATTGGTACTACATTTTCTTAACTGATAAAACTTGCATAGGGAATGATCAACCCGTGGATAATGTAGTCAACAACCCGGGCCAGTGCTCCTCATGAGTGTTGGTCAAAACTAGAGCCACTTGCGGAGCCACCCCGGGGAAACTTGGGTGTTTAAGTTAGCCACCGTACGTAGTGATCATCTGGTAGTGCCTTGAGAACGAGATACGTGCGGCTCCTATCGGGATATGGCCTGTCGGGCGGTCTTGCTGGTTTTGTTTTACCTTTAACGAATGTCTTGTGCACCGGGATACGGAGGACACTTAGGGCTATCCCGCGGTTGAGGTTTTCCATGGCAACTTGTGGTTAGTTTGTGATGGATGAGTTGGAGCACCCCTGCAGGGTTAAATCTTTCTGAAAGCCATTCCCACGGCTATGTGACAACTTGGAAACTTTATAATACCCGGTTATGAAAAAGTTGAAGTAAAGTCAATTAAAATACACCAACCATGTGTGTAACCATGATAGTCTCTTCTTGTGAGGTTTGAACCAAGAAGAGAACACGGTGGGGTTATGTTTGACTAATAAGTACGTGTTCAGGATCACTTCTTGATCATTGCTAGCTCACGTCCGTTATGCATAGATCACTCTTGTTATTCTTGTACTCGTAAGATAGCCAGATAAAAATGTTTAGTGCTGTTGCAGCCTCACCACTTAACCATACCTCACCCATTAAGCTTTGCTAGTCTTGATACCCTTGGTAATGAGATTGTTGAGTCCCCGTGGCTCACAGATTCCAACAGCAATAGGTGCAGGTATAGGTAATGCGATGCTTTGATGTGAGAGCGATGCTTGATTCTATTTTGGATTCTTCTTCTTCATCATCGATCATAGGATGGGTTCCATGTCGGCAGCCTGCGATTAGCAGGGTGGATGCCATCTTCTTTTTTGTTTGATTCCATCCGTAGTCGGGTCCTGCTCTTCTGTATGATGATTGTTATCTATGGATGTATTAAGATATTTATGTTGTAGTATGTGGTGAGTGGAAGTCAGTCCATATACTCATTGTTTCTTTACATATATTGTGATGATATACATTCTTGTGAAGCGACCCAAAATAAGCTTCTATCCTTATCGAGGCCCTCGAGCCATCGCGAGGATTGTACCGCATATTGGGCATGACACATAACACGAGTAATCGGAAACTATGGCGGCAAGAGTGGAACAAAACACCAAGCAAAAGGCCAAGCCTTCCACCCTTTACCAAGTGTATAGATGCATTAATTAAATAAGCAAGATATTGTAATATCCCATGGCATCCATGTCCCAACATGGAATAAACTGCACCTACAACTAGTAATGCTATAAGAGGGGCTGAACAAGCGGTAACTTAGCCAAACAACGGTTTGCTGGGAATGTGGAGATTAGAGCCTTATCATGGCATTTTGGGAGGCTTGACAAACAAGTGGTCGGTAGTGAGACATAGCGATAGAAACGAGACATTTAGCATAGCAAAGATAGTAGTGATATCCAAGGTAATGATCATCTTGCCTGGAATCCCGCTTGGAAAAAGACCGAGTCCATGAAGTAGGCGAACATGCGTAGTCGGATGAATCCTCACACTCGGACATGTTATCGCAACTCGCGAGACGAAACAATCCAGAAACAAACAAACGACACGAAAATCCATCACAACATATTCATGATATGATGCACAAACAAGTATGATGAATGTCCATTTAAAGAGGCATGGCCTGGCAAAGTGCAACAAACAATTACTACACATTAAGTGAAGCTCAATGTGCAACGAGTTGCATATTGGCGAAACTCCACAAGCAATTATTTACTTCACTCCCGTTTATGTACATGACAAGATTAAATGTTGTTACTCCCTACAAGAGGTCGAGCATAAGAAAACTACCTATCTAGGCAATTTAAATGAGGCCGGAAACAAGATATAATAATTCTGGAAAATCCCGATATGAAAATTTCAAATTCGGTACTGTTTTGGCTAAAACACAATTTTAGAGTTGTTATACATGAATATAAAGTGTACCATGTGTTTCTACATGTTTTTCTAGACAAGATACATATATAATCTATTTAATTCGAAGGTACGGTTATTTCATTATGAAATAAACCACTTTAGCATGTGATTAATGCAAATTTGATCAAACAACAACTGTAAACATTTTTTACATGTGTGAAAGTTGAATATTGTGAAACTACATGAAATTCTACCCATTTTACATATATGACATGTTTTATTTGGATGTATGGATATTTAGTTATTAGCAATTTAAAATCATGACATTTTCTGTAATTATGAATGTCCAGAAAATAGGAAAAAACTGCAGACAGGAAAAAATATATTCTACAGGCCGAATCTATGCACTAGGCTGAAACAGGACAAAGCATTGCATTGGGCGCATGATAGCAAATCACGCCCGTGGGCGAGGGACAGGAACTGGGTGGCTCACCCATGGGCTATGTAGCCCGGACTAGAGGTGGTGGTGGGCTGGACACGGGGCAGGCCGAGTGATGCGGCGCCTGGCCCATGCGTTGCGTTTGAGCGGTCATCGCAAACACTCCTCGAGCGGTTCTTGCAACGTCTACAGCTCCCGCTCGTGTAGAGAAGGTGGCGGTGCGACCAGGGACTTCGACAGGGCGGCAACTTGGCGCACGAGGCCAGGAACCAGGCATCGGCAATGGGGATCCGACGGATCTGGAGATGGGGAGTCCTTTTCTGGCGGCGGTGGAACTTGGGGAGGAACAACGGTGACCTTGCGACTCCGACGGCACCATGGGAGCAGCAAGCAAGCTCCTATTTCTATTCCTGGCAGGGAGGAAACGAACAAGAGAGGAGGAGGGATTAGAGGAAGAAAAGAGAAGGGAAGGGAAGAGAAGAGAGAGGCAAGGTGGCAGGGGTCCGACCTGCTGACCGATGGCGGCGTGGAGATGGTTGTCGAGGTCGGCGGCGGCAAGGAGGTAGGTCGCCAGCGTGCACGAGGTGGTCACCTAAGTGCCGCCAGGATCGAGCACGGGGCTGGTTGCAGGAGAGCTCAAGGTCGGTGGCTTGCCTCGATCCAAATCGGATCATGCACCAGGGGCACCGGTTGTGCGGTGGTTGGTCGAGGCTACGATGAAATGGAGAGCAGTGGTGGTGGCACACTGAAAACAAGGTAGGCTGCGTGAGGTGGATCTGGGAGGAAGAGGTGGCTATGTGTTGGGCAGGCGCTGAAACCGAGGGAGTTTGGTGGCGGCGGCTGCGAGGTGGATGGGACGGATCTTTTAGGAGTCAGGGTATGCCCCAAATTTGGTATGAGGGGTTTGCTTAAATAGGGAAATAAGACTAGGTTTGGTCCCTCCGATTAGAACAGATGATCAAGATAAAATAGGGTAGGGGGTCCAATGAATAAACTGAAGATGTTTGGGGTATTCCGGGGTTGATGCGGATCCACGGGTCATGGACGGGCATTTCGGGTTCAGGGAAGTTTCGGACAAGGATACGGGCGGGTCGGCGCACTGCGCAGAGAGGCTAGGCATTTAGAAGAGAGGGAAAACGGGCATCTCGACAACAAGTTTTAATTTACGAAAAAACGTGTGACAATATTAACCGGCTATAGTGTCATTATATTTTAATCGTTCGGGTACAAAACGATCTCCGAATGCAACAAAATTTTGTAGGCGGTCTACCTACAATATATTAGGACCGCACACCAACTTTGAACCCATTCTGAGAATATTTTATTCCCACTTATAAAACAATATTTTTAAAGATGCCACGGGCGCGTGCAAGTGTAGTTGATCTCGAAATGGTTAACGACAAGAACGGGGAGAACCGGGAACTACGAACGGATGCAAGTTTTGGAAAACGACAGTAACAGAGTGCCGATGCAATGCGAATGATAGGATGATGAATGCGACAACCATAAATCACATGGCGATAACGAAATAAAATGGAATCATCTGCAGCGTCGGTCTCAGGCTGTTACATGGTGGTACCATCCTCATTCTCGTCGTCGTGGAGCATCGTCGTCGTGATGTATGCTTGGGTTCGAGTAAACTTGCCCTTCTTGAGTTCTTGTTCCGCCTTGAGAGCACCAAGGTAGAGGTTGCCGAGATATTCATAGTTGTTTTGGAAGATAGTCTTCGTGATGTTGTTGTTCAATCCCATCGTGAAGTGGAACTTCATCCAAATGGGTTCGTCCACACCAACTTATCGCAAGTCTTTCTTCATCTCCATGGAATACTCATCGAGGGACCTGGATCCTTGTATGGCGTTCTCCAATTGGCGTTGAAGATGTTCCGTGTAGGTGGAAGGCACATACTCTCTAGCATCGCTCTCTTCGTCTTGGGCCAACTAATGTGGAAGCTCTCCGAAGGTGTGTGAAGCCACCATGTCGACGCGTAGTCGTGGAACTTTCTTGTGGCGCTCTCTGCTTGATCTTCGGAGGGGACTTGATATAGCTTGAGGTAGTCATCCATCTCGTGCTCCCACTTGAGATACTCCTCGGGGTCTTGAGTCCCATATAAAGGAATCGCGTGGTCGGTGTCGAGGTCGTAGTAGCTCGTGGAAGTCACGGACTTGAGCTTGGGGAGCTTCTCTTGAGCATATTCTAGAGGTGCTTGTCGACAAAAATGCAACATGTCCAAAGGCAAAGATGCCTTAAAGTCGCTTGGCGAATATGTCAAGGTAGGTGGTGAAGTCATCGAGCGTGGGTTTCACGATTGGGCTTAGATAGGGGTAAAGAGGGGGAACAGTGGTTGGTGTCGAGATCTTGACCTTCACAGTTTTGTCAGTTTTGGTGTTGATGCCGATGTAACATTGTCGAAGATGGTTGCTGAGAAGCATGTGCACTTGAGCGTCTTCTTGAATACGAGTAAGATCTCTTGCGGATGGGTGATGAGGGATTCGAGCTCCTCCAAGTGCTTCTCCATGTTGTCATTGATGTGGTCCTTCATGGCATCGAATTTGACATTGTGGTGGTAGACCAACGTAGATGTGTCGTATCTATCCATAGAAGCACTCGAGAAGGTGTGAGAACGAGATGGAATGAACATACCATAGTGTCGGGTCACGATGCACCCGATCCCCTATGGGGCCACGGGCCACTTTGTGGTTCGGCAGGGGTGAGGTCACGTTGCACAAAGAGCAGAGATGGTGAGGCAACACGACAACGAGACGCTGGTGTATTACCCAGGTTCGGGCCGCTGGGAAGCGTAAAACCCTACTCCTACTTTGGTGGATTCATCGGGGGAACACGAAGCACACGCAGCGCTCAAACCCGGCAAGGTTGCCTTCGGGAGAGCTGCTACGCAAGTACAAGTGTCCAAAGGTCTGAATCTTTAGCTAGGTTACCTTGGGCCTCCTTTTATAGCTCAAGGGGCAACCACAGTGGCAAAACAGACATTATCTAGTGATTAGATAGCTAACAGTGCTATCATACCTAACTCTGGCACTTAGGACAAAATGCCATAAATGCTAGCCTAGGTGGCGTGCGGGGAAGCATCCCCGGCAGGCTTTTACCACCGCTTTAGCTAACTATTGCTCACTGTCTTGACACGCCTCTAGACGGGTGTCAAATTGGCATAATCTGTCTCCCAGCGCGTCGCCACCTACTTAGCGAGAGCCACTTAGCCACCTATGGGCTCGATACCGCATCGACAAATGACTGGCATTGCGATGCGGTGGAGCGGTGGCCGATCGGCTCACGCCTGTCGGGGGATGGATTGCCGGGTCTTCCTGAAGATGTGTGCGCCTCGGTCCCCGGCAGACACCGGGGACGTGACTGGCGCGGTTCGGGCCAGCTCTGGGCCGTTGCAGCGACCTTGCCGGCGTTGCTTAGCCTGCGTAGGCTGCTTCTGCCGGAGTCTTGGTCTTGAATGCTGGTTTCGTCTGTATTAATGTTGATGGGTTTTGCTACTACTGCCTGAGCATAAGTCAGGGGCACTGGGTACCCCAGTCCTAGTGCACCGACAGGAGCCCCCGGGTCTGGCCCAAAGGCGCTTGCCCAGCGCCGTTGGGTCAGACCCAAAATTCATGCACATGCGCGCAATATGAGGGAGTAACTGCCGACTTTCAAGCCAGCACTTACTTACTACCTCAGTCCGTTTCTGCCACGCGCGCCGCATGCATTGCGGGGAGTTTGCAGTGGGTGCACATGTTCAAAGGCGTGGGAGTGGCAGAAACTGTAGCGCCAGGGATTGGAGCGATGGGGCGGTTACCTGTTCGCTCGTGATCGTGGGTAGTGGGATTGGTGGAGATGGGCGGCCGCCTTGGAGCGGAGGAGAGCCAGCCCCCATCCCCTTCCCTATAAATTGGGGGGTCACAACGGGCGATGCTCATCCATTCCCTTCTCCTCCTCGATCTCAGGTTCACATAGCTTGCCCTTCTTCTCTGGTCGTCGGACCGTCCCTTCCCTCCTCATGGTCAGGGGGAAGGGTCGGGCGAGCGCGCCTGCCACTACAAGATCTTATTTTTGTGTCCGTGCCCAGCCCCCGACTTGGGTCGATGGTTTTGGACTGAGAGCCGGAAGGAGGGGCCTTGGACGGGGGAGCGGGCGGTGCGGTGGCCGCGCTAGGGGTAGCTGCAGTGGCGCACCCGCTGCTGCGTCGCCCGCTGCTTCAGTCTTGGCAGAACGCCGCGCGGACGACACCATGCTAGAGTTCATAGCGGAAACGCAGTGCTGTGGTCGACTGCGGTCTCTGCGCTCCTTCTTCAAGGCGACGGAGAAAGATCGTTTGTACGGCCGTCGACTGCGCACGAGTGGTCGCAGCAACGGTCATCTTGGGTCGTGGAAGTGTTCCCCACCCATGGCACTATGTATCCCGCACATGGGTGAGAGCCTTTTGCCTGCGTGTACTCCTTAAGGGCAGGGAGTCTTCCTTGCCTTGGGTCAACGGGGACGACCATGCTCTCTGTGAGGCTCTTCGGGAGGCTTGGGGTTTGCCTCGGCTGCCGTGTCAAGGGCTCGGACGACGGTGGGGGTGTCCCCTTAAGCGGTGGCGATGAGGAAGATAAAGGCTGCGGCAACCCACGACGCTTCAAGAGCGGGGGCGACAGCTCCGACACGTCGTGATTGCCGGCAGCACCATAATCACCAGCTGTGCTTCGGTAGCACCACCATCTGTACCTGCCCTCCGTCTTCTTCCTCCCTGCCGGCTTCGTCCGCCCTGCCTGGGGGCAGGGTCCTTCCGATCCTCCAGGGGACGCGTCCCGCTGGCCCTGGCGGGGAGGCGCCGAATCCCAGCTAGGAGCTCCTTTCGCCCTCTTTTTCTGTCCATCCAATCCCTAGGAGGAGAGGGACAAGAAAGGCATTACGGGGCACTTATCTTTTTATGAATCAAAAGATGTAGGAGCTTGCCAAGTTTAAGCCAATCATAATGTAATCTTTATCCATTTTGTACAGAAAATGAATGAAAGAATGCCATTTCTCTTTCTTAAGTACTATCCCTTTCTCCCCTTGTTTATACTGTGTCAGCATGTTTGTCCTTGCCGCACGGAACTATTTGCCGGGCTAGTACTAACCGCAAGCGCCAAAGGGGGAGCGAGCCCCCGGTACCAGGCTGGTATCATTCCCCCGCAAGGCTCCTTATCGGTATTGGCGCGGTCCCCCCAGAGCTGATAAGTGATAGGAGCTGGGGAACGGCTCGTCCCGACAAGGGTTTCCATTGCGTGAAGGACTCCATTGTACATAGTCAAAAAGGATAGCAAGGGTTTCCTTAAGGGAGCAAATGGCTCCGAGCTTGGAATATATGATTAGACTTATCTTTTCAGGCAGCATCCCTTTCTGTAGTACGACGGGCTGTCGTCCTTGTTTCTTTGCCCTTCTTCCTTGTTTTCCTGACGGTCAAACATGTAGGGCAAGAGGCCTCTGTCCTCTGGCGAGAGAGAATGCGGTAACAAGGATAATAGGCTCATCAAGTACTCTAGCAAATTTCTAAAACTTAAAAGCGATAACATTGCAACATAAAAATGCATAGTAAACATGCAGTTCAATGGTATGATGCAATGCCTAGCTTTATTATTGCATGCACAGGGTCTGCGCCTGGCTTTGTACAAAGGGTTACATGCACTGCGGCAAGGCTTGCACAAAAGGTGGTTGCCGGGGACTGAGCCCGGCAACCGCGCCTTACGGGTAGAACTTACGAAGATGCTCAATATGCCATGAGTTAAGCATTTTGATGCCATCTTCGGTCTCCAGACGGACTGCGCTAGGTTTGGTGACTCGCGCTACCCGGTAAGGGCCTTCCCACTTCGGCGTCAACTTGTTGGTACCCATGGCGAACTTAACGCGCCTAAGGACAAGGTCGCCTTCCTCAAGGCTCCGGGCGTGGACCCTATGGCTATGATAGCGGCGCAGGGCTTGCTGGTAGCGTGCAGCATGCACAGCGGCCCGGAGACGATCTTCCTTGAGGAGCATGGCATCGTCATGACGTAGCTGCTCTTGCTCTTCTTCATCGTAGGCAAGTACTCGAGGTGACCTGTATATGAGTTCCGTGGGGAGAACTGCTTTTGCCCCATACTCCAGGGAGAAGGGCATCTGGCCTGTAGCTCGATTTGGTGTCGTTCTGAGGGACCAAAGAACCACCGGCAGCTCATCTATCCAGCGCTTGCCACCTCTTCGCAGTCTATCGAAAGTTCTTGTCTTGAGCCCACGCAACACTTCAACATTAATCCTCTCGACTTGCCCGTTGCTTCTCGGGTGGGCAACAGAGGCGAAGGAGACCTTGCTTCCAAGGCTTTGGATGTATTGCATAAAGGTGCAGCTCGTGAACTGGGTGCCATTATCGGTGATAACCCTGTTGGGCACTCCAAAACGACAGACCAGTCCTTTCAGGAACTTGACAGCTGACTGCGCGGTCACCTTTCTCACTAGTTCCACCTCAGGCCACTTTGTAAACTTGTCGATCGCTACGAACAAGAATTCAAAGCCCCCGACGGCGCGGGGAAAGGGGCCCAAAATATCTAGCCCTCAGACCGAGAATGGCCAGGATAAAGGGATCGTCTGGAGAGCTTGCGCTGGTTGATGGATGTTCTTGGAATGGGACTGGCAAGCTTCACACTTGGTGACTAGCTCAGTTGCATCCTGGAGGGCAGTGGGCCAATAGAAACCCTGCCGGAAGGCTTTTCTGGCAAGGGCACTTGATCCAATGTGAGACCCACACATGCCTCCGTGAATCTCTGCCAACAGCTTCAGTCCATCTTCCCGGTGAATGCACCTTAATTTCACACCATTTGGTCTTTTTCTATATAGAGCGTCATCGACAAACCGGTACATACTTGACTGACGGGCTACTTTTTTGGCTCCTTCCTGCTCTTCGGGAAGTTCTCTTGTTTGAAGGAAGTGGACTATATGGTGTGCCCAAGATGGAGCCTATGGCTCGACAACGAGGACTAAAGGCGTCTCCTCGTTCGTGGGAGCGCTTACCTTGACCGCAAGAACCCGGGGTTCTGCAGGAGGGAGCTGCTCACCAACCGAAACGAGACTGTCCCCGGTAGCCTCTCTACCAGCGACTTTAGGAAGCTCTGCCAGGAAATGCTTGCCCGAGTTCAGCTTTCTTCTTTTCCTGGTCATCGTTGACGGGGATACTGATGGCTGAGTGAGGTGGAGGAGAAAAGTTCCTGGTTCCACAGGAAGCTTTCGTGCGACACACTTTGATAGATGATCAACGATGCTGTTTTCTGCACGTGGTACATGCTCTGCTTGAAATATATCAAAGTGCTCCTCCAGCTTCCACACCTCTTCGACGTATGCTTCCATCAACGGACTCTGATAATCTTTGTTGACTTGTTTCACCACGAGTTGAGAATCTCCTCGGCGATGAACTGCTGCCGCTCCAAGGCTTGCTTTCTAACTTTTTGCTTGAAAGGCCTGGCATGAGGGCAGATAGCAAGGTGGTGCTCAATTACCTCCCTGGGAACACCGGGGATATCAGATGGTTGCCAAGCAAACACATCGACATTCGCCCGTAGGAAGGCAACGGGCGCGCTTTCCTATTTGTCGTTAAGTGTGGCACTGATGATAAACGTACCATCAGCGCCATCTTGCCCTGACGAGATCTTCTTCGTCGCAGGATTGGTGACCTTGGATCTTTTGCTAGTGGAACTCTCTGGCAGGTCATCGAAGGGTGGAGCGCACTCCGAAGAGGCGCGCTTCCCAGAGTCCTTGTCGGCGTCTCTGCTAGACTTCTTCCCCTTCTTCGATTCCTTGGCGGGGGCTGGGGTTTCCGCGTCCTCAGCTGCTACTGCGTCTCGATACATCTTGTCCACACATATAACTGCATTCTTCTTATCAGATGGAATGGAGATGATTCCCATGGAAAGCATAATGGGATGCTGCCATGAATTTTGCTAGAGCTGGGCGACCAAGAATTCCATTGTAAGGCAGAGGGAGTTCGACCACATCAAACACCACCTTCTCTGTCCGGTAGTTCAACTCCCCGCCAAACGTCACAAGCAAAGTGATTTTTCCCTTGGGTCAGCTCCTGCCGGGGTTGATTCCTTGGAACGTACCCATAGCTTTGAGCTCTCCGTCCGGGATCCGCAGCCTTTCAACCACCTTAGGGGAGACTAAGTTCAACCCAACCCCACCGTCAACTATCATCTTGGTTACTTTGAGGTTACAGATTGTTGGGGAGACCAAGAACGGCAAACATCCGACCGTAGTTGTGCGGTCAGGATGATCCTCTTCGTCAAAGATGATAGGCGTGCGGGACCATTTGAGTGGCCTTCTGGACTCTGCAGCTGGCTCCACGACGTTGATCTCACGCGCCCAGTGCTTGAGCTGGCGATGAGAGGAATGCAAGGACGCACCCCCGTCAACACACATGGCTTCAGTTGCCTTCTGGAATTCTCGATCACTAGACTCTTCTCCATCATCCTCATCATCACTCATATCATCTCCTTCTTTCTTCTCACGGCCTCTAGCAGGTTTTTCCTTCTGCCGCGGGGCCTTACCGTGGCGCCCCCCTCTACCACCACGGCCCTTCCCGGCAGCACCATCTTGGACTCTCTCCTTGTCACGCTTCTCGTATTCAGCCTTCTGCTTCTCAGCAAGTTGCTCAACTTGCCGGCATTCTTGGAGATCATGACCTTTGGTGCGGTGGATTTTGCAGTATGGCTCGTCGGACTTTCCGGTTTTCTTTGCCGCCGTGGCCTCCCGGCAATCAGCGCACGCGACAGCTCCCTTGCCGGGGGCCTCGGCCTTGGCCTTCTTGCCGGCACTGAGATTACCAGAGCTCTCAATGGCCAACACTGTCTTTCCCTTACGCATCTTATTGCGTCTTCGGCTTTTCCCCTTCGGGCCAGGGGCATCATCGTCGTCATCTGAGTCGACTTCGACGCCAGCCTCCTCTCCGGGGAGTCGCCTTCCTTCCTCGGCATGAGCACACTTGTCCGCCAATGTGTACAACTCATTGACGGTCTTGGGGAGTCTAACATTCATCTTGGCCTGCATCCTCCTGTTGCCCACGTTCGAATGGAATGCGGCAATCACGGCTGCGGGGTGTATCTCTGGAATATTGCAGTGTACGCGACTGAATCTCTAGATGTACTTCCGCAAAGTTTCTCCCTCCTTCTGTGGAAGGACTTGCAGGTCGTTGGGCTGTCCTGGCTCCTGGTGGCCACCTGTGAAGGCGCCAACAAACTCATTACACTAGTCAGCCCATGATAAAATAGAGTTCTCCGGCAGGTGCATCAGCCACGATCTCACATTTGGCTTCAGCGCCAAAGGGAAATAGTTGGCGACCACCTTCTCATCTCTTCCCCCGGCGGCTTGAACGGCTATCGTATAGATGCCCAGGAATTCCGCCGGGTTTAGCTTCTCGTCGTATTTCTCCGTTAGTTCAGGCTTGAAAGATCGGGCCGATGGCCAGCAGACCTGTCGCAGCTCGCGAGTGACGGCAAGGCACCCAACCTCATAAGGCAGGTACCCGCCAGCACTAGGCGCGGGGTCGCCAGCATCTGGGCCGTTGCGCCTGTCGGATTGGCGGTGTGCTTCCCGACGTTGCTCTATGGTGATGCGCGCGTCTTCCCTCCGCTGTTCTTCTAGGACACGCCGCTGGTCCCGGCGATCGTGCTGGCCGGACGAGATCATAGATACGTCGTCAGGCTCGTCGGTGTGTGGAGCTCGTTGTGGCTGCCTCAGGGTCTGTTGTCGTGGAGGGGACTGCACCGTTCGCGCGGCCCCCTCAACACGACCGTCAACCTGGGCCGCCGTCACTGTCCGCGGGCATCGCGACGGCTCTGCATGCTGCGATTTGCTGGCTTCGACGAAGCCGATCAAACTTTGGATGGTGGCTCTCCACTCGTCCATCTTGTTAGCCGCCGGCGGGAAATTTAACAGCAGCTGGGCCCGCACCATCGCTTCCGCTGCCAGGCCGACATGGCTAGAGAGGCGGATCCCGACATCGCTCGACTCCTAGTGGAACCAAGAGGGGCGTCGCCGCATTCTTGTCGTCGTGCACCGATCGCCGAGGCAGTCTGACATGGAGGAGCTCGAACTTGTGGGTTTACGGTCCCGTTCGGCGCTCCGTCTTGTTCTGGGCGAGGCACGCGCCCAGCAGCCGTGCCTGTGACAGGCGCAACTGGAGGATCACGGCTCGCCCCAGATTGGGCGCCGCTATCGCGGCAGCAGCCACCAGTGCGGCGGGGAGGTGGAGACTGAATGTTTCCTCCTCCCGCGGCACTAGGGCGAAGCATGCCAAAATGTTGCAGCTGTTGCTCCTCTTCGGCGTTCCCCGCTCCAGCTTCGGCCGGGGGGGACATGACGGTGGCGCCGCCTGTGCCAGTCGCGTCGCCCATGACGCCCACCTCACTCGTCGCCGCCGCGGTGCCAAAGGCATCCGCAACCGCGTGCGAGGGGGCCTTCGAAGTGGAGGGATGCGTGGTCGCGCTAGGCTTCTTCTTGGGAGCCATAGAGGAAAAAGACAGCGATGAAGATCGACACGCTGCTCACGAACTCAGGTTCGCGCAAATGACGCTATCCCCTACGTGGCATGCCAAAGATGTCGGGTCACGATGCACCCGGTTACCTATGGGGCCATGGGCCCCTTTGTGGTTTGGCAGGGGTGAGGTCACGTTGCACAAAGAGCAGAGATGGTGAGGCAGTACGACGACGAGACGCTGGTGTTTTACCCAGGTTCGGGCCGCTAGGAAGCGTAAAACCTTACTCCTGCTTTGGTGCATTGATCGGGGGAACACGAAGCACACGCAACGCTCAAACCCGGCAAGGTTGCCTTCGGGAGAGCTGTTACGTGAGTACAAGTGTCCAAAGGTCCGAATCTTTAGCTAGGTTGCCTTGGGCCTCCTTTTATACCTCAAGGGGCAACCAAAGTGGCAAAATAGACATTATCTAGTGATTAGATAGCTAACAGTGCTATCATACCTAACTCTGACACTTAGGACAAAATGCCATAAATGCTAGCCTAGGTGGCGTGCGGGGAAGCATCCCCGGCAGGCTTTTACCACCGCTTTAGCTAACTATTGCTCACTGTCTTGACACGCCTCTGGACGGGTGTCAAATGGGCATAATCTGTCTCCCAGCGCGTCACCACGTACTTAGCGAGAACCACTTAGCCACCTGAGAGCTCGACACCGCATCGACAAATGACTAGCATTGCGATGCGGTGGAGCGGTGGCCGATCGGCTCGCGCCTGCCGGGGGATGGCTTGCCGGGTCTTCCTGAAGATGTGTGCGCCTCGGTCCCCAGGAGGCACCGGGGACATGACTGGCGCGGTTCGGGCCCATTCTGGGCCGTTGCATCGACCTTGCCGGTTATGCTTAGCCAGCGTAGGCTGCTTCTGCCGGAGTCTTGGTCTTGAATGCTCGTTTCGTCTGTATTAATGTTGATGGGTTTTGCTACTACTGCCTGTGCATAAATCAGGGGCACTGGGTACCCCAGTCCTAGTGCACCGACACATAGTTACTTCTTTCCGAAGTTGTAGATGGATCTCGAAAGACCACAATGTATGCAAGGACAAGAGTGCACTTGGTGAAATACCTTGTCCAATCCTCACACCAACACAAATGACTTATAGTGGAGCTCAGTGGGGTTAGTGGCATAAAAATCAAGCAAATTGAAGTCCAAGATATGTAAATATTGAAATCAATCCAAGGGCACAAAACGCAAAGCAAGTGATCACAAATATAGAGGAGGGAAATAAATAAATACACAAGGTGGGATAATGGGGCTTGTGGAACTATAGGGACGAGCAATACAAAATTGCCTAATGAAGACTAAGCTCGTGTTGCACAAACACAAAGAGAGACACTATCTTGATTGCACGGTTGGGCACGATTCACCACTTGGCACCAACCTATTCATGCAAGAAAACATTTCATGTTCCATGTATCCTCATGCACAAGTATATCTTATCATGCTCAACTCTCATTTGCTTATAATCCCGGTTATCTTTCTCTCTTGCTTAAAAGATTTTTTTGTCTTTTTTTGTCCTCTTATCTTCCTTTCCATTATTCTTATTGAGACTCAACCACATAAATGTGTAACATCCCAAAATTCTAAATTTTGGAATGTTATATTAAATCAACTTTGATTGACAGATTGATTGAATTTGAGGAGGATTTAAAACTTTTGAAAATAAAAGAGAGGGAATAAAATGACTTTCCCAAAACTTTCTTCTCTGCATTTGAATTCAAATCCAATTCAAATTAAAATCATAGAGAGAAGATGACATGACTTCTTCAAATAAAGAATTTGAAATGGGATTTGAACGTATTTAAATTTTGCCATTTAGAGTATTTCCATTTGCAAATTTGATCCATTTCAAATTTTGAATTTGAATGAATTCAAATGCCCTGATCAATTTCAAAAATAGTGAGTGGAGCAACAAGACCCTCAAAACCAGAGGCCGTCGGGCCCGTGGGACTGGGGGTACCCAGGCATGTCTGCCTGCGGCCCAGGACGCGACGCATGCCATGGGCCCAGCATGGCCTACCATTGGACATCACGAGCAAGACCCTCGCGAGGGCCCCTGCCTCGTGAGGTGCACATCAACGAGCATCATCAGGAGCCCCGCGAAGCCCCCCCCTCGCAAGGTCGCCTCCCGAGGTTGCCCCCGAGGCCTTCGCGGGGCGGACTAACCAAGGGTGGCACGGCGGGGTCACGTGGTCCTGCATCTTCATGGGAGTGACGCGCGCCACGCCGAGAGGCGCCAGGAGTCGTGCCAGCAGGCATGTACTAAGGGAGCAGGGCCAGCTCGCTGGTTCCCAAAGCAATCTCCAAAGGTTTCCCGTTTGGTGCAAGAATACCAAGGCTAGGGGCTGGCCCGGACGGAGGTCATCCCCGAGCCCACTAGCGCGTCATGGCAGGAAGCTTTTGCAGGCGAAGACTACTTTTGTGAGGATGAGCTGCAGTCCTATCCCCCTTTAAATTGGCCGTTGTGGCAACCCTTCCCGCCTTGTGTTTTCTGGGGAAGAGGACCAGGGCCAGTATAAGAGAAGGCAGGCTGCCGTTGTAGGGGGAGATGGACCCTAAGCTAGCCAGAAACCACCTTTGTATTCCTTCTCACGCTCAAGCAATCCAGACAAGTAGGAGTAGGGTTTTACACCGCAAGGTGGCCCGAACCTGGGTAAACTGTCGTGTCCACTGTTCTTCTTCCTTAGCTCGAGCACGCCGGAGCGTCGCCATGAAGTTGCGAGGTAGAGTAGGGCGGGGGAAATAGCGCACCCCAGAGTTTGAACCTCTTTGGGTCCCCGGAGCCCCGATTCCGACATTTGGTGTGCTAGGTAGGGGGACGCCGCGGTTCTCCAGTTCCATTTCGGCTCCAGCTTTTCCAACCCTATAGTTGACGCTCGTCGTGTGCGTGCCGAGCGCCTGGCGGCCCGCGTCACCCAAACCGCACCCGCGGGCCACGATGGTCGCTACCACTCCGCCGGTGCCGAAGCTGCCGCCGCCACCAAACCTGCTGGCCGCGAGCAGTAGGACTCCTCCTTGCACCCTTTCGTTCAACAGGATGGCCGCACCGCCATGGCTTTCTCCTTCCAAACTAGCCTTGGGCACATGAACGTGCAGGCCGCGCTGCTCATGGCGTGCGAGCTGCTTTGCTACCACCAGACGGACGCTGGCTACGACGCCTGGGTAAGCTGCATCACCGAGCTTGTCACCGCCGCGGGAGAAGCCCCGGCACCCTCTCGCTCGCTTCGCCCTCCACCGACTCGCGCTGGGGATGTGGCGCATGGAGCACCTCCGCCCCCTCCCCTCGCAAAGACCCAGTCAAGCCTCGGCGCGACGCGCGCCCGCGTGACAAGTCCCGCGGAGCACCTTCACAAGGCCAGCTGCCAGATCGTCTGCCGCGCACCGCTCGACGCGTGCGTGATCCTCGAGCAGTAGCGCCAGCACCAGGAGCAGATCGTCAAGGATGTCATGGCGTCCGGGCACCAGAACCAGACCGCCCGAGCGCGCGGCATCCCTTCGAGAAGCGTAGGCTGTCGGGCTTTCACTCGTGGGCTGCGCCAGGTGGTTTGGCCCATCAAGTTCATCCAGCTCTACTCGCTGAGCATCGAGGTGGCGAACGGCGATGACAAGGTCATGGTGAACTGGTTCCCCATGGCCCTTAAGGATGGCGTGCGCTCCTGGCTCATGAGCCCACCCAAGGAGTCGATCTCTTCGTGGAGCGAGCTCTTCGAGCATTTCGTCGCCAATTTCAAGGGCATGCATGACCGCCCCCTTTCCATCAACGACCTGCGACGCGTGAAGTAGCGCCCTGGGGAGAACCTACGCAAGTACATCCAGCGCTTCAGCCAGGTGTACAACAAGATCCCGCGTGCCTTATACGAAACCATCATCATGGCGTTCACCAACGGCGTCAAGGACGTCCGAATGTGCGAGAAGCTCGTGATACGTCTCCATCGTATCTACTTTTCCTAATGCTTTTGCTCTTATTTTGGTCTCTAATTTGCATGATTTGAATGAAACTAACCCAGAATGACGCTGTTTTCAGCAGAACTACCATGGTGTTGTTTTTTTGTACAGAAATAAAAGTTCTCAGAAATGGACAAAACTTTTTGGAGAATTATTTTACAATAAATAAAAAATATTGGAGCCAAGAACCACCGGAGGGGGTGCCCTGGTTGGGCACGATACACCAGGGCGCGCAAACCCCCAGGCGCACCCTGGTGGGTTGTGGTCACCTCGTGCCCCCTGACCCTAATTCCAGCACTATAAATTCCAATTTTCGGAGAAAAAAATAAAAGAGGAAGTTTTATCGCGTTTCACGAGATGGAGTCGCCGCCACCTCCTGTTCTTCATTGGGAGGCCAGATCTGGAACCCATTTGGGGCTCCGGAGAGGGGAATCTTCGGTCTTCGTCATCACCAACCCTCCTTCATCGCCAATTCCATGATGCTCCCCACCGGGAGTGAGTAATTTCTTCGTAGGCTCGCTGGTCGGTGAGGAGTTGGATGAGATTCATCATGTAATCGAGTTAGTTTTGTTAGGGCTTGATCCCTAGTATCCACTATGTTCTGAGATTGATGTTGCTATGACTTTGCCATGCTTAATGCTTGTCACTAGGGCCCGAGTGCCATGATTTCAGATCTGAACCGTTTATGTTATCACCATTATATCTATGTTCTTTATACGATCTTGCTAGTCATATGCACCTGCTATGTGCTATGATCGGTAAACCCCAAAGTGATAATAGTTGGGATACTTCCCGGTGATGACCGTAGTTTGAGGAGTTCATGTATACACTATGTGTTAATGCTTTGTTCCAGTTATCTATTAAATGGAGTCCTTAATATCCCTTAGTTTCCTTATGGACCCCGCTGCCACAGGAGGGTAGGACAAAAGATGTCATGCAAGTTCTTTTCCATAAGCACGTATGACTATTTACGGAATACATGACTACATTATATTTATGAACTAGAGCTAGTTCTGTGTCGCCCTAGGTTATGACTGTTATATGATGAATATAATCCAAAGAATTCACCGATACAATGCCTACGAGTTTTCCACATATTGCTATTGCTACTGTTCCAATTGCTACAAAACCATTGCTATCACAGTTACAGTTACTACTACTGTTATCACTGCTATCAAACTATCATATTACTGTGCTACTGATCACTTTGCTGTAGATATTTAATCTCCAGTTATGGTTGAATTGACAACTCAACTGCTAATACTTGCAAATATTCTTTGGCTCCCCTTGTGTCGAATCTATAAATTTGGGTTGAATACTCTGCCCTCGAAAACTGTTGCGATCCCCTATACTTGTGGGTTATCAAGACCTTTTTCTGGCGCCGTTGCCGGGGAGCATAGCTATATTTGTTGAGTCACTTGGGATTTATATCAGTTGATCACTATGAAGAATCTGAAGGATACAAGAACCAAGATTTTTCCCTCTATGACGAGGGGAGGTAAGGATATGCCATCTAGCTATGTACTTGATTCACCTTCTGTTATGAGTAAACTTGCAACACCACCACATGCTATTAATCATGATATGTCACAAGTTATTGATGATGCTACTTCTGCTATGAATGATGCTTATGATGATGGTAGTACCATGCCTGATGATAATGTGCCACTATGTGAATTTCTTGATGAACAAATTGCTAGAGCTAAAGAGAATGAAATTATTGAAGCTGATGAGATTACTGAAACTGATGAAGTCCTTGAAACTGAGAAGTATCAAACACCTATTAGACCTATCTCTCCTAGATTTGAATTGCCTAAGATACCCGAGGATTATGTTATGGATGGAGAAGTAGCTAGAGAAATCCTTGCTTGTAAGGATAGAGATGATCTTAAGAAATTATTATTTAAGTATAAAGAAAAGACTTTGAATGCTAGAATTTAATGTGATCCTAAGTTTGCTACTTCACCTATCTTTGTTACAGATAAGGATTATGAATTCTCTATCGACCCAGAGTTAATTACTTTGGTTCAATCAGATCCTTTCCATGGCTATGAAACTAAAACTGTAGTGGCACATCTTACTAAGTTGAATGATATAGCCACCCTTTTTGCTCATGATGAGAAGATTCGCTACTTCTATATTCTCAAATTATTTCTGTTCTCCTTAAAGGGTGATGCTAAGATATTGTACAATACTC
This sequence comes from Elymus sibiricus, assembly GCA_039707655.1. Taxonomy (NCBI): domain Eukaryota; kingdom Viridiplantae; phylum Streptophyta; class Magnoliopsida; order Poales; family Poaceae; genus Elymus; species Elymus sibiricus. Next base: position 256,516,567 of record CM077665.1, read on the forward strand.
TTGCTCCTGGTTGTGTGCATAGTCCCCAGGATATGATTTACTACTTCTCTGAAAAACATTTTCCTACTCATAACAAACAAGCTGCCTTACAGGAAATATTTAACTTTGTGCAAATTGAAGAAGAGAGTCTCCCACAAGCTTGGGGGAGGCTTCTCCAATTGCTTAATGCTTTGCCTGATCACCCTCTTAAGAAAAATGAAATACTTGATATCTTCTATAATGGACTAACTGATACTTCTAGGGACTTCCTAGAGAGTTGTGCTGGTTGTGTTTTTAGGGAACGAACTGTTGAACAAGCTGAGGAACTATTGAATAATATATTGAAGAATTATGATGATTGGACTCTCCCTGAACCACCACCTAAACCCACTCCGAACAAGAGGGGTATCTTATTTCTCAGTCCTGAAGATATGCAAGAGGCAAAGAAATGTATGAAGGAAAAAGGTATTAAAGCTGAGGAAGTTAAGAATTTATCACCTATTGAACAAATACATGGCCTTGACACACCACCACCTCAACAGGTGGTAGAGGTAAATTCTTTATTAAAGTTTGATGAAGGTGATATCCCTTACAATAAACATCCTAGTCAATGCTTATATGAGTTTGATAACTACATTAGGAAACAAGATCACTTCAATGCAAATGTTCTGAAACAATTGAAATATAAATCTGATATGATTGCTCGCGTGAGTAACTTGTTATTTAGAATCAGTAACGATGTTAGAGGTGTAGGAAAACATACCTCTATGGTTCAAACCCAGTTAGAACAAGTTTCTAAATCTCAAAGAGAATTGCTTAATGAAATGAATAATAATATGAATGATCATGCTATTAGAGTAGTGACTAGAGGAGGTAGAATGACCTAAGAACCTCTTTATACTGAAGGTCATCCTAAAAGAATTGAACAAGACTCTCAGAGAATTAACACTGATGCACCTAGTCCTTCTAAAAGGAAAAAAAAAGAAAAATGATAGGACTTTGCATACCTCTAGTGAACCTGAGATAGAAAAACCTCCTGAAGATAATAATGATGTCTCTATTTCTGATGCTGAAACTCAATCTGGTAATGAACATTCACCCAGTGATAATGAAAATTATAATGATGATGTTCATGAAGATACTCAACCGAACAATGATAAAGAACCAGATAATGATGTTGAAATAGAACCTGATGTTGATCTTGATAACCCACAACCTAAAAATAAACGATATGATAAAAGAGACTTTGTGGCTAGAAAACATGGTAAAGAAAGACAGCCATGGGTTCAGAAAACCCATGCCTTTTCCACCTAAACCATCTAAGAAAAAGGATGATGAAGAATTTGAACGCTTTGCTGAAAGGATTAGGCCAGTCTTTTTGCATACCCGCTTAACTGATATCTTAAAGATGCCCCTTATGCAAAATACATGAAAGACATCATCACTAATAAAAGAAAGATACCTGAAGCTGAAATCTCCACCATGCTTGCTAATTATTCTTTTAAGGATGGAGTACCTAAAAAACTTGGAGATCCTAGAATACCAACTATATCTTGCTCCACTAAAAGAAATTATGTCAAAACTGCTTTGTGTGATTTGGGAGCTGGTGTTAGTGTTATGCCTTTCTCTTTATATTAATGACTTGATTTGAATAAACTCACACCTACTGAAATATCATTGCAAATGGCTGACAAATCAACTGCCATACCTATTGGTATTTGTGAGGATGTTCCCGTTGTTGTTGCAAATTTTACTATCTTAACATACTTTGTTATTCTTGAGATGGCCGAGGACGACAACATGTCGATTATCCTGGGCAGACCCTTTTTGAATACGGTAGGGGCTGTTATTGATTGCAATAAAAGCAAAGTCACTTTTCATATCAATGGTAATGAGCATACGGTGCACTTTCCGAAGAAACAATTCCAAGTGAATAGTATAAATGTTATTGACAAATCTCCGACACTCACTATTGGAAGTTTTCAACTACCTCTACCTACTGCCAAAAAGAAATATGACATACTTATTGTTGGGGATTTGCATATCCCCGTTGAGGTAACTTAGTGATTTATGAAAGTTCTTCGGTTTCATGCTAATCGAAAGTGGTCGTGAGTAAGACTTGATCAACCTTATTAATGGATCAATTTTGAGAGGTATGAAGTTGATGAATCTAGTAGACACAACCTTCTGCTCCCACCTTTTGTTTTCTATTCTTCCTAGTCATATAAAATAAAATGCTATGTTTATCCTGTTTTCTGATTTCTCCGTGCAATAAAAATGACCCAAAAAATATTCTCAGAATGTCCTGAAAATTTAACACGATTTTTTTCTTAATATTTCTGAATTTCTGGTGAAAATAACATCAGAGGGGGTGCACCTGGTGTCCACAAGACACCAGGCGCGCCAGCAACCCCAAGCATGCCCTGGTGGGTTGTGGTCACCACGTGGGTCCCCTCACTTATCTCTTTAGCCCATGTTATCTCCTACCTCCACAAAAAATCACCATAGCTCTCTCTCTCTCTCGTGTTCTTGCTCTCAAACCCTTGGATTTTGACCTCTTTGCTCGAAGCTCCGTTTCCGAAACTGATTTTTTTTTGACTGGGAACTGTAGGGGAACCCCCCACATCATTTCAACTTTATTACCAAAAAGAGCTACAAATTACATGGATTACAAGTGATAATCAAACTGGAGAAAGAGGAAAAACTAGCAAACTAAAACTAACAAAACTACAAAACTATTCCTCAAGGAGGCAGAAAAGAAATCCATCTCAATAACTCATCTCTAAAGACATGTTTGATTCTACGCTGCATGAGAGTAATATCATGGATGAATGCACTTCTCAATTTATTAAAGCTAGGACTTTCATGCCTGAAGACCTTAGCATTTCTGACTATCCAGATATTCCAGCAAGCAACTAAAACCACCTCAGTGAAGAAAGGTTTTCCAAAATCTCGTTTAGCTTGCAGCACAATGTTGCTCATATCATCTCCCTGCGGCCAACAGATTTGAAGATAATTCCAAACTCTCACACTGAAATTACAGTGGAAGAAAAGATGATCTCTGGTTTTTCTTGTCAGCGGAGGACAAAGAGCACAATTAACCCCATCATCCATATGCCAATGCCTCATGTCAACCATATATTTGGTGTTAAGCCTGTCCATGATCAACATCCAAGCAAACACTTTTATTTTCATTGTGCATAATGATTTCCAGATCCATAGCAACAGAGGATTAAATGACAAGGTAGAATGCATGAAAGAATAGAATATCTTAGGTTTGTAAGAATTGTAAGTCCCCTGCCAATACCAGATATCATTTGCATCCAAATCTCTGCTGTGAGAGGTCATCATTGCCTGAATTGTCATATATTCATGATATGCATGTTCAGACAAAGGTAAATGAAACATCTATGAGATATCATGTGCATGAAAGGCTTCAGACACTGTTATCCAGGGATCTTTCACATAAGAGAAAAGCCTTGGAAACCTTGATTGCAAAGTAGCCACAATCACCTAGCTTCCATCTGCCAGACCAAAAAAAAAGCTGAATCTCCAGAGTTAATTTGCACCCAATTTGTGTTCCTGATATGATCCAACATTTTTGCATATATCTTTCCACTAGAAAGATCCACAGTTGTCAGTACCCTGTGGTACCCTCCCATGATAATATCTATTCCAAATAAGAGATACCCATGGCAGATCCATCTTATTCAGAAACTTGTGCATATGCTTGAGCAGCAGAGCAATATTCTGGACCCCCAAGTTCAAGATCACTAACCCCCCTTGCTCTTAGGCTTACAGATCAGTTCCCATGCTGCTAAAGATGGAGAGGGCTCATCTATATGCTTTCTCCATAGGCATTGTCTCTGGATTCTCTCCAGTTGTTTTAAAATTCCAAGGGGGACTACCAGACTGCCAAGATAGAAAATGGGCATAGAGGACAAAGCAGAGTTAAGAAACTGCAATCTTTCACCCTCATTGAGGAAGGAGGAGCTTGCGGTCATTCTTCTTTCCATGCAGTCTACCAATGGCATGAAGTCAATCATCTTTGGCCTAGTAGTACCCACAGGCAATCCCAAGTATGTGAAGGGCATTTTCCCCACTTGACATCCAAAGGCTGCAGCCAAACTACTGATTGTATTCTCCTCAACATTAATAGGAACCATGGATGACTTGTGATAATTAACCACTAATCCAGTGGAAGTGGAAAAAACCTGCAGCATATCTTTTAGAGCAAGCAACTGTTCCCTGTCTGCTGGAAGAATTATCAGGGTATCATCAACATATTGCACTATTGGATAATCTTGGTCATGACATGGTATAGGCGGCTTAAGAATGCCCCTCCTGAACATATCATTTACTACTGATTGCAATAAATCAGCAGCAATTACAAAAAGTAAAGGGGAGAGGCAATCTCCTTGTCTGACACCCTTTCTGCACAGAAATTGTCTACCTGGCACTCCATTCAAAAGAACTGAAGATGTTACAGTAGAGAGTAACTGCTTGACCCAAGAAATCCATTTCTCATTAAAACATTTATGTTTCAAGATCAGTAGGATAGCCTCATGCTCAATAGAATCAAAAGCCTTCTCAAAGTCCAATTTGAGAATAACAATTGGTCTTTTAGATTGGTGACATTGATGCAAGTACTCAAGGCACCAACCAATACAGTCCTGAATTGTTCTGCTTTTAATAAATCCATACTTATTTTTGTGAATACATTTCATAATGATCCTTTGAAACCTATTAGCATCCATCTTGGATAAGAACTTAAGACCCATCCTAGTCAAAGAAATTGGCCTATAGTCACCTATCTCCCCAGGGGCCAGCTTCTTAGGGATGAGAGTGATATATGAGCCATTAATGTTTCCAAGAGCAGCAGAACCCTTATGAAAAGCCTTAGCAAGCTCATAAAAATCATGGCACATAATGGGCCAACAATTTTTGAAAAACAAACCATTAAAACCATCTGGCCCAGGGGCTTTGTCAATTGGCATATGTTTAACAGTCTCATCCATTTCTTCTTTACTGAAAGGTTCAGTTAGAAAATCTAAACCATCAATTGGTGTAAGCAAAGAACTTAAGTCAAAGCCCATTACACTTCCATTAGAGATCCCCATTCTATTCTTGAAGCAGTTCCATATGATACCCTCCATCTGAGAATGTTCTGAAGCCACAGAACCCTCCACTATCCTCAAACTAGCAATAGAGTTCCTCCAATGTCTCTTAGTGGCCATAGCATGAAAGAACTTTGTGTTCTCCCCACCAACTTTTATGTATCTGACTGTGCATCTCTTTTTCCAGTATATAAACTGAAGGTGCAATAACTTTTCCACATGTAACTTAATAGCCTTTCTGAAGTTGAATTCAGGTCTATACAATGGTCTGAGTTCCTCGAAACCATCAAGGTATAAAACCACCTGATTGCACTTTGTGATTAATCCCTTTAATTTTGAAATATTCATCTGCCATTTCCTTAAGGCTACTCTCAAAGCCTTAAACTTGTCTGGAATTTTAGCAGTAATGTGAGACTTTGTAGAGGGTTGCTGCCAGGATTTGTTAACACAATCCATAAAGCCATCAAGCTCAACCCAGTAATTTTCAAACCTGAAAATGTTCGATTTGGGTATAGATGTTTTGATAGTCACCACACAAGGAACATGATCAGAGGTTGTCATTGCTAAAGAAAGAACCTCGGTCATGGGATAATATGAAATCCAGTCAGCAGCTGTGAAAAACCAATCAAGTTGCTCCGAAAGAGGATTATCTTGCATATTAGACCAAGTATATGCACTCTCCTTCAGAGGCAATTCAAGCAAGCCTAGGTGTGCAATCACTTCATTGAAAATAAAGATATCATTCAAGTCTCCCCCAGGCATGTTTCTGTTGTTAGTTGATCTGATGAAATTGAAGTCCCCAACAATAAGCCAGTGCTCACCCAGAGGGATTTGCAAATTATATAACCAACTGACAAAAATGTCTCTAGCTTCACCTTGACAGGGCCCATAAACAGAAACTAAAGTCCATTGTTCATTGTTTTGCTTGGATATGAACTATACCACTAAAGCATGCTGATGAACTTCAATTAGACTACCCCAAAAGATGGATGAATTCCAAACAATTAAAATGCCTCCAGAAGCACCCACAGAAGGGGAAAAAACAAAACTATCAAATCTTTTGGGACAAAAAGATCTAATAGCTCTAAAATCAAAAGAGGAGCATTTTGTCTCTTGAAAACATGCTACAACACACTGACTCTCATCCAGCTTCTGCCTGACTGCCCTCTGCCTAGCATCAGAGTTCAAACCCCTTACATTCCAACATAGCACATTCCAGTTCTTACAATTACTACTCATTATGATAACTATTGGGGTAGAGCATAATATGATGACACATAATGTCCCATAAAACATAAAAACTAGATCTGTCCACCTGGAGTACAGCCATATTATTATAGGGTAGAATGAGAAACATAGCAAATAACCCTATCCTAGATAAGGCAAAAGAAAAATCCTGCCACTCCCAATCTGCCATAAGAGCACTAATCATCAGAAGTGTTGTTGGTAGTAGCTTGAGGAGCAGCCATAAGCTTTTCCACAGACAACAAGCTCTCATCCATGCCTAGTTCTTTCCCAATCTGCTGAATCTTCTTAATAGGAGTTGGAGGAGGTAGATCACCAGCAGGCGTGTCGTCAGGTAGGTCCTCAGACATAACATCAGAGAAGGGTTTTGCCTTCGGTTTCTTTCTCTTAGACTGCATAGGAAGCTCTTGAAAAGAAGGTTTGAAACCATCTCTCTGAAGAGAGCCACGAGTGCACCTCCTGACAGAGGTTTCCACTATGGGTGTTGGTGCCAAAGTCTTTCTAGGCCTTCCGACCTTTTTGCTGCAATTGCCATCATCTGGATCTCTTGGTTGCAGTGGCTCAACAACTAGTGCAGCACTATTTTGTAGTTGTGGGAAGAGTGCTCTGGCCACAGGACGCTGCACAATCTCCTCTGTGGGCTCATTCCAAGTCAGCCTTGGGGCATTACTGAAAGCCAAGTCCCAACTCCTTTTGGAGAGCATCACTGATTGAATTGGCAGTACCTGCAGTGGCTTAGGGACCTCAGTGGTAATGACATAATCAAGCAATGTCTCAAAGGACCTCATCAAAGCAAGCTCAGGTGGCAGTTCCTGATCCAATGCAACCACTGGTGGCTGATAGGGAACCAAAGCCCAATCATCAGGATCATTCTGTACCACTTCATTCTGCAACTGACCCTGCTAATCCACCTCAGGCACTACTGGCTGTTCCCCATCATGCATAACTGGATGCTCTTCATCCAGTATAAGCACAAAATTAGGCTGGCCATTGTGCTGCTCCACAGAGTCAGACTGTTCAGGCTGATCAATTACCATGGACTCCTATTCTGGTATCTAAACTTCCTGATGATCATCAGCAGCTTCCCAAACATCATTGCCCCAATTGTTGTCACCAATCCCAGGCTGATCCGCAGGTGGCGGCGGTGGAGGGATGTCATTCCATCCTAATGCAGGGTATGGAGGCAAAATTAACTGAGGGAGCTCAGGGAAGGCACACCGGGCGTAGGGTATGGATTTCCATTAATGGGCATCGAATCCTCATCCTGAGGCATCTGCTCAGCGAAATTTGCCCCTAGTATGTAAATAGGTGCAGTCCAGGAGACTCTGGCCCCGCCCCAAGCAGCATAATCTGAAAAAAAAACGTCTCTAGGAACCAGAGCATCTTCAGGAAATGATGCAAAAACCAGAGACCTGACCAAATATGGATCTTCACTATTCCAATGATGGAACTTGCCAAAAGTGTTTACTGCAGCCCTTATGTTCTCCGTATTACGCAGATCCAACGGAATGCCCAAGAACATTATTAAACCTTGACGGAAACCCTGAGCTCCACGAAAACCCTCACCCTCATCATGCTTCATAAAACATACAAAACGATCATTTCCTAGAGCTTGGGAGGGAACTGGAGCAAAGGGAAGCGTACTGCTGGGTCTCTGACTCTAAATAACCCGACGGCATTGATCCACGGCTGCACAGAACGAACCTGATATCCATGACCTTCTAACCAATCAGCAACTTCTTCTCTGGTCGCACCCATCTGATCCAACAGCGGCATAGGCATCACTTCAGCGAGCATGAACTCTTCATGGTGGCGCACTATGGGTACGTGCGTTGTCACGAACGTTCGAGGCCAGCGTGCATCCCCTCCATCAATGATGTGATGTCCAGCAGGGACATATTGCGTTGGGTCTAGAGGGAAGTTTGCCATGCCCGACGAGGGAGCCAGCGGGGGAGGATCAGAAGGTGGTGGCGGAGTCGCCGGTGGGGTGTTGGTAGGTGTCTTGGGGCCAAGGTTGATGGAACTGGGCGAGGTGGTCGGTCTTTGCAAAAACAAGGAGTCCAAGTTTAGTAAATGACCTGTCAGAGAGATATTCTCGCTCCCTCCTGCTTGAACCTCGGAAGTTGCATCGTTAGCGGGCTTAGGTTTCCAAACCAAGCACAATCTCTTGGCAAAACGGGCACAATCTCTCCTCCGATGACCAACACGAGAACAACCCAAGCACTTTAAAGTTGACGTGCAGGAATTAGAAAAATGACCCTTTTTAAAGCATAGCTGGCACGTAACAATTTCATCCACCATTTGATCAACCATTTTATCAAAAGAATCTGCGATCCATTGAAGATCAGTCGGAGGAGGTGGTTGAATGACAACACGCTCATTAGCCGGAATATCATATCCAGCAATCTCCGTGGCAGCAATACAATCATACGTGGCATGATATCGATAACCTTTGCAAACATTATAATTTTGAAATGTAGCAAAAGTTAACTTCTTATGCACAGCAGAACCAGACTTAAGAGCAGATTTTGCAGGAGGTTTATGCATTTCTAAGAGACCCAAAGCTGCTCTACGCTTAGAGGGGCTAACTAGGATCCACTCCGCATCACATTCTTTCTTCCAGATTTTAAACTCCCGGATCCAATTAGGTCCCCCATTACCCCACAAATGAAAATAACACTTGAATTGAAGACAAGATAAAGACCGAATATCCACAATGTAAAAACCCACGTCCTTGCATGAGACATTAAAACTGAATACCTTGTCACCAATGGCAGAAACCATGAGATCAATGGCAGAACCTCCCAATGCAGACTCAAGTGTTGCTGCCACAGAATCCTCGGTTAGCCTGAAATCATGCCTGCTAAACGAGACCACCTGAATGAAAGATCCCAAATTCTCCATAGGATGAACGGCGAGACCCGATGCATTATAGATCTCAGCAAAAACTCTACCCTTGGAGAAGTCCAAGCGAAGAGTAGATCCAGATGATGATCCCATCACAATGGGTATGGGGATGGAGATCAAGAGACGCCGGAGAAGAAGATCGGAGCAGATCACCAATTTACTGGAGGTGTGTAGAGATCGCCGGTGGACTAGGGTTTAGGGGTGGGTGGAGTGGGTGGAAGGGTGGGAGCGCCATGACTTTTCCCATAGATTCATTGGAGTTTTCCGAAACTGTTTTGGGGGATTGCTACTTGGTATGTGACTCCTCCATTGCTCCAATTAGTTTTTGATTTAGTGGTTTATTTTTTGAATAATTAGCTACTCTTGGTGCTGTTGTAGATGGGCTCGCATGTTGAATTTTTAGAGTTCTAAGTAGTTTGAATGCTTAATATGGCCTCTAGGCATCCTTATGAGTAGTTGCTATCAATCCTGCGAAGTCTTGTTGACAAAATTTTTGGGACCTACATTTTTTCAGAAATTTGTACGCGAGTAAAATTAATTTCTTGGGAAGGAGTTCTTCGAGGAGTAGGTCCCCAGAGGCATCATCGAGTAGTGGCTCAATACGAAGTTCTTATGTTGAGCCAAGTGCAAGATCGATGCAGGATGCCGCTACCATATCATGCTTATGACCGTGTAACGAATTCATGGTAGGTGCGGGTATCAAGGAGGAATTCGAGCAATTTATCGACAACATAGAACTTTCCCCCTTCATCGCAGATGAGTGCATTCAACATCTCGACCTCACAAAAACATTCACAGAGAAATTTAAATATTTTCCTCGTGAGTCTAGAGCTTCATTTAACCTTTATGACCATCCCTTTACCATGCCTTTAGATGTGTTCTGTGAAGCTTGCAAAATTCCATATTGGGCTTCGCTAGACGAACCACCAAAATCTGAGTATGGGTCATTTTTGATTAATCTGTGCTACGGTGAAGATAGATGAGTGACACAAGGTAGAATAAAAAGCATCCATTTTCCATCTATACCCTAATTTGCACTGTTTAATGGCAAATGCATCGTAGGCAAGCAAGATTGCAGCACACTGTGTGCCCCTGATTTGAGTTTTATACACACTGCTATAATAGGAATTAAACGTTATAATCTTGGAGCAATCGTTGCATGGAGATTGCAACACAACGCTGCTAGTGGTCACTTTTAGGGTGGGATCTATGCCTCCCGTGTAGCTAAGAAGCTAAATGTATCACCTTGGCCTAACGATCCCATTTTACCTACTCAGTACTTAGACTTTGAGGCCAGGAAACGTCATAAGTTCCTTAAGGGCAAGGTCACTAATTATACTTACAACTTAAGGTTCAATAAAGATCCCATCGTACCTGTTGTCTTGCCTGCTCCTGCTCTCTTTGATTATCCCAGTAAGGGAAGATACTACGTTCTTGAGAGCGAGGCCCGTGCATACAATGTGGAGGTCGAAGTTGCCAGATGGGCTGAGGAGGCTGCACCAAGAGCCTCGATGGGCTATCACTCAGACTATTATCCAGGCCGCGGATGGTGATTACCAAGCTAGGCCAAAAGCCTAAGCTTGGGGAGTACGTATTTCCACCGACATTATATTCACGTTTACACATTTCATTCCAGTTGTCGGTGTCAACACTTTTTCATTGTATTATCTTTGTTAGATTTATTGTCTTGCATTCTTCTTGCATGTTTGAAAAACTTTGAGAAAATCCAAAAATATTTCTTGCTTCATTTCGGTTTTTCTTTCTAGTTTAAATTAATTGTAGTAGCAAAAGAAAACCCAAAAAGATTTTTCGTTTCTTCTTTTACTTGTTGGGAGTTTTCCCGTGTAATTAGTTTTTCTCCTCTTTGTTTTTCCTTCTTTGATTTGCTTTCTTTAAGAAAAACCAAAAAAACTAAAAATATTTCAGTGTGTTTCTCTGAAATTCTCTTCCTTTTATTTGAGTCGTACCAAGGAGAAGACCACGATGAAAATGTTGAGTGGCTCTCATATGCATTATTGTTAATCTAACAAAGAGCCCAAACTACTTTGTCTTCTCCTTTTGAATAAAATGTTTGTAGATTCCAGCTTAGTCCACGAAACTCTTGCACTATTTTTATTTTTATATCATTCGGTCGTGCAAGTGAAAGGCAATAATGATGATAGTTGATGAAGTGACAATGGCAGAGAGAAGCCGGTATGAACTCAACTTGTTTTTGTTTTTGTAAATATGTTTAACCTAGTATCCATGATTCGGCATATTATGATCAAACATGTTTGCAATGACAATTAGAGATTATAGTTGCTCATGCCATGCTTAAGTAGCTAGGAGTGGATAATGATTTATCTTGGATGTCAACATGCATTAAAATGATTATGATGTAGTATGATGATATGGTATCCTCCTCTGAATGTTTCAAGTGGCTTGACTTGGCACATGTTCGCGCATGTAGTTGAATCAAAACGAACATATCATTCACGATATTTATGTTCATGATGTCCATATCCTACTCATGATAGTATTCAATGTTGATTATGCATAATGCATGTTCATGACTGTTTTTGCTCTCTAGCTGGCTGCTTCTCAACCTATTTGCTAGCCTTCGCCTGTACTAAGCGGGAATACTGCTTGTGCGTCAAAATCCTTAAACCAAAGTTATTCCAGATGAGTCCACTATATCTACCTATATGCGGTATTACCATGCCGTTCCAAGTAAATTTGCATGTGCCACCTCTAAAATTTCAAATGAACATCTGTTTTGTGTGCTTGGACCGCTCATGGAGCGACAGGGGACGGTCAGTATCTATCATGTTAAGTGGGTTATTCTCATGATGAGTGTTTATTCACTCGTCCTTGCACGAGAGGGGCGGTAATAGGGATTTCCAGTCCCGAAATCAAAAATTGCAAATAATTAAAGAAAACTCCCCCAGGAATGTTGTTGGTATGGACGGTACCCGTTGATTCAGCTAGCCGTGGAGTATGTTTGTTTGTGGAGGGGGAGTAAACCTTTACTTTTCTCGCCTGGGAACCGCCGCTAATGTGTTTAGCATGGAAGATATTGATAACTCTTGGTCGTAACATCGAAAAGAAGGGTGCACCTCCCAAAATTATATTTATCTCTTATTTAAGCTTTGAGCTCTGACACCTCTGCAAATCTCTCCTTCCCTCTGCGAAGGGACTATCTATTTACTTTTATGTTGAGTCATCACCTTCTCAAATAAGCGTCAGCGTTGAGAGCACTATTTTCATCCTTATGCATTGTGTATAGTTAATGTTGGATGCAGCATGACTAGATCTTTTCTACCATGAATTACAATATTTAGTCGCTGCTTGAACTTTGGAGGTGCTCTGCATTTATGTTTTGTGGTCTCAGAAAGGGCTAGCGAGATACCACTTTTGTCATATTATATCATGATTGTTTTGACAAAGTGTTTGCATTTGAGATATTTTATTATTGCTCGGTAGTTGCTTATGACATTGATATAAGCTAATATAATTTTTAAGATTTATTGTTGACATGGTTAGTCATAATCTTTGCTGAAAACCTAGGTGCTACTTAAGCATATGTATGTAAACAAGAACAAAAGAGTTCGTAAAAGTTTTTCTTTTTCACTTTCAGAGTATCAACTGAATTACTTGAGGACAAGCAATGGGTTAAGCTTGGGGGAGTTGATACGTCTCCATTGTATCTACTTTTCCTAACGCTTTTGCTCCTGTTTTGGACTCTAATTTGCATGATTTGAATGAAACTAACCCGGACTGACGCTGTTTTCAGCAGAACTACCATGGTCTTGTTTTTTTGTGCAGAACTAAAAGTTCTTGGAATTGGACGAAACTTTTTGGAGAATTATTTTAAAATAAATAAAAAATAATGGAGCCAAGAACCACCGAAGGGGGTGCCCTGGTTGGGCACGATACACCAAGGCGCGCCACCCCCCAGGCGTGCCCTGTTGGGTTGTGGTCACCTCGTGGCCCCCCTGACCCTAATTCCAACACTATAAATTCCTATTTTCGGAGAAAAAATAGGAGAGGAAATTTTATCGCGTTTCACGAGGCGCAGCCATCGCCACCTCTTGTTCTTCATTGGGAGGCCAGATCTGGAGCATGTTTGGGGCTCCGGAGAGGGGAATCTTCGGTTTTCGTCATCGCCAACCCTCCTTCATCGCCAATTCCATGATGCTCCTCATCGGGAGTGAGTAATTTCTTCGTAGGCTCGCTAGCCGGTGAGGAGTTGGATGAGATTCATCATGTAATCGAGTTAGTTTTGTTAGAGCTTGATCCCTAGTATCCAGTATGTTCTGAGATTGATGTTGCGATGACTTTGCCATGCTTAATGCTTGTCACTAGGGCCCGAGTGCCATGATTTCAGATCTGAACCGTTTATGTTGTCACCATTATATATATGTTCTTGATCCGATCTTGCTAGTCATATGCACCTGCTATGTGGTATGATCCGTAAACCCCAAAGTGACAATAGTCAGGATACTTTCCGGTGATGACTGTAGTTTGAGGCGTTCATGTATTCACTATGTGTTAATGCTTTGTTCCTGTTCTCTATTAAAAGGAGGCATTAATATCCCTTAGTTTCCTTATGGACCCTGCTGCCATGGGAGGGTAGGACAAAAGATGCCATGCAAGTTCTTTTCCATAAGCACGTATGACTATTTACGGAATACATGCCTACATTATATTTATGAACTGGAGCTAGTTCTGTGTCGCCCTAGGTTATGACTGTTATATGATGAATATCATCCAACGAATTCACCGATACAACGCCTACGAGTTTTCCACATATTGCTATTGCTATTGTTCCAATTGCTACAAAACCATTGCTATCACCGTTATCGTTACTACTACTGTTACCACTGCTATCAAACTATCATATTACTGTGCTACTGATCACTTTGCTGCAGATATTTAATCTCCAGGTATGGTTGAATTGACAACTCAACTGCTAATACTTGCAAATTTTCTTTGGCTCCCCTTGTGTCGAATCTATAAATTTGGGTTGAATACTCTACCCTCGAAAACTGTTGCGATCCCCTATACTTGTGTGTTATCAGCTCGCCATCAACGACAGCCTGAGCTCGGCTCTGGAGCTATTCAACATCGCTGACAAGTGCACCAAGGCCAAAGAGGGCCACCTATTCATCCACGACGACCCTGATGCCGCACCCGACGACAACAAGGCAAATGGCAAGGAGGTCAAGCGTAAGGGCCCTGTCGTGCTCGCGGCGGAACGTGAGCTGAAACAAGGCCGTGACCATGATGTGCCCGAGAAGGACCGCTACCCGCTCTGCATCTACCACAACATGCGCACCCACAACACCGAAGACTACCAGGAGCTCAAGTCCCTCCGCGACGAACGCGTCGGCCGGCGCCCGGACCGCAACGACTATGGCGTCGGCCGCGGAGGCGGCCGCAGCGGCGACAGGTGGAACAACCGCAATGGCAACACCCGCCGACAGAGGCGCCGGCCTCAACGTGCTCTCCGTCGAGACCTTTGAGACACTCCAGGTGCCTTACGACCAGCTGTTGCCTACCAGACCATTCTCTAGGGTGACCAATGGCTCCACCATTCCCCTGGGGCAAGTCCGCCTCCCTGTCACCTTCGGCACGCGCGACAACTACCACACCGAGCTCATCAACTTCGACGTGGTGCACATCGGCCTCCCATACAATGCAATCCTGGGATACCCGACGCTAGCCAAATTCATGGCGGCAACCCACCACGGCTACAACATCCTCAAGATGCCTGGCTACAGCGGCGTCATCACCATCGCCTGCGATGAGAAGGATGCGGTCAGTTCCCTTGAGCGCGCCTACAAAGCTACCGAGACTGAGCATTCAGATGATGAGGCAGGTGTTGGGCCTCGCGAGGCCACGCCCCCAAGAAAGAAGCAATTGTTGCCCGTCCAAGGCCCCGCCAAGGCGAAGGATGCAACGCCTGACGCCAGCGCCGCGAGCCCCGCGCCGGTTGCCGGCATGTGCCTCCCCCAGCATAGGAAGGCGCGCCCGGTGCCTCCCTCAGGCCAGGCTCGAGAGCTTCCACCTGGAAAGTGTCTGACCTGACTAGTGTGACAAGGGAGGTGCTAGGGCACCACTTGGTGGAGTCCTTTGGCGCGCCCCCCTGCAAGCAAGGAATATAGCGCCAGGCGCCAGGGGCACAAGAGTTCATCACCCAAGAGATTGACAAGCTGCAAGAGGCTCGGGCCATGCGCGGCGAGCGTCGTCTGGGACGTCCCATCAACTCGGCTGCCACCCCCGGGGAGGACAACAAGGTGCGCATGTGCGTCGACATCGTGGGCCTCAACAGTGCCGGCTCCCAGGACCTCTTTTGGCCATCGTGCGTTGGCCTGAGCAGGGGCATCGCCACCAACTACGTCCGCATGCCGTTTGGCTTGGAGAACGCCGGCGCCACCTTCCGAAGGCTTGCGCAGCTCGCGATGGCGCCTCACGAGACGTCAGGCCCTCGTGAGCCCTCAAGTCCTCAGGAGCCAACCGGCCCCTGAGAGGTGAACCTCCATGGCACGCTTTGCCAAGCAGCCCGATGCTTCCGCAGCAGCATGCTTGCCAGGTGACTTTTTGGTTTGTTCAAATTGAGGGCGCCCTTCGGGCTGCATTATCCTCAAGCTAGCAAGGGACCGCCCTGCAACATCCTCACTTTTTGGTTGTGTAGCGAATCTGGTTATCTTTTGTTGAATTTATGTCGCTTGCTTCAGCCTTGCGTTTGGTGCCTCATCACCGCCTGAAATCGCCGCGCCCTCGCAACTTTTCCCTCGGCCGTCCCATGACTGAGGGCTGGACACGGCATCTGTGTTCGGGTCCGTCCCTATAGTGTTGATAAATCCTTGGTGTCTCGCCCTCTCATGGAGCCGTCGCGAGTAAGTGAGTAAGGGCGCGACGCAATTTTTACGATTGCTAGTTTGGTGGTTCGTCACCTCGGGCGCCACGCGTCCAGCGACTTTTGCCTTGATCATTCCATGGAGGAACTCGACACGACATCTATGCTCGGGTCCGTCCCTGTAGTGTCGCTAAACCCGACTGACCGAGCTCTGTCTGGCGGGCCAGACCCGCACACGTCACCTCGTTGGGTCCTCGGTGTCTGTCGGGGATATAACTCCACGGTATGACCCGCCCTATGGGGTCGGGTTAACATATCGACAGCTTTACGATTAAGTTTGAAATGGGCCGTGTCATGAAGACGAGGCAAGCGAGGCGGTGGCTGACTGAAGTCGCCAAACGGCCCAACACTTGAAGATGGCGGCTCAAGGCCCACGAAGCTGAAGACGCCAGCCGGATTTCCTTGCTTAAGGCGCAAGGCAAGTTAGAGACATTGTAGGTTACGGGTCACGACGTGACCCGGACTCTATTGTAAACCCTAGGGCTTGACCTGTATATAAAGGCAGGCCCCTAGGACCAAAAGACTCAAGTTACAATCTCTCGATAGCTTGGTTAGCGATTCCGCACCCTTGTAATCGAGATCTATCCATCAAATACACACAAAGCAGGACGTAGGCTATTATCTCCATCGGAGGGGCCGAACCTGGGTAAACACGACTCTCTCTCCCGTTCAACCCCTTCGAGTCGCCACCCAGCGGCGATGGCCTCACACCTAAGTCCTTTTACGAGGAAATCTGCTGGGTTGACAAAACCACGATAGTTGGCGCCCACCGTGGGGCCCTCGCCCGGTGGAGTTGAGTTCTCGAAGGGAGCCCTTCCAGGGTTTGGGAGTTACACGGTTGGTCGTATGACCAAGAGCCGCCGCGGCAAGATCTACATCGACGACTCTGGCTAGGGCCTCGAGGCCGACTCGATCCAGTACGGTTACCGGGCCCCCTTTGGCAAGATCCATGTCTTCATCGACAAGATCGGCACAACGGTACCCGAGCCGGACATCTGCACCGACATCATCGAGCCGGCTCGGCGTGCTCGATCTAGCCAGCGTCAAGCTGGCCAAAGTCAAGACGCGATCAGGCCCTCTCGGCGGGTCAGTCCCTTGGACGAACCGGTCGTCGAGGGAGTAAACGTCATCAATTCGGATGCCAATCTTGGGGAATCGTGTGGAGCAGAGGCCTCTGAGGAACTTCGCAGTTTCCCCCTGCAGGCCTCAACCCGTGCTACGACAAGCGCGGCGGCGCAAGCATCGCTCGTATTTGGAGCATTGAGCGGCTCTGAGAAGGCGCACGGCGACTCAAGAACGGAGCATCAGCAGCATGATAGCCGAGGTACTTTCCAGAAAAATCCAAAGCGGCTAAATTGTGGTCAATACCACGTGTTCACCACCAATACGTGCAAGAGGGATAACAAGGTCAAGAGTAGGGCCGTCAACATGGCTGAGTCGGCGGTCCCTACGTACCTCAACTGGTCCAAACACGCAATTACCTAGAGAAGGGAGGATCATCCCCCCCGGGTTGACAATCCGGGCGGCTTAGCTTTGGTGGTGGCGCCTCAAGTTGGCGGGTATACCCTGTCCAAGGTTCTAATGGATGGAGGCAACAGCATAAACATATTATATTATGAAACCTTTCGCCGGATGAATCTGTCGGAGAGCACTTTGCTTCCTTCAACGACAGTTTTTCATGGAATCGTCACTGGGAAGTCTGCTTATCCGATCGGGCGGATTAAGCTCGATGTGTCCTTCGAAGATGAGTTCAACTACAGATGCGAGCCTTTGATGTTCGAAGTTGTTAAAATAAAGAGCCCTTATCATGATCTCTTTGGACGGCCGGCTTACGCTCGTTTCATGCCCGCCCGTGCTACGTTTATCTCAAGCTCAAGATGCCAGGACTCAAAGGCACCATAACTGTAGACGGGGACCAAAAGATAGCTCAGGAATGCGAGGAAGGGGATATGGCTTATGTTGAGTGAGCCTTCGCGACAGTGGAATTGAGGTTCTATACAACCAATGTCGACCCAGCTGATATGAGCCTGCTCAAAAAGCCCAATATTGAGTCGGAACCCCCACTTAAATTTAAACCGGCCGAGGATACAAAGCAAATCGACTTCACGCCGAGCGACTCATCCAAGCAGTTCACTATTGCGACCGGCTTGGATCCCAAATAGGAAAGTGCGCTCATCAAGTTCATCCGTGAGGACCGGGACATCTTTGCATGGAAGCCATCTGACATGCCTGGAGTCCCGAGGGAACTTGCTGAGCACCACCTTAATGTGGATCCCAGGATGAAACCAGTGCGCCAATACCTCCGTCGTTTCAATGAGGAGAGACACAAGGCCATTGGAGAAGAAGTGGCCCGGCTCCTAGCTGCCGGGTTTATTGTAGAAGTCTTTCACCCTGAATGGTTGGCCAACCCAGTGCTCGTTCTGAAAAAGAACGGCACCTGGCGCATGTGCATTGACTACACAGATCTCAACGAAGCTTGTCCTAAGGATACTTTCGCCCTCCCGCGTATTGATCAGATTATTGATTCTACGGCGGGTTGGGAGCGTTTATGCTTTTTGGATGCTTACTCTGGGTATCATCAGATCAAGATGGCTATTGAGGACCAAGAGAAGACGGCCTTCATTACTCCCTTTGGGGCTTTCTGCTATGTGTCCATGCCTTTTGGGCTCAAGAGTGTCGGGGCGACTTACCAACGTTGTGTCCAGAACTGCCTTAAGCCACAGATTGGGCGCAACGTTTACACCTACGTTGATGACATCATGGTGAAATCTCAGAAGAAAGAGACGCTCTTGGACGACATCAAGGAAACCTTCGAGTATACCTGATGAAGCTTAGCCTGGCGAAGTGTGTCTTTGGCGTCCCTGCGAGCAAACTGCTGGGGTTCCTGGTCTCCGAGCAGGGCATCGAGGCCAACTCGGACAAGATCAAAGCGGTGACTTCGCTGTCTGAGCCGGCTAACCTAAATAAAGTTCAGCGGCTTGCCGGACGCATTGCAGCCTTAAGCCGGTTTATAAGCCGCCTGGGAGAAAAGGTGATTCCTTTTTACCAGTTGTTAAAGAAATCAGGCGACTTTAAGTGGACGGACGAAGCTGGTAAAGCCTTTGAAGCACTCAAGCAACAGCTTGTTAACCCGCCCGTCTTGGCTACTCCCACGGAGAAAGAGCCTATGCTCCTATACATCGCTGCCAACTCCAAGGTGGTAAGCATTGTCGTTGTGGTCGAGTGGAAAGAGGAAGGAAAGGAATATCCAGTCCAACATCTGGTTTATTTTGTCAGCGAAGTCTTAACCCTGTCCAAGCAGCGGTACCCACGTTGGACGAAGTTGGTCTTCGGGATCTTCATGGCAAGCCGGAAATTGAAGCATTATTTCGAGGAACACCCAATCACCATGGTCAGTTCGGCACCTCTCGGTGACGTCATACAAAACTGGGAGGCCACGGGTAGGATTGCCAAGTGGGCCATTGAGCTTGGCAACCACCATTTGAAATACATGCCCCGAACCGCTATCAAGTCCTAGGCGCTGGTGGATTTCATCAACGATTGGACAGAGACACAGATTCCAGAAGATAGGCCAGATAACACGTACTGGACTATACACTTTGACGGGTCTAGGCAGCTGGAGGCCTCGGGGGCTGGAGTCATATTATCTTCTCTGAAAGGTGACAAATTTTGTTATGTCTTACGGCTCATGTTCCCATGTACTAACAATGCAGCTGAGTACGAAGCCCTCCTACATGGGCTCAAGATAGCAAAAGAGATGAATCTTAGCCGGATCAGATGCTTGGGCGACTCAGATTTAGTGGCTCAGCAAGTTTCAGGGACTTGGGATTCTAAAGACCCTCTTATGGCAGCTTACCGACGAGCGGTCTCTGATGTGGCGGGTCATTTCCAAGGTTACCTAGTTGATCATATAGATCGAAGGCTCAATGAGGCAGCTGATGCTTTATCTAGAATTGGCTCACAGAGACAGCCGGTGCCACCCAACGTCTTTCTGGACGTCCTTCACAATCCATCAGTCAAACTACCATCTGAAGAGGACATAGCCATTCCTGACCCGGAAGCACACTTGGTGGAGGCTCTGCATGTCACCCCTGATTGGACAGTGTCGTATTTGGCTTACCTAACCCGGGGGGAACTCCCAGAGGAAGAAGTCAACGCTCATCAAATCATTCGACAGTCAAAATAAATGACAATCATCAAGGCGAGTTACATCGTCGAAGCAGCACTCGCATGTTTCAACAGTTTGTTTCTCCTGAGGAAGGCCAGGAAATACTTAATGAGATTCATTCTGGCGATTTTGGACATCAAGCCGGCTCACGATCACTGGTGGCTAAAGCTTTCCGGCACCGTTTTTATTGGCTGACGGCTCATGCTGACGCCGAGGAGATTGTGCGCAAGTGTGATGGGTGCCAAAAGTTTGGCCGACAGGCTCATGTACCGGCCCAGGAATTGCGTATGATCCCAATTACCTGGCTGTTTGCGGTCTGGGGACTAGATATGGTTGGTCTGTTTAAATCGTCTTCTGACAAGAAAACCCACCTATTAGTGGCGGTTGATAAATTCACAAAGTGGGTTGAGGCAGAGCCGGTCAGCAATGGTACCAATCTGTCCAAGGGATCCATGGAGCAATTCTGCCAACAAGAACACATCCAGCTCGATTTGGCGGCGGTGGCGCATCCACAGTCCAATAGGCAAGCTGAAAGAGCCGACCAGGAGATCTTGTGAGGGATCAAACCCCGACTCATGGTGCCCCTTGAACGCACGCCGGGTTGTTGGGTTGAGGAACTTCTCTCAGTACTTTGGAGTATTCGAACAACACCATATAGATCCACATGATACGCTCCTTTTTTCTTGGTTTACGGAACTGAGGCGGTTTTCCCAAGTGATATCCGTCATGACTCGCCTCGGGTTACTGCCTATGTCGAGGAGGATAATGAGCCAGCATGACAAGATTCCCTGGATGCCCTGGAATAAGAGCGTGACTGATCCGTCAACCCCATAGTGACAATATTTGGGATACTTCGCGGTGATGACCGTAGTTTGAGGAGTTCATGTATTCACCATGTGTTAATGCTTTGTTCCGGTTCTCTATTAAAAGGAGGCCTTAATATCCCTTAGTTTCCTTATGGACTCCGCTGCCACGGGAGGGTAGGACAAAAGATGTCATGCAAGTTCTTTTCCATAAGCACGTATGACTATTTACGGAATACATGCCTACATTACATTGATGAACTGAGCTAGTTCTGTATCGCCCTAGGTTATGACTGTTATATGATGAATATCATCCAACGAGTTACCGATCTAGTGCCTACGACCTTTCCACATATTGTTCTTGCTAAGTTACTACTGCTGTTGCTGCTGTTCCTACTGCTACAAAACTATTGCTACTACTATTGCCGCTACTGTTACTATTGCCGCTGCTATCAAACCTATCATATTACTGTGCTACTGATCACTTTGCTGCAGATATTTATCTCCAGGTGTGGTTGAATTGACAACTCAACTACTAATACTCTCAAGTATTCTTTGGCTCCCCTTGTGTCGAATCTATAAATTTGGGTTGAATACTCTACCCTCGAAAACTGTTGCGATCCCCTATACTTGTGGGTTATCAAGACCTTTTTCTGGCGCCATTGCCGGGGAGCATAGCAATATTTGTTGAGTCACTTGGGATTTATATCAACCTATCACTATGAAGAATCTAAAGAATCCAAGCACCAAGATCTTTCCCTCTACTACGAGGGGAGGTAAGGAACTGCCATCTAGCTCTGCACTTGATTCACCTTCTGTTATGACTAAGCTTGCAACACCACCACATGCTAGTAATCCTAATATGTCGCAAGTTATTGATGATGCTGCCTCTGCTATGAATGATGCTTATGATGATGCTAGTACCATGCTTGATGATAATGTGCCACTAGGAGAATTTCTTGATGAACAAATTGCTAGAGCTAAAGAAAATGAAATTGCTGAAACTGATGAAGCCTATGAAACTGATTATGATTATGAAACTCCTATTAGTCCTAGTTCTCCTAAGTTGGAAATGCCTAAGATACCTGAAGGTTATGTTATGGACGAAGAGATAAGTAGAGAAATTCTTTCTTGCAAGGATAGAGACGATCTTAAGAAATTGCTATGCAAGTACAAGGAAAAACATTGAATGCTAGAATGAAATGTGATCCTAAGTTTGCTACTTCACCTATCTGTGTTACCGATAAGGATTATGAGTTCTCTGTAGACCCAGAGTTAATTACTTTGGTTGAATCTGATCCTTTCCATGGCTATGAAACTGAAACTGTAGTGGCACACCTTACTAAGCTGAATTATATAGCCACCCTCTTTACTCATGATGAGAAGATTCGCTACTATTACATCCTTAAGTTGTTTCCATTCTCATTAAAGGGTGATGCTAAGACATGGTACAATACTCTTGCTCCTGGTTGTGTGCGTAGTCCCCAGGATATGATTTACTACTTCTCTGGAAAATATTTTCCTGCTCATAAGAAACAAGCTGCCTTACAGGAAATATTTAACTTTGTGCAAATTGAAGAAGAGAGTCTCCCACAAGCTTGGGGGAGGCTTCTCCAGTTGCTTAATGCTTTGCCTGATCATCCTCTTAAGAAGAATGAAATACTTGATATCTTTTATAATGGACTAACCGATTCTTCTAGGGACTTCCTAGATAGTTGTGCTGGTTATGTTTTCAGGGAACGAACCATTGAACAAGCTGAGGAATTATTGAATAACATATTGAAGAATTATGATGATTGGACTCTTCCCGAACCACCGACTAAACCCACTCCGAAGAAGAGGGGTATCTTATTTCTCAGTCCCGAAGATATGCAAGAGGCAAAGAAATCTATGAAGGAAAAAGGTATTAAAGCTGAGGATGTTAACAATTTGCCACCTATTGAAGAAATACATGGCCTTGACACACCACCACCTCCATAGGTGGTAGAGGTAAATTCTTTATTAAAGTTCAATGAAAGTGACATCCCTCACAATAAACCTCCTAGTCAATGCTTGTATGAGTTTGATAACTATATTATGAAGCAAGATCATTTCAATGCCCATGTTCTGAAACAACTGAAATATAATTGCGATATGATTGCTCGCTTGAGTGACTTGCTATTTAGAATCAGTAATGATGTTAGAGGTGTAGGAAAGCATGCCTCTATTGTTCAAACTCAGTTAGAACAAGTTGCCAAGTCTCAAAAAGAATTGCTTGATGAAATGAATAGTAATATGCATGACTTTGCTGCTAGAGTAGTAACTAGAGGAGGAAGAATGACCCAAGAACCACTCTATCCTAAGGGTCATCCTAAAAGAATTGAACAAGACTCTCAAAGAATTAATCTTGATGCACCTAGTCCTTCTAAGAAGAAAAAGAAAAAGAAAAATGATAGGACTTTTGCATACCTCTAGTGAACCCGAGACACAAAAACCTCCTGATAGTAACGATGTCTCTAGTTCCGATGCTGAAACTCAGTATGGTAGTGAACATCAACCTAGTGATAATGAAAATGATAATGACGATGTTCACGATGATTCTTAACCTAGTAATTATAGAGAACCAGATAATGATGTTGAAATAGAGCCTGCTCCTGATCTTGATAACCCACAACCTAAAAATAAACGGTATGATAAGAAAGACTTTGTGGCTAGGAAACATGGTAAAGAAAGAGAGCCATGGGTTCAGAAACCCATGCCATTTCCACCTAAGCCAACTAAGAAAAAGGATGATTAAGAATTTGAGCGCTTTGATGAAATGATTAGGCCAGTCTTTTTGCGTACCCGTTTGACTGATATTTCGAAGATGGCCCCTTATGCAAAGTATATGAAAGACATCATCACTAATAAAAGGAAAATACCTGAAGCTGAAATCTCCACCATGCTTGCTAATTATTCTTTTAAGGATGGAGTACCTAAAAAACTTGGAGATCCTGGAATACCAACTATACCTTGCTCCATAAAAAGAAACTATGTTAAAACTGCTTTGTGTGATTTGGGAGCCAGTGTTAGTGTTATGCCTTTCTCCTTATACAAAATACTTGATTTGAATAAACTCACACCCACCAAGATATCACTGCAAATGGCTGACCAATCACCGGCCATACCTATCGGTATTTGTGAGGATGTGCCCGTTGTTGTTGCAAATGTTACTATCTTAACGGACTTTGTTATTCTCGAGATGCCCGAGGATGACAACATGTCGATTATCCTTGGTAGACCCTTTTTGAATACTGCAGGGGCTGTTATTGATTGCAATAAAAGCAAAGTCACTTTTCATATTAATGGTAATGAGCACACGGTGCACTTTCCGAAGAAACAATTACAAGTGAATGGTATAAATGTTATTGAAGAATCTCCAACCATCACTATTGGAAGTTTCCAATTACCTCTACCTACTGCCAAGAAGAAATATGATATACTTATTGTAGGGGATATGCACATCCCCATTGAGGTAACTTAGTGTTTTACGAAAGTTCTTCAGTTTCATGCTAATCGAAAGTGGTTGTTAATAAGACTTGATCAACCTTATTAATGAATCATTTTTAGAGGTATGACGTCGATGAATCTAGTAAGCACAACTTTCTGCTCCCACCTTTTATTTTCTGTTTTAGTTAGTTGAATAAAACAAAATGCCATGTTTATCCTGTTTTCTGTTTTCTCCCCGCAATAAAAAATGACCCAAAAATAAAAATTCTCAGAATGCCCTGAAAATTTAACACGAATTTTTCCTGAATATTTAAGAATATTTGGTGCAAATAACACATGAGGGGAGTGCCCAGGGTGCTCACCACCCACCAGGGCGCGCCAGCACCCCCCAGGCGCGCCCTGGTGGCTGGTGGCCTCCACGTAGGCCCCCTCACTTATCCCTTTAGCCCACATTGTCACCTACCTCCAGCAAAAAATCACCACAGCCACCATTTTCGTGTTCTTGCTCTCAAACCCGTGGATTTCGATCTCTTTGCTCGAAGCTCCGTTTCCGAAGGTGTTTGGAGGGATTGCTACTTGGTATGTGACTCCTCCATTGCTCCAATTAGTTTTTATTTTAGTGGGTTATTTTCAGAGTAATTAGCTACTCTTGGTGCTGCTGTAGATGAGCTTGCATGTTGAATTCTTAGAGTTCTAAGTTGTTTGAATGCTCAATATGGCCTCTATGCATGCTTGGGAGTAGTTGCTAACAATCTTACAAAGCTTTGTTGACAAAAAAAATTGTGGACTAAATTTTTTCAGAATTTTTATAGGAATAAAAATGAACATCTTTAGGAAGTTCTCCTCCAAGAAAAGTGCCAAGGGAGTCATTGGGGAATCATCGGACAATGACCTTCATATCCCAAGAAAGGTGGAGGTGCGGCCATGTGAATGGCCGCATGATGCCTTCCTGGAGGAGGCCGGGATCCACCAAGAGTTCGCTTAGTTTGTCGCAAACGTTGGGTTAACCGAGTTCCTCGCAGATAAGTGTGACCAATATCACATCCTTACAAATTCCTTTGCGCAAAGTTTTAATTATTTAGCGAGAAACAATCCTCCTGAAGTAGAGTTTAACCTTTATGCTGATCCTCACAGAATGTTACTAACCGACTTCTGTAACATATGCTTGATTCCTTCTGATGGGGACTTGAGAGAATCTAGGCCATCTGAGTTTGAGGATTTTCTCCTCACATTAACCGTGGGTGACGATAGAGGCGTGTCGAAGGCCACTGCTATTAGCTTACAGTTTCCCTCAGTACATTATTTCGCCTTAGTCATCACTAAGTGTTTAACCGCTAGGGAGAAGGTCAGCTCGCTCAGTGCTCCTGACCTCGCTATTTTACGTCGTGCACTTTATGATGATCACACCTTTAGTATGGGGGCTATTATTGCCCGGCGCTTACAGCTCAATAAAACTAAGGGAAAGATACATGGTGGTATTTATGCTACTCGCTTAGCGAACCACTTTAGAATCCCCTTTTGCTCACATGATTACCTCTTACCCCGAGTTTACCTCGATCATAAGACACTGCAGGCTCACCATTTTCTTGATGTAACTGACTCTCCACGTGATATTCACTATAACCTAGTATTTAGCAAGGAAACAGGTGATGTTATCCCTTTGCCTGCACCTGCTTTGTTTGACCCTATTGCCAGGAACGGATACAGGATTATGCCAGATGACATTACAGCTTACTGGAACAACCTAGCAGCTGCTGAGGAGGAGCACCAGGGGTGGGATGCTCAGGTGCCGCCTCCACCTCACTACGACCAGGGACCAGACGGCTACTACGGATGGTGATTACCAAGCTAGGACAAAAGCCTAAGCTTGGGGGAGTACGTATTTCCACCGACATTACATTCATGTTCGCACATTTCATTCCAGTTGTCGGTGTTCATACTTTTTCATTGTAATATCCAAGTTAGATTTGTTTTCTCGCTTTCTTCTTGTGTGTTTGAAAAACTTTGAGAAAACCCAAAAACATTTCCTACTTCCTTTTAGTTTTTCTTTCTAGCTTAGTTTAATTGTAGCATCAAAAGAAAACTCAAAAAGATTTCTCGCTTCTTCTTTTACTAGTTGGGAGCTATCCCGTGTAAATAGTTTTTCTCGTTTTAGTTTTTCTTCTTTGTTTTGCTTCCTTCAAGAAAAACCAAAAACTCCAAAAATATTTCAGTGTGTTTCTCTGAAATTCTTTTCTTTTTACTTGAGAGTGTACCGAGGAGAAGACCACGATGAAATTGTTGAGTGGTTCTCATCTGCATTATTGTTTATCTGACAAAGAACCCATATTACCTTGTCCTCTCCTCTTGAATAAAATGTTTGCAGATTCCAGCTTAGTCCATGGCATTTTTGCACTATTAGCATTCCCTTATCATTCGGTCGTGCAAGTGAAAGGCAATAATGATGACATTTGATGAATTGACTGTGGCAGAGAAAGGCGGGTATGAACTCAACTTGTTTTTTTTGTAAATATGTTTAACCTAGTATCCCTTGATTCAGCTCATTATGATCAAACATGTTTGCAATGACCATTAGAGATTATAGTTGTTCATGCCATGCTTAAGTAGCTAGGAGTGGATAATGATTTATCTTGGGTGTCAACATGCATTAAAATGGTTGTGATGCGGTATGATGATATGGTATCCTCCTCTGAATGTTTCAAGTGGCTTGACTTGGCACATGTTCACGCATGTAGTTGAATCAAAACCAACATAGCCTTCATGATATTTATGTTCATGGTGTCCATATCCTACTCATGCTAGTATTCAATGTTGATTATATGTAATGCATGTTCATGAACGTCTTTGCTCTCTAGCTGGCCGCTTCTCAATCTAATTGCTAGCCTTCACATGTACTAAGCAGAAATACTGCTTGTGCATCAAAACCCTTAAACCAAGTTACCACATGAGTCCACCATATCTACCTATATGCGGTATTACCCTGCCGTTCCAAAGTAAATTTGCATGTGCCACCTCTAAAATTTCAAATAAACATCTGTTTTGTGTTCCTGGACCACTCATGGAGCGACAGGGGGCAGTCAGTATCTTCCATGCTAAGCGGGTTATTCTCATGACAAGTGTTTATTCACTTGTCCTTACACGAGAGGGGCGGTAATAGGGATTCCCAGTCCTGAAATCAAAAATCAAAAATAATTAAACAAAACTCCCCCAGGAATGTTGCTGGTTTGGACGGTACCCGCGGATGCGGCTCACCGTGGAGTGTGATTGTTTGTGGAGGGGGAGTTAACCTTTACTTTTACCGCTTGGGAACCGCCGCTAATTAGTTTAGCATGGAAGATATTGATAACTCTTGGTCGTGACGTTGACAGGAAGGGTGTACCTCCCAAAATTATATCTATCTCTGTTTTAAACTTTGAGCTCGGGCACCGCTGCAAATCCATGCTTCCCTCTGCGAAGGGACTATCTATTTACTTTTATGTTGAGTCATCACCTTCTCAAATAAGCGCCAGGCCTGAGAGCACTATTGTCATCCTCATGCATTGTGTATAGTTGATGTTGGGTGCAGCATGACTGGATCTTTTCTACCATGAATTACAATGTTTAGTCGCTGCTTGAACTTTGGAGGTGCTCTGCATTTATGTTTTGCGGTCTCAGAAAGGGCTAGCGAGATACCACTATTGTCATATTGTATCATGATTGTTTTGACAAAATGTTGGCGCTTGAGATATCTTATTATTGCTCGCTAGTTGCTTGTTGATATGAGTAAATATAATTCCTAAGATTTATTGTTGACATGGTTAGTCATAATCTTTGCTGAAAACCTGGGTGCTACTTAAGCATATATATGTAAACAAGAACAAAAGAGTTCATAAAAGTTTTTCTTTATCACTTTCAGTTTATCAACTGAATTGCTTGAGGACAAGCAAAGGTTTAAGCTGGGGGAGTTGATACATCTCCAACGTATCTACTTTTCCTCACTCTTTTGCCCTTGTTTTGGACTCTAATTTGCAAGATTTGAATGGAACTAACCCGGACTGACGATGTTTTCAACAGAATTGCATGGTGTTGTTTTTGTGCAGAAATAAAACTTCTCGGAATGGAACGAAACTTTCTGGAGATTTATTTTGGAAAATAAAAAAAATACTGGAGCGAAAAACTACCGGAGAGGGGGCCCAGGGTGCGCAGCACACACCAGGACGCGCCAACCCCCTCCCGGCGCGCCCTCATGGGTGGTGGGCACCTCGGGGCCCCACTTGACCTATTTTCGCCACTATAAATTCCTAAATTTGGAGAAAAAAATAGGGAGAAAGAATTATCGCGTTTCACGAGACGGAGCCGCCGCCACCTCCTGTTCTTCATCGGGAGGCCAGATCTGGAGCCCGTTTGGGGCTCCGGAGAGGGGAATCTTCGGTGTTTGTCGTGGTTTTGCCATGGCAGATGTCCCCGTGAAAGGACTTATGTTCGAGGCCATCGCTAAGGTGAGCTCGAAGGGGTTGATTGGAATCGAGAGACAAGAGTTACCCAGGTTCGGCCCCTCAGAAAGAGGTAAAAGCCTACGTCATGCTTTGTGTTGTATTGATTGGGTATCGATTACAAGGGAGCGAGTTCGCTTGACCTAGCTATCGATGAGTTGTTTCGTGGTCTAAGCCGCCCAAGTAACCCGCCTTTATATACACAGGTAAAGGCCCTGGGCTTACAAGAGTCCGGCCGGGTTATACTTGATAACCGACCTCACCTCTAACCATACATGCATTATCTAACAAGTCGCCCCCGGCGGCTCAAGACCGCCGGGTTACATACTATCTTCTAGCTCTGGGCCTCCAGGCCCGCTGATTAAGTTTATTCCTGAAGTTGTCGTAAGTCGCCAACCGCATGACCCGGCCCCACCTGGGCGGGTCTCACCACGGGGTTATATCCCCAACATTAGGCCCCAGATTGATTTGAACCGGTTCATGTCAATCTTCAAGTCTTCTGGTTGGCGAGTCTTGGCTTCTCTGATAATCTTCATGACCCGCCGAAAATGGACAGTCGTAGCTTCTGACAAACTTTCATGACCCGCCGTGACATCATCAGTAAAATCACAAAGGATTCCCGTGACGTCAGAGCGGATCTTTTTTTATAAATAGGACCAGCCCAAAAATCGAGGAGGCATGACGGTAATTGACTAAGGAGACGCCTCAATTCTCGCGCCGACTGTTGCTGTCACTTCACATCTCATAAATAGGCATGGGCCCCCATCATTTTCATCTTCCCGCCACTGCCTTCTTCTTCCTCCTCCAGACGCCCGCGCCGCCGAAGCTCACTGCGCCGTCCGGAGCTCATCGTCTTCATCAACTCAGGCTGCTGCATCAACCTGAACGCGTCTAGAATTTCGGCGCATCCGACCGCATCCTCTAGGTTTCGATCCTGCTCTTTGTTAGATCCATAATAATCCTTTAGATCTCCCCCGAGTTCATCGGGTTTCTTCACCGTTCATCGCCGTTCAATCGAAAATTCTTCATAGATTTGGATAAAGAAAAGACTCTTCTTTGGGCCTCATAATACTACCCAAGTCACGCGACCGCCCGCTCCGTAGTCACACCGCATTTATTGTAGATCTGCAGCTCGTCTTAATCTGCGCAGCGGCCGCCTGTTCTTGCACTGGTCCTTTTAGGGCTAGAATATTTTTATTTTTCCCTCGCCCGTAGATCTTGAATTCATAGCCATAGTTGTGGAATCGGTTTCTCAACACTTAGCAATTTTTCAATCTGCGTTGATAAACTTGACCCGCCGTAAAGGCTGTCGGCTTACTCTGTTTTACCGCAAGTAACTTCGGCGACTCATAAGTTTACATTGACCCGCCAAACGCTGTCACCATTTCCAGTTGTAATGACCTTAGTCAGAATGTATTTTTAACCCGCCGAATATGCATGTCTTCCCGCAGTTTCCTAAGCCGCCACCATGTCAAAAATTCCGTCCACTTGCAACTGGGTAAAGTCCGGAGTGACCGAAGAGTCACTCAGAGAGTTTGTCACCATGGGGGTCCTGTCGGCTCAGGATATTATCCACTGGCGGGTTCCAGGCAATGAGACCACCCCTAAACCCAAAGATGGGGAGGTCATTATCTTTACAGATCACCTTCTTCGGGGCTTTTCCCCGCCCGGGTCAAAGTTTTTCCGGGATGTCTTGCACGCATTTAAGCTGCACCCCCAAGACATCGGCCCGAATTCTGTTACCAACATGTGTCAATTTCAAACCTTCTGTGAAGCCTATGTTCAGGAGGAGCCGTCTGTTGACCTTTTCAAGGAATACTTCTACATCAACCGCCAGACAGAGATGGCAGACGGGTTAAGCCTTGAGCTCGGGGGTGTTACTCTTCAGAGGCGGAGGGACGTACTCTTCCCAGCGGCGACTCTGCCAAGTCACCCCAAGGAGTGGAACAAGACCTGGTTCTATTGCCAAGACACTTCACCAGAGGGGGAGAACCCACTGCGGGGTTACCGTTCTTACCGGCTTAGCACAGATACAGAACTTCCAGACCGGATTTCAGCCGCCGGACATGCTCAATATGCCTCCACCTTCTCAAAAGTCAGGGCCCTGTTAGCCAATGGGTTGACGGGTATCGATCTGACCCGCTACTGGGTCTCCTGGAGGATTCTGCCGCTAAGCCACCGAGGCGCCTTGATGTGTCAGTATACTGTTAAAGTAGATGGCCCTCAACGCTTCAATCAGACCCCCTTAAAGGATCAGGACCTCAACACTATCGTCAAATCTTTGATGGGGGAATCATTAGCCGCCTGCACCAAGACTAGCTTGAGCCCCTTCTCTGCACTTAACCCGGCTCCGGATGTAAGTTGTTTCATCCTAGCCCTCATCCATTCTTTTAATGTTGTACTTTACATACTTTATTAAACCTTTTTCTGCCAATATGCTTTGTCATACATAGGCCGGCTCTTCCTTCTGGAAAAAACTGTTGCCCCCGACTCTCAAGAAGAAGAACAAGGTCCCAAAGGCATCAGAGACTAAGGCGCCGACCCGCAAGAGGAAACAGTCAACAGAAGAGCTATTTGACTTAGATGACTCAGAGGTAGAACTTGACTCCCTTGGCCTTCTCTTTATGCAACTTATTGACGGCGATCACTCGCAGGAAGAAGCTAAAACATGCCGTGCCGACGTTGCCCAGGTAACCATTGTCTCCTCTGACTCGGATCTTTCACCAATAAAGAGAGTACAGCGGGCTGTACGGAAGGTAAAGAGTTCCCGTCCTTTTGCTTACTTGAGTCATAACTTTCTTTTGAAGAAACCGCAAGACGATAGCAGACGTCAGACCCAGAGCGCCGGCTCTGGAGACCTGTTAACCGGCTTACCAAATGAGCCAGCCCCTCGGAAACAGCGCACCAAGGTACTTCCTTGTCTTAAACTTATCTTGTTTGTACATTATCCTTGCAGCTTATTGAATGTTTAACAATGCTAAAATTTTCCAGGACTCGCCTCCTTCTTCTGGCGATTCAACCGCCTCAAAGCTGCCTCCTCTTATTATTAACCCGGGGTAAGTATTTCTATATCCCGAAATGTGTTTAATATATCATACCTTATCATGATATATCCAACCTTGCCTTTGCTCACAGGGCTCACGCCAAACGAAGGAAAGGGGCCGGGTCATCCGCAACTCCTGATGTTCAAGACCCGGAGATCTCAGCACCCAATATTCCTGACTCTCATATTGAGCCTTCTGAAGCTGCTAAAGACGCCCCTGAAGAAGCTCCTCCACAGGCCGAGCCGGCTGCTATGGACATTGAAACTCCTGAAGTCCATCCAGAATATGCTCCTAAGCTGCCCAGCCCCCGGCCGTCAACTGAACACATGGCTTCTCAAGAAGAGGTCATTGTTACCGGGGCGGCTTACAAACCTCTAGCTCCTTCACATGCGCTATCAAAGCATATCAAGGAAGACGAGGCGGCTCCCTCCAAGGAAGAGAAGACTCCCTCTGATCTTTCAAATTTGGATAAACTTACTGCTGATGAACTACATTCGGGCTATCTGAGCCGTCTGTTTGGTAGCCGAGACATGGAAACCAGCCTAGTCACCAAGATGAAGACAAAATATGAGGTACTTCACATCCCTTGCCTCTTCATGTATATACTTATGTAGCCCCAAGAACCGGTTGAACTGTCAGAAGGTCAGCCGGGTCTTGCATTAATTTGACAACTTTTTTGAAGAATCATCAGCATGTGAAACATGTACTGAAAGCCAAGTGTAGCCCCCAAGGGCCGGATCATTAGACCAATAATGAGCCGGCACTCAATCATAGAGTAAGAGCCATTTGTAGCCCCCAAGGGCCGGTTCATTACTTAAGTAATGAGCCGGCTCTATAAGAAAGAGCTGAGACAAAATAAGAGCCAAGCGTAGCCCCCAAGGGCCGGGTCATTACCTAAGTAATGAGCCGGCACTCAATCCTAGAGCAAGCGCTGATCGTAGCCCCCAAGGGCTGGGTCATTACCTAAGTAATGAGCCGGCACTCAATCATAGAGCAAGCGCCGATAGTAGCCCCCAAGGGCCGAGTCATTACCGAAGTAATGAGCCGGTTCTATAAAAAAGAACTGAGACACATTAGCCCCAAGTGTCAAGTAAATTGCTTGCAATCTGCTTGGGACTTGCAATCATTGTACCAAATTTTGACATAAACTGTGTGAGCCGGACTAGCGGCTTAAAACTGACAACCTTGCTCGGTCATGACTTGTCCTATGTAGGAATCTTTGAACGCCGCTGAGTTGATCGTGACAGACCTGAAGAAGAGCCTAGCACAACAACAGAAAGGCCGAGCAGAAACAGAAGAAAAGTGGCGGCTCTGCTCCATAGAGCTTGAGAAGATCAAGACAGAGTTTGAAGCTTTCAAGCAGACTGCTGAGTCAAGCCAAGCCACCCTGGCCAAGCGCGCTGAAGACGCAGAGGGCCGGCTCAAAACGGTGACTGATGAGCTGAACACTCTGAAGGGCCAGATAACCCGTATGATTGGAGCTGTGTTTGGTAAGTACCTTTAACCGTCAACTATATACAAATACTGTTCAATATTCTTCCCCAGCGGCTTATATTTTTTTTTGACTTGCCTGTAGGTGAACGGAGCCGCCAACTATCCAGCAACAGCCTGCTGAAGCTCAAGGCTTTGTACTCTTTAACAGAACAACTGTATGCCGGGTCTCTAATCACCATCAAGGCCATCATGTCTGAGAGGGGCATCCCAAAATTCATGAAGGGCGTGCTGGAAACCATGTCGACTATCCCAATGCAGCTTCAAGAATTAAAGAGATCAGCCGCCCGTAAGGGCGCAATTGCTGCTTTGAGCCGGTCACTGGCTTATGCCCTGGAGCTTAACCCGGATGAGATGATGGATGGCTTCCCTCAACTGAAGGACGACGGCTCGCAGTTTACGCAGGAAGACTACTCTCGCTGTCATAAGGCGTCCCGGATCCTGGCAAGCCGGCTGGCCGCAGAAGCTGATCTATCAGTATACTAGGCGGCTTACTCCGAAGATAACAAGCGGATTCGAGGGCCCACTTTTGAAGCAAAGAGCCTGATTCCTCAACACCGTAAGCACCTCTTCACTCCTGATGTTGACCCGTCTCCAATCATGCACGATGAAGCTTTGTTTGAAGCTTTGACCAATTGCAATTGGGATGTGGACAAAATCCAGATCGAAGAAACCGAAGACCCGGCACAGGATGACCCGGCGGCGAGTTAAAGAAAAACTTTGCATCATGTAACCCGGCCTTGTTTAATTCGCCGGGTTAAAATTTGTTGAAAAACTTGAAGTCTGCAATGCTTGGGGCTTTTGGATAGCCTTGTAATAGTCGTAGAAAACTCTTAACTGCCCGCTCTTGCAGTTTTGATGCATTGCTTTAAAGCTGTGCTGGCGACTTAGCAAATTCATAATCATTTGACTGCTTTGACGTACCAGGCGGGTTATACTCCATGAACTAAGCCAGAAATTTTTCCAAAACTTAGAATCTTATCATGAAAGTACCTGCAACAACAAGCAATTTGTATGTCTTATCCTATAAGCCGGCTTTAAAGGCGCGGCATGACAAGAGAACTCTTGTTTTTTATGAAAAAATTTGTTTCCGAAGAAACTAGGCGAAAAGCCTGAAAACTTGTAAACCGGGCCTCACGTGACATAAATCCGTCGTTTAAACCTTAGCAAGTTCAGGGTCTTTTAAAAGATTGACATTGCTAAGAGTACGAACGGGCCACATAGCGGAGGGATTACGGTAGACAAGACGAGTTTGTCCTCGCTCACTGTAAGCCGCCTCTCTTGTGACAAAAGCCGCCGTTTAAACCTTGACAAGTTCAGGGTCTTCGTGCGAGAATAACTTATAAAAGTTCAGGGTCTCTTATCAAGAATAACTGTCAAGAGTATGGCGGGTCACATGGCGGAGTAGCAAGTTGCAAACAGGCAGGTTTAACTCGAACATGGCATATAAAGCCTGGCCAAGAGGGTAAGTAAGCTAAACCCATAGGGTTGGAAGCCCCCAAATGACCTAATTAAGGATCAACTCCTTTGTAATATAGAACCTGGCCAAGAGGGTACGTAAGCCCCCAAGTGACCTGATTAAGGATCAACTCCTTTGTATGACACTTTCAGTGTGGAGAAAATGGCAGAGGCCCCTAATCATGGGGATGCCAACTTTATTATATCATAAAAGATGGTTTATACCATGACAAGGAATATGTACATTGATGAGAGCCGGACTGGCGGCTTAAGTATAGTATGGCCGAAGGTGAGCAATATTCCATGGCCTCTTGGTCTCCTCACCGGAAGTGCGAGACTTGTCACTCTCCCGTATATCCATGAGATAATAAGAGCCATTGTTGAGATTTCTGCTGATCACAAACGGCCCTTCCCAGAGAGGTGACAACTTATGCATATCTGACTGGTCTTGAATCAGCCGAAGTACTAAGTCGCCTTCTTGGAACGTCCGGGTCTTGACCCTGCGACTATGATAGCGACGCAGGTCTTGCTGATAAATCGCCGATCGAGCTGCTGCAAGATCCCGCTCTTCGTCCAAGGCATCCAAAGCATCCTGACGTGCCGCCTCATTATCAGTTTCCACGTAAGCCGCCACTCTGGGCGAGTCATGACGAATATCACTGGGGAGAACACCTTCTGCGCCATAAACCATGAAGAAAGGTGTATAGCCTGTAGACCTATTGGGGGTGGTTCTTATGCTCCAAAGAACATATGGCAACTCCTCCACCCAACAACCCGGCGTGCGCTCCAAAGGGACCATAAGCCGGGGTTTTATACCTCTCAAAATTTCCTGGTTAGCACGCTCAGCTTGACCATTAGACTGTGGGTGATCTACCGAAGATACATCAAGACGGATATGCTCCTCATCAAAGAACTCCTTCATAGCCCCCCTTGGACAGATTTGTACCATTATCAGTGATGATACTATGTGGATAGCCAAAACAAAAGATCAGTTTTTTGACGAACCGAACTGCTGTTGCTGCATCACACTTGCTGACCGGCTCAGCCTCAACCCACTTAGTAAACTTGTCAACCGCCACCAAGAGGTGGGTCTTCTTGTCCTTAGACCTCTTAAAAGGTCCCACCATATCAAGCCCCCAGACTGCAAATGGCCAGGTGATTGGAATCATCCGTAGTTCTTGAGCCGGCACATGGGCACGTCGCCCAAATTTTTGACACCCGCCGCATTTAGTGACCAAATCCTCCGCATCTTTATGAGCTGTTAACCAGTAAAACCCATGTCGAAAGGCCTTGGCCACCAATGATTTTGACCTGGCGTGATGACCACAATCGCCAGCATGAATTTCTTGCAAGATCTCATGGCCCTCATCAGGAGAAACACAGCGCTGGAAAACACCAGTCACACTGCGTCGATGTAACTCGCCGTTGACAATAGTCATAGACTTAGACCTTCTTGTGATCTGCCGTGCCAGAGTCTCGTCTTGAGGTAACTCGCCGCGAGTCAGGTACGTTAGATAAGGCAATGTCTAGTCAGGTATCGCGCGAAGAGCCGCCACCAATTGCTCCTCCGGGTCAGGTATAGCCAAGTCCTCCTCCGACAGTAACTTGACCGACGGGTGATGCAACACGTCCAAGAACACATTAGGCGGCACCGGCTTACGCTGAGACCCCAGCCTTGATAAAGCGTCAGCCGCCTCATTCTTCCGGCGGTCAATATGATCCACCTGATAACCTTTAAAGTGGCCAGCAATAACATCAACCGCCTGACAATAAGCCGCCATACGAGGGTCCTTAGAATCCCACGTGCCAGAGACTTGTTGAGCCACCAGGTCTGAGTCGCCAAGACATCTGACCCGGCTCAAGTTCATCTCCTTGGCCACTCAGAGCCCGTGAAGCAAAGCCTCGTATTCCGCTGCATTGTTAGTACAAGGAAACATTAGCCTCAAAACATAACAGAATTTGTCACCTCGCGGGGAAGTTAAAACAACTCCAGCCCCCGAGCCTTCCAATTGCCTGGATCCATCAAAGTGAATCGTCCAATAAGTATTGTCCAGCTTTTCTTCAGGAATTTGACATTCTGTCCAATCATTGATAAAATCCACCAGGGCTTGAGACTTGATAGCTGTCCGGGGCACATATTTCAGAAGAGTTTCCTGAGGTCAATGCCACTCTGTTGATTTTTGCTGACGTAGAAAGCAAGAGTCGACTGAAAGTTATCAACAGAGAAGTTAACATGGTTGTTCCTACCACCCCCACATACCTCAAATGGTCTCAGACTTCTATCACATTTGACCAGTCAGAACACCCTGCTCATATCGCTACCCCCGGTCGACAGGCACTGGTGGTGGACCCGGTTGTGGGGGGCACTCGGCTCCGCAAAGTCCTGATGGATGGTGGGAGTGGTTTGAACATCTTGTATGCAGATACCCTAAAGGGGATGGGCATTCCGATGTCCCGACTCAGCGAAAGCAACATGCAGTTCCACGGAGTCATCCCTGGGAAGAAGGCCTCGGCCAGATAGCATTGGATGTGGTGTTCGGCACCGACAAGAATTTTCGCAAAGAGAAATTGACGTTTGAAGTGGTGGACTTCCAGAGCGCGTACCACGCCATCCTTGGTCGTCCGGCTTATGCTCGTTTCATGGCCCGTCCATGCTGCGTGTATCTCAAGCTGAAGATGCCCGGGCCCAAGGGTGTGATCACAGTCACTGGCAATCGACAGAGGGCTGAGGAGTGCCTTCAGCAGGGCTCCAAAATTGCCGATCATCAGATGGCTGTGGTCGAGT
This sequence comes from Elymus sibiricus, assembly GCA_039707655.1. Lineage (NCBI taxonomy): Eukaryota > Viridiplantae > Streptophyta > Magnoliopsida > Poales > Poaceae > Elymus > Elymus sibiricus. The sequence continues at coordinate 256,554,405 of CM077665.1, forward strand.
TGGAAGAGTACAAGAAGAGAGTTGATCCTGCCGACCTGCTGCGTGCCAAGAAGCCCGCCTCCGAGTCAGCAGGCGAAGTGAAGCAAGTGCACATTCACCCGACAGATCCCAATGCTGCCCCGACCAACATCTCAATGACACTCGACAGCAAATAGGAAGCCGAGCTCATCCAGTTCCTCCGTGAGAACTGGGACACCTTCGCATGGAAGCCTGCTGACATGTCGGGTGTACCCAAGGAACTGGCTGAGCACCGACTAAGAGTCGACCCGAAGGCCAAGCCTGTGAAGGAGCACTTGCGTCGGTCGGCAGCAGAGAAGCGGAAGGCAATCGGCGAAGAGGTGGCTCGTCTCTTGGCGGCTAAGTTCATACGCGAGATTTACCACTCCGAGTGGCTCTCGAATGTCGTTATGGTCCCCAAGAAAGATAAGTCACTCCGCATGTGTATTGACTTCAAACATATCAATCGGGTCTGCCTGAAAGATCATTTTCCGCTCCCCCACATCGATCAGATTGTCGATTCGACTACGGGGTGTGAGCATTTATCTTTTCTTGATGCATACTCCGGTTACCATCAGATCCGTCTGTTTGGTCCGGATGAAATAAAGACAGCCTTCATCACCCCATTCGGGTGTTTCTGTTATATCACCATGCCTTTTGGTATGAAGAATGCTGGCGCTACTTTTATGCACATGATTCAAAAATGCCTGCTTGATCAGATCCCTCGGAATCTTGAAGCGTACATGGATGATATTGTTGTCAAGTCTCGCAAAGGTTTTGACCTGCTGGCTGACTTGGCTGAGACATTCGCCAACTTGAGGAGGTATGATATCAAGTTAAACCCGACTAAGTGCACTTTCGGTGTTCCTGGTGGCAAGTTACTCGGTTTTCTCGTTTCCGAACGAGGAATCGACGTCAATCCTGAAAAGATTGGTGCCATTACCCGAATGAAGAGCCCTGAGTGTGTGCACGATGTCCAGAAGCTCACAGGTTGCCTAGCGGCGTTGAGTCGATTCATTTCTCCTCTCGGTGAGAAGGCATTGCCTTTATACCGACTGATGAAGAAGTCTGATACATTCGAGTGGACTCCCGAAGCTGAAGCAGCGTTTGTCGAGCTCAAAGCCCTGCTTTCCACCCAGCCGGTGCTTGCTGCTCCGCATAGCAAAGAGCCCTTGCTCCTTTACATTGCGGCCACTAATCAGGTCGTCAGTACAGTTCTCACTGTCGAGCGGGAAGAGGAAGGCAAAGCTTACAAAGTCCAGCGTCCTGTTTATTACATTTCTAAAGTGTTGACTCCTTCAAAGCAAAGGTACCCACATTACTAGAAGCTCGTATATGGTATATATCTGTCTGCGAAGAAGGTGGCACACTACTTTCAAGATCACTCAATTTCAGTCGTCAGTATTGCTCCATTGTCTGAGATCCTCAACAATCGAGATGCGACTGGTCGAGTGGCCAAATGGGCTATTGAGCTCCTTTACTTTGATATCAAGTTTGAAGAGAAAAAGGCAATCAAGTCTCAAGCACTTGCTGATTTCCTTGCCGAGTGGATAGAACAGCAGCAACCAATCCAAATTCACTCGGCACACTGGACCATGTTCTTTGACGGCTCGAAGATGTTGAATGGGTCTGGTGCTGGCGTAGTATTGGTATCCCCAAAAGACAACTTATCAGAGGGAGAACACACAGCTTACCAATGGCATCATGTATCAGGGGAAGAACATCACAAGAATTTTGAATGTGAAGGATGCTATCGGATAATAACCCAACACTGGGTCTGGCGGGCCACAAAGGACCTGATGGGAGTACCGGTACCCAATCAGAGGGAGAAAGAATGCAAGGCATCGGATCATAGAACAACCAAAGGAATTAAGATTTCCAAATTGGTGTATCAAAAACAGATGTTCCGATCAAATACAATTAAGATGAAAGGACTTAGATGGGCAATCAATCAAGGTTGATTTGTCGGGAACCAACTCATGTTTGGAAAGACGTCTGAGCCGGACGGATACTTTATGATAAACAACTGATGATTGCGTGCATTCACACACAGGTTGAATCTATAAAACCAAATGAAAACCACAAAGGATTTACTGAATATTACTAGACATATGGAATCAACCATAATGCAAGCAGGTGAGAAAGGTCAAGAGCAAAAGGCTACTGAGGATTAAGGAAGATCGAATAGCGTTTCAAGGAATTCTGTGGAATACATGATCAACCGAGGAAGAACGAATCTCTGGTAAGATAATTCGATGTACCTTATAATAACAAGAGCAACTGGATATGAAAGTATGAGCGACAATTGCATGTAGTCATCCATAGGGGTTGACGGCGGAAGGTAATCGCAAACGCGATGAGCATACATTCTCGGGAGAACGTCAGAGAGTATCTTCGGAGTCTTCTGGTGAATCAAGCCATCATCTGGAATGAAGGGCTCTCCGGGGGAAGTAGTTACGAGAACCTAGAGTTAGAGTTAGCAGAATCTTTAACCCGAAAGAGAAGAGAGATCAGAACCCAGAGTATAGATGAGGAATAAAAGATCCTAATAGCACCCGATTGAGATGTGGGCCCGTAAGCCACACAACAATGTTAGTAAAAGTTTTTCAAGTACTAGACTCAACTTCGGCCAAGGAGTTGGAAAGGGGGCTACCTACAGGCAGTTGGCTCTGATACCAACTTGTGACACCCCCGATCTCGACCGTACGCTAATCAAACACGCAATGCGTACGACCAAGATTAGGGACTCACTGATGGATATCACAACACAACACTAGACACAAATTAAAGTCATACAGCTTCATATTACAAGCCAGGGGCCTCGAGGGCTCGAATACAAAGCTCGACAAGTACGAGTCAGCGGAAGCAAATAATATCTGAGTATAGACATAAGTTAAACAAGTTTTGCCTTAAGAAGGCTAGCCCAAACATAAGTAACAGATCGAAAGAGGCGAGGCCTCCTGCCTAGGAACCTCCTATCTATTCCTGAGTGTCGGCACTCTCCACGTAGTAGTAGGCTCCAGCGGTGGTGTAATAGTCATCTCCGGCGTACTCCATCTCCTGGCTCCGTCGTCTGAACGCAGTATCGTATCGAGGGGGAAAGAGAAAGCAAAGCAGCGGTGAGTACTCATCCAAAGTACTCGCAAGACTGACATCAGAACTATGCTAAGTATGCATCAGTATCAAGGAGTGGGGTTATATCTGGACTGACTACAGAAAGCAGGAATAGGGAGAAGGCCTAGTCCTATCGAAGACTAGCATCTTCAGCATCTTGCAGCATTAGAAGAGAGTACACTGGTATCTCATATATAGTCATATTATTGTAGCCATTTTATTAAGTAACCACGCCCAGAGATCCTTCCTCGACTCCCTGCGAGGAAGCAATCTCGGAGCCAACATTCATTTCAAAGTAAATCACAATTATAGTTGGAGGGGGTAAAAGTATAACTCCAAGTCGTCCTGTTACCGTGGACACGGCTATTCGAATAGATAATTTCTTCCCTGCAGGGGTGCACCACATTCCCCAACATGCTTGATACCTCCGGCCGGACACACTTTCCTGGGTCATGCCCGGCCTCGGGACATCAACACGTCGTAGCCCTACCTAGGCTCAACGAAGAGGCCAGCCCGCCGGTCTAAATCCTAAGCGCGCAGGGGTCATGGGCCAATTGCCCTTTGCACTCCTGCACGATGCGAACGCGGCCGAGGTCAGTCCTAGCACCCCTTAGTAACAAGCGCGATGCCACTGCGGACCACTCGGGCGCGCGCCACTCCATTGCTGACGTCCGAAGAGCTTCGGCTGATACCACGACGCTGAGTACCCATAACTTCCCCACGTGAAGGTTAGTGCATAATTAAGGCCAACGACCCAACTCATATCAAATACCCAACCCATTAGCATTTTATTAATGCGGGGCAAGCGCGACCCATAAAGTGCGGTCCCGTCGCCCCGCCTCGAGGATGTGTGGCAAGGGCCTCTCCTGCCCGTCCACGCCTCAACATCATCAAACCGTGGGTACCCCTCAGGGCCGACCCATCACCAACATGTTTCTGTAACCAGGTCATAGTAACTGTGTGTATAAAACATCAAGATGGAACTTGAGGAATCACCCTCAAGGGGCCCCGCTCGATTAAACCGTCAAGGTGGACTTAGAGGAATCACCCTCGAGGGTCCCACTTGAGGGGTTGCACGACAGAGTCATCGTCGGGAGTGGTGAAGGAGGAATAACCCTCGATAACCACGACCGACTAGCTGCACTACAGAGCTAGCATCATGAGTACTTCACGAGGTGTCACCCTCGGTACTCGATAGTAGCGTTGTAGAGTCGTACAACTAAGGGGTGTGCAGTGATGTGAGGGGCCTGGCTTGTCGGTCGGTTGACCGAGTCTTCGAGTCTTCGAGTCGTCGGGTCGTCGAGTCGTCGATGAAGAAGCAGGGGCAACTAGGACTAAGGGGTCACTGGGGATTCATTGATCAACCTATACTAAGCAGTTAATATGATTGCAGGTATAGTAGCAGTTTATCAAAAACAGGCTATGCATCAGAATAGGAGCTAGCTAATACAGTAGCAAAAATCTAATGCAAGAATAAGAGGGAAAAGGAATAAGCGATATCGGAATGCTCAAGGGGGGTTGCTTGCCTTGCTGCTCTGCGGCAAAAGGCTGATCGTCGGCGGTGTAGTCGTACCTGGTAGCAGCGTCAGTCTCGGAGGCTACCGGAGAGAAGAGGGGGAAGAAACAATAAATACAAGCAAACAGATGCAACACGATGCAAGACATGGCAATACGCACTGCTAGGGGTAGTCTAACGCAGTACTACACGTATCAGACGGAACGGGAGAATATCTGACGATATTTCCCGGGTCTTTGGATTTATCGCATAGACGATCCAGAGGGGAAAAGTTCCATGTTTGCTATGCTAGGAGCATGTGACAGACGAACGGATAGCGTATTCGGATTCGTTGGATTTTTCGGATCAACTTTCATGTATAAAACTTTTTCATCTGAGCTACGGATTATTTTATATTATTTTTCAAAGTTTAAAACATTTTCTGGAATTTTATTTTATTTATTTAAATCAACATTATCCAGAATAGTGCAGGGTGACGTCAGCATGACGTATTGGTGACATCAGCAGTCAACAGGACGGCTGACCAGGTCAAACCTGACAGGTGGGACCCACCTGTCAGCCTCTGTGGGTTTAACAGTGGGTTAAACTAAACTAACAGACTAATTAGAGGGGTGGGCCCCAGGTGTCAGTGACTAACTAATTACTAATTAATTAACAGATTTTAATTATCAGTTTTATTTAGTTATAAAAACATTTTAAACTAGTGGGGCCCGCATGTTAGTGGGCCAGAGTGCCCAGTCAGCAGTTGATCCTGTCAACTGGGTCAACTGGGGCCCGTGGGGCCCACTATCAGTCTCACAAGAGGCTGCCACGTCGGCGCTTGGTCAGCGTTGCCGGGATTTCGCCGTCGGCGACCATTCCAGCGGCGGCGCGGCTCGGGAGGTGGTCGGGATTCGTCCTCCGGCCACCATTTCGCGTGTGGTCAGGCGCGTTGGATCGGCCGCAGCGCGGTGCGTCCATTGGTGGTGGTGGCACAGCCGGGGACGGTGTGTAGCGACGGCGGCGAGCTCATCGACGGACGCCAGAGTTCGGTGGTGGGCGGAAACAGCGCAAGAGCTCGCGCAGGAGCAAAAGGAATAGCTAGCGGGGAACTACACGTCGCGGTGAAGCTAACGGGCACGAGCGCGTGGCCATTTGGTCGCCGGAGGCTCGCCGGCGACGAGCTCGTGCGGCAGTGGCTCGGGCACGTTGGGGAACGGCGTCTACGGGCACGGGAAAGCACGGGGAGAGAAGGAGAGGGACGCGGTGCTCACAGCGGAGCCGTAGGGAGTGGCAGTGAGCTCGAGGAGGGCTCGACGGTGACAAAATCGGCGATGGCGTGCGGCGGCGATCCGAGGAGGGAGAATATGATGGCGGCGGCGTAGGGGCTCCAGGGGTTCGATCCAGCGCTCGAGGAGGAACAGGCGATCGTTGCGGAGCTCGTGGACAGACTCCAGGGGCGAGATAGTGGCTGTGGCCACGGCTCTACCACGGCGCGGCCATGGATGCGTTCGGCCGAGCTCGAACGCGAGCGAGAGAGAGAGACAGAGGGGGCTACTGGGGTCCTAGGGTTTGCGGGAGAGGGAGAGGGGTCCGCGGGGTCGGTCTTATCCTCAAGGGGGCCACGGGATGCTCGACAGCGAGGCAATCCCCGTTCGGACGGTGCGCGCGCGCCATGGCCGCCCTCTCTGGCGTGAGCAGGAAGAAAGGCCGATGCTGCTGGGCCGGGCCAGCCTGTAGCGGCTGGACCTTTAGTGCACAGTGCATTTTCTCCTTTTCCAATTTTTTTCTTTTTCTAATTTCTGTTTTCCTTTAATCCTTTCTGTTTTATTTAATTTCAGCTACTATTTGCCTTAGCAAATATTTGTAACTTAGTCCAATAAATAATGTGCAATATTTACCACTGCCAGAAAATGGTTTGGAGTCAAAATGATTTCATTGGAATTTTGTATTAAATGAAATGGATTTAATCATTGCTGTTTTGGTACTGTTTCATGTTGTTTGAGTTATTTAATTAATTTGATTAAGGTTGATTATAATTTTATAATTGCCTCTGGATTATTTGCAATTTAATGAACATTTTAGCTTTCAATTTTGAACAACTTTTATTTTCACTTTTGAGAAATTCTTGTTTCACCCTTTTATTAAAATATTGAATTTCAAAAGAGAATTTGAATGAGATATGATTCCAAATGTGATCAGGCACTGTTTAGCAAAATGGATTAGCTTAATCTGGTGATCACTGTAGCTTGATCACCTAGGTTAGTGTAGCTGATAATCCAGGGGTGTCACACGGATGGAACGCAGATTTGCTTCGACGTTTTTATACTTGACGACTGAGTTGCTTTGATGTAATAAGAGTTCTCCAGACAGTTTTGTTTGTTAAAGTTATGACTCCCGCAGTCTATTGTCGATTCGGATCGCACAATTTCGCATTCAAAAACTACTCCGAGTGACGAGCGATCCTCTCACTCAAGGGCTTAGCTGCGCACCAGCTTTCGCCTAAGTTAAAAACCCTTCCGAGTGGATAGCATTCCATTCACTCGGAAACTTAGCCATGAACCAGTCTTCGTCTAAGTTTAAAACTTCTCCGAGTGACGAGCGATCCTCTCACTCGGGGGCTTAGCTGCGAACCAGTTTTCGCCTAAGTTAAAAATCCTTCCTAGTGGATAGTATTCCATTCACGCGGAAACTTAGCTGTGAACCAGTTTTCGCCTAAGTTAAAAACCCTTCCGAGTGAATAGTATGCCATTCACTCGGAGACTTAGCTGCGAACCAGTCTTCGTCAAGGTTCAAAATTTCTCCGAGTGACGAGCGATCCTCTCACTCGGGGGCTTAGCTGCGAACCAGCTTTCGCCTAAGTTTAAAAACCTTGCCGAGTGGATAGTATCCCATTCACTCGGAAACTTAGCTGTGAACCAGTCTTCGTCTAAGTTCAAAACTTCTCCGAGTGACGAGCGATCCTCTCACTCGGGGGCTTAGCTGCGAACCAGTTTTCGCCTAAGTTAAAAAACTACTCCGAGTGGCGAGCGATCCTCTCACTCGGGGGCTTAGCTGCAAACCAGCTTTCGCCTAAGTTAAAAACCCTTCCGAGTGGATAGTATTCCATTCACTCGGAAACTTAGCTGTGAACCAGTCTTCGTCTAAGTTCAAAACTTCTCCGAGTGACGAGCGATCCTCTCACTCGGGGACTTAGCTGTGAACCAGCTTTCGCCTAAGTTAAAAACCCTTCCGAGTGGATAGTATTCCATTCACTCGGAAACTTAGCTGCGAACCAGTCTTCGTCTAAGTTCAAAACTTCTCCGAGTGACGAGCGATCCTCTCACTCGGGGACTTAGCTGCGAACCAGCCTTCGCCTAAGTTTGAAAACCTTGCCGAGTGGATAATATCCCATTCACTCGGAAACTTAGCTGCGAATCAGTCTTCGCCTAAGTTAGAACTTCTCCGAGTGATGTGTAATCCTTATACTCGGGGGCTTGGCTGCGGGTCAGTCTTCGCCTAAGTCCGAAATTCTTCCGAATGCTGAACATCCTTTCCGTTCGGGAGCAAAACAAATTCAGCTAAACAAAGGATTGACAGCAAAATGCAGATAAATCCAAAGTTTCTAGCGCGGATAAAAGTTGTTCGCGCAAACGAAAGTACTCAGGCTTAAGGCCTGAACGAAGTTTTTAATCGGTTACACCATCACTCGGCATACCGAGGCAAATAAAGTTTTAACTGCGAGCAAAGTATTTTTTAAGCACCAGTAGGGCTCGCGGGCTCGACGAAGGTGTCCAGATCAATCCCTTCAGCGAGCTGAGTGGTTGCTTCAATGAAGGTCTCCATGAAGTCTTCAAATTGAAGTTTCTTTGTGTTATCACTCGGAGAGCCTTCAGTTTGTCCTCCCTGGCCTCCTTGCAATGAACCCGGACGAGTGAAAGTGCCACATCAGCACCGCAGCGAGCGGCAGCTTTCTTCCATGCCTGCACTCGACCAGGAATCTCATTGAGGCGGGTCATCATTGACTCGAGGTCAGTCTGGAGGGAGTCTTCAGGCCACAGTTCTTTGTCGACCTTCTCCAGCGCAGCCCTCAGTCGAGTGATATATCCTTGGACACTCCTGAGACGAGCTTCAAGTCGAAACATGTCCATGGCCACGGCATCCCCGACGGGTGACTTGGTAGGATCCAGGTTTGGTTCGATCTCTTCAGTCTCCTTTTCAAAATCTTGGTAGAATTCTGCACGAAGGGAAAATGAAAAGGTGGTCACACTGCTATTCTGAAGAAATCAAAGAAATTCACTCAACAGAAGAAAGTTACCTTCAAGCATACCGAACATCTTCTTCGCGAAGTGTCCTAAGTATTTCTCCAGAGCGCTCCTTCTCTTGGTTTGCAGTTCGAGCTTTTTGATCCAATCGCCCCATTCCTGCTTGAGTTTGGTATTCTCTTCTTCCAATTTGCTGGCTGCGGCAAGCTTCTTCTCAGCAGCTTCATTTTTCTCCTTCGCCACCTTCTGAGCATCAGCGAGTTCCTTGTCTTTATCTTCAAGCGCCTTCTTCATGGTATCTAAAGAAATAACATTGTTGAGTCGCGCTTGGAGTCGACGGTTCTCATCACGCATGTCTGTTCGAGTGAGGATACTCGGTTCAAAGAATGGAAGACGAAAGTGATAGTGCAATTGCTCAGCAAGGATTACCTCCCAGGGTCTTCAGCTCAGTCTGTGCACGGTCCAGGTTGTTCTTGGTGACTTCCAGATACAGCTGAAGTTGGTTTTTCTCATTCTCTGGCTCGACATACTTAGCCCCAAGCTCACAAGCTTTCTGAAATCAGCAAAGAAGTAATTCAGTCGACACTAATATTTTTTCACCCCCGAGTGGAAAAGAGCAAGTTCAGACGACTGGATGGTGGCCCACCGCCCCACCCCACACCCCTGCAAAGCGTCATATCATGGTTGATGGAAATGATGTCCATGAAACCTGCAGGACAGGTGTCAAGCGTACTCCAAGTACGGAAAAGGACCCCGAGTCCAAGTTCTTAAGACTACTGCCCATCGTAAACGATCGACAGTAGTCTCGGGGACTACACCCAGTGGGTGCACTCAGCGTGCCCCCACTGGACCTACTTTCACTCGACCAAGATGTCGAGTGACAAGCGACTATCAAAGCAAATTTAAGACCCCAGCCGATGTCTTCGTCATTCGACAGCGGTCTCGGGGACTACACCCAGTGGGTGCACTCAGCGTGCCCCCACTGGACCAAGAACCTACTCGACTAAGACCTGATCTATTCAAGAAGAAAGCAAGCAAGTATGCATCTGAGGAAAACACCCAGTGGGTGTAAAGTCAAGATGGACAGGAATTCAATCGGAAACGAACTTACAATCGCACTTACTCGGACATTGGCTTGAAGCGCTGAACTGGCATCATAGGCTAACTTGCTGGCCTCATACGCCTCCTTCATTCGCAGCATCATTTGCCTAGCCTGGATCATGGCCTCTTTGGCAGCTCCAGTCTGGTCTTCTGGGACGTGGTACAGAGGGTATGTAGGCGCCAGATGAGTCGTTGCTGCAGTTCAGGTCACGAGAGGTGCTTGAGGTTGCCCAATCGGCGCTGAAACCACGAGAGTTGAAGTCGCTGGTGGGGCACTCGACAGGGGAACCACAGGATCAGTTCTGGCTCGGGAAGAATCACCAAGCTCTTGAGAGGACGCAGCAGTCGATCTACGTGGTGCTTGCCCTGATGACGTTCTCCGAGTGCGTACACGTGGAGTGTCCAAGGCCACAACTTCTCCCTCAGCACCCTGCTGTGGCTCCTCGTCATCTTCCACATGTATGATGTCGTCAACTATCAATCGACAACGTTGGCTTACTCATTCGACGAATTACCTTCAAAAAATCAGACTACAGTGAAGATTTATTATACCTCGTTGAGAGGTGGCCGCGTCAGGAGTGTCCACTTCCATGTGATCCCCTTCATCCCGCAGAGACGACGACACCGAGGTAGCAGCTCTGGCGAATAAATTTCACTCGGTCAGCAAAGACATGAAGTTCCACAACAGCAGAATAAGGAAAATAAACACTCACGTTGAGGCGACAGGCACAGCGATCTTCATACGGGGAGAGCCTTCCGAGGCTATGGTGCGTCCGGCGTGGGCTGTTTCGCAGCTTTTTCAGTCGACCCAGATTTCGCGGCACGATCGCGCTTTGGGTTCCTGGTGCTCGATGCCAAAGTTTTGCTTGGGGCGGCCTCCGGGTCTTCACGCTGCTTGGTACGACGCTCGATGCGCGGAGGAGCCTGGGCCTCTACCTCGCCTTCCTCTAGGTCGTCATCGCTGCCTTCACTGTCATCGGCGTAATCGACATCTGCACTGCCGTCTGCGCTCCCTTCTTCGTCGTCAGGCTATTCTCCATTCGGCACGGGTGAATACATGTTTGTAAACTCCTGCAAGATACAAACTGTAAAGTTAGTCGACCGAAGACCCAATCACTCGACAAAATATGAAAGCACTTGGCAGAGATGTAACTCACCAGGTTCGTTGGTGGGTTCAAAGCAGAGAAGGGCAAGATTCGCTTGGCTCCCAGAGGGTTATCACAGGCTCCAGTGATGCTTCTGAGCCACTGGGTAACAGTCTCGTCGGAGACTTCCTCTGGATTTGTCCGAGTGGTGTCTTCGGGTCCCGAATAGTGCCACATAGTGTGATCTCTGGCTTGAAGAGGCTGAATTCGCCGACTGAGAAACGCCTCAAGGCAATCCATACCAGTCACTCCGCCGCGGATCAGATCAACTACTGCGTTCACTAAAATCCCTACCTGGACTTGCTCTCCCTTTGTCACGCTCAGTGTTCTGGGAGTAGTAGGTCGATCCAAGGTGAAAGGGGGAAGACCAGTCGACATATTGGGAGATGCAACATCTTTGCAGTAAAACCATGTCGACTGCCAGCCCCGAACAGATTCAGGAAAGTTCATCGACGGAAACGCACTCCTACCCCTCTTCTGAAGCCCCAGACCACCGCATAGCTGGATGACATGGGTCTTACTATCACTAGGATTGGCTTTTTTGACACACTGGGACCGAATGGTGAATATGTGCTCGAATAAGCCCCAGTGAGGAGAACAACCCAAGAAACACTCGCACAAGGTGATGAAAGCAGCAAGGTACGAAATGGCATTCAGAGGAAAGTGGTGGAGTTGCGCTCCGAAAAAGTTCAAAAACCCGCGCACGAATGGATGAGGGGGCATAGAAAAACCTCGCTCAACGTGGGTGAGGAGGAGGACTTGCTCCCCTTCGCGCGGCTCCGGCTCGATCTCCCCCTCCGACAGCCTCCACGAGCCTTCGGCCACGAGCCCGTCGGCGACGAGGTTCTCGACGTCCCCCGCTACGACCGTCGACAGGAGAAAATCTCCCTGGATCCACCCCGGCAGCGCCGTGAATCGGGCGCCCGACGACTTCTTCGCCTTGGCTCCTCCCTTCTTGGCACGCTCGAGCTTCTCCGTCTTGCTTTTCGTCATCGCGGCGGCGGTACTCGAGGTGGAGTTGAGCGGTGCGCGTGGAGCAGGGGAGGCGGAGGAAAAGAGAAGATTTGGGGGAGAAGTACTGTACCGGCCCGGCGCCGTCGCGTCTTATATCCGCCCGAGTGAGTCACTGACCTGCGGGCCCGTCAGATCTCTGGATATCCCGATTTCATAGGAAGAGCGGTACGTGGCGGTAATGGCGGCGCGAAAATCGAGGCGTGATGCCCCCACTTGCCCCAGTCGTTGCGTCATCGTCGCGCGGCGCGCGCTTACCCAATTTTCGAATCTCGTGAAATCCGGGCCTGACGAAGCGACCCGTCGCATCAGAAGACCCTGTTGACCGCTCGGACCTGATTCCGCACTGAAGTTCACTCGGATACATTTCAAGACAGAATTGATCATGATGAATGACAAAGATTCCAATCGACGCAGACTTCTGTGAAGCCCTAAAATGCACTCGGACTTTTTGTGTCTTATCAGAACCCGCATCGATCCCTTTTTCACTCGAACCCCGATCCATTCGGGGGCTAATGATGGGGATATGTACCTAGGGTAGAGTCATAGGCCTGACCTACATACCCTACCTAAGGACACTGCCCTAGAAAGCTTAAGGACTACAAGGAAGTCTCCGACTGAAATCTCACTCGACAACATCCACTCGGAGGTTTCTTCCTTCACTCGACGGCTACCTTTCACTCGGAAGAACTAGAAGCCAGTCGACCGTAGACGACCAGAGGCCACTCCAGGGAGGCCAATGGACAGGCGTTTAGCTGTATTTCATTAGTAGCATTTATTACGTACGTTACTAGTAACGTACACCTTCATTACCACGATCGGACCCTTGGATGCCGGGCATTCATGAGGGGCAGCGTACTCTATATAAGCCGCCCCTCCCCTCTGGCACAAGGGTTCACACCCCCTGTAACTCTCATATTCCACACGACAAGAAGCTCCTGAGCACCAAGTCGTAGGGCTGTTACCTCCACTAGAGGGGCCTGAACTCGTACATCTGTGTGTACACCCTCGCCGTAGCTAGGACTCTGCCCTCTCCCTTCGTACCCCTACCTTCTACTGTCAGGCTCGTTCCCATGACAGCAATCCTTACAGTGGCTTCTCTGTTTTGAATTATATCTCCCAAAGGAGCAGAACTAACCACTGTGATTGGGTGACCAAGGAAATAATGCTTCAGCTTGCGATTGGCCATGAACACCCCAAGCACCAGTTTTTGCCAATGCGGGTATCTTTGCTTAGACTCCGTCAGGACCTCACTGACATAATAAACCGGTCGCTGAACTAGATACTCCTTACCCGCCTCCTTGCGCTCCACCACAACTGCAGCACTGACAGCCTTGTTATTAGCCGCCACATATAAGAGCAGAGGTTCCTTTTCCACGGGAGCGTCCAAAACAGGCGGCTCAGCCAATTGCTTTTTGAACGCCTCAAACGCCTCATTTGCCACATCACTCCAGACGAAATCGTCTGTTTTCTTCATCATCTGATACAGAGGAATAGCCTTCTCACCCAAGCGGCTTATGAACCGGCTTAATGCAGCAATACGACCCGCCAGGCGCTGAACATCATTGATGCACGCCAGCTTAGACAAGGAAGTAATAGCCTTTATCTTGTCCGTGTTAGCTTCAATGCCACGCTCAGAGACTAAAAATCCCAAGAGCTTGCCTGCAGGTACACCGAATACACATTTTGCCAGGTTAAGCATCATCTTGTAAACCCACAAATTGTCAAAGGTTTCCTTCAAATCAGCCAGCAGAGTTTCCTTCTTCCTTGACTTAACCACAATATCATCCACATAAGCATGAACATTGCACCCAATTTGACCATGAAGACAGTTCTGCACACAATGCTGGTAAGTCGCCTGGGCACTTTTGAGCCCAAAAGGCATAGACACATAGCAGAAAGCACCAAAAGGCGTAATAAAAGACGTCTTCTCTTGGTCTTTAACTGCCATCTTGATCTGATGATAACCTGAATAAGCATCCAGGAAACACAGACTCTCACAACCCGCCGTCGCATCAATGATTTGATCAATACGGGGGAGAGCAAACGGGTCAATCGGACACGCCTTGTTAAGATCCGTGTAATCCACGCACATACACCATGTGCCATTCTTCTTGAGTACCAACACCGGGTTAGCGAGCCACTCCGGGTGAAAAACTTCAACGATGAACCCTGCTGCCAAGAGCCAGGCCACCTCTTCTCCAATAGCCTTACGCCTCTCCTCATTAAATCGACGAAGGAACTGTTTGACTGGCTTAAATTTAGGATCCACATTAAGGTGGTGCTCAGCGAATTCTCTCGGTACACCCGGCATGTCAGAAGGCTTCCATGCAAAGATGTCCCGATTCTCACGGATGAATTCGATGAGCGCGCTTTCCTATTTGGGATCCATATTAGCCCCAATTGTGAACTGCTGTGATGAGTCGCCAGGCGTAAAGTCCACCAGCTTGGTATCTTCTGCCACAAACTTGAGGGGCGGCTCAGATTCTGTGTTAGGCTTCTTCAGCGGAGTCATATCCGCTGGGTCAACATTTTCTTTGTAAAACTTGAGCTCCGCCTCAGCACAACTCGACTCTGCGTATGCTGCATCACCTTCCTCACACTCAAGAGCCGTCTTTCGATCACCATGTACAGTAATCGTCCCATTTAACCCGGGCATCTTGAGCTGTAAGTAAACATAGCAAGGCCTAGCCATGAACTTGGAGTAAGCCGGCCGTCCAAACAGAGCGTGATATGGGCTCTTGATTTTGACCACTTCGAACCACAAAGATTCCACCCTGTAGTTGAATTCATCGCCAAAAGCTACCTCCAAGGAAATCTTTCCCACTGGATAGGCCGACTTTCCGGGCACCACGCCATGAAAAACTGTTGAAGAGGGCTTAAGATCCTTGTCAAGCAAATTCATCCGGCGGAAAGTGTCATAATACAGGATGTTGATGCTGTTGCCATCATCCATAAGTACTTTGGTGAACACATATCCTCCCACTTGGGGGGCGATTACCAAAGCCAACTGCCCCAGGTTATCAACACGCGGCGGGTGATCCTCCCTGCTCCAAGTTATGTCATACTCAGACCACTTCAAATATTGCGGGAGAGCCGGCATGACTGCATTAACCGCCCACTTGCGCACCTTCCGGTCTCGCTTGTCGAGGCTGGTTGTAAAAACATGGTACTGCCCTCCATTAAGCTGCTTGGGGTTACTCTGATACCCGGACTGGTTATTCTCCTGCTGACCTCCACCGCCAGACTATTGATTATTACCTCCATGGTTTCCTTGGCCCTGATGGCGAGAGCCTGAGCTGCCCGGACCAAAGCCAGACCCGGAAGGACTGGATCCTGACCCGCTGGATGGTCCGCCGCCGCCGCCTTGATGCTGGTTAGCGCTGTAATTTCGATACTCGCGCATGATCCAACAATCCCTCCAAGCATGAGTAGACGGCTGATCCGGAAGGCTATGTTTCAGGCAAGGAGCATTCAGTATCGCCTCCATGTCAGCAGGTTTGCGTTCAAAAGGCGGCTTGCCGTTCCCCTTGCCACGGTTATTCCCAGTATTGGTGTTGGCCACTAGATCTGACCCGCCGTCCTGGTGTTTCCGCTTTCCGCCGTTGCCATTATTGTTGTTTCCTCCCCCGTTCTGCGGTTGACCCTTGCCATTGTTATTCTTCTTACCCTTGGCCGATTTCTCATCATCGGAGCCAGAGTTCTTCGTGTTATCAGAGTCTGCATACTTGGTGAGAGACGCCATGAGTTCCCCCATGTCTTGGCATGAACGTTTGAGCCGGCAAAGCTTCTGCTTCAAGGGCGTAAAGTGGCAATTCTTCTCTAGAATCAAGACCGCTTGAGCCGCCGTAATGTTATCAGAAGAGTGGATGATGGTTGAGACCCGCCGGACCCAGTGATGAGCCGACTCGTCCTCACGCTACACGCAATGATCCAAATCCACAATTGTCATGGGCTGCTTGCATGTTTCCTGGAAATTCTTGATGAACTTTGCCTTTAACTCGGCCCAGGAATTAATGGTGTTGGGTGGTAAACCCTTCAACCACGTGCGAGCCGGCCCTTCCAGCATCATGATGAAATACTTGGCACATACTGCATCGCTAACATCTAGCATCTCCATGGCTAGCACATAGCTTTCAATCCAAGCTTCTGGAGGCAGGTCAGCAGTATAATTGGGCACCTTGCGAGGACCTTTAAAGTCCTTCGGCAGACGCTCATTCCGCAAAGCCGGCACTAAGCACGGCACTCCCACAGCCCTGGAGGTTATTCTGGCTCCTACCGAAATGGAAGGTGCGACTGTGGGTTCTTGATAAGCCGCTGCCTCTCGCTGCGCTCTTGCCCGATCCACCAGCGCCTGAGCATCAAGAGCCGGCCGATCATCTCGCGGTGGGTTTCGATGTCGATCACTGCTAGAAACCGCCGGCGACTCTAAACGCCGGCTGTAGCTGCGGCTTGGGATGGGGGTTGAGTGCACGCGACTCCGGCTATAAGCATATTTCTCCTGCTGGGCCACCGTCGTCTGCAGGTATCCCATGGCGTTCCGCACTTCCTCTGCGAAAGGCGCCTCATCGGGGATGGGGATTGTACCAAGCCTGGTTGCCGCTGCCACCATGTTCTCCGCCGGGTTATAATAATGACCCGGCGGCGTCGAAAAGACTGTGGCGGGGTCTGGTTCCGGCGGGGCGGGTCTGGCTGTCGATGCTGAACCGCTGCCCGGCTCCCAGGTACTTCCGCCGTCCGGGTTACGGTAAGAGGTGCATTCTGACCCGTCCCTGGCGTGTTGAAAAGATTTCTGGCTTCATATTGATCCGGCAAACGGGATTGATGCCTCATCCGGTGAACCGCCACTGCGGACTGTTGCTCTAATTCAAGGCGAAAAGCATCTGCCCTAAGGCGCTCCGACTCAGCATCCATCTGAGGCTTTAACGCATTGATTTCCTGTTGGACTCCGGCCATCTGGTTCTTCAACCTCGTGATCTCCGTGTTACGGGCTGCTTGGTTTTCGGCAGTGACCTCGGTTTCCATCACAGTTGTAAGCTCATTCATCAGATCCAGAAGAACTTGAGCCGGCGGCCTACTAGCTCCAGACCCGGTCGCACCAGCAGCCGTGCTACTAGGGGCCGGTGCCGATCCCGCCATGAAGACAGCGGCGCGGCTCGGCGGCTCGTAGTATTCCGGCTCACGATACTCCGGCTCGGGGTAACGCTCGACACAGCCCCCAAGCCCACCGTTGTGAAGCTGGTAGATTGATTCTGTCTCTCCGCTCAAGGATCCATCCTCCGAGCAGATGAGGGTTTCCTCCCGGGACATGGAACCTTCAAGCTCCGTGCCTTGGGTAAAGCCGACGAAGACATGCTTCCTGCCCGGGTTAACACGGGCGGGTTGCACGCGCCGGGCCGGCTTGACGAGGTCGGTGCAGATGTCCGTCCCGGGTTTAGATCCGCCGATCTTGCCGATGAAGACTTGAATTCCACCGAAGGGGACCCGGTGCCCGTACTCGATTGAGTCGGCCTCGGGGCCCTAGCCGGCGTCGTCGATGTAGAGCCTGCCGCGGCGACTCTTGGTCATCCTGCCAACGGCGTATCCCTCGATCCCTGGGAGAGAGCCCTTCGAGAACTCCACACCACCGAGCGCTAGCCCCACGGTGGACGCCAACTGTCGTGGTTTTGTCACGGCAGATGTCCCCGTGAAAGGACTTAGGTTCGAGGCCATCGCTAAGGTGAGCTTGAAGGGGTTGATCGGAATCGAGAGACAAGAGTTACCCAGGTTTGGCCCCTTGGAAAGAGGTAAAAGCCTACGTCCTGCTTTGTGTTGTATTGATTGGGTATCGATTACAAGGGAGCGAGTTCGCTTGACCTAGCTATCGATGAGTTGTTTCGTGGTCTAAGCCGCCCAGGTAACCCTCCTTTATATACACAGGTCAAGGCCCTAGGCTTACAAGAGTCCGGGCTGGGTTATACTTGATAACCGACCTCACCTCTAACCATACATGCCTTATCTAACAAGTCGGCCCCGGCGGCTCAAGACCGCCGGGTTACATACTGTCTTCTAGCTCTGGGCCTCCACGCCCGCTGATTAAGTTTATTCCTGAAGTTGTCGTAAGTCGCCAACCGCATGACCCGGCCCCACCTGGGCGGGTCTCACCACGGGGTTATATCCCCAACAGTCTTCATCATCATCAACCTTTCTCCATCGCCAATTCCATGATGCTCCCCACCGGGAGTGCGTAATTCCTTCGTAGGCTTGCTGGTCGGTGAGGAGTTGGATGAGATTCATCATGTAATCGAGTTAGTTTTGTTAGGGCTTGATCACTAGTACCCATTATGTTCTGAGAATGATGTTGCTATGACTTTGCTATGCCTAATGCTTGTCACTAGGGCCCGAGTTCCATGATTTGAGATCTGAACCGTTTATTTTATCACCTCTATATCTATGTTCTTGATCCGATCTTGCCTAGTCATATGCACCTATTACGTGTTATGATCCGTCAACCCCATAGGACAATATTTGGGATACTTCGCCGTGATGACCATAGTTTGAGGAGTTCATGTATTCACCATGTGTTAATGCTTTG
Organism: Elymus sibiricus; assembly: GCA_039707655.1. NCBI lineage: Eukaryota > Viridiplantae > Streptophyta > Magnoliopsida > Poales > Poaceae > Elymus > Elymus sibiricus. Next base: position 256,573,086 of record CM077665.1, read on the forward strand.
TTCCGGTTCTCTATTAAAAGGAGGCCTTAATATCCCTTAGTTTCCTTATGGACCCCGTTGCGACGGGAGGGTAGGACAAAAGATGTCATGCAAGTTCTTTTCCATAAGCAAGTATGACTATTTACGGAATACATGCCTACATTACATTGATGAACTGAGCTAGTTCTGTATCGCCCTAGGTTATGACTGTTATATGATGAATATCATCCAACGAGTTACCGATCCAGTGCCTATGACCTTTCCACTTATTGTTCTTGCTAAGTTACTACTGCTGTTGCTGCTGTTCCTACTGCTACAAAACTATTTCTACTACTGTTACCACTACTGTTACTATTGCCGCTGCTATCAAACCTATCATATTACTGTGTGCTACTTCTCGAGCATGCGTTGGTTTTCCCTTGAAGAGGAAAGGGTGATGCAGCAAAGTAGATAAGTATTTCCCTCAGTTGTTGAGAACCAAGGTATCAATCCAGTAGGAGATACAAGCAAGTCCCCAATAGATGTACCTACACAAAGAATCAAACACTTGCACCCAACGCTATAAAGGGGTTGTCAATCCCTTCACGGTTACTTGCAAGGATGAGATCTGATAGAGATAGATATGATAGATTGCTTGAACGGAAAGTAAAACAAAAGTAAAAATAATGCAGCAAGGTATTTTTGGTATTTTTGGTTTTAGATCTGAAAGTATTATATGGAAAATAGACCCGGGGGCCATAGGTTTCACTAGAGGCTTCTCTCATGAAGGAAAATAATACGGTGGGTGAACAAATTACTGTCGAGCAATTGATAGAAAAGCGAATAATTATGAAGATATCCAAGGCAATGATTATGCATATAGGCATCACGTCCGTGTCAAGTAGACCAAAACGATTCTGCATCTACTACTATTACTCCACACATCGACCGACTCCTGCCTGCATCTAGAGTATTAAGTTCATGAAGAACAGAGTAACGCATTAGGTAAGATGACATAATGTAGAGGGATAAACTCAAGCAATATGATGAAAACCCCATCTTTTTATCCTCGATGGCAACAATACGATACGTGCCTCGCTACCCCTACTATGTCACTGGGTGAGGACACCGCAAGATTGAACCCAAAACTAAGCACTTCTCCCATTGCAAGAATTACCAATCTAGTTGGCCAAACCAAACCTATAACTTGAAGAGACTTGCAAAGATATGAAATCATGCATATAAGAATTCAGAAAAGACTCAAATAATATTCATAGATAATCTGAACATAAACCCACAATTCATCGGATCTCGACAAACACACCGCAAAAGAGTATTACATCGGATAGATCTCCATGAAGATCATGAAGAACATGGTATTGAAGAGCAAAGAGAGAGAAGAAGCCATCTAGCTACTAGCTATGGACCCGAAGGTCTGTGGTAAACTACTCACGCATCATCGGAGGGGCAATGGAGTTGATGTAGATGCCCTCCGTGATCGAATCCCCCTCCGGTAGATTACCGGAAAAGGCTCCAAGATTGGATCTCACGGGAACAGAGGCTTTCGGCGGCGGAAAAGTATTTTCGTGGCTCTTTTTGGTATCCAGGGAATATTTGTGAATTTATAGGCCGAAGAATAGGGTTAAGGGGGCTGCCGTGGGGCCACAAGCCAGGGGGGCGCGCCCCCCTAGGGCGCACCCCTGTGGCTTGTCGCCACACGGTGGCTCCCCTGCCTTCATCTCCAAGTCTTCTAGGTTGCTTCTAGTCCAAGAAAAATTATTCCAAATATTTTATTCCGTTTGGACTCCGTTTAATATTCCTTATCTGCAATACTCAAAAACAAGGAAAAAATAGAAACTGGCACTAGGCTCTAGATTAATAGGTTAGTCCCAAAAATAATATAAAATAGCATATTAATGCATATAAAACATCCAAAACAGATAATATAATAGCATGGAACAATCAAAAATTATAGATACGTTGGAGACGTATCAAGCATCCCCAAGCTTAATTCCTGCTTGTCCTCGAGTAGGTAAATGATAAAAACAGAATTTTTGATGTGGAATGCTACCTAACATATTTATCCATGTAATATTCTTTATTGTGGCATGAATATTCAGATCCATAAGATTCAAAACAATAGTCTAATATTGACATAAAAACAGTAATACTTCGAGCACACCAATAAGGCAATCGTGTCCTTTCGAAATAACATGGCCTTAGAAAGTTATCCCTACAAAATCATATGGTCTAGCTATGCTCCATCTTCCCCACACAAAGTATCTAAATCATGCACAACCCCGATGAACAAGTCAAGCAATTGTTTCACACTTTTTATGTTCTCAAACCTTTTCAACTCTCACGCAATACATGATTGTGAGCCATGGATATAGCACTATAGGTGGAATAGAATATGGTGGAGGTTGCAAGGAAAAAGGAGAAGATAGTCTCACATCAACTAGGCGTATCAACGGGCTATGGAGATGCCCATCAATAGATATCAATGTGAGTGAGTAGGGATTGCCATGCAACAAATGCACTTAGAGCTATAAGTGTATGAAAGCTCAAAAAGAAACTAAGTGGTCGTGCAAGATGAAAAATTCCACTAGTTATATGAAAGTGACAAAATAGGAGACTCTCTATCATGAAAATCATGGTGCTACTTTGAAGCACAAGTGTGGAAAAAAATAGTAGCAATTGTCCCTTCTCTCTTTCTCTCATTTTTTTTTCTTTTGGTGGGCATCTTTGGCCTCTTTTTTTTATTTGGGCTTCGCTGGCCTCTTTTATTTTTTGTAAAGTCCGGATACTCATCCCAACTTGTGAGGGAGTCATAGATTCCATCATCCTTTTCTCACACGGGACAATGCTCTAATAATGAAAATCATCACACTTTTATTTACTTACAACTCAAAAAGAAAATTACAACTCGATACCTAGAACAAAATATGACTCTATATGCAATATGAAGGTGATGGTGCATGTCATGAAAAACGGAACGGTGGAAGTTGCATGGCAATATATCTTGGAATGGCTATGGAAATGCCATAATAGGTAGGTATGGTGGATGTTTTGAGGAAAATATATGGTGGCTGTTTTGAGGAAGGTGGGTTTGATGCACCGGCGAAAGTTGCGCGGTACTAGAGAGGCTAGCAATGGTGGAAGGGTGAGAGTGCGTATAATCCATGGACTCAACATTAGTCATAAAGAACTCACATACTTATTGCAAAAGTCTATTAGTTATCAAACAAAGCATTAGACGCATGCTCCTAGGGGAGAGGTTGGTAGGAGTTAACCATCGCGCGTTCCCGACCCTCACACAAAGGTTGACAATCATTAAACAAATCATGCTCCGACTTCGTTACATAACGGTTCACCATACGTGCATGCTACGGGAATCACAAACTTCAACACAAGTATCTCTTCCAATTCAGAACTACTCACTAGCATGACTCTCATATTACCATCTCCATTATCTCAAAACTATATGCAAGGAATCAAACTTCTCATAGTATTCAATGCACTTTATATGAAAGTTTTTATTATATCCCTCTTGGATGCCCATTATATTAGGACTAAATTCATAACCTAAACAAATGACCATGCTGTTTTAAGAAACTCTCAAAATAATATAAGTGAGGTACGAGAGTTCAATAATTTCTATAAAATATAACACCACCGTGCTCTAAAAAGATATAAGTGAAGCACTAGAGCAACATTGCCTAGCTCAAAAGATATAAGTGAAGCACATAGAGTATTCTAATAAATTCATGATTCAGCGTGTCTCTCTCGAAAAGAATGTGCAGCAAGGATGATTGTGGCAAACTAAAAAGCAAATACTCATATCATACAAGACGCTCCAAGCAAACACATATCATGTGGTGAATAAAAATATAGCCTCAAGTAAATTCACCGATGGATTGAAGACGAAAGAGGGGATGCCTTCCGGGGCATCCCCAAGCTTAGGCTTTTTGGTATCCTTGAATATGGCTTGGGGTGCCTTGGGAATCCCCAAGCTTAGGCTCTTGCCACTCCTTATTCCATAGTCCATCAAATCTTTACGCAAAACTTGAAAACTTCACAACACAAAACTCAACAGAAAACTAATGAGATCCGTTAGTATAAGAAAAATAAATCACCACTTTAGGTACTGTTGTGAACTCATTCTTTATTTATATTGGTGTAATATATACTGTATTCCAACTTCTCCATGGTTCATACCCCCCGATACAACCCATAGATACATCAAAATAAGCGAACAACACAAAGAAAACAGAATCTGTCTAAAACAGAACAGTCTGTAGCAATCTATAGACTTCAAATACTTCTGTAACTCTAAAAATTCTGAAACATTAGGACAATTAGGGAAATTTGTATATAAATCTTGTGTAAAAATTTCAGATCAAAAGCACGTTGCAGTGAATTTACAAAATTCCTGGGCTGAGAGCAAAAGTTTCTGTTTTTCAGCAAAATCAAATCACAAACACCGTAGACCATCCCAAAGGTCTTACTTGGCTCAAACACTAATTTAAACAAGAAAACAAAATTACTACAGAGGTAATAATGTGCAAAACACACAAAAACATAAGCAAAAACAAAAGCATAAAAATAAAATTGGGTTGCCTCCCAACAAGCGCTATTGTTTAACGCCCCTAGCTAGGCATAACGATTTCAATGATGCTCACATAAAAAGTAGTAATTGAAATATGCAAAAGAGCATCATGAATCTCATGAAAAACACGTTTAAGTCTAACCCACTTCCTATGCATAGAGATTTTGTGAGCAAACAATTTATGGGAAAAAGAATCAATTAGCATAGGAAGGCAAAACAAGCATAACTTCAAAACTTTGAACACATAGAGAGGAAACTTGATATTATTGCAACTAGCAAAGTGGCCCGCTCGATGCGCGGGTTAGAATTTATAAATTTCAATAGTGAGGGTATATTATCCGATTTGTCTAAAAAAACAATTGGAATCAAATGTGATGACATTTTGAAATAAAAGACTTCTCCGAACATAGTATTGTCTTAGTTATATTCAAATGGAATCAAATGTGTATCCATTTATCATTTAAGGTGCGCCAGCAGCATCTTATTCATCAATTTTTATATTCTTTAAATTGAAACATAATAATGGTTCATACATTTTAAAAGTCATGAATATATTTTTGGTCTTAGTGTTTGGCATAACTACCAATATTGTTTTAATCCTCAATAATCTAATGGAATACTGTAGAATCTAACAACTTCTAGACATATAAATGTTCATTTGTGATTACATAATCTATCAACGCAACCATGACTAAATTGATTGCATCGCTAGAAAAAGGCACACAATAGAAATGAGAAACCAAGTAGAATAGACAATACCTCAAATATGTTGATCGGTCTCATTAACCCTTTTAGATCTGATAAATCCCAAATGTGTACTTCATATGACATCATTTCACTGGAGAATGCTTAAACACATTTTTTTTACATTTTCTCGACATTTAAAAATAATAAGAGAAGAAAATATTGGATTACTACCTTTTCAAAGAACTTTGCTAACCTTGTTACTCTTATATAACACTCAAGTACATAGTGGGCACATCATCATTTTTAGTGAAGTACCATAGCATATTTTTCTGAGGTTTCTGAACAATCTAAAATAATATGAAATTATTGGATTACTCAGTTGAAATAACTAAATATACAACCAGATGTGACACTATTGGATAAAGATGGGAAGTATATTTAACGCTAGATTAGGATATGTAAGAGCAGAAAAAATAAATTTGTTGGCCATTTGCTTACCAAAAAATGCTTGCAAGCAAGAAGGAAAAGATAAAGTTGCTCATACACCATTGTGTTTATTTGACTATGTCCTTACACAAATGCAGGGATGCAAATTGTATGTAGAGTTAGAATTATAATAGTTGAATCTTATTATTATTTTATCTATATCAGACTATTTTGTGCTAGCTCATTCATTTTATGGAAACTGTGAATTTAATTATCAAGTCAAGGATGTAAGGATTTATGAAGAAGTTCTCACATAAGGTGGGTGCAGTCGAAGCTGTAGAACACAATGCATAGTTAGATCTATATTAAATAATATCACAATGCACAATAATGATTAAAATACCAAGACAACATATAGTGCACATGAGCACTATTGGATGATGTAGGATACACTCTCTCATCAAAGTTTAGAAGGGAAATATGAAGGGGCAAATGCATCAATAATGATAGTAAAAACTTTTGTAAGTTAACTATTTGTTAGTACTATAGCCTCGACTCAAACCTACCATATATATGACATGGGATACTGAGATCTCCAAAGTAGGGTGTGAAATCTAAAATCTTCCAATGGAAAAGTGTAATGGAAAATTATTGCCCAAAAAAAATTATTGTAAAATATGACCTCACAACAGTGTGTCATTCTCATAAGCAATAATATCATCCTCAATAAAAAGTAATATGGTTTGGTAATTAATTTAATGGTACATTAAGCACAAAGTTAGATCAATTGGATGTGGTCATCTCAGGCTAAAATGCGATTTGACACATGGGATATAATAATATGATATATCTGATTCTGAGATCTATACGGGATGGTATGGTGTGAAATACCTACAAACTTCTGACGACAAAGTGTAGAGAAAACTATTTTTAAATCAATCTTGTAAAAGTTTAACTCTTGCTAAACAAATATTCAAGAGTCCTCACAAATAAAAAACGTAAAAATGCCATGTTATCAAGAAATAATCTATCTATCTACCGTAAATATGGTGCATATTTCTGAATCAAAAGATTTATATGTTTCTGTAATATCATAAAAAAAGGGAATTTACCACCGAACGTGTGCTTGCTGGTCATAAGGTGTGACCAGCACCTCATGTATGTATCAGCCACACAATTCCCTGCATGCCATGTTGATGGCCATGCAAGCTGAAATTCTTTGTGCTGTTCAACGATTGCGTGGTACGATCCTCCTAAAAAAACTCCTGTAGTGACGTGCGACATATATATGTGCATAAGGTACACACATGTAAATAAGTATATTTTGAAACAGTTAGCTGATACTCGTCCTCTACTTGGGAAATGAATCAATTAATATTTTTGGGGGAAAGGAGCCTATTAATTTTTTCTACAAAAATATTTATTCTCTGGAATTTCGAATATACCAGTTCATGCTTGAGAATGTTCAGTATACTGGTTGTTTTCTCCTCTTCGACAGTATATGTTCGGCTAGTTTGCTTAGAAATGTATCGTGTTCAGCAAAAAATATAGGCGTTCAGTTCACATTTATACTCTATATAACTATTTTTTTTTACAATACAGTATATATTTCTTGCATGTGGCCATGTACACATATCTATGATTTTCTTCGGAATCAACACATATCTATGATTAATACACACGATCTTCTTTCACATAACTCACGTCCATAAATTTTGTTGTTGCATTATACATGAATAGATGGTGCAATTCAAATCTCAGATTTAGATCACAAATTCTTGTGTGTGCACGTGCACCATACTTGATCAAAGGGGGCTAAAAAGCCATCTGCTACGCATATATCTATGATTGATACACACATCTTTTTTCACATAGCTCACGTCCATAAAAATTTAATTCTTTGTTTTATTATACATGAATTGATGGTGCAATAGAAAAAACACAATTCATGTACGTGTGTACTGTACCTAACTCTTAGTTTTGTACATGAGGCATGTCTACGACAAACTCTTGTGTGTGCACCATACTCGATCACAAGGGGATAAAGTGACATCTTCTACGGACATACGCGACCATTGATTCCTGCTGAGCTGCCATGCAGTGATGGAACGGAAGTTCCTCTTGCTTTCGATCGCTGTCAGCAAAGCGATCGGATATTCGGCACGTGCGTGGGCGGATTGGCTCGTCCATGTATGGATGAGCGCCCAATCAAATCTTTTTTTTCATCTTAGATTTAGATCTTTAATCGTGGGATGCATGAATAATGCAAGCATAAAGCTTGGCGTCATTGATTTGTACGTATAAAGGTTCAAGCCCAGTCGGCCGGCAGAGACATGACATGTTTTGGGAAGTCGCATGACCATTTTTTTTGAGAATAAGGAATTTTTTTTGGAATGCATCCATATATGAAGGGAAGAGTGCAGACGTGAATATAAAAAAGCATCATCCCACATCACGCTAGATTTTTTGAAAGAGTCCTAGCCTACCACGGGAAGAATACATGCATGCATATAGAAAGACATCAGCCCATGAGATTGCATGCATGCATATAAAAAACATCAGCCATATGACGCTACTTTTTTATTGGGAGAGTCCTAACCTAGCAAGGCATATCACGCTAGTTTTGGTTTTATCTCCTAATGGCATTGGTGGTTAATTTTTTCACTTAATACAGATCTAATGGCTATAAAAAGTTAGCCTATTAAATAAATGGTTGGATATTCCTGATTTTTGTGGGATTTTCTAGCCTATTTCTCTTTATTCTGGTTTATTGGGAGAGTCCTAGCCTTTTTTTTTTTTGAACCTGGGAGAGTCCTAGCCCAGCAAGGCATATCACGCTAGTTTTGGTTTTATCTCATAATGGCATTGGTGGGTAATTTTTCCACTTAATACAGATCTAATGGCTATAAAAAGTTAGCCTATTAAATAAATGGTTGGATATTCCTGATTTTTGTGGGATTTTCTAGCCTATTTCTCTTTATTCTGGTGAGCCCATCAAGCACTTTTTATATATAATAGAAGATTCCTACAAGCATATGTTCCTCCCTCATAATAAATTTCAGTAGAATCATAATCAAATTCAACAATATATCTATCATAAACAATACTTTCTTTATGATCAACATGCATAAAGTTTTTATCATCTTCCAAAATAGTGGGATTATCATCAACTAAAGTCATGACCTCTCCAAACCCACTTTTATCAAAAAATCCATAAGATTGAACACTCTCCAAATATGTGGGACTCTTTTTACCTAAAGTTGACGCTCTCCCAAACCCACTTTCGATACTATTGCAAACATATTCAACATGAGGCTTAAATAAATTTTCAAGATCATAAGAAGCATTATCACCCCAATCATGATCATTGCAATAAGAAGTGGACATGAAAAAATTATCATCCCCAAGCTTGTAGTTTTGCATATCATTAACATAATTGACATTAATAGAATTTATAGTAACATCATTGCAATCATGCTTTTCAATCAAGGAGCTATCATGAATCACCTTATAAATTTCTTCTTTCAACACTTCATCAAAATTTCCAGATTCTTGATTTTCAAACAAAACTTCATAGAGATAATCAAGTGCACTCAACTCACTAGCAATTGGTTCATCAAAATTTGGTCTTTTGAAAAGATTAGCAAGTGGATGAGGATCCATAACAATAAATTTTTAGCAAGCGAAGATGCAAGCAAATAGGAGGCACATGGCAACACAAGCAAACAAAAAGAGATCCGGCGAGAAAAAGGCAAACGACAAAGAGGGCGAATAAAACGGCAAATTGGTGAAGTGCGGGAGAGGAAAGCGAGAGGCAAATGGAAAATAATGTAAATGCAAGAGATGAGTTTGCGATGGGTACTTGGTAGGCTTGATGTAGATCTCCCCGGCAACGGCGCCAGAAATCCTTCTTGCTACTTCTCAAGCATGCGTTGGTTTTCCCTTGAAGAGGAAAGGGTGATGCAACAAAGTAGATAAGTATTTCCCTTAGTTGTTGAGAACCAATGTATCAATCCAGTAGGAGATACAAGCAAGTCTCCAATAGATGTACCTACACAAAGAATCAAACACTTGCACCCAACGCTATAAAGGGGTTGTCAATCCCTTCACGGTTAATTGCAAGAATGAGATCTGATAGAGATAGATATGATAGATTGCTTGAACGAAAAGTAAAACAAAAGTAAAAATAATGCAGCAAGATATTTTTGGTATTTTTGGTTTTAGATCTGAAAGTATAATATGGAAAATAGACCCGGGGGCCATAGGTTTCACTAGAGGCTTCTCTCATGAAGGAAAATAATACGGTGGGTGAACAAATTACTGTCGAGCAATTGATAAAAAAGCGAATAATTATGAAGATATCCAAGGCAATGATTATGCATATAGGCATCACGTCCGTGTCAAGTAGACCGAAACGATTCTGCATCTACTACTATTACTCCACACATCGACCGACTCCTGCCTGCATCTAGAGTATTAAGTTCATGAAGAACAGAGTAACGCATTTGGTAAGATGACATGATGTAGAGGGATAAACTCAAGCAATATGATGAAAACCCCATCTTTTTATCCTCGATGGAAAACAATACAATACGTGCCTCGCTACCCCGTACAATGTCACTGGGTGAGGACACCGCAAGATTGAACCCAAAACTAAGCACTTCTCCCATTGCAAGAATTACCAATCTAGTTGGCCAAACCAAACCAATAACTCGAAGAGACTTGCAAAGATATGAAATCATGCATATAAGAATTCAGAAAAGAATCAAATAATATTCATAGATAATCTGAACATAAACCCACAATTCATCGGATCTCGACAAACACACCGCAAAAGAGTATTACATCGGATAGATCTCCATGAAGATCATGAAGAACATGGTATTGAAGAGCAAAGAGAGAGAAGAAGCCATCTAGCTACTAGCTATGGACCCGAAGGTCTGTGGTAAACTACTCACGCATCATCGGAGGGGCAATGGAGTTGATGTAGATGCCCTCCGTGATCGAATCCCCCTCCGGTAGATTACCGGAAAAGGCTCCAAGATTGGATCTCACGGGAACAGAGGCTTCCGGCGGCGGAAAAGTATTTTCGTGGCTCTTTTTGGTATCCAGGGAATATTTGTGAATTTATAGGCCGAAGAATAGGGTTAAGGGGGCTGCCGTGGGGCCACAAGCCAGGGGGGCGCCCGCCCCTAGGGCGCGCCCCTGTGGCTTGTCGCCACACGGTGGCTCCCCTGCCTTCATCTCCAAGTCTTCTGGGTTGCTTCTGGTCCAAGAAAAATTATTCCGACGATTTTATTCCGTTTGGACTCCGTTTAATATTCCTTATCTGCAATACTCAAAAATAAGGAAAAAACAAAAACTGGCACTAGGCTCTAGATTAATAGGTTAGTCCCAAAAATAATATAAAATAGCATATTAATGCATATAAAACATCCAAAACAGATAATATAATAGCATGGAACAATCAAAAATTATAGATACGTTGGAGACGTATCACTGTGCTACTGATCACTTTGCTGCAGATATTTATCTCCAGGTGTGGTTGAATTGACAACTCAACTGCTAATACTCTCAAGTATTCTTTGGCTCCCCTTGTGTCGAATCTATAAATTTGGGTTGAATACTCTACCCTCGAAAATTGTTGCGATCCCCTATACTTGTGGGTTATCATACCTCGACCACCATTGGGGCGTCCGGATCACCAGGACGACACCAAGGGGCGAGGGGCTACATGAGTAGTGAGGCCCCTGGGTCGCGATGCCCAGGGGTCCCCCTTGACGTGCGAGCAGCCCTCATGAAGGAGACATGGCGACAATGGAGTCGATTTGGAGCGCCTTAGTGCTCTGCGTCGGCAGGGCCCAATCCCGCGCATACCTCGACCGCCGTTGTGGCGTCCGGATCACCAGGACGAGACCAAGGGGTGAGGGGATACGTGACTAGTGAGGCCCCTGGGTCGCGATGTCCAAGGGTCCCCCTTGACGTGCGAGCGGTTCCCATACCTTTCGTCGCCAGCTTTTGTCTGGGAAGGGCACGAGAAGACCAGGTACCAGGGACCTGGTGAGGCGGCCCGCACCAGGCGTGGCCTGAGCGTAGCCCCCGTCCAGCCCCCTCGCACACGCATCCCAGGGAAATGCTGCATGACGGGGCCGAGGGTCCATCCTGAGGTTGGTGCAACCGCTAGGGAGCCCTCAGTTGTTTATCCACCAGCGCGGAGCATGGGGCTTCCACCTTGCGTGGGCATAGTCATTGGAGGACCGTGTCGTCCGCCAGCGCGGAGCATGGGGCTTCCACTTGGGCAAGGGCATAGTCATTGGTGGACCGTGTCGTCCGCCAGCGCGAAGCATGGGGCTTCCACTTGGGCGTGGGAAGGGAGCTCTGTGTTAGAGTCTCCGGACGTGTACAACCCAACTGGAGGAGGTGTATCTGAGCACCCATGAGCCAGCGCGGGTCTCACGAGGCCCTACCTCAAGGCGGGTTGCGCCTAAGTCTTCTGGCGCGGGGCACGCTTGCGAAACCTGTGTGGTGGGGACAACCTGCGCTGAATGAATCTCCGAAGGCCATCGCATGAGAAGGCCAAACACCAAGGACCCCAGGAGGTGACGTGAAGGGGGCCGGCCCGCCAGACAGAGCTCAGTCGTTGGGTTTATCGACGCTGCAGGGACGAACCCGAGCACAGACGTCGTGCCCAGTGTTCTCATGCGACAAACCCAAGGAAAAACATCCGGCGCGCGGCTCCCACGATGGCAAAATGCCGAACTATGGTTACACGAACCGGGCCGCGCGCCCTGACTCTCCTACCCTCGATTAGCTCACGCGAGGACAAAGCACCAAGGACCATGGGAGGTGGCATGCACGGGACCGGCCCGTGAGACAGAGCTCAGTCACTTGGATTTAACAACGCTGCAGGGACGGACCCGAGCACAGACGCCATGCCAGTCCTTAATCATGAGGCGGTCAAGGACGGGGTTGTTAGGGCGTGGCGACATTCATGGCGACGAAGCACCGGGTAGGAAGTTTGGAATACTTGGAAAACTCATCAAATGTAGAACCAGTTCTGATACATGCGCAAAATGATACGGCTGCCGGGGTGGGTCCTAACTGCGTGAGGATGATGCAGCCCAGGGGCGCCCTCAAATGAACAAACAAAAAGATCACCTGGTAAATATGCTGCTGAAGCGTCGGGGTAGTTGTTGAAGCTTGGTCCTCACGAGCCTGAGGGCTCCGGAGGCTCGAGGGACCCGCGAGGTCCAAGGGGCTCGCGAGGGTCTAGGATCTCCTGAGGGACTGCGCGGCGTTGGGCTTCATGAGACGCGAGTGCTGTTTGCGCGAGGCGCTGGTACGTGGCACCCGTGTTCACGAGGTCAAAGGGCATGCAGACGTAGTTGCAGGGGTAGCCCCCACTGCGGCCGACACGCGATGGCCAGAAGAGGCCCAAGGATGCGACCCTGTTGAGGCCGGGATGCTGACGCAGACGCGCAACCTGCCGCCCTCGTCGGAGGCAGCAGCCGCGCTGGGGGTGCGGAGCAGCAGTCGCCGCGCATGGCTAGCGCCTCCTGAAGCTCCCCGATCGCTCGGGTGATGAACTCTCGTGAGCCTGGTGCCTCGCGCTGTGCTCCTTGCTCGTGGGGGCGCGCGTCAAAGCACGCCTCCAAGTGGTGCCCGAGCACCTCCCTCGTCGCGTCGACCGGGTCAGAGTCTCTCCAGGTGGAAGGCCCCGAGCCCGTCCCGAGGGAGGCGCCAGTCGCGCCTTCCTATGCGGGAGGGCGAGGCGCCCCAGCGATAGGCGCAGAGCCTAAGGTGCCGCTCTTGAGGGCCTCCGTCCCCTGACGGCCCTTAGGGAGGAGATGCTTCTTCTTCTTGGGCGTGTCCTCAGGAGGCAGGATGCCGCCCTCGTCATTAGAATTCTCATCCGCTGCAGCCTGGTAAGGACGCTCGAGAGAGCAGACTGCATCCTTCTCATCATAGGCGACGGTGATGACACCGTCGCTCCCTGGCATCTTGAGGATATAGAAGCCGCGGTGGGTTGCCACCATGGACTTGGCGAGGGCAGGGTAACCGAGGATGGCGTTATACGGGAGGTGGATGTGGGCGACGTCGAAGTCGATGAGCTCGGTGTGATAGTTATTGCGCTTGCCGAAGGTGATTGGGAGGCGCACCTGCCCCAGGGGAGTGGTGGAGCCATCGGTCACTCCTGAGAAGGGCTTGGTCGGCATGAGCTGATCGTAGGGCACCTGAAGCGTCTCGAACGTCTCGACGAAGAGGACATTAAGCCCAGCGCCACCGTCGATGAGGGTCTAGGTGACGAGGACGTTGCTGATGGTAGGTGTCCAGAGCCTGGGGAGCACGCCTGCGGTGGTCGCGCACTTGAGGTGGTCCTTAGAGTCGAAGGTGATGGTGACCTGCAACCACTTGAGGGGACGCGCAGCTTCGAGCTTCGGGAGGGCGGCGTTCACCTCACGAGAGAACTGCTTGAAGATGCAATTCGAGGCAGGGGCCTGGGCACCGCCCAGGATGCAGGCGATCGCGCGGGGCTCCTGGAAGCCCCCAGCCCCATCATCTCGCCGGTCACCTTTGTTCCTCCTTGGTGGCGGTGGCAGCGGAGGGAGGCCAGCATTGCCCTGAGGGCGTGCCTCGCGAGGCTGATCATGCCGGGGTCCGTCGCGAGGCTCGTCGCGCCAGCGATCCTCGCAAGGCTGATCGCGCTAGTCCTGGCGTGGGTCGCGGTTGTCCTAGCGGCCTCCACTGCGGCCTCCTCCACTGTCGTAGCTACGGTCGCCGCGCTTGGGGCGGCGGCCGAAGCACTCGTCGCGGAGCGTCCTCTGCTCCTGGGTGTCTTTGGTGTTGTGGCTGCGGGTGTAGTGGAAGATCCAGAACTCGCGGCCGCCATTGGGGGGCTCTTCTTGGTCGCGACCGCGCTTCATCTCGGGCTCAGCCGCCAGCACTGCGGGCCCCTTGCGTTTCGCCTCCTTAGCCTTGGCCTTCTTGTCCTCAGGGTTTGCCTCCGGAAGCTCCAGGAGGGAGAGACGACCCTCTTCAGCCCTTGCGCACTTGTTCGCCAGGTTGAACATCTCCCGGGCCGTGCACAGTTCATCATGGATGGCGAGCTCCTCCTTTATCTGGAAGTCCCTGACTCCATCGGTAAATGCCGAGATGATGGCCTCGTCCGATGCCTTCGGGATCTTGATGCGCACGTTCGTGAAGCGTTGTATGTACTTGTGCAGGGTCTCGCCCGGCTGCTGCTTCACGCGCCACAGGTCGTTCACCCCAGGGCGCGGTCGCGCGTGTCCTGGAAGTTGGCGATGAAGCGCTCGCGGAGCTCATCCCAGGAAGAGATCGATCCCTCCGGGAGGTTCAGGAGCCAGGAGGGAGCGCCACCCTTGAGGGCCATGGGGAACCAATTCGCCATGACTTTGTCGTCGCCGCTCGCCGCCTCGATGCTCCGCTCCTAGAGCTGAAGGAACTCCGCGGGGTCGGGGGTGCCATCGCAGCGTGGAGGTAGGTCCGGCTTGAACTTGCCCGGCCAGTTGACATGGCGCAGCTCCGGGCAGAAAGCGCGGCAAGCTGCTCCGCCCACAGGTGCAGCGTCTACGAGGGGAGCTGGGTCTTGATGCCCGTGCGCCGCGGCCTCCGGCGGCGCACGGTCCTGATGACGGCGCGGGGGTGCGGGGAGCACACGCGCGTCACCTCGCGGCCTTGGCACCAACTGGCAACTTGCTTCATCCCTTGCATGCACCGGCGCCTCGTGCGGCTGGTTGCGCGGACGCGCTTCGCGTCTGGGCTCGGGGTCGACGCCATGCAGGGAAGGAGGGGGAGGTGCGCTGTGAGCCACGTCGCCCTCCTGGGAGGGTGGAGGACGGAGGGGGTGGGTGGGCGCCGGGACCTCGCCGGCGACGCTGACAAGCTCGGCGATGCGACCAAGTCAGTCATCGTAGCGATCATGGGAGGGGCGGTAACGCAACAGCTCGTGCTCCATGAACAGTGCAGCCTACGCGTTCGCCGGCCGTAGGGAGCGTGAGAGGACAACGCCGAGGCGGGGACGAGGGACGGAGTAGCAGTGCGGCCATCGTGCCGCGCGGTGGGTGGCTTCGACGAGTCCTGCTGCTCTTGAACGGCTGGACCAGTGGCAGCGTTGGCTGCAGGAGAAGCTGAGCGACGCGGGGCGCCGCAACCCACGGGCGCCGTCTGGGCGATGTGGGCGGCTCGGCGCTCGCCGCAGAGTCGGCGGGCCTCTGCCATGGGAGAGACGAAGCAGAGACGAAGAAAAACCGGAAGGGAGACCTCAACACGCCCCTACCTGGCGCGCCAAATGTAGGAATCGGGGCTCCGCAGACCCAAGAAGGTTCGAACTCCGGGGCCTGTGCGAAGATCCCAACCAGCCCAAGTCTCAAGCCTGCCGCTCTACAGCCAGACCCTACCGAAGATGCGTGGGATCACGAGAAGATGGACACAAGAGATTTACCCAGGTTCGGGCCACTTTGCGGTGTAAAACCCTACTCCTGCTTTGGTGGATTGGCCTCACGGGGAGGTTTGTGGATGAACTAGTACAGAGGTGGATTGACCTCGCGAGGGCTCTTCGGTGTGGGAGAGTCCGATCCCCTTCTACGGTGGTGGCTAGTCCCTATTTATAGTGGGCCTTGGTCCTCTTCCCTTATCGCTCAGGCGGGAAGGGATCCCATAACGGCCAAATTTGAAAGGGGACAGGAGGTACAACTTCTCCTGACTAAAGGCGGTCTTCGCCTGAAAAGCTTCTGGCATGACGCAGAGGTGGGCTCGGCGATGACATCCGTCCTGCCGAGCCCGTGGTCTTGGTATTGTTGCACCGGAATGGAAACCTTTGGGGGGTTCCTTGGGAACTCACGTTCGTCCTTGCCTCCTTAGCACGAAAGGGGAAATTGTCTCTGCTGCGCCTGCTGGCGCCCGCCTGCCATGGTCGTCATGGCTCACGTCATCCCAGCCTCCTGAGGCTGGGTACGTGCATAGGAATCCCCGCTCCTCGAGAGGCAGCCTGGGGAGGCCGCTCCCCAGGATGTCTTGGCGCCGTTCCCCTCGCGAGGCTGGGGCCCTCACGAGGGTCTTGTCTTGAGGGGTTTGTTGTCAGGCCGTATTGGGCCGTCGATGTGGGCCACGTGCTGGGCCGCAGACAGGCAAGTCTGGGTACCCCGATCCCAGAACGCCGACAAGCGCAATCATAGGGGGGGGGGTAAAACCTCACTTTCACCCTCTGTTTTCACCAAACCAACACCTTTTCTACCCCATATTCCTTTACCTTTATGTATCCTTAGCCCCTAAGCTACAAGAGCATCTCTAGTACTCCCTGGAGCAAATGGACAAAATGGGGCACGTCCAGAGCACACGCAACATGCCATGGCATGCCATACGCATGATCTAGAGCGCGCTACAGTGCTCACCCGCACTGTAGCCGCCCCCAATCCCAGGCCCGGACAACCTTCGGCCTCCCCCTTGTGTCCCCCAAGACGACCTTTACATCCGGGACACGCCTCCTTGTCGTCCCCCTCCTCTCTCTCCCTCCTTCGGCCTCACCTCGCACTCGCGTCGGCCGCCCAAGAGCGCCAATGGGCGACCTCGCACGCGCGAGCCCCTGCCTCCTCTGGCTTCCTCTCTCCTCCTCCCTAGACATAGGCATTGTCCCCAAAGTCCCTAGGCACGCCCTGGATCACTCGCGTAACCCCTAGCAGTAAGCGCACCATGGCCGTGGACACCATTCACGGTGGACGCATGCCCCGGCCATATAAGCCTCCCCGAGCCCCCTCTCGGCTCCTTTCGCTCCCTCTCCTACCCAGAGGTCCCCCAGACCTGCTCCCGGCTTCCCTCGTGCCCTTTCTTTCCTCCTGCGGCGGAATTGCCGCCTCGACCTCTCCTCAAATTCAAGCCCCGTGGCCTCTCTCTTTCCTTTTGAGCGTCACCAGAACGTCTCTAGAACCACCTCACACCTCCCCGGCGCTTCATTTTCTCCTCAAGGAGGCCGGGGCACCAATTCCATGGCCACCGTCACCAGTCAGCGCCATGGCCGATGCCTCACTCAGCTCAAGGCCCCTCGGCGACCGTGTCTAGCATAGGAAGAGCACTCTGGTAGTCCGGGCATCTCTCCAGCAATCGCCGATGGGATGGCCCTCTCTCCTTGGCCGTGCGCGCAAGGAAGGAGAAGAACTCGACAGGTGGGGCCCGCCTGTAAGCCTCCCGCTGGCCGGGCCCAGCGCTTAAGTGAAGGCGCCCCCCTGTGTTTCCGCCGCCCCATGAAAGGAACGACCTGCGTTGATTACGCATTCGACGTCGCCATCGGCCTCCCGCGTGGTTGGGCTACTGGGCTGACCCAGTCACTGTCGCGTCGGTGCGTTGTGCGGCGCAACGGATTTGGGCCATTTAGGTAACGGAATTTCCTTTTTCTTTTTCCAGGGAGAAAGAAATAGTCCTAAAATATTCAATTGAACTCCAAATTTGATGATTCAAATTTCTATTTTCTCCTAAAAATGCCACCTATTATTTGGTGCAACTTTCATATTTTCCACCACAAAGTGTTATCATGTTCAAATTTAAAATCAAATTTGAACTAATAAATGCCACTATGTAAAATCTCTAGAACATCCAAATTGACTCCTAATGTGATGGTTCCAATTTCCAGAGACCCCAAAAATATCGCTTTGTTTATCTAGCAAGGGATAATATCTTTCCTATGCTATATTCTGGTTGGATCTAATAAATGGCCCCATTTCCCATTTGATTCATCTTAGAAAAATCATAGGGAATACATCCCAACTCCAAATCCAGTGAGACCACTTTCTAAATTCTTCTAAAATCATGACCTAATTAATAGGTGCATCCACTCATTTTTATAAAAATATTTTCTGTAGACTCCTAATAGGATCATAATTTCCTTCATTTCCACCATTCAAAAATCCCCATTGAACCAGATCCAATAAAACTTCTTCTGTTATTTTTCTTATAGCCAGAGGTGTCCAATAAAAATAAACTTACTATTTTAGAACTCTTTTATTTCTCTGCTTGTTCTGCTGCTTATTATGGTTTTTTCGGCAGTAGATGACGAAGTAGACGGAGTGCTCAGAGTTGGACCAGAAGCGTGAGAAGACCTCGAAGACTGTGCTGAGCCAGGCAAGCAGCCCTTTGACCATGTCTAAGAAACCTTTTTATGCATGCCATATAGCACTTGATATTGATGCATCAAAATCATGATGATTATGGTGACCACCTTTATGGGTTGCCTCCGTTTCATTCCTCGTTGATACTTGCATGGAATGACTCTAGCTTCTGCTTAGTGTTGTGTGGGTGGCAAGTAGATAGGTTGCTAAGTAGTTGCTATGCAAAGTGGGACGGGAATATGCATGGCAATGGAAACAAAAGTGTTTTCAAGGACTACTCGAAAACCCCGTCGGGTTCCACTAATGCGCGAGGGAGATGTTGAGCTTGGTAACCACTTGATAAAGAAGTGGTGCACCGAGGCAAGTGAGTGTGTTGTTTTCGAAACCAGATTGGTTTTAAGTTGCGACCGTTACTCCAACCTTACATGTACAACCATGATACCACTTATGGGACAGGGTTTGTTGATTACTTTGGTCGATGCTAGCAGAGATCCTGCAATACTAGTGGCGGGAGTGACGTGGTCACTCTCGATATGGGGTCGTGCCAGGTGGGCGACCATGGGATGTTTTTATAGACACCGGGCACACCATTGCGTGCCCTCATGGATCGTACGTGTGTTGTGCATCATGAGGGATGGCACCAATGAGTATGCTCTTTGTTTAGTGTCATCAAGGGAAAGGCATTGTTCGGGTTCTTACCTCGGGTATGTAATATACCGCGAGTCGTGGATGACATGGAAGTTCCCCAAGTCTAGTGGGTAAAGTGTGCAACCTCTGCAGAGTGTAAAACTATTCGAATAGCCGTTTCCACGGTCAAGGACAGTTGGATGACCGCTCTTGGGCTAAGTCTAGATGTTTTCACAAAACTTGGTGTGTGTGTGTGGCAAAGACATACTTGAGCTATGTCGGCAGACTTGATGAAATGACTGAACATGTGATGTTCAAACCCTGCTTATGATGATATTTGTAACCTCTTCATATGAATATCTGCAACCTGTTGATGCATACTTTTACAAATGGTAAGACATGATATTGCACTCAAAACTAGCTTTCCGCAAAACTACCTACTTAGTGCTATACCATGCATCATTTTACCTTGTCCAAACATGGGTTGCTTGCGAGTACATTTAAAGTACTCATTGGCTTGCCACTTGTTATTGGCATGAAAGAACAAGATGTAATGAATAGTATCTTGGTGACAAGCATGCGAGCTAGGATGCTTCCCAGTTAGAATACATGTAGGGTTAAGGCAGATGGCATGGGTTCACGCCATCGTTCAAGATTTCCGTTGCGAGTTTATGAAGACTTGGCCATAAAGGCCATATTTGAGAAAAACGGTATGTACTGGATGTAAGATTCTTGTTATTCAGTTTATGTGTGTTCAGTGAGCATTGATCTCTGGGATCACTGTACACGTGCATTCGGAGATCACGCCTTATGAGTCATGGTCCCCACAAATGGCCTCGGGACGGTCGCCCAACGCATGTCGCCCCCATGTCATAGGTTACATGAGCACGCAGCTGCGTCAAGAGCTAGGCGCAAACCGCCTGAGGACTGAGGAAGG
This sequence comes from Elymus sibiricus, assembly GCA_039707655.1. Lineage (NCBI taxonomy): Eukaryota > Viridiplantae > Streptophyta > Magnoliopsida > Poales > Poaceae > Elymus > Elymus sibiricus. The sequence continues at coordinate 256,593,448 of CM077665.1, forward strand.
AGCTCCTGAGCCCCGTGCGTGGAGCATCCGACACCTCCACCAGTTTTGTCATGCCAGTCACGCGTACGAACGAAATGTGGCTGTACACGCCCCGGAGACTCTGGAACAGAGCTCCCGCCCACGCCCCAGTGGAAGACCCATGCTCAGCGCTGGCGGAACGGTCGAACTACGACCATGCCCACGCCCTAGTGGAAGCCCCATGCCCCCTGCTGTTGTAACGATCAAACTATGATCATGTCCACGCCCAAGTGGAAGCCCCATGCTCCGCGCTGGTGGACAGTCAACTGAGAGCGCCCACGGGCACGGGCTCGCAAGTTTCCCCTTGAGCCTCACCCTAGCGGGGGCTGGACACGGCGCCTGTGCTCGGGTTAGTCCCAGCAACGCTGAAAAACCCAAGGGACTGGGCTCTGGCTCACGGGCCTGCTCCCGCGCACGTCACCCCACCAAGGCCCTTGGTGTCTGACCTCCTCACATGACACCCAAGTGCAAGCTAGCGAGCGCGTGTCGTTCGAAATGAAGCTTTTGTGCGCAGGTTTTTTCCTCGGGATGGATCACTCGAGGGGTCCCGACGACGCGGAGCACCTAAGCAGGATAGAAGATGGGATAAGGAAGTGAACTTCGGGAAGATGTGCCATCACGCCACGTGAACCTCTTGCAGGCCGCGGCCGCCTCGCGATGCGTTTCGAGAAGTTGAGTTAACCGCCCCACGTCGCTCGGTGATCGTTGGTAGTGTTCCTTCTAACTGTAACTTCGCTCTGGGTGGAAGCATCTTCTCCCGCGTAGCCGCTTGTGCGTCAAGGGGGACCTCCTGAGCATCGCACCTCGGGAGATCTTATCGGACTTCGGCCCCCCACCTCCTGCCTTGTCCCAGGCATCGCGACCTGACATACCAGCGATGGCTGAGTCCTGCTCGGGGACTAGGTCCTAGCGATGCAGAGCATTAAGGCGATCACAGATAAGGGGACAAGCCTAACAAGAAGCGCTAAGACCGAACTCATTTTCTACCAGAACAACATTAAACTTAAGGCGCGAGGGCCATAATTTTTCTTACAAGCCCTCGTCGGGCCAACTTGGTTCATTAAAGAAAAAAAGCAAAACAGGAAGGACCGGGCTCGAGCAGCGCCACCTCCAAGACTCTGACTCTGGTGCCGCCTGTGCCTAGTCAGAGTCTTCCTCCTTGACACGGACGCCCGAGGAGTCGTCGGAGTCATCGTCGCTCCCGCTTCCCCCGAGGAAGAACTGTTGCTACCATTGTCGCCGGAGGAGCTGCCGCCGCTACCGCTGTCGCTCTTCATGCAGCAGCCCAGGCGGTCGCCGGCTTCCCCAAATATCTTCACGAAGAGCGTGGAGGCCCCGTCAAACTTGTAGTGGAGGACATGCCCCTTCTGCAAGCCACGAGCGAGGGCGAACGACTTCCACCCCCGCTTCAAGAGCATGAGGCTAGAGGGAGTGAACCATGTCGCCACCTAGGAAGACCCGTTGCAGCAGTCATCTAGCTGCAGCCACAGGCTTAGGGGCGCGCGCTCCGCCATCTCCTCCGTGAACGAGTTTCGAAGCAGAAGCCAGGTGCGGGGCTGGCAGTCCATCCCCACGATAAACTCGCGAGCCACGTCGGCGGAGTGGCTCCACAGACGGGGCGGCCGGGTGGCTATGCCATTGCTCCTACCCCGCCCGCGGCAGCCTCGCCCCCCGCGTCCGCGGGCTGAGCTTCCTCCATGGCTGCCTGAGCCAGCATGGGCCGCCAGCGGAGGGCGCTCGCCCCCCTAGGAGATGCCCGGGGCGTGGCGACGGACATGCGAGGGCGGCCTCGCCCCCTCATCGGCTTCGGCACTTTTGTCTCTCCCGCCGCTGCTTTTCCCTTCTTAGCGGCAGAGAACCTCCTCACGGGCGCCATCGCTACTACAACGACAAGCGGGAATGAAGAGCAAGAGTGAGGAAGTTGAGCCAAGGGACCCTTCCCCTTGCCTTTATATAGCATTCGACAGATAGCCAACCTGTGCCCCCCGCCTTCGCTAGACGGAGCCAAGGCAAGGAAGGGCGATGATCGCCCCGCGCCGCGCGCAGGCTTTATGTCAGCATGGGCAGTTGCCGAGGCGTCGCGGGGAAGTGAGGGCATCCTGCGCCCCGTCGTGCACCACGCGTCGCGCCAGACCCACAGGTGGTTAGGGCCCGCACCGTTTCGCCCCTCCAACTGGCGGAATCGTGCACGCCGTGGGCCTAGGGGCTACTATCGGGCCCGTGGGACTGGGGGTACCCAGGCTCGTCTGCCTGTGGCCCTGGACGCGACGCATGCCTCGGGCCCAGCACGGCCTACCATTGGACTTCATGAGCAATACCTTCGCGAGGGCCCCCGCCTCGCGAGGCGCACATCAACGAGCATCATCGGGAGCCTCGCGAAGCCCCCCCTTGAGGGAGTCCTGGACAAAGGAGTCCTCGGGCCGTCGGCTCGATTCTTATGAACCTACTTGTTGGGCTACTCAGTCGAAGGCCAAACTATGAATGATCCTGTGTCCAAGAAGGAAAGCTCTGGAGAATGGCGTGGCCTCCAAGTTCCGAAGATAGAATCTGTGTATCTGTTCCTTATGCAAGGTCAGTTGTGTGTAGCCCTAGTGACCCCCGGTGTCTATATAAACCGGAGGGTCCTCATTCGTAGGGGACAGGTGAACTCATCTAGGGTTTAGCTTAGATGATCCCGAGGTAGATCAACTCTGTAATCTTTGTACACATCAATACAATCAAGCAGGACGTAGGGTTTTAACTCCTCACGAGGGCCCGAACCTGGGTAAACAATGTCTCCTTCATCCCCTGTTACCCATCGATCTAAGGTCCATAGTTCGGGACCCCCTACCCGAGATCCACCGGTTTTGACACTGACATTGGTGCTTTCATTGAGGGTTCCGCTGTGAGATCACCAAAAAGATCGATGGCGCGTTTGGTGATCGGTGATCAAATCTGTAGTGGGGACATCTTCGTCCCCGGACAGGTCTTCACCTTCGGCAGCATTACGCTGCAAGCTGATCTGACTGGCCGCTTGGGCCAGATCGGAAGCTCTTTCGGCCAAATTAGGAATCGGGTCCGAGAATCTGGAATTCTCCGCCGGTCTGATCTCCACCGGGCTCTTGGTCTCATCCGATGATTCCAGCAATTCTTAAGCCTTAACTTTGGGTCCCTTGTTTCGCCTCTCCTTCGCCAGAGAGCCGCACTTGTGTTCGGATCCGGCCTTGGCGCCCGAACACCCAAATCTGGCCCTCGCCGGATACTCGTCCTTCAAGGACACCCCGAAGGTCACCTCGGAAAACCCTCGGGAGATAGACTAGGGCAGCCTCTTGATGATAAATGAGGCGCTCGACCAGATCCAGTCGTTGCGCGGACGACCTAAGACCGACCCCTCTTCAGATCGGTCGGAGGCCGGATTAGGAAGAATTTCACTGCCCACCCACCACCCACTTGGTAGCAACTGTCAAAGACTTAACCGACATGCTAGATTATGCCTCTGGTGGGATGGAAGACACGTACGACGAGGTCGAGACCCCGACCCCTATCAGTACGGGACGGTGGACGGCCACCGCCTTCTACGATGTCTACATGGTGGATACCCCGGCCAACAAAGACAACGCCACGCCCGAGAAGAACGGCGACAGATTGGAGGAGCCGTCCAAACGCCGGAGACGGCGCAAGCAGACCAAGGCGAACAAAGGAAGGGGAGCCATCACGGTCATCAAAGAAAATGATACCCCGACAGACCCCGCGGGCCTCGACGCCCTAGAACAACCACATGATAACCTCGAGAAGCCCTGTGACCCCGAGGACCCCGACGATTCTGAGGATGACAACTATCTCCCCCCGGTCAATGAGGACGATAGCCTCGACGATGGAGATTTCGACATCCCCGAGGATCCGCAAGATCAAGAACGCTTCAGGCGACGGCTTATGGCCACCGCCCGGAGCCATAAGATAAAACAGCGACAACTTCAAGCTGATCAGGACACCCTCAATGATCGATGGACGGAGGTCCTAGCCGTCGAAGAAGGGTACAACACCAAGTGGCCGGATCAACAAAAAAGTTATCCACGCCGGCGCCTGCTCCCTCAATTCGATGACGAGGCCTTTCAGACCACATACTCCCACCATGACCAACCCGATCACCCCCCTCGCGGACGGGACAGAGCGGCTGGCGAACCCGAACACATACCCGCATTCCCTCGAGGAAGAGGAAAGTATCCACTGTGGCATAGTGATCGGCATGATTTACGTCAAGATCTGAACTATAAAGCAGGTCACCCTAGGTCCATTTACGGATCCAGAGAATACTTCCCCAATAGCCGGGATGGAGACCAACCTTGGTTCAACCACCACAACCGAGACTGGGAGCGACATCGGGCACCAGAAGCCGAATTTCGGCACAATGTGGCACGGGTCAAAGGCGCCGCCAACCCACTGTGCTTCATAGACGAGGTCATGCAGCACCAATTTCCCAAAGGGTTAAAACCCGTGAATATTGAATAGTACGACGGGACAACAGACCCCGCCGTGTGGATCGAAGATTTCCTTCTCCACATACATATGGCCAGGGGGAACGACCTCCATGCCATCAAGTACCTGCCGCTGAAGCTCAAAGGGCCAGCTCAGCACTGGTTAAACAGCCTCCCCGAAAACTCCATTGGAAGTTGGTAAGAGGTCGAGGATGCCCTCCGTTCTAACTTCCAGGGCACCTATGTCCGGCCTCCGGACTCTTCCGACCTAAGCAACGTCGTCCAGAATGAAGGCGAGTCGGCCAGACAATTTTGGAATAGGTTCCTCACCAAGAAGAACCAGATTGTCGATTGTCCGGACGACGAGGCAATAGCCTCTTTTAGGCATAATATCCAGGACGAATGGTTGGCTCGATAGCTGGGCCAGGACAGACTGAGGACAATGTCCGCCCTCACCGCACTCATGACCCGCTTTTGCGCGGGCGAAGACAACTGGCTAGCTCGTTGCGGCCACAACCCTGAAGACCCGGGCACCTTAGCAGCTCAGGGTGGAAACGGCAAGCCGCGACGCAACAAGAACAAGCGTCGCCACAGCAGCGGGGATGCAGAGGATACGACCATAAATGCGGGTTTCACAGCTCAAAGCCCGGCCAACGAAGGAAGCCCTTTAAAGGGAACAAGGATGGACCTAGTGCGCTGGATAAAATCATGGAGAGGCCCTGCCAGATCCATGGCACCCCAGACAAGCCCGCCACACACACCAACCGTCAATGTTGGGTGTTTCGACAGGCCGGCAAAATAGCGGCCGAGGAGCAGGGCAAAGAACCACGCAGCGACGATGACGAGGAGCCCTGTGGCCCGAACAACGAGGGACAAAAACAATTCCCTCCAAATGTAAAAACAGTGAACATGATATATTTCACACATATACCGAAGAAGGAGTGGAGGCGAGCCCTTCGCGAGGTCTACGCTGTAGAGCCTGTAGCCCCGAAATTCAACCCATGGCCGGTTTGCCCGATCACCTTTGGCCGAAGAGACCATCCGACCAGTATCCGTCACGGAGATTCGGTTGCCCTCGTTTTGGATCCCATCACCGACGGGTATCACCTTACCAGAGTCCTTATGGATGGAGGAAGTAGCCTTAATCTGATATAGTCAGGCACGGTGAAAAAGATGGGCATAGACCAGTCAAGAATCAAACCCAGTAACACCACCTGTAAAGGGGTGATCCCAGGCGTCGAAGCCCGCTGTTCCGGCACTGTAACGCTCGAGGTCGTGTTCAGTTCTCCCGATAATTTCCGCAATGAAGACTTGAACTTTGACATTGTACCATTCCGCAGCAGCTACCACGCGCTGCTCTGCCGCACAGCGTTCGCCCGCTTCAACGCAGTTCCTCACTACGCCTATCTGAAGCTCAAGATGCCCGGACCCAAGGGGCTCATTACCATCAACGGTAATATGGAGTGCTCTCTCCGGACTGAAGAACACACCGCGGCCCTAGTGGCCGAACGCCAATACAACAACGAAGCCCCAAGGTCCCAGCCTACCATCGAGAAGCGACAAGCGGGCAAGCGAGCTTGAGCCCAGCTGAACCTGCCGGTGCCATCTTTCGCTCAACACAAATAGGGACACGCTCCCCACAGCATGGCCCGATTACCCATCAGGTATGTCCCTCGGAGACACAATTTTGCTCTTAAAATACCATGGGCATCTGTGGGGATCCGATCCCGAGGACTATATGCCCGGCTTGACCGAACTACAGTTCGACCGCTTCTCCGGATAGAGGCGGAACACCATCAAGCATCTACCAAGCGTCAAGCTTACATTCTACGGCGGCTGCTCACGCGAGCCCCCCCCACCACCACCCCTCAAGGTCCGTTCATCAAACAGCAACCACCATTAAGAGGTTCTACAACTCCCCGCTCAAGGGCACAAGAGTAAGTGCGCTGCCGGGCTCAAAGCCGGCGAGCACGACCTGTTTGACCGCGGGGTTGACCCCCTGGGTCACTTACAGGTGGGGCCCAGCCCCTGGTTAACTTAGGGTTAACCAATAATTAATTAAGTTAATTAATTAACTAATCAGTCACTCACAGTGGGCCCTAGTTCGCTAATTAAGTTTAAAGATTAATCCAAATCCTTTAATTAGTGAAGGAGTCACTGACATGTGGACCCCACATGTCAGGTTCGATTTAAATTAAAATGAATTGGCCTGCTGACGCAGTAAATGCTTTTCTGATATATAATAACTCCAGAAAATGGATAAAACTTAGAAAAATCATAGAAATTAATCTGTAACTCAGATTGAAATAAGTTATATATGAAAAATTATCAGAAAAATCCAAAGAATCCATTGATGCTATTATCATGCATGCTAGAGCAACCTAAATAGGAGAACATTAACATTTTGCAATAGGGCAATATATGGAATATCACACGGAGAATGATTTTGAACCTATATTCAATCCTACTCCATTTAACTCTAATGCTAGGTGCATTAGCTCATCTATAACATGTTGCCATGTCATGATCATGCATCATATTGCCGCACTTGCTTGTATTGATTGTACTATTGTACTATGTTGTATGTTGTATCCCCGCCAACCTGCAAGGCAAGCAACCCCATTGATCATTCCGATAACATCCCACTCTCTCGCTCCTGCTCTTGTTTAATGCATTAGGACAAACGCTTCTACTGTCTATCTATTGCGTTAGTTGAACCCATTCCTCTGCATGACCTGTCATTGTCACAGTAAATAGCTAAACCAAGCAACCTAGCATACCTGGTAGATGCTTGAGCCCTGATGTGCTTTACCTGCTTTGCTTGCTATGCTTAGAGTTGTGTCAGGTCAGATTCATCTGGGTGATTGTCACACCCTGTGTTTGTATCACTTTGCTATGCTTGGATTTACAAAATTTGGAACCAATTAAAACTTTTGAGTGCATGCTTGTTTGACTTGTTGCTTGTTTGGTTGATTATGTTTGGCTCTCATAGGTTCTACTCCCCTCTACACTCATCTTCCTTGATCCAAACATCTTGCCCAATGAACTATTTTTATCAAAATTTATTTTGACCAAAAAGGATTTATTCAAATTAGGTTTTCAAAAACCCCTGAGTTGAGGTTTGCACTGCAAGTCCTCAAATGGGGTGGATCCTTTTTCCCCAAAGGCTTTATTTGGAACCCACTATATATATTACTTCCCAAAACCACCAAATATTAATTTTAAAGATTATTTTACTAATTTATTTAAAGGCTTTTTCTTAAGGCCAGAAATGGTCTTTTATAGGGAAAAATTATTTAAATGCTTTAAAAATATTTGAGAAAATTTAGGGAAACTCAGTGGGCATATATTTTCCATATATATGAGTTTCAACACATGGTCTTGTTCAAAATCATGGGCAAAACCCCTCAAAACCCTTTCTGCTTAAATCAAGCTTTTGAAATATTTCTATAAGAAATATTCTCAATAAATTCCAGGAAAATTCCAGCAAGTCACACATGCCATATGTGATGATCTTGAAAAATTGCATCTCAATCCAAGTTGATTTGATTCACCAAAATATTCCAAAACCCCCTCTGTCCAGATTCAAATTTGAACAACTTTACATTGTGAAGTTTCTTCCCTTGACCCCAAACTTTGTGGGCATGTTCTATTACCCAAATAAGGATGCCACACCAAGTGGTGCATCAAGGAGAATGGAAATAAATGCCTAGATCTACAGGAATCCGATTCTGTTGATTTCTAGGGTTTTACGAAGTTGCATTGTGAACTTTCTTCAAATGGGCTCAAACTTGGTTATCCACACAATTTATACATTATATTTCATCCTGTTAAACATCATGGCAAGAAAACTTCATTTTCTTGGCCAAACCTCCATCAAACACCTTCTACATGTTTGGTAAAAACATGTTTTGACCCCCTCCTACTGTTCTCCTTGGGTTCAACTTTTACCGCACCCTCTTATAACGCTCTCTTCTCCCTCTCCCTTCTCCGGGTCGTGGACGACGCCCTGCAACACCACAGATTCGCTCTCTCTCTCTCCCCCCGTGCCCTCCAGCGAGCGCTACAACCTCGCCGGCGCACCATCGTACGGTGGACCTCGGCCAGCCTATATAAGGGCACCCCGAGCCCATTTCTCCCCTTTGGTCCATCCTTCCCACTCCCAATCGAGCGCCAGCACCACCCCTTCCACCTCCCAGGGCCCTTGCGCTTGGGATCGAGCTCAACGCTGCCGCTTCGGGCCGCCGTCGATCTCCTGGTAGGGTGACGCTCCGGCCCTCCTTTTTCTTCAGTTGGTCCTCCCTCACCCCTATGAGTCATTTCCCCCTCTTGCCCATTCGGTTTGTAGTCGGAATCGGCGACCCCGAGCTCGGCCCGAAGCACCTTCGCCGCGGGACCTTGTCGCCGGCGACCAGGGCCTCCCCGTTGACCAACTCCGGCACCTTCCGAACGGCGGCAGCCTCCTGAGCTCATTCCTGTGCTCGCCTCCCCTCGTCGTGCCCTACTTCGTCGCCGGTGAGCACCGCCGCCCCCTGGACGGAGGAGGGCGACGACCTGCCAGTGGGGCCAGGTCGTCAGCCTCCCACCTCTCTCTCATGCCTCCCCTCAACCTGATGTGCGCGGGGGCGCTGAGCCGCCTGGGCCGCCCGCTGGCTGGCTGGCTGGGCCGGCCATGCTGCTGGCCGAATCTGGCCTAGGGCACTGAGCCCTTTTCTTTTTCTTTTTCTGTTTTGCTTTCTAAATTTTCTAGGGGATTAAATAAAACTCCAATTCCAATAATTCTTCCACCTAAATTCCTGCAATATTGTGTAGTATTTATTAGTGCCATTTGTGAATTTTTTTGAAAACCTTTTATGTACTGTTTTATTTAAAAACCTCTTTTTAGGCATTCTTGCCTCTGTTAATAATGGTTTTGAAGACCTTTTTCACCAAAAAACCTTATACAAATATTTTTAGAATAGCTTGTAGTATTTATCAGAGTAGGGTAAAATTTTAGAAGTAAAGTTTGTGCTCTGTTTTTGTTGTGATGCTTATTATTACCGTTGTTTATCGCGAAGATAGATTGCGCTGCTGACGAGGGTGTTGAACCCGAAGACTTTGAAGATCCCGAAGACTTTGTTGAGCCAGGGAAGCAGCCCTTTGACCATGTTAAGAAACTTTTCGTGCATGTCATATAGCACTTGTTGTTCCGATTAATTGAACATGTTGATGAGGTAACCCCCCCCTTCGGTGGGATACCTCCGATACTTTACCATTGATACTTGCATCGTGCATGACCCTACCATTCTTATGAGGGTTGTGTGGGTGGGAGTAGTTAGGTTGTTAGTAGTTGCTACGCAAGTGGGACGGGAATATGCATGGTGATGGAAACAAAAGTGCTTTCAGAAACTTTTCGAAAACCCCGTCGGGTGCCACTAATGCCCGAGGGAGATGATGATGAGCTAGGTAACCACTTGATAAAGAAGTGGTGTACGGAGCAAGTGAGTGTGTGTGTTTTCGAAAACGGAGAGATTTAAGAATTGCTGACCATCCCAACCTTACATGTATAGCCACGATACCCCTTATGGGACGGGGCTTTGTTGATTACCTTGGTGGGTACTCGCAGAGAGCTCACATTACTAGTGGCGAGAGTGACGAGGTCACTCTCGATATGGGGTCATGCCTGGTAGGGTGACCATGCGCTCTCTTTACAGGCACCGGGAACACCGTTGCGTGCCCTCATGGATGATACGTGTGATGTACATCATGGGGGATGGCACCAACGAGTGGACTCTTTGTTTAGTATCCCTAGGGGAAAGACAATGTTCGGGTACTTACCTCGGGTATGGATAATACCGCGAGTCGTGGCTTGAACTGGAAGTTTCCCGATTCTTGTGGGTAAAGTGTGCAACCTCTGCAGAGTGTAAAACTATTCGAATAGCCGTGTCCACGGTCATGGACATTTGGAGGTCCTGCTTAAACTACGTATGATGTTTTCACAAACTTGGTGTGTGTGTGAGTATGACACAAGGATGAAACTTGAGCTAAGTCCGATGACTTGGCACGATGATGAACATGAGATGTTCAACCCCTGCTTATGATGATAACTGAGACTTATTCACATGAATACCTGTCAACAGTTGATGCATGCTTACTCAAGTTACTTGATCATATCATTGCACTTAAAATTAGCTTTCCGCAAAACTTACCTACTTAGTGCTATATCATGCCTTGTTGTACCTTGTTCCAAAACTTGGGTTGCTTGCGAGTACATTAAAAGTACTCATTGGCTTGCCACTGGTTATTTAATTGGCCAGGCATGGAAGAGCAGGAATATGGTGAAGAGTTCATTGGTGACGAACATGCGAACTAGGACGCTTCCCAGTCAGAATGCCTGTAGGTTTAAGGCAGATGGCATGGGTTCACGCTTCCGATCAAGATTTCCGATGCTTGTTATGTTTAAGTGTTTGGCCCTTGCGGCCCTATCTATATAAGACTTGACCTTCATGGTCTTTATTTGTGTAAGACGCTAAATGTGGATGTAAGACTTTTGTTATTCAGTTTTTGTGTGTTCAGTGAGCATTGATCTCTGGGATCACTGTACATGTGCATTCGGTGATCACGACTTATGAGTCGGGGTCCTCACAGAGCTGGTATTAGAGCCATCCTGACTGTAGGAAGCCCTTAGTTAGCATTGACGTTAGTTAGGATAAAACTGTTTTCAAAACTACACCAAGTACCTATACTTTGGAGTTTCCGCACTTATTACCTCTTCTATTCTTCACACAGCACTATACTGACTCTCCTCCCTTCAAACCTTTGTAAATGGCCATCGTACCCGAAGCCCTCCTAGCATCCGGATTTCCCCTACTCCTTGAGGATAGCCTGGAGAAGTGCCAGTATCGCCGACCACCCGTTTTCCTCTACCACGAGCACTGGATCGATGCCGTCACGAAGGAGTACCACGTTGATGTGGTCATGAAGGCAAACGACTCCCCGACTAGGTTGTTCTTTAAGGGACCACAGATGGAGACCCTGGCACTCGCAGTCGAGACAGCTGCAAGCAAGGCACTCCTACACCTTCGAGAAATCATTCCAGAGATGGCTGACGAGCCAGCTACTCGCTACCTACCTTTCGGGAAGGATGATCTTGGCGAGAGTTGGACGTTGATTCCATCCAAGGAGGATGGCACACCACTCAGGTTCCAGACCTACTTCAGCCTCTCCGCCGATAGTCTGGTTCATTACCTGATTAAGGAGTCCATGAAGCTCCGCGAGGAACTTCACCACACCCGAGAGCTACTTCGTCAAGCCAAGACGAAGCCAGATAGGATCAAGAAGGATGTAGCCCCTGAGGGAAGACCGGTTGTCGCTTACTGAGGAGGAGTGCCCCCAGCTAGAGATGCACCCACACGTCGTTGTCGCATGAGTGCGAGGGAGTACCGTGAGCTCTTCACTGACCCACCGACGAAGCGTCGTCGGGATGGACCTCCTCGTTCTCCGACCCCTTCGACCAAAGACGATGCACGTACGGAGGACGATCAGGAGGAAGACCCAGAGGAGCGTGACTACTAGACAAAGCACTCCACCACCTGAGTCCGAGAACCCCCAGGGTAGGATCAGTCATGTACCCCTCATGCGAAGTCAAGTCCGTGTAATGGTTCATATGAAACCATTTGTGCTTGTTGTTTGCTTTTGTTGTTTGTGTTCCGATGCAAGTCGAGCTTTTGCCTTAGGCAACATGTAAGCGACTCCATCGTCTATCTTATTTTAATATATGTATTGGTCTTTCGACCTTTGTTTTACCACACTTGCACTATACCAACCCCCTTAGGCGCGCTTTTCCAGTATTGCTTTTCCTCTCGTTTATCCCAGTTATTTGACTTGGCTGCTCCAAATAGGATGGTGACTGCAACCCGCAACAGCTCCTTCACCAACCCTGAAGCCGGCAACTCTAGCCAGCAACAGGGAGCTGGTGGGGTTGCTCACGTTGGAGATCACCCGGAGCAGCCACAAGGCGACATTCCCCCGCCACCACCTCCCTCGGGGAACATGACCATAGCTCAGTTTCTCCAAGTTCTCCGGGAGGAATGCCAAGCCAACACTGCTGCTATCCAGCAGATGGCCCAAGTCCTTGTGAACAACCAGTAGGAAGGCAGGAACGGCAATGGTCGCTCCACTCTGTCTGAGTTCATGAGGAATTCGCCCCCAACCTTCACCAAGACTGCTGAACCACTGGATGCTGATGACTTGATCCGCACCATCGAGGACCTCCTTGCACTGGTCAATTGCAATGAGGATCGCGAGAAGGTGATATATGCCTCTCACTGCCTCGGAGGTACCGCCAGAGCTTGGTGAGATGGATTCAAGGTCATGCAAGGCGATCGTGTGATCACCTGGGATAACTTCAAGGAAGGATTCCGCACCGCCCAAATTCCTTCTGGGATCATGGCTATCAAGAAGAGAGAATTCTGAGCGCTGAAGCAAGGAAGTGGCTCTGTCAAGGAGTACATGCAGAAGTTCAACCTGCTGTCAAGATATGCACCTGAAGATGTCAACACGGAGGCTGCTAAGATGGAACGCTTCATGGAAGGACTTCAGCAGACCCTGCAGTATCAGCTCATCGTCTGCGACTGTCGGCCTTCTTCGACCTGGTGAACAAGGCCCTCATGCTGGAAGACAAGCGTCGTGCCATAGACGACACTCGCAAGCGCAAGATGATCAGCAAGGGTAGTTCCAGCAACCAAAAGCCTCGCCCCTGGCAGCCAGCTCCAGCCAAACCAACCTATCAGCCGCAGCAGGCTAGACCTCCTGCACCTCGTCCGAGCTACCAGCCTCAGCAATATGCCAATCCCAGGCCAGTCTACAACAACCCCAATAACAACAACGGTGGCAGGAAAAACAACAACTATGGTCAGGTCACTTGCTTTGGGTGTGGTCAGCCTGGACACATCTCTAAGCAGTGCCCCAACAAGAAGCCAGATGCACCGCGCCCCAATGCGCCAAACCAAGGTCAAGGCCATGGAGCGCCACCAAGGAACCCAGCTCCCCGCAACCAACCCAACAATGGCAAGGGTCATGTAAATCACGTCACCGCCGAAGAAAGCCCAGGAAGACCCGGACGTCATACTGGGTACGTTCCTCGTCAACTCAACCCCAACAAATGTACTGTTTGATTGTGGAGCTTCACATTCTTTTGTCACTCAAAAGTTTGCACTAGAAAGTGGTATGAAGCCTACACCCCTGGGTAGTCATATGTTGATACAAACCTCGGGTTCGGTTATGAAGTCCAAGATAGGATATAAAGGAGTTGAGATTATCATCAACGGGGTAGACTTCCTAGCAGACCTCATAGTTCTGGATTCACCAGGCTTGGACGTCATCCTTGGCATGAATTGGCTGACCAAGAACCAAGGCTACTTGGACTGTGCCAAAAGGATCGTTACCATAACCAATAGCCAAGGAGTGGAAGTCAAGTATTTTCCCAACCCTGCCTCCGCTCAAGCCCCGCAGGCTAACTGTCTGTCGGGAATTGAGTTGGATCAAGTGCCAGTGGTATGTGAATACCCGGATGTATTCCCTGATGAGCTGCCCAGAATGCCTCCTAACCGCGACATTGAGTTCATCATTGAGCTAATGCCCGGAGCAGGACCCATCTATAAGAAGCCCTATAGGATGGGGTCCGAAGAGTTGGCTGAGTTGAAGAAGCAACTGGCAGAGCAACTCAGAAAAGGATTCATTCACCCTAGTGCCTCTCCTTGGGGATCACCTGTTCTATTTGTGTCAAAGAGGGATGGAACTATCCGACTCTGTGTCGATTACCGTTCCCTCAATGAGGTCACAATAAAGAACTAGTACCCACTCCCCAAGATTGAAGACCTATTCGATCAGCTGAATGGAGCTAAGGTGTTTTCCAAGATCGACCTTAGGTCAAGGTACTATCAGCTGAAGATCAGGCCCCAGGACATTCCGAAGACGGCGTTCGTAACCCGGTATGGCCTGTATGAATACACGGTCATGTCATTTGGGTTAACCAATGCCCCAGCCTACTTCATGTACCTCATGAACAAAGTTTTCATGGAGTACTTGGACAAGTTTGTTGTCATCTTCATTGATGACATACTCGTCTTCTCCAAGTCTGAAGAAGAGCATGAGCAACACTTGAGATTGGTCCTAGACAAGCTTCGAGAGCACCAGCTTTATGCCAAGTTCAGCAAGTGTGAATTCTGGCTGCATGAAGTTGGATTCTTGGGTCATGTGTTGACTGCAAAAGGATTGTCAGTGGATCCTGCCAAGATTGAAGCCGTGACAGAATGGCAATCCCCAACCAATGTCACGGAAGTGAGAAGCTTCCTCGGACTCGCGGGATATTACCGCAAGTTCGTCGAAGGATTCTCGAACATTACCCGACCTATGACCCAGCTTTTGAAGAAGGACAAGAAGTTCGAATGGATGCCAAAGTGCAAAGAAAGCTTCCAAGAGCTCAAGAAGAGATTGACCATAGCCCCAGTCTTGGCCACCCCCGATATTCACAAGGAGTTTGTGATATATTGTGATGCATCGAGAACCGGGCTTGGAGGTGTTCTGATGCAAGAAGGCAGAGTCGTAGCATATCTATCCATACAGCTACGTCCTCACGAAGAGAACTACGCTACTCATGATCTTGAGTTGGAAGCCGTGGTTCATGCCTTGAAGACATGGCGACATTACTTTCTGGGAAAGCGATGTGAGATATACACAGACCACAAGAGTTTGAAGTATATTTTCACTCAAAAGGAATTGAACATGAGGCAGCGAAGATGGTTGGAATTGATCAAGGACTATGACCTCAGTGTTCAATACCACCCCGGAAAGGCTAATGTGGTAGCCGACGCCTTAAGCAGAAAGGCTTGTTCCTTGAATGCTATGATTAAGGAAAGGCTACCCGCCCTGTATGAAGAACTTGAAAGCTTCGGCTTGGAAATAGTTGCACCTGGATTCCTCGCCAACCTCGAAGAAAATCCTACCTTGATGGATGATATTAAAGAAGCTCAGAAGGGACACTAGAGCATTGAAGCCATCAAGAGGAAGATCAAGGCAGGCAAGGCCCCAGGATTCTCAGTGGATGAACAAGGAGTTGTATGGTTCGGGAAGCGCATCTGCGTACCCAACAAAGTTGAGCTCAAGAACTTGATCTTGCAAGAAGCTCATGACACCCCATATTCCATCCATCCTGGAGGAACCAAGATGTACCAAGACCTCAAGACAAGATTCTGGTGGCATGGCATGAAACGGGAAATAGGCACCTTTGTTGCTAAGTGTGACATATGCTAGAGAGTCAAAGCTGAGCATCAGCGACCCGCTGGACTATTGCAACCTCTCATAGTGCCTGAATGGAAGTGGGACAAAGTCAGGATGGATTTCATCATCGGATTACCAAGGTCAAGCAAGGGAGATGATTCTATATGGGTCATTGTCGATCACCTGACCAAGGTAGCCCACTTCATTCCCGTCAAGACTACCTATGATGGTAACAAGCTAGCCAGCCTTTACATCGAGCGTATTGTGAGCCTCCATGGAGTTCCAAAGGAGATTGTGTCAGACCAAGGAACTTAGTTTACCTCAAGGTTCTGGAAGAAGTTTCAAGAAGCGATGGGAACCAAGCTCTCCTTCAGCACTGCTTTTCACCCCCAGACCGGTGGACAGACAGAACGGGTGAATCAGATACTCGAAGATATGCTCCGTGCTTGTGTTTTGGCGTATGGATCCCAGTGGGAAAATTGCCTACCGTTTGCCGAGTTCTCCTACAACAACAGCTATCAGTCGAGCCTTCAGATGGCACCATTTGAGGTGTTGTATGGACGCAAGTGTCGTACCTCCCTCAACTGGTCAGAGACTGGAGAAGGACTAGTCTTTGGGCCAGACGTTCTTCGCGAAGCAGAAGAGCAACTTCAACTCGTCCGAGAACGACTGAAGACCGCCAAATCAAGACAGAAGAGTTGCGCCGACTCTCACCGCCGAGAAGTGAACTTCTGTGTCGGTGACCATGTCTACCTCTGAGTCACACCTCTCAAAGGGACCAAGCGTTTCCACGTCAAGGGAAAGCTTGCACCAAGATACATCGGCCCCTTCAAGATCACCGTCAAGCGAGGAGAAGTTGCCTACGAGCTAGAGCTACCTTCCGAGTTATCAGATGTGCACAACGTATTCCACGTGTCACAACTCCGGAAGTGTCTCCAAGTTCCCAACCGCCCGACCTCTACAAGGACATCGATCATCAAGCCATCGACCTTTAGCCAAGCATTGCACCCGAAGCCGCACCATCAAGTACTTCAAGGTCCAATGGAGCAACCACACAGAAGCAGAAGCAACCTGGGAGCGTGAAGAATATCTTAGATCTGAGTTCCCTTATCTTTTTAGCGCTTAGCCTAGGAATCTCGGGGACGAGATTCTTGTAAGGAGGGTAGGTCTATCACACCCTGTGTTTGTATCACTTTGCTATGCTTGGATTTACAAAATTTGGAACCAATTAAAACTTTTGAGTGCATGCTTGTTTGACTTGTTGCTTGTTTGGTTGATTATGTTTGGCACTCATAGGTTATACTCCTCTCTACACTCATCTTCCTTGATCCAAACATCTTGCCCAATGATCATACCATGTGTTTAGTACCTAAAACTATTTTTATCAAAATTTATTTTGACCAAAAAGGATTTATTCAAATTAGGTTTTCAAAAACCCCTGAGTTGAGGTTTGCACTGCAAGTTCTCAAATGGGGTGGATCCTTTCGCCAAAGGCTTTATTTGGAACCCACTATATATATTACTTCCCAAAACCACCAAATATTAATTTTAAAGATTATTTTACTAATTTATTTAAAGGCTTTTTCTTAAGGCCAGAAATGGTCTTTTATAGGGAAAAATATTTAGATGCCTTAAAAATATTTGAGAAAATTTAGGGAAACTCGGTGGACATATATTTTCCATATATATTAGTTTCAACACATGGTCTTGTTCAAAATCATGGGAAAACCCCTCAAAACCCTTTCTGCTTAAATCAAGCTTTTGAAATATTTCTATAAGAAATATTTTCAATAAATTCCAGGGAAATTCCAGCAAGTCACATATGTGATGATCTTGAAAATTTTCATCTCAATCCAAGTTGATTTGATTCACCAAAATATTCCAAAACCCCCTCTGTCCAGATTCAAATTTGAACAACTTTACATTGTGAAGTTTCTTCCCTTGACCCCAAACTTTGTGGGCATGTTCTATTACCCATATAAGGATGCCACACCAAGTGGTGCATCAAGGAGAATGGAAATGCATGCCTAGATCTATAGGAATCTGATTCTGTTAATTTCTAGGGTTTTACAAAGTTGCTTTGTGAACTTTATTCAAATGGGCTCAAACTTGGTGATCCACACAATTTATACATTATATTTCATCCTGTTAAACATCATGGCAAGCAAACTTCATTTGCTTGGCCAAACCTCCATCAAACACCTTCTGCATGTTTGGTAAAAACATGTTTTGACCCCCTCCTACTGTTCTCCTTGGGTTCAACTTTTTACCACACCCTCTTATAATGCTCCTTCACCTCCAGTAAAAACCCCAAGCCCACAAGCCATAGATTGGTGGGGTAAAACCCCATTTCTACCTTCTGTACAACATGGACAACACCCTTTTTACCTCTCCGCCATCTACCCAATGACTTACAGAGCACACCAAGCCACCCCTACCAATTTCCTACTCGCCTAGATGCCCTGGACATGAGTGGCCACGTCCTAGGCGCCAAAGCCATGCCATGGCATGCCATAAGCGCGCTCTGGAGCACGCTACAGTGCCCAGCCGCACTGTAGCAGGAGCATCCCGAGGCCCCCGACAGCTCTAGGATGGGGAAACTTGTCCCCCGGCCCCTCCTCGACGTCCGCAAGACTCCAAACGGTCTGCCCCCTCCTCCTTCTCTCTCCGGCGACCTCTGTCGCGCGTGCCCAAGCGCCGCCGCATCCGCCAGTCGCTGCTCGCGTCCCTGGCCCGCCTCGCGCACGCTCTCTTCTCCCTCTTCCTCTCCCTTCTCCGGGTCGTGGACGATGCCTAGCAACACCACAGACTCGCTCTCTCTCCCCCGTGCCCTCCAGTGAGCGCTACAACCTCGTCGGTGCACCATCGTGCAGTGGACCTCACCCCTCCTATATAAGGGCACCTCGAGCCCATTTTTCCCCTCTGGTCACTCCTTCACACTCCCAATCGAGCACCAGCACCACCCCTTCCACCTCCCAGGGCCCTTGCGCTTGGGATCAAGCTCGACGCCGCCGCCTCGGGCCGCTGTCAATCTCCTGGTAGGGTGACGCTCTGGCCCTCCTTTTTCTTCATTTGGTCCTCCCTCACCCCTATGAGTCATTTCCCCCTCTTCCCCGTTCCGTTTGCAGTCGGAATCGGTGACCCCGAGCTCGGCCCGAAGCACCTCCACCGCGAGACCTCATCGCCGGCGACCAGGGCCTCCCCGTCGACCAACTCCGGCACCTCCCGAATGGCGGCAGCCTCCTGAGCTCATTCCCGTGCTCGCCTCCCCTCGTCGTGCCCTCCTTCGCCGCCAGTGAGCACCGCCACCCCTTGGACGGAGGAGGACGACGACCTGCCAGTGGGGCCAGGTCATCCTCCTCCCACCTCTCTCCCGCGCCTCCCCTCTCTCTCTGGCCAACGGGCCCTGCCCGTCAGGTTTGAAACCTGACGCGCGCAGGGGCGCTGAACCGCCTGGGCCGCCCGCTGGCTGGCTGGCTAGGCCGGCCCAGCTGCTGGCCGAATCTGGCCCAGGGCACTGAGCCCTTTTCTTTGTCTTTTTCTCTTCTGCTTTCTAAAATTTCTAGGGGATTAAATAAAACTCCAATTCCAATAATTCTTCCACCTAAATTCCTGCAATATTGTGTAGTATTTATTAGTGCCATTTGTGAATTTTTTTGAAAACCTTTTATGTAATGTTTTATTTTAAAACCTCTTTTTAGGCATTCTTGCCTCTGTTAATAATGGTTTTGAAAACCTTTTTCATCAAAAAACTTATACAAATATTTTTAGAATAGCTTGTAGTATTTATCAGAGTAGGGTAACATTTTAGAAGTAAAGTTTGTGCTATGTTTTTGTTGTGATGCTTATTATTACCGTTGTTTATCGTGACGATAGATTGCGCTGTTGACGAGGGAGTTGAACTCGAAGAGTTTGAAGACCCTGAAGACTTTGTTGAGCCAGGCAAGCAGCCCTTTGACCATGTTAATAAACTTTTCATGCATGTCATATAGCACTTGTTGTTCGGATGAATTGAACATGTTGATGAGGTACCCCCCCCCCCCCTTCGGTGGGATACCTCCGATACTTTACCATTGATACTTGCATCGTGCATGACCCTACCATTCTTATGAGGGTTGTGCGGGTGGGGGTAGTTAGGTTGCTAGTAGTTGCTACGCAAGTGGGACGAGAATATGCATGGTGATGGAAACAAAAGTTCTTTCAGAGACTTTTCGAAAACCCCGTCGGGTGCCACTAATGCCCGAGGGAGATGATGATGAGCTAGGTAACCACTTGATAAAGAAGTGGTGTACCGGAGCAAGTGGGTGTGTGTGTTTTCGAAAACGGAGAGATTTAAGAATTGCTGACCATCCCAACCTTACATGTACAACCACGATACCCCTTATGGGACGGGGCTTTGTTGATTACCTTGGTGAGTACTAGCAGGGAGCTCGCATTACTAGTGGTGAGAGTGACGAGGTCACTCTCGATACGGGGTCGTGCCTGGAAGGGTGACCATGCGCTGTCTTTACAGGCACCGGGCACACCGTTGCGTGCCCTCATGGATGATACGTGTGATGTACATCATGGGGGATGGCCCCAACGAGTGGACTCTTTGTTTAGTATCGCTAGGGGAAAGACAATGTTCGGGTACTTACCTCGGGTATGGACAATACTGCGAGTCGTGGCTTGACACGGAAGTTTCCCGAGTCTTGTGGGTAAAGTGTGCAACCTCTGCAGACTATAAAACTATTCGAATAGTCGTGTCCACGGTCATGGACAGTTGGAGGTCCTGCTTAAACTACGTCCTATGTTTTCACAAACTTGGTGTGTGTGTGTGTGAGTATGACACAAGGATGAAACTTGAGCTAAGTCCGATGACTTGGCATGATGATGAACATGAGATGTTCAACCCCTGCTTATGATGATAACTGAGACTTGTTCACATGAATACCTGTCAACAGTTGATGCATGCTTACTCAAGTTACTTGATCATATCATTGCACTTAAAATTAGCTTTCCGCAAAACTTACCTACTTAGTGCTATATCATGCATTGTTGTACCTTGTTCCAAAACTTGGGTTGTTTGTGAGTACATTCAAAGTACTCATTGGCTTGCCACTGGTTATTTAATTGGCCAGGCATGGAAGAGCAGGAATATGGTGAAGAGTTCGTTGGTGATGAACATGCGAACTAGGACGCTTCCCAGTGAGAATGCCTGTAGGTTTTAGGCAGATGGCATGGGTTCATGCTTCCGTTCAAGATTTCCGCTGCTTGTTATGTTTAAGTGTTTGGCCCTTGCAGCCCTATCTATGTAAGACTTGACCTTCATGGTCTTTATTTGTGTAAGACGCTAAATGTGGATGTAAGACTCTTGTTATTCAGTTTCGGTGTGTTCAGTGAGCATTGATCTCTGGGATCACTGTACACGTGCATTCGGTGATCACGACTTATGAGTCAGGGTCCCCACAGTGATGAACCGGAGTGAAACAGTGTTGTTCTTATGTGATGAGCTAAATGATGAACCTAATTTGGTAAAGGTAGCGATGAGAGGCTATGTCGGATTACATAGCGGGTTGTCTCATTGGGACCGTTCTTGGGAACTGAGTTCCATGTTTGTGATCAAAGAATAGTTACTACCACATGCTGGGCCCTGAAATATGACCCCGCTCGACTTATTGATCAGCTAGTCCTTGGTCCAGGAGTTGCAAGTACTTTCTGGTGTTTGTAGCTATGCTGGAGGCCGTGCGTAGCGCTGACCTTAGGGGTGGCCTACGACGCGGTAGGCAGTGGCATGGTGTACCAAGGGTCACCCGAATGGTGGGCTTGGGAACCCTGCGCACATCGTTTGGGGCCGTAGCGGAAACTTCGGCCGGAATTCCGTGCGGGTTCAGTCTCAAATAGGCGATAGCCTAGACTAGGGTCTTGTGTGATTGACGGTCGTGGCCGACTCCCTCACTGGGCTTCCGAGGTGCCTGTTTTTATAGCACACAGCGATAAGTGGCGAGAGCGTGTGTGAAGAAGTGCACCCCTGCAGGGTAATGAATCTGTTCGAATAGCCGCGTCCTCGGATATGGACAACTTGGAGAACTTATGCTGTTCATAGATAACTTGATGGTTACTCTAAAAGACTCAAGACAAGTGTGAGTACCGTGGATGGCACTCTCATAGGTGACGGGAGCGGATCCATGGTGGTGTATTGATGTGGTGTTAGTGGACTCGTGTGCGCTATCTCAAAACTTGTTCAAAGAACTGGTAGTCATAGTATAGGCTAGCCAAGAGTCAAAGCTGGCTTGCTGCATAAACCCCACTACTCCCCTTGATGAAACATGAGCATGAATAGCTTAGGTCTGCTTTAAAGACTTGCTGAGCACGTTTGTGCTCATGTTTGCTTAATAACTGTTGCATATGAGAATATGGACCCTTCTGGTGGGTTCTACCTAGACGTCGACGACGCCGAGTAGCTGGTATCCCAGCTACGATCTGATGCCCTGGGATGGCCTATAGATAGTCAGGCTTTATGCCTTTTACCTTTCATCTGTCTGTACTCAGACAGCTTTAAGCTTCCACTTGGTTTGTATGAACATGTTTGTATGAGTTGAGTGTCGGGTCGTGTGACCCCTACCTATATGAACATATTATGCAAGGCTCTTCTGAGCCTTCTAAATAAATGTTGTGTTGTTGTATGGTTATGTTGTGATGCCATAGTTGTATCTATGCATATCGGACATGTCATGCGTACGTGTGACGTCTAACGGTATGTATGGGATTCGACACCTAGTTGTGGCCTCTAGTAGTACTCTTTACAGGGAAATGCCTCTTTGTGCTTCCAATGAGCCTTAGTAGCTTGCTACTGCTCTGGACACATTGATTGACCGGCATGTATCCTTCTTGCTGATATGTCTGTCCCTTCGGGGAAATGTCTCGCAGCATAATGGAGTCCATGTAGCCTGCTATGACTCGTCTACGCGCAGTTGATGACATTTATGTCCCACGGCGTAATGGAGTCCCTGTAGCTTGCTATGACTCGTCTACACACGCGGAGACCGACACCTGCATTGTTGGGTTACGTATGCCTGTCCTTGTACGGATGTGCCACTTGGGTTCTATGACTAGTCATGTCGACCCGGGTTCTTGGACATTTGAATGCTAGCGACATATTCACATTCGTGAGCCAAAAGGCGCAAACGGTCCCGGCCCAGGTAAGGTGGCAGCCATGGAGATAACCGTGCATGAGGCCGCAAAGTAATGTGAAGTGTTACATGCTAGATTCTTATGGCTTAGGATCGGGGTCCCGACAGCGTTGGTATCAGAGCCTGACTGACTGTAGGATTACCAAGCCAAACTGGTCGAAGTTGAGTCTAGAAAAGCTTTAGTTATGTAAGGGAATTGATTGTGGAAGGGAACGTAAGGCTCTTTTTACTCCTCTTCCCAACTCATTCTATTCTGAGTCACCCTCTTCTTTTCTACGGGGTTAAGAGCTAGGCTTCTTATCTACCTCTCAGGATGACGAGTTACTAACCATGGACTTGAGACTAAGTTGCTTGAGAGTCAACTCTAGTTTTCAAGTATTGCTTCGGTGTGACAATCATTTGGTTAGAATCTTGAAGCTAGAAAGTTGAGTGGTTATGCTATACAATCTTTTTCAGGATGTCTCAAAATTGTTTTTGAGCATTTTCAGCCGTTCTGCTGTCCGATTTCTTCTAGGAGCTGTAGTGCATTCCGCATCTCCTATATTAGAATTATTGTCTCCCTTGTCTAAGATGTGGGTTTTGTTTTCCCCAGGATGGTATCCACCAGGAACAACCCCGCTCCTGCTTACGAGCAGGGCGAGGGCAGCCAAGCCAGGCAAGAGAACCTGCCTCACCCGCCATCTTTGGTGGAGGTGATGCTTGAGGCGGAACGCAACAAGAGAGAGACCGACAGGCTGCTAGAGCGTATTGAACAGAATACAACACGCCCTACCCGCAATGAGCGTAATGATGGAGTGTCCCTCAACGACTTCGTGAAGTTGTATCCACCAAAGTTCCATCATTCCGTCGACCCCCTCGATGCGGATGATTGGCTTTCCAGCATGACTCGCAAGATCCGTTCTGCAAATGTGGCTGAAACGGACAAGGTTAACTTTGTCGCGTACTTCCTTGAAGGACCCACCAGTCAGTGGTGGGAAAATTATGAGGCTATGCGCCCAGAGGGCCCTGCTACTACATGGACAGACTTTTGCAGTGTCTTCCGTACCCACCATATTCCTAAAGGTCTGATGGACCGTAAGATAGAGGAATTATGTGCCCTCACTCAGGGTAAGCTGACAGTGGATGCTTACAGCCGTGAGTTCGGCAACCTAGCCCGCTATGCACCGAAGGAGGTGTCAACTGATGCCAAGAAGCAAGTTAGGTTCCGCAAGGGACTTAGCCCCGAGCTCCGCCGTGATCTGCGCCTGCATGAGTGCGCTACCTTCCAGAGTATCGTCAACAAGGCTATCAATGCCGAGACTGGACAAACCGACTACGAGGCAACCAAGAAGCACCCTCGTGACTTCAGCTCCTCATCCAGCTCAGGTTCCCATAAGCGCCGGGTGTGGGTGCCCAACACGGCTCTGCCATCAAGGTACACTGCGAGGCCATCCTATGAGGCGCCTCGCCCAAATCAGGCCAACCCTCCAGCTAAACCCTATGGTGGTCCTGCTACTAATGCTTCTCCGAGGTCTTCAACTGTGATCTGCTACAAATGTGGAGAACCTGGACACTGTTCTCGTGAGTGTCCCCAGAACAACGCCAAGCCTGCTGGACGTGGTAAGCCGGGCAAGGCTTATTACGTGAAGCCAACTCCTGCTCGTGGTCGTGTGAACAATGTCACCCTTGAAGAAGCCCATGATGACCCCGATGTTGTGCTTGGTACACTCCTTGTCAATAGTCATCCAGCATCTGTTCTTGTTGACACTGGTGCATCTCATTCATTCGTCTCAAAAATTATGCACAGTTGCATAACATGACCTTTTGTGATATGCCCACTACATTAGTAGTTCAGACTCCTGGATCAAAATGGCAAACTTCTAGAGTAAGCCATGACAATGAGATTCTCGTGGATAGGCTAGTCTTCTTAGCTTCCTTGATAGCTTTGAAGTCTTCGGACATCAATATCATCTTGGGTATGGACTGGATGTCAGCTCATTATGCCAAGATTGATACTCATAGTAGGAATGTTCAACTTACACATCCTTCAGGTGAAATAGTCACTTTCTCAACTCGAGTGGCTAAGTGCCAACTCTATTCCCTCAATGCTAGCCCTCTTCCTGAGCTTGAGGATATTCCGGTGGTCCGTGACTTCCCGGATGTCTTTCCAGAGGAACTGCCAGGTATTCCACCTGTCAGAGATGTAGAGTTTGTGATAGATCTCATTCCAGGGACTGTCCCAATAGCCAGAAGACCCTATAAGATGGCACCCTTAGAACTAGCCGAGCTAAAGAAACAACTCGATGAGGCCTTGAAAAAGGGATTCATCCGCCCTAGCTCCTCTCCTTGGGCTTGCCCCGTCCTCTTCGACAAGAAGAAGGATGGAACGGACCGGATGGTTGTGGATTATCGACCAGTCAATCTGGTCACCATAAAGAACAAGTATCCGCTCCCCAGGATCAACTTCTTGTATGATCAAGTCACTAGATCCTCGGTCTTTTCTAAAATGGATTTGAGGTTGGGATACCATCAAATCAGAATCAGGAACGGGGACATTCCAAAAACGGCTTTCGTTACTCGTTATGGCCAATACGAGTACACCGTTATGTCCTTCGGATTAACCAATGCTCCAGCCACCTTCTCTCGTTTGATGAATTCGATCCTCATGGAGTATTTGGATAAACTCGTCGTGGTTTACCTCAATGATATACTCATCTACTCGAAGAATGAACGAGATCATGCCGAGCATCTTAGGCTGGTATTGACGAAACTTCGAGAGCATCGCCTGTATGCCAAATTCTCCAAGTGTGAATTCTGGCTACCAGAAGTGACCTACCTAGGCCATGAAATCTCTGGCAAGGGCATTGCTGTCAATCCCGAGCAAGTTCAGGCCGTCCTTGATTGGACTCAACCTGAATCGGTTAAGCAAGTTTGGAGTTTCCTTCGCTTAGCGAGCTATTGTCGCCGCCTTGTCGAGAATTTCTCCAAGGTTGCGAAGCCTCTTACTAAACTCCTCAAGAAAGATAAAAAGTTCGAGTGGAGCCCACAATGCGAGCACAGTTTTCAGGAACTGAAAAGACGCCTGACTTCTACACCCATATTGGTGCCACCAGATTTTTCCAAGGACTTTGTTATCTACTGCGACGCCTCGCGACAAGGATTAGGTTGCATTCTCATGCAAGATCGTCATGTGATTGCATACGCATCTCGACAGTTGCGTCCACATGAGGATAATTATCCAACACATGATCTTGAGCTTGCAGCTGTAGTCCATGCGCTTAAAGCATGGCGACATTACCTTCTGGGTAATCGTTGCGAGATTTACACTGACCACCAAAGTCTGAAATATATCTTCACCCAACCGGATTTGAATCTCAGGCAAAGACGTTGGGTTAAGTTGATCACAGATTATGACTTAGGGATAACTTACACCCCGGGGAAAGCCAATGTCATGACTGAAGCACTAAGTCGTAAGTCTTATTGTAACAATCTGATGTTACAACAAGGTCAACCGCTTCTCTATGAGGAATTTCGGAAGTTAAACCTTCACATTGTTCCTCAAGGATTCCTTTCCACCTTGGTGGCGAAACCTACTCTTAGGGATCAAATCATAGCTGGCCAAAAGCGTGATAAGGGTATATCCCAGATCAAGGAGAACATCGTTAGCGGAAACGCTAAGGATTTCTCCATCGATGATCAAGGTGTTGTGTTCTTCCAGAACCGCTTGGTGGTTCCCAAGAACCAACATCTCCGGCAGATGATCCTTAAGGAGGCTCAGGATTCTCCTCTCACAATTCATCCTGGTAGTACCAAGATGTATCAGGACCTACGCCAAAGGTTCTGGTGGACCAAAATGAAGAGAGAAATTGCTCAGTTCATTGCTAACTGCGACGTCTGTCGTCACGTTAAAGCAGAACATCAAAGGCCTACTAGCACCATTCAACCCTTAGCTATTCCTGAATGGAAATGGGACAATTATGCACTAACGTTCACGTGGGAAAGTTATGGGTACTCAGCGTCGTTGTCTCAGCCGAAGCTCTTCGAACGTCAGCAATGGAGCGGCGCGCACCCGAGTGGTCCGCAACGGCACTGCGCTTGTCATAAGGGGTGTTAGGACTGACCTCGGCCGCCTTCGCATCGTGCAGGAGTGCAAAGGGCGATTGGCCCATGACCCCTGCGCGCTTAGGATTTAGACCGGCGGGCTGGCCTCTTCGTTGAGCCTAGGTAGGGCTACGACGTGTTGATGTCCCGAGGCCGGGCATGACCCAGGAAAGTGTGTCCGGCCAGAGGTATCAAGCGTGTTGGGTAATGTGGTGCACCCCTGCAGGGAAGAATTAATCTATTCGAATAACCGTGCCCACGGTAACAGGACGACTTGGAGTTGTACCTTGACCTTATACAACTATAACTGTGACTTAAATTTGAGATGAATGTGGCTCCGAGATTGCTTCCTCGCAGGGAGTCGAGGAAGAATCTCTGGGCGTGGTTACTTAATAAAATTGCTACAATAATATGACTATATATGAGATACCAGTCTACTCTCTTCTAATGCTGCAAGATGCTGAAGATGATAGTCTTCGATAGGACTAGGCCTTCTCCCTATTCTTGCTTTCTGCAGTCAGTCCAGATATAACCCCTCCCCTTGATACTAATGCATACTTAGCATAGTTCTGATGTCAGTCTTGCGAGTACTTTGGATGAGTACTCACCGCTGCTCTGCTTTCTCCTTCCCCCTCGATATGATTGCTGCGTTCAGACGATGGAGCCCAGGAGATGGAGTACGCCGGAGACGATTACTACACCACCGCTGGAGCCTACTACTACGTGGAGAGTGCCGACGCTCAGGAGTAGGTAGGTTGGCTCCCAGGCAAGAGGCCTCGCCTCTTTCGATCCACTGCTTATGTTTGTGCTAGCCTTCTTAAGGCAAAACTTTTTTAACTTATGTCTGCACTCAGATATTATTTGCTTCCACTGACTCGTGCTTGTCGAGCTTTGTATTCGAGCCCTCGAGGCCCCTGGCTTGTAATATGAAGCTGTATGACTTTAATTTGTGTCTAGTGGTGTGTTGTGATATTAATTAGTGAGTCCCTAATCTTGGTCATACGCATTGCGTGTATGATTAGTGTACGGTCAAATTGGGGGCGTCACAAGTTGGTATCAGAGCCGACTGCCTGTAGGTAGCCCCCTTTCCAACTCCTTGGCCGAAGTTGAGTCTAGTCATTGAAAAACTTTTACTAACATTGCTGTGTGGCTTATGGGCCCACATCTCAATCGGGTGGTATTAGGATCTTTTATTCCTCGTCTATACTCTGGGTTCTGATCTCTCTTCTCTTTCGGGTTAAAGATTTTGCTAACTCTAACATTAGGCTCTCGTGATCACATCCGCCGGAGATTTGTTTCATCGACAATTGTTTCCTTTAAAGTTATGATGCTCACACTGTCATTTGACATCTTAAAATCTTCTTGTTACAGATGCGTCCCGCTAGGCAGGTCGTTCGTCTGACTTTGGCTCACGATACGACTGGGTTCCCGGCCATTCTTGTCAACCTCTTGATCAGGCTAGGATATCGCTGGTACCCCGAGTACACTGTTTACGAGGACTACCGCGAGTTCAACCAGGAACAATATGAAGCTGAGATGGTTATCTGGGATCGACGGGACCTCTCCATCACTGAGCTGCACACCTTTCGTGGCATTGGAGTGACCGTTGAGATGGCAGTACAGGATGCTGCTTATGCTGCTATTGTTCGTCTCCGTGCAGCGAACCCCTGTTTGGAGGAGACGGCATACAGATACATCCCATATGCTCCTGCTGGAGTTGATACTATGGCCAACGCTGAGGTCTTGACACCTTTCGCGCGGCAGCGCAACGACCGGTCCTACACTGCTGTCTGCACCCCCTACGTGAGTCGTCGTTACGACCCACAGGTACTGGTTCAGTACACTGAGGCACTGGATCGCACTGTCAGGGCTCTTAACGTCGAGCTGTATGCCACCTGGGCTCGTCTTTATCTGGCTATGGAGTAGTTGTTGCCAGCAGTCACTGCGGGGATCCACCCGGAGTACATTCTTCACCCGCGCCGGACTGAGTTTCCCCTAGGTCTTGAGTGGCCTGCGGTTGGAGGTCGTACTCCGGCACATGGACCTGCGCTCCCGGTTGATCACCAGATTCTGCATCAGGGTGTGCGCGGGATGCATAACCCTTCCCCCAGGTTTCACATTCAGGGCCACGTGCAGTTCCGTGGGTTCTTTCGTTGTCCCCGACGTTGATGTAGCATATCGCTATGCCTCGTTGTTGTATCCCTCCACCACGTGCCTGCGTGCCGCCTAGTTGTCTAGGTTATTTTCATGCCAGACCTATCGTCTATTTTGTAACAGACTTATTGTTTGTAATAGACCTATGTATGGATCTGTATGTTGAAATTCGAACTACTATGTCGTATCTATTGCACTTCCTTCTTTGTGCAATTTACTTCATGAATGATTCTTTGTCTTTGCAATTACCCAATGCTAAACTACCACTGTTAAAAATTTGACAGAATGGTTAGGCTAGCTGGTCGTGGTGTGCCTGAACCACCACCGCCACCGGAATACATGGCTGGTATGATGCAGCAGTTTGAACTGAATCGCCAGTTTATGCAAGGGCTTATGGACCAGTTCCCAAGGCCGAATATGAATCAGCAGCCAGCCCCAATGACTCTGTAGGACTTCATGCATCTCAACCCTGCGATCTACCGCAGCTCAACTCAGCCGCTTGACGCAGATGACTGGCTCCGTGACATCACTTATGAGCTGGAGTCTTCAGGCGCCCCAGTGGCTAACTATGTCACCTTTGCCTCGTACTTTCTGAAGGGTCCCACTGCTCAATGGTGGGACAGTCACAGGCGCTCACAGCCTATTGTAACAATCATCACCTGGCCGGAGTTCCAAGCTGCGTTCCGTGCTCGCCACATTCCTTAGGGACTGATGGATAAGAAGAAGCGTGAATTCCGCAACCTAGTCCAGGGCAACAAGACTGTGGATGCTTATCAGCGGGAATTTCTGGACTTATCTTGCTATGCTGAAGAAGACATTGCAACTGATGCTCGCAGGCAGGAGAAGTTCCGTGAAGGCCTCCACCCGGATATCAAGCTGGCACTCCTTGTTCAAGACTTCGATAACTTTGCCACCTTGGTGAACAAGTCTATTCTAGTGGAAACAGGTCTGCAGGACTACAAGGACAGCAGCAAGCGCAACCGTGACATGGGCTCATCTTCGGGCTCAGGAACTCAAAAGCGCAAGATCTGGATCCCCCACAACATGTACCATGCACCGCCTCCTGCTCCGAGGTCGTCCTATGCTGCACCTCGTCTGCCTCCACCCCCACCTAGGCAGCCGAGGCTCCCAGCTCTGCCACCACGGGCTCTTGTTCCCCCTTCTCGTCCTGAGGATGGGCTGTGCTACAAGTGTGGTCGCCCAGGACACCGTGCTAGAGACTGCAGGCAGAATCAGAATCAACTTGCACTGCCTTCCAACCAGCCCCGTAACAATAATGCTAGGCCTGCTCAGGGTCGTGCTCAAGCTAACAATGCTGACCTGAATGAAGCTCAAGACCAGCCTGCTACCGTGATGGGTACACTTCTTGTTAACTCAGTACCAGCTTCTGTATTGTTTGATACAGGAGCATCGCATTCTTTCATGTCTGAAGAATTTGCATACATGCATGGCATTAAGTACGAGGAGATGAACATTCCAATAGTGATAAACACCCCCGCTGGCCAATGTCGAACCTCAATGGTTTGTCAAGAGGTCCCAATTGAAATAGAAGGAATGGAATTCCATGCTTCCCCCATTATATTGAAGTCTTCCAAGATCGACCTTATTCTGGGAATGGATTGGTTGAAAGCACATACCGCTTCCGTCATTTGTGCCACCAAAACTGTCCACCTTCTGCATCCTTCGAATGAGATAGTCAGCTACCATGCTCATCTTGTTCGAGATGCTGAAGACCGACTATATGCCTTGAATGCATTAAACGAGTCACCTCTTGAAGGGATTGAAAACATTCCAGTTGTCCGGGATTTCCAAGATGTTTTTCCGGAAGAACTTCTAGGGATTCCCCCTGCCAGAGCTGTCGAGTTTGTCATCGACTTGGTACCTGGTACCACTCCTATAGCCAAGCGTCCGTATAAGATGCCACCACATGAACTCCTTGAACTTAAGCAAGAAATTGACAATTCGCTTCATCTGGGTTTCATTCGTCCAAGTCCCTCTGCTTGGGGAGCACCTTCTCTCTTTGTCAAGAAAAGATGGTACGAATCAATTGGTCCAAGATTACCGTCCCATCAACCAAGCAACGATTCAAAACAAATATCCGCTTCCTCGGATCAACGATCTGTATGATCAACTTGCTGGTTCATCAGTGTTTTCAAAACTCGACTTGAGGTTGGGTTACCATCAGATCCGGGTTCGTGAAGAGGATATTCCCAAGACTGCCTTTGTTACTCGCTATGGTTCATACGAGTACACCATCGTGTCCTTCGGCTTAACCAATGCTCCAGCAACCTTCTCTCGCCTGATGAACTATATATTCATGGATTACCTCGATAAATTCGTCGTGGTTTATCTGGATGATATCCTGGTTTACTCCAAGAATAAAGAAGAGCATGCTGAACACCTTCGTCTTATACTGGAGAGGCTTCAAGAACATCAACTTTATGCAAAGTATTCAAAGTGTGAGTTCTCGATGGATGAAGTAACCTACCTTGGTCATGTGATCTCCAAGGATGGTATTGCGGTCAACCCTGAACGAGTTCAGGCTATTCTTGACTGGACTCCCCCGAAGAATGTCAAGCAAGTCAGAAGTTTTCTCGGACTCGCCAGCTATTGATGTCGATTCGCCGAGAACTTCTCCAAGATTGCAAAACCCTTAACCAATTTGCTTCACAAAGGTGTTAAATATGAGTGGACAGAAAAATGTCAGGAGAGCTTTCAGGCACTTAAGGACAGGCTGACGTCTGCTCCAGCGCTTGCTCCTCCGGATACTCGTAAGGACTTCGTCATCTATTGTGATGCTTCACGTCAAGGAATGGGCTGTGTCCTAATGCAAGAGCGCAGAGTGGTTGCTTATGCTTCTCGTCAATTGCGTCCTCGTGAAGAGAACTACCCAGTTCATGACCTTGAACTTGCTGCAGTAATTCATGCACTGAAAGAGTGGCGGCAATACCTTGTTGGTAATCGTTGCGAGATCTACACCGACCACCAAAGTCTGAAGTACTTGTTTACTCTGCAAGATCTGAATCTCCGTCAACAAAGATGGATGGAACAAATGGCAGATTACAACGTGGGAATTTCTTATACACCTGGCAAGGCTAACGTAATGGCTGATGCTTTGAGCCGCAAGTCATACTGGAATCACCTTCAGGCTCACAAGGTTCACCCCCTTCTTCAAGAAGAATTCCACAAGCTGAACCTCCATATTGTTCCTCAGGGTTATCTCGCTCCCCCTCCTGAAGGGTCCTACAAAATGAACCTCCACGTTGTTTCCCAGGGTTCTCTTAATACCCTGGTTGCTAAACCAGATCTAGTGGACGTCATCAAGTGGATCCAGAAGTGTGAAAATGAAGTCGAGAGAATTAAACTCAATCTCGCAGAAGGAAAGCCCTCATCCTTAACTATTGCTGAGGCTGGCGCTTTGTACTTCAAAGGCCGCCTAGTGATACCGAGTAAGGAGAAAAACAATGATATGACTCAGGAGGTCATGAAGGAAGCACATGACACCCCGCTGTCTATTCATCCTGGTAGTACCAAGATGTACCAAGACATTCGTCAAAGATTCTAGTGGTCTAACATGAATCAAGACATTGCACGCTATGTTGCTGAATGTGATGTTTGCCGTCGTATCAAAGCCAAACATCAAAGGCCTGCCGGAACTCTGCAACCTATTACTATTCCTGAATGGAAATGGGATCATGTTGAAATGGACTTCATTACTGGTTTTCCCAGGTCGCAGAAAGGTAATGATGCTATTCTTGTCGTCATTGACCGGTTGTCCAAAGTTGCATATTTTCTGGCTGTCAAGGAAACTGTTACTGCTAGTCAGCTGGCAGATCTATATATGTCCAGAGTTGTTTCACTCCACGGTATTCCATTGGTGATTAGTTCAGACCGTGGCAGCTTATTCACTTCAAGATTCTGGGCAAGTTTCCAGGAAGCTATGGGAACTCATTTGTCCTTCAGCACCGCTTTTCACCCTCAATCCCAGGGACAAGTTGAAAGAGTCAATCAGATTCTCGAAGACATGCTTCAAGCTTGTGTCATTTCTTTCGGCAAGAAATGGGAGGAATCTCTCCCGTATGTTGAGTTCTCCTACAACAATAGCTATCAAGCTAGTCTAAAGATGGCTCCCTTTGAAGTATTATATGGACGTAAGTGTCGAACTCCTCTGAATTGGTCAGAAACTGGGGAACGTACACTTATCGGTCCGGATATTATCCAACATGCCGAAGATCAAGTCCACATTATTCATGCAAATCTGAAGGCGGCTCAGTCTCGTCAGAAGAGCCAGTATGACCGTCATCACAAAGATATGGTCTATCAACCTGGCGAAAAGGCTTATCTTCGAGTCACACCAATGAGAGGTACACACCATTTTGGAATCAAGGGCAAGCTGGCTCCTCGATATATTGGTCCTTTCACTGTTCTCGAAAGGCGTGGTAAGGTGGCATATCAACTGGAACCACCGCCAAACCTTTCTCAGGTTCACGATGTGTTCCATGTGTCGCAACTTCGTCGCTGCTTCAAGCATCCTATCCGAGCAGTGGATCATGATATGCTTGAGCTGCAACAAGACCTCTCTTACAAAGAGCAACCAGTCCGCATTCTCGATGAAACTGAACATCGGACTCGTCAGAAGGTTACTAAGTTCTTCAAAGTGCAGTGGGAAATCATTCTGAAGACGAAGCAACTTGGGAACGCGAAGATCATCTTCGTGCAGAATACCCCGGGCTCTTTCCTTCTACTTCTTAATTCTCGGGACGAGAATTCTTTTTAGTAGGGGAGAGTTGTGACACCCTGGATTTTGGCTATAGTGATCATTGTAATTAAGCACAGTGATGACCATGATCAGTGCATAATCATTTTGCTAAACAAGATATGATCAAGTTGAAAATTCATATCTCATTTCAAATTTCATTAAAAAGGGCCTTGAATTTTATTGTGATAAAATAAGTTTGTAAACAGCAAGATAAAATTGTTGCACACTTGTGAAAAATCACAAAACAAATGATGTTGGGGAAAACAACATCACCAAGCATGTGGTGTGGCCCCCACCATCAATAACAGCAGCTTAAAGCAATTTAAAGTGCTATTAAATTCAAATGGAAAATGCAAACAGTTTCCAAAATTTCTCAAACTTGTTGTGGCCATGCAGAATATTGCAACATATTTGTTGGGCCATGTCACACATTTTTGCTGAGGAGAAATGTGGCTGAAAAGAAATAAAACAGAAGCTGAAAAGTGAAACAGAAAAAGAAAAGAGAAGTAAAAGAAAACGGTTCCTGTGCACTTGGGCCCATCAGGAACAGTGCCAGGCCTAGGCCGGCCCAGCAGCCCCCTCGGTCGTCGCCGACCTCGCTACAGGAGGTGGCGACCGAGGCGCGCCCGCGACCGGGCGCGTCCCCGCCGGACCAGCTCGCCGGCAATGGCCCGGGGGAATAAAGCCGCCCCCGCGCCCCCCTGGCAAACCCTAGCCCCCTCCAGATCCCCCCTCTCTCGCTCCCTGCCTCCTCCCTCGCTAGATCCCGCGCCGCCGCCGCCATGGCCGTCGGCGAGCCACGGCCACCGTGCCCCTCTCGCCGCCTCTCGGTGTCCAGCATAACCGCCAAGCTCCGCTACGTCGCCTGCGCCAACGAGCCGAAGCCGAGGACACCTCCATCGCCAGGAACGCCGTCGTCTTCCACCTTCGGCCACCTGCATTGCCGCCGTCGACTCGCCGCCGTCGCCCTTCCCCGAGCCCACCGTTGCACATCTGCAGGCTCATTGTGAGCCTCCGCTTCCTCCCCTCTCTCTCTCATCGCCGTTCGCTAGCGGTACGCGCCACCCCCCCAACTTGCCCGAGCTCGCCTCCGCGTAGCTCGTCGCCGGCCTAGTTCCGGCGACCAAACGGCCCCGTGCTGCTGCCCATCTGCTTCGCCGCTCCGCGTAGGCCTCGCCTAGCCTCCTCGTTTGCTCGCGCGCGCACTGCAGCACCGTCCCCGTTGCACGCCCGCAACCGTTGCCGCCCGACGTCGTCGCCGGCGACCATTCCGGCCACCCCCGCCGCCGTGCTCCCCACCATCGGACGCGGCGCGAAGAGGCCATTCCAGAGAGGCTGGCCATGCTCGATTTGGTCCACTGCAGCGCATTTCCGAGCTCGCCGGAGCTCGCCGCCGCGCTCGGGCTCGCCGGAGCACTCTCCGGCGGCTGGCGGCCGACGTGGCCGGCTGGGCCCCGCCCTTGTGCCGCTGACGCTGGGTCCCACTAGGCCCAGTTGACCAGTTGACCCAGTCAACTGGCTGACTGGGCATAGCCCAGTCACTGCCAGGTGGGGCCCAACCCCCCCTGTGTATGACATGTGGGCCCTGCCCATGTTTAGTGAATTAAGTTAGTTAATTAATCCTGGAATTAATTTAATTTAATTAGGCACTGACATGTGGGTCCCCTAGCTAATTAATCAGTCTTTAAGTTTAATTAACTCCGTTTTGACCCAGTGTCTATGACAGGTGGGGCCCACTAGTCAGGTTTGACCAGTCAGCCCCACTGTTGATTGCTGATGTCAGCATGACATCATGCTGATGTCATAATTCTATTTTCGAATTAAATTTAATCTGTTTTATTCCAGAATATTAATAAAACTTTAAAAATAAATATAAAATAATCCGTAGCTCGGATGAAAATAATTTATACATGAAAGTTGTTTAGAAAAATCCCACGAATCTGAATACGCTGTCCGTCCATCTGTCACGTGCCCCTAGCATAGCGAACATGGAACTTTTCCATCGTTTTCGCCTGTCCGGTAATAGCCCGGGACCCGGAAAATATCGGCAGATATTCTTCCGATCCATCTACGACGTGTAGTACTGCGCTAGTGCATGCCTAGCTCTGCATATTGCCATGTCATACATCGTGTTGCATATGTGCTTTATATTTATTGTTTCTTCCCCCCTCTTCTCTCCAGTAGACCCCGAGACTGACGGTGCTGCCGGGTACGACCACGCGCCTGACGATCAGCCTTTTGCCGCAGAGCAGCAAGGCAAGCAACCCCCTTGAGCATTCCGATATCGCCCATTTCTTTCCCTCTCAATCTTGCATTAGATTTTTGCTACTGTATTAATTAGCCTCTATTCTGATGCATATCCTATTTTTGATAAACTGCTACCATACCTGCAATCATATCAACTGCTTAGTATAGGTTGATCAATGAATGCCCTATGACCCCCCTTAGTCCCAGTTGCCCCTGCTTCTTCATCGACGACCCGACGACTCGAAGACTCGAAGATTCGGTCAACCGACCGACGAGCCAGACCCCTCACCTCACCGCACACCCCTTAGTGTACGACTCTGCAGAGCTACTATCGAGTACCGAGGGTGACACCTCGTGAAGTACTCATGATGCTAACTCTGTAGTGCAGCTAGTTGGTCGTGGTTATCGAGGGTGATTCCTCCTTCGCCACTCCCGACAATGACTCTGTCGTGCAACCCCTCAAGTGTGGGACCCTCGAGGGTGATTCCTCTAAGTCCACCTTGACGGTTTCATCGAGCGAGACCCTTTGAGGGTGATTCCTCAGGTTCCGTCTTGATGTTTTATACACACAGTTACTATGACCTGGTTACAGAAACATGTTGGTGATGGGTCGGCCCTGAGGGGTACCCACGGTTTGATGATGATGAGGCATGGATGGGCAGGAGAGGCCCTTGCCACACATCCTCGAGACGGGGCGACGGGACCGCACTTCATGGGTCGCGCTTGCCCCGCATTTATAAAATGCTAATGGGTTGGGTATTTGATCTGAGTTGGTCGTTTGACCTATTACGCACTAACCTTCATGTGGGAAAGTTATGGGTACTCAGCGTCGTTGTATCAGCCGAAGCTCTTCGGACGTCAGCAATGGAGCGGCGTGCGCCCGAGTGGTCCGCAACGGCACTGCGCTTGTCATAAGGGGTGCTAGGACTGACCTCGGCCGCCTTCGCATCGTGCGGGAGTGCAAAGGGCGATTGGCCCATGACCCATGCGCGCTTAGGATTTAGACCGGCGGGCTGGCCTCTTCGTTGAGCCTAGGTAGGGCTACGACGTGTTGATGTATCAAGCGTATTGGGTAATGTGGTGCACCCCTGCAGGGAAGAATTAATCTATTCGAATAGTCGTGTCCACGGTAACAGGACGACTTGGAGTTGTACCTTGACGTTATACAACTATAACTGTGACTTAAATTTGAGATGAATGTGGCTCCGAGATTGCTTCCTCGTAGGGAGTCGAGGAAGAATCTCTGGGCGTGGTTACTTAATAAAATTGCTACAATAATATGACTATATATGAGATACCAGTCTACTCTCTTCTAATGCTGCAAGATGTTGAAGATGATAGTCTTCGATAGGACTAGGCCTTCTCCCTATTCTTGCTTTCTGCAGTCAGTCCAGATATAACCCGTCCCCTTGATACTGATGCATACTTAGCATAGTTTTGATGCCAGTCTTGCGAGTACTTTGGATGAGTACTCACCGCTGCTCTGCTTTCTCTTTCCCCCTCGATACGATTGCTGCGTTCAGACGATGGAGCCCAGGAGATGGAGTACGCCGGAGACGATTACTACACCACCGCTGGAGCCTACTACTACGTGGAGAGTGCCGACGCTCAGGAGTAGTTAGGTTGGCTCCCAGGTAGGAGGCCTCGCCTCTTTCGATCCGCTGCTTATGTTTGTGCTAGCCTTCTTAAGGCAAAACTTGTTTAACTTATGTCTGTACTCAGATATTATTTGCTTCCGCTGACTCGTGCTTGTCGAGCTTTGTATTCGAGCCCTCGAGGCCCCTGGCTTGTAATATGAAGCTATATGACTTTAATTTGTGTCTAGTGTTGTGTTGTGATATTAATTAGTGAGTCCCTAATCTTGGTCGTACGCATTGCGTGTTTGATTAGCGTACGGTCAAACTGGGGGCGTCACAGGAGAAGAGGCCCAACTGGCCCATGGCCAATCATCCCCTTCCTCTCGCCAGGAGGACAGGGGCGTGTGGCCGCGGCGCGCCAGCACGCGCCAGGGCCAGCTCCTGCATGTCTGCTCATCGTGGAGTTGTCCAGGAGCGCCAAGAAGACCCCCTCGATGCCGTCCCATTCCTTCTCGCTCCCCAGACTGCTCTCCCCTCTCTGCTCTCTCTCCTCCCCCCTCTCGGACCCGAGAGCGCCGCCATGCACCACCGTGGCCACCGGCCTTGCCAAGCCCCGCAGCTGTGGCCATCGTCTCCGCCACCGAACACCACTTCCCCCCGTCGAAGCAATCGAGCCCGGAGGCCTCGTAGCATCGCCAGCATCGCCATCTTCCTCGCCGGCAACCGAAGGCCGCCGCCGTCGATTCCGAGCCATCGAAGCACCCTGAGCCCGCTGATCTCCCCTGTAGCCTCCCAGTGAGCTTCGCCGTCTCCTGGCCCTTTTTCCCATGCTTTTCTGCCCGCCGTAGCTAGAGTTCGCCTTCGCCGAAGTGCGCCGCCGCTCGGACTCGCCGCCGGCTAGGCTCCGGTGACCTTAGGGTCCCATGTGCGTGCTCATTGAGCTCATGGGCGCTCGTAGGATTGACCCACCCTAGCCGTTGGCCTTGCCGTGCTCCGTAACGCCGTCTCCGACGAACGCCCGCTGCTGGCCACCGCTTGTGAGCTCGCCGCCGACGATTTAGGTCACCTCCGGTGAGGCCAACCGTGCCATTCGATGCGCGGGAAGGCCAGCATCACGCTGATGCCTTCCGCCGCTGAAATGGCCACTGGAGGTGGAAACCCGACCCCCTCCGCCATCTGCGTGGTCACCGGCGGCTCAACGACGGCGAGCACGACCTGTTTGACCGTGGGGTTGACCCCCTGGGCCACTTACAGGTGGGTCCCAGCCCCTGGTTAACTTAGGGTTAACCAATAATTAATTAAGTTAATTAATTAACTAATCAGCCACTAACAGTGGGCCCTGGTTCGCTGATTAAGTTTAAAGATTAATCCAAATCCTTTAATTAGTGAAGGAGTCACTGACATGTGGACCCCACATGTCAGGTTTGATTTAAATTAAAATGGATTGGCCTGCTGATGCAATGCTGATGTCATGCTGACACAGTAAATGCTTTTCTGATTTATAATAACTCCAGAAAATGGATAAAACTTAGAAAAATCATAGAAATTAATCTGTAACTAAAATTGAAATAAGTTATATATGAAAAATTATCAGAAAAATCAAAAGAATCCATTGATGCTATTAGCATGCATGCTAGAGCAACCTAAATAGGAGAACATTGACATTTTGCAATAGGGCGATATATGGAATATCACACGGAGAACGATTTTGAACCTATAATCAATCCTACTCCATTTAACTCTAATGCTAGGTGCATTAGCTCATCTATAACATGTTGCCATATCATGATCATGCATCATATTGCCGCACTTGCTTGTATTGACTGTACTATGTTGTATCACGGTAGGTTCTGCTCCATCGGATGCCCGTGAGTATCCCTCTGAAGGAGAGTACCTCCCCGCCAACCTGCAAGGCAAGCAACCCCATTGATCATTCCGATAATATCCCACTCTCTCGCTCCTGCTCTTGTTTAATGCATTAGGACAAACGCTTCTACTGTCTATCTGTTGCGGTAGTTGAACCCATTCCTCTGCATGACCTGTCATTGTCACAGTAAATAGCTAAACCAAGCAACCTAGCATACCTGGTAGATGCTCGAGCCCTGATGTGCTTTACCTGCTTTGCTTGCTATGCTTGCTATGCTTGCTATGCTTAGAGTTGTGTCAGGTCTGATTCATCTGGGTGATGAACCGGAGTGAAACAGTGTTGTTCTAATGTGATGAGCTAAATGATGAACCTGATTTGGTAAAGGTAGCGATGAGAGGCTATGTAGGGGTACCTAGCGGGTTGTCTCATTGGGACCGTTCTTAAGAACTGAGTTCCGTGTTTGTGATCCAAGAATAGTTACTACCACATGCTGGGCCCTAAAATATGACCCCGCTCGACTTATTGATCAGCTAGTCCTCGGTCCACGAGTTGCAAGTAGTTTCTGGTGTTTGTACCTATGCTGGAGGCCGTGCATAGCACTGACCTTAGGGGTGGCCTATGACACGGTAGGCAGTGGCGCGGTGTACCAAGGGTCACCCGAATGGTGGGCTTGGGAACCCTGCGCACATCATTTGGTGCCGTAGCAGAAACTTCGGCCGGACTTCCGTGCGGGTTCAGTCTCAAATAGGCGATAGCCTAGACTAGGGTCTTGTGTGATTGACGGTCGTGGCCGACTCCCTCGCTGGGCTTCCGCTTGAAGGTTGCCGAGGTGCCTGTTTTTATGAGCACACAGCAATAAGTGGCGAGAGCGTGTGTGAAGAAGTGCACCCCTGCAGGGTAATGAATCTGTTCGAATAGCCGCGTCCTCGGATATGGACTACTTGGAGAACTTATGCTGTTCATAGATAACTTGATGGTTATTCTAAAAGACTCAAGACAAGTGTGAGTACCGTGGATGGCACTCTCGTAGGTGACGGGAGCGGATCCATGGTGGTGTATTGATGTGGTGTTAGTGGATTCGTGTGCGCTATCTCAAAACTTGTTCAAAGAACTGGTAGTCGTAGTATAGGCTAGCCAAGAGTCAAAGCTGGCTTGCTGCATAACCCCACTACTCCCCTTGATGAAACATGAGCATGAATAGCTTAGGTCTGCTTTAAAGACTTGCTGAGCACGTTTGTGCTCATGTTTGCTTAATAACTGTTGCATATGAGAATATGGACCCTTCTGGTGGGTTCTACCTAGACGTCGACGACGCCGAGTAGCTGGTATCCCAGCTACGATCTGATGCCCTGGGATGGCCTATAGATAGTCAGGCTTTATGCCTTTTACCTTTCATCTGTCTGTACTCAGACAGCTTTAAGCTTCCACTTGGTTTGTATGAACATGTTTGTATGAGTTGAGTGTCGGGTCGTGTGACCCCTACCTATATGAACATATTATGCAAGGCTCTTCTGAGCCTTCTAAATAAATGTTGTGTTGTTGTATGGTTATGTTGTGATGCCATAGTTGTATCTATGCATATCGGACATGTCATGCGTACGTGTGACGTCTAACGGTATGTATGGGATTCGACACCTAGTTGTGGCCTCTAGTAGTACTCTTTACAGGGAAATGCCTCTTTGTGCTTCCAATGAGCCTTAGTAGCTTGCTACTGCTCTGGACACATTGATTGACCGGCATGTATCCTTCTTGCTGATATGTCTGTCCCTTCGGGGAAATGTCTCGCAGCATAATGGAGTCCATGTAGCCTGCTATGACTCGTCTACGCGCAGTTGATGACATTTATGTCCCACGGCGTAATGGAGTCCCTGTAGCTTGCTATGACTTGTCTACACACGCGGAGACCGACTCCTGCATTCTTGGGTTACGTATGCCTGTCCCTGTACGGATGTGCCACTTGGGTTCTACGACTAGTCATGTCGACCTGGGTACTTGGACATTTGAATGCTATCGACATATTCACATTCGTGAGCCATAAGGCGCAAACGGTCCCGGCCCAGGTAAGGTGGCAGCCGTGGAGATAACCGTGCGTGAGGCCGCAAAGTAATGTGAAGTGTTACATGCTAGATTCTCATGGCTTAGGATCAGGGTCCCGACACTGTACCATGTTGGTCAGCGCGATGTTGGCCTTCACCATTTGAGTGATGCGCCTTTGCAGTGCCTTCACTTTGGAGGTAGATCCCCAATCGAGGCCCCTCCTGGTCCATAAGGTTAGCCTCGTGGGGGGTCCGGATCTAAACTCGGCGGGCACCGACCAACCCTCTTCCCGTGGCTCGGTGATGTAGAACCACTCCTTCTGCCAAACCTTCACAGTGTCAATGAAGGTGCCGTCCGGCCACTCGACCCGCGGGAGCCTGCTAATCACAGCCCCGCCGCAGCCAGCGTGTTGGCCGCTATCCGTCTTCGGCTTCACATTGAAGACCTTGAGCCACAGGCCGAAGTGCGGCTGGAGCCGCAGGAAGGCCTCGCAGACAGTGATAAACGCCGAGATGTGCATAAAGGAATTTGGAGGGAGGTCATGGAAGTCTAGCCCGTAAAAGAACATTAACCCCCTAACAAAGGGGTGGAGAGGAAAACCTAACCCCCTGATGAAATGAGGGATAAATACAACTCCCTTGCCTGGCCGCGGAGTTGGCACCACTTGACCCTCTTCGGGAGGGCGGTGGACGATGTTGGGCGAGAGGTATCCAGCGGCCTTTAGCTCCCAGATGTCCTTGTCGGTGACTCTCGAAACCTCCCACTTGCCGTTTGAGCCCGAGCCCGCCATGGATTGGGCTCAGGAAGGGAGGCTTGGAAGGGAATGAGAGAATGGATCTGGGCACTCGAAGCTGGGAGGCGAAATGGAATCGAGTCTGGGTGCGTGAGGAGGCCTTGGGGGGTTCTCTCCCTTTTATGGGGGACCGTAATACCAAGAGTCCTCTTTTACTGCCGCAGGCTGTGGCACTTCCCGAAGCAATCGTACTGTTGTGCGTGCACGTGGTTACCCAGATCGTTGCTCATATCCCATAAAATACGGAACACGATCTCCATATTGATGAGACGTACCAATAAAAAGGCGGCCTCGAGTCATGAATCGAGTTCTCATAACTGGCTGTTGTGGCTTCTCCGTTAGAAAAGCTGTCAAGCAGGGGTACTATTCACACCCAGGCGTTTGGCCTTCAGGATAAACAAATCGTGCTTTGGAAGACAGAGCATCGTCGAAGGCCGAGTTAAGATCTGCCAAACATAGAAGGAACTCACCTTTGAAGCCGGATACCATGGACGCGTGAAGCTATCGAAGACTGCATTCCTCGGCGTTGAAGGCTAGTTTGGGTGCTACTGAGGGAGTCCGGGACTAAGGGGTCCTCGGGCCGTCGGCTCGATTCTTATGGGCCGACTTGTTGGGCTACTCTGTCGAAGGCCAAATTATGAATGATCCTGTGTCCAAGAAGGAAAGCTCTAGAGAATGGCATGGCCTCCAAGTTCCGAAGATAGAATCTGTGTATCTGTTACTTATGCAAGGTCGGTTGTGTGTAGCCCTTGGGACCCCCGGTGTCTATATAAACCGAAGGGTCCTCATTCGTAGGGGACAGGTGAACTCATCGAGGGTTTAGCTTAGACGATCTCGAGGTAGATCAACTCTGTAATCTCCATACACATCAATACAATCAAGCAGGACGTAGGGTTTTACCTCCTCACGAGGGCCCGGACCTGGGTAAACATTGTCTCCTTCGTCCCCTGTTACCCATCGATCTAAGGTCCGTAGTTCGGGACCCCCTACCCGAGATCCACCGGTTTTGACACCGACACCCCTCACAAGGTCGCTTCCCGAGGCTGCCCTCCTAGGCCTTCGCGGGGCGGACTAACCAAGGGTGGCCTGGCAGGGTCACACGGTCCTGCATCTTCATGGGAGTGACGCGCGCCACGCCGTGCGGCGCCAGGAGCCGTGCCAGCAGGCACGGATGAGGAGGCTTTCCTCTTTTGTACTAAGGCAGCAGGGCCAACTTGCCGCATCCCAAAGAAATCTCCAAAGGTTTCCCGTTTGGTGCAAGAAGATATGGCTGGGGGCTCGCCAGGACGGAGGTCCTTCCTGAGCCCACCAGCGCGTCACGGCAGGAGGCTTTTGCAGGCGAAGACTACTTTTGTCAGGATGAGCTGCAGTCATGTCCCCCTTCAAATTGGCTGTTGTGGCAACCCTTCCCGCCTTGTGTTTTTAGGGGAAGAGGACCAGGGCCGGTTAAAAGAGGGCAGGCTGCCGCCGTAGGGGGAGATGGACCCTAAGCTAGCCAGAAACCTCCTTTGTATTCCTTCTCACCCTCAAGCACTCCAGACAAGCAGGAGTAGGGTTTTACACCACAAGGTGGCCCGAACCTGGGTAAACTGTCGTGTCCATTGTTCTTCTTCCTTAGCTCTAGCACGCCGGAGCGTCCCCGTGAGGTTGCGAGGTAGAGTAGGGCGGGGGAACTAGCGCAACCCAGAGTTCGAACCTCTTTGGGTCCCTAGAGCCCTGATTCCGACAGAGGCAGATTTGAATTTTAATTGGATCTATAGACTGAGAAAAATATTTGGAAAATATTTTTGAAAATAATTGTTTTTAATAGTATTTCAATTGCCTCTCCAAATATGTTCATGTTTTAGGGTATATTTTTCTGATCATTTTGGTATATAATATGCCTATATAAGATTTTTCATTTATTTTTCTTTTATTCTTTTTCTTCTCTATTTTATTCAAAAGAAAATGGAATTTCTTTAAAAATAATAAAAGGGGCCGAAGCCAACCTGCGCCAGGCCAGCGCGCACCAGAGGCCCATCTGGCCTTTCGGCCCAGCCCCAGCGTACACCCGAGCCGAATCCGATCAGGATCGGATGCCCGATCCCTTTCCTTCCCCGCCCTCTCTCTGGCGCGTGGGACCGCGTCCGACCGAATCACCCGCATGGTCACCTTCCTTACCTCGCCGGATCTTCGCCGGAGATCGAATCTACCATGGATTCCTGCCGTTTGGTCGTCGCCCCTCGTCCAAGCCGAGCCCCTATATAAACCCTACCCGACGCCCGCAGAACCCCCTATGCCGACGCCCTTTTCCTCGCACTATCGCTCACCGGAGTAGCCACTCTTGCCGCCCGTGACCGAGCTCCCTCCACTGCCTATGCCCACGCCCAAGCCCCACTATCGCCACCAAATGACCCGCCGAGCTCGTAAGCAACGCCTGGACCACTCGCCGAAGCTCGAGGACCATCGGAGCCATTGCCTGCATTGGAACCGAAGCCGCAGCCACCGTCAACATCGCCGGATTCCACCGCAGCCTCTATAAGCCACCGCAACTCCTCCCCACCGTCAGATCTGCAACGACCGTCA
This sequence comes from Elymus sibiricus, assembly GCA_039707655.1. Taxonomy (NCBI): domain Eukaryota; kingdom Viridiplantae; phylum Streptophyta; class Magnoliopsida; order Poales; family Poaceae; genus Elymus; species Elymus sibiricus. Next base: position 256,638,430 of record CM077665.1, read on the forward strand.
TAGATTAGACTTGCATACCCCTTCGGTTTATTTTAAATGAACCGGCCGGTTTTCCTCGGTTTAGTTTAGCCGAAGCATTTTATTTTAGCGTTCGGCCGTCCGTGCATTTTCCCCTAGCGCACTCCTCTCTAGGCCAATCAGGCTCTGCCACGTAGCCCCCTGTCCACCATGTTAGTCTTTTTCTGTTCTTCTTTATTTAACAGAATTAGTTCTGTTTTTGTTTTCTTTATATCTTTTAGGTTTTAAGTACAAATTTAGTGATTCTTTTTGCATTGTGTCACAATTTTCTTCTAGTTTCTGTAGATACCTAGTTTACCCATATTTGAATAGTTTAAATTTGATTGAAACATATTTCATTTAAACCCTATTTTGCTTATAACTTTTATTTAAAAATAGATTTTTAGTTAATTGTTTTTGCTACTATTTTCTTATTGATTTGTTTATTCAGAGGAGCAATAAATTTAGTTTAGTTTATATTTTATTTATGTTTAGATCAGATTCAAAATCCGACTTGTTTAGGTGGTTTTATTCAAAAAAAGAAAAGTATTTCTTTATTTCTTAGTGTTTCCTTTTGTATATTTTTGACAAGTTGTTTTATGTTTATGTTAGTCAACAGTAGCCACTTTTATTTGTATTTAACATAGTCTTATTATTTTGTTTCTATAGTTTTGTAGCCAAACTTGTTTAGGTCATAAGTAGAGTTTTATAAAAGCTTTTGCATTAATTATTTTTGCTACTAAAACTTTAAATAAAATACTTTCTATTTACTTAGTTGTTTTATATTTCTTTTCTGTTAATTTATTGTTTGTAGTGTTTCCTTTGCTGCCAAGTTCTATTAGGAGAAAAACTTGTATTGCTTAGTGTGTTACCCTTTATAGTTTCTTTAGTTGTTCTTCAAAAGTATTCTTTTTGCTAGTAAAAGATTTACCAAAGTACTTTTTGTTATGTCTTTATTTTTGATGTTTTGTTGCTATTGATAATATGTTATTAATAGGAAAATGTTCATGGTTGCTTTGCCAACGTTTATGGTTTTAACTTTTGTCTTAAGTATTTCCTTCATCTCATCACTAGTTTGTTTAGTGTTTGCTTTTGTTCCCTGATTGTTAGAATGATTGCTAGAGTGAATGCTTATGTGAATGTCATGTTTGTATAATATAGATTTCATCGGAGAGTGGCGAATAGTTCTATCAAGTTTTTGAGAGCGATATTATCTTCATCAACCTTACCAGGCAAGTTCAGTTTGACCATTTATTTATACCTATGCTTTACTTCCATGTAGTGTCACCCTTTCAACAATCCCTCCATTAGTGTTATTGAATCCTTGTAGTTGAGTAGAATGCATGAGGTAGGAACCCACCCCTTGATACTAAAGCCTCGGGAACGTTATTTTATTTCAATGCTATGCTAAAGTAGACGGGGTTTGCTATGAGTGTTCGTCAGTGGTGTGAGAAGGAGGATTCTACGACAATGATGACAACTTCATGATGGCATATGCAACGCTTACCTCTTCAAGACCTCAAGACTTCAAGACTCGAGACAAGATTTCAATACACACTACTGGGTGGAATGGTTGTGAGGCACCCTGGAGTACCTAGTGGATTTGCCTAGTGAAATGGAGTAGGCCAGTACCCATGAGGAAATGTCCACCTAGATTCAAAGAGACGGAAGAATACTTCATGCCCGAAAACTTACCTATGCTGCCACAAGTAGTTATGGGCTCTAGCTTGATTGATCATCGTAGTGACTCTGACTGGTCCAATGCTACGAGAAGTAGATCTATGGTAGGATGGGATGTGCACTGGCGGTAGTTATGGAAACTCCTTGAAAGACCATGTTTTGTTCGTCCTATTCTCAAACACCCGGCGGTGCGAGGAATTACAAGGAGGGAATGATTCTTGTGGGTAAAGCGCACAACACTCTGCAAAGTTAAAACCTAACCGATTAGCCGTGTCCCCGATTACGGACAATTAGAGCCTCTGGACTTGGATCTATCTCTGAACTCTCAACACCGGACTGATAAATAATTGTGGGCAACTTATGATACTTGTGGGCTATGAGACATCGATTGGCGGAACCATGTCATATTTAATAACTCCATAGTGAAGACTCCTGACATTCCTTTGTTGTAGGAAAAAGAAAAACAAAAAACCAGCTTTTATGCAAAAACTCAGACCCAGAGCCACAAAGCTTTATTGCATGTACAAGAGCTTTATCATCTGCTTTCTTATAGTGATATTGTCGATACATTCAATGTACTGACCTACACGGCTGCAACGTCTTATGTTGCAGATATCTCTAAGACGAGTAAGAGTACGATATAGGGTTACGGTCTACACTCAACTTGCCGTTGGCATTGATGGGACTCCACACCCCTAGTGTTTTCTTTCCGCTGTGATATAAGGTATACTCTGGATCTACGGTATTTATTTTACATGTGATGTTATGGTATTTCATCGAAGTGTTGTGTGTGCCAGCGTACTGCTCCAGGGATGGCACAGAAAGCACAGAGGCACTGATCCATTAGGATCGGGTCGCTAAAGAGATGGTATCAGAGCACATGTTGACTATAGGACATGACCCTAGAAAATGGCTTAGAAATAAGAAGACCTTGATAGGAACAACTTTTATTTTACACTGCACTCATAACCTCTTAGTTCTTTTACTGCACCTTCCTTATTTCAAACTATAGATGAAGAAGTACCTTCTGAATGAAAGAGAGCACTACGAGGATGTTCTTGCTAGCCCATTCCTCTTGGAACTTGTCATAATGCTGAAGTTGCCATTTCCTGAGATCAAGGTGACTAAGAAGAAGTCTGGATCATGGGGCGTCAGGACTCAAGTTTTTGGTCGAAAAGAAGACCCCAAGACTGAATACATCACCTATCGGACATTAAATCATGACCGTGATATGGGCATAAACACTACCGTCCATGATGCTATCGCATGCTTAAGCTATCATCATCGTGCTGAGTTAGGCAACCATTACTTTGGAAAGTTAGGATAGCAGAAGGCTAATGGAGCACACATCATCTTGACGGACGAGCAGAAGATGAAGTTTTCACCTCTACTGGTGTATAATCAAGAACTGGAGCATTACGTCGGGAATCTTCAAATGGACCTTCTGGATGCTCTATTTGATAGGGAAGCACTTCGTGAGGACCTCAAAGCCCAGAAGCTAAAGGTAGCCAATCAGGAGAAATCAGACCTTGAGATCCAGAAGCTTCGTCGAGAACTGGAGGACGGTCAGGCCATGGCACATGCCAGTGATGTTGAGATCCAGAAGCTCAAGAACCAACTTCTGGAACTACAGGGCCGACATAGGAAACTCCGCGTCAACAGGGATGATCTGGCAGAAGACCTTGAGAAGATCAAGCACGACCAGAAGAAGCCCATTGAAGATGAAGACATGGATAAGCTAGCTTAGTAGTAGCCCCACCATGAGAGAATAAATATGAATGTTTTTGCAATGAGAGTATCGACCATACCAACCTTATGTGGGTGGCAATACTATAGAATTGATTGAACTTTATGAATGTGTGGACCTGAGATTTGATGTTTTTACTTTTGTGCCACAGAGTTGTTTGTTAATTTTAGTATGTATCCATGCCTCTATACATCCCCCTTACCCATCTCATCCCAAAACCCTTGGACCCAATAGATGGTGAATGAATATGGACTCGTATTTTCTGGATCGGTGACTCCCTTGGAAACAGAACGATGGATTCAGAAAATGGAGGATCACCTAAGGAATAACCTTGTTGCAGGGAAGGAGATGGTCCAATATGCTCTTCGGTACTTTGCAAAAGGTTCTACAACCTGGTGGGAGATGCATGAAGCTATCCATGGATGGCATGGAGCAATCACTTGGGAGGAATTCAAGATGACTCTGCAAAAATCGCATGTTGTCACCAACACCCAAAATCCCCATTGCAATGATATGAAGAAAATTTGTGCATGCAAGATATGTGGATAGATAGGACACACCCAGGAAGAACAAAAGGAGGGATGCCCTCATTGTGAAGGAAATCACCTAGCTGATGAATGCCCGACTGGGCAGGTGACATGTTTCTTGTGTGAAGGAACTACTCATTACCCGGCTCAATGCCAAAGTTACACCAAGGTACAAGAAGTCCTCAAGCAGAAGAAAGAAGCCCTCCAGGAAAAAATAGAAGAACCTATGATGAAGGAGGATCTCAGTAAAGGTATGCAAGTACCAATGATGATGGAAGATGTACTAGACCCACTTGGAGATACCTCAATTGAGGACTACACCAAGTCATGCTATTCATGTGGAGAAGAAGGGCATATCCTTCAAAATTGTCCAAAAGAGTATCTGAGAGACTTCCCGACAACAGAAGTGCAATATGATCCTCAGGAGATAGAAGGAATGATCATCCAGGACAAGAAGAAAGGCCAAGTAGGTGGAGGCATCAGATGTTTGCATTGCATCTTGGAGAGACCCAATTGTTATTGCAAGAAGTATGAGCCGAACATCACAAAAAGGATCCCAACCCAAGAAGAAGAGGAAGACTCCATGGTTTTCTGCACGGAAGGATCTGAGCCACATCACATGTCATCGGTGCAATAAGACAGGACACTACTCCTATACCTGCCCGGAGAAGAACGCTAAAATATGAGTAGTTCAGTTTTGATATTGGAAGCAATAAGTGTAATAAGAAGCACTCTTAATTTCATGAGGTCATGGAGTTGAATTATGTAACTGAAGTATCAAAGATAATGAGTTCATGAATCGATAAAAATTAATGTGTCATGATTTCCAATGTTAAATTGCATGAGTTGTTACTCTATAAACAAAGATTTCAGACCATTTTCGAGGATATGAGAAAATATGGTCTATGCATGCACGTGTACATTTCATTTTTAAGTGTGGTAGTAATCGGTAAAACCACATGAATCCAAGGAAAAAGAATGTACCATTCATGCCAAGGACTCTGGACGAACGAATACAAATGAAAGCAATGCTGGACCAGGTCATACTATGTGGATGGAAGCATGTGTAATAAAGTACTTTGAATTTGGAGTGTTGAGAAGTAATTAAGGATTGGATATGAAAAGAATATGATTTATGGATGAACCAGCATATTCATCCATGGATGGTACAGAAAGCACAGAAGCATTGATCCATTAGGATCGGGTCTCCACGACATGAGACAAGTATAGCAAGATATGCATGGGAGAAAACAATTTCACTATATGATATTTCAAATGATATCACAATATGATATCATATCACTATGCCACGCATGTTTTTGCGAAGCCCGGCAATACTCGGATAGCTAGTCTCGATAGGTATGATGGTATTCGCAAAGATGGTGGGGCTATCAAGGTGTGATGGAAAGTAAGGAAAAGTTTGTGATGGAATGGATATCTTCGTCACACTTAACCTTTCATGAAGTCGGGGTAAGCCGACGTTGCTTCCGATTGAACAAGGTCTCAAAGGATGGATGATCGTCGTCGATTGTGATCGTAAGTGGTTGATGAAGAAGTAACCATCCTTAAGTAGCCTAAACAACTTAGGAGACTCAAACCATAATGCAAACAACTACAAATTCAATGGAGATGAAAAATAGGCATCAATTGCGGAAGGTATGGTGGATGGCCTAAGCAAAGGTGCCAAAATGTGAAATTGTTGATGTAATCAAATGATGGTGGAACTAGTTTCAGTTTATGGTGGATGTCAATAGCTACAAAACGAGGTAAAGAACGTGAAAATCAGACTTCAGATGAATTAGTTTTGGCCGAAACGAGAATTCAGTCGAGGCTGATTCTCAGGGCTGCGGGAACCCGGGATGCTAGGGGTGCACGCACCCTGGATGATAGGGTTCCAGTCACCCGGGGTGACCAGAAACTTTGGCACCAAAATTGATCGGGGGGTCCTAGTTCCCGGGGTAAAGCGGACCAGGAGCCATGGAGAAACTTGACGGAAAATTGCTTGGGGGTAAGGGTGCCCTGGGTAAAGGGGTCCGAGTACCCGGGGTTGGCCAAGAAGATGCGGTTTGGGCAAACAATTTAGAAATTAACAAAATTGGAGGCGGAAGAACTCGATTTTAATCTCAAAATTGAATGTGGGAAAAATTGGGACTAGGGAACGCCAAGGTAAGTAGATCTACTTGCCAAACACTAGATCCACGGATCAAAATCAACAAAAACTAACAAGAATCTTTAGAATGAAAGAAAAAATTGGGGACTCTTTTTGTGGGGAATTTTTGAAATTCGGGAGAAAAATTCAAACTAAAGCAAGAAAAAGTGGGGGGTAGGGCTCCAAATTTGTGCCAACCTATGCTCTGATCCAAGATGATATAGGGCCAAGCCCTTGCTAGTGATATTTTACAAATTGGAAGGGGAGAACCCAAAGAGCATGAAGAACGCGAGTGGAAACCATGGGAATTCAGAAGGGAGGACATTTTATTGGACATGATCCACACCAAGTACTCCTCAAATAACAAGCAATACACAAGGTGCATCAAGATCCAAGAACAACTAGGAAAATAAAGATACAAGGGTAGTTCGTCCAAATCTCTAGGAGAGATGTGTCTTCATGATTCACTTGGGGAATCCTTCTCTACATGTGGAGGTCTTGCATCCACTAGTAATCTTCTTCATAGGAGGCCCTGCACTCCAATGGAGTCTTCTCTCTCTCTCTCTCTCAACAGGAATCCCACAAGGGGAGGTACATGAGCTACGCTCCAGTTTTGTTCTAATCTTAGATAACCCTAGAAATGATGAGGGGGAGTATTTATAGGCTAGTCCACAAAGGGGTAAGTTAGGGTAAAATAGGAAGATACATGGGCAATGCCAAACACATGCATGCACGCACGTCCTAGCACTCGGAGTAATCGGGTTGGGCATCCGGAGTCGGTGCGCTGGGGGGTCCGAGAACCCGGGGTCCAAAGTCTGGGCACCCGGGCTCGGGGCGCTGGGGGGTCCGGGCACCCGGGCTCCAAAGTATGGGCACCTTGGGTGTCCAAGGGGTCGGCACACAAAGTCCTAGCACTTCTTGCGTCTTCGCGGTTCCTTCTTCGCTTCCACGTTTCCTTCTTGGATGGCGTACATGTTGTTAGGGCATTGTTACACCCAAGATGCGATCCTATCCCTATTAAGGCACGAGGGCCTCGACGGGGATAGAAGCGCATCTAGTTGTTTCGCAAGTACAGAAATCATTGCATACATGTAGGAAGAGATGAGTATATGAGTTGGCTTACACTCGCCACAAGCTATCTTACAAGTCCACACAATTATTCATACATTCATCCAGAAGACAGGGTCCGGCTACGGACGAAATCAAATGATAAAAGAAGCAATGGATAACTCTCTTGCTATCCTAGGATCACCACCACGAAGCTCCCTACTCATCAGGATACATAATGTACATACGCCTACGTTCTTCATCGTACTCCCACTTGAGCTGAGACACATCATCTGGCACGTACTCATCAACACATGTACATGTATTGTTGTAATCTGTGAGCCACAGGGACTCAGCAATCTCATAACCCGGGTACCGAAACTATGTAAGCCATTAGGTGAGGAATGGTTAAGTGGTGAGGCTGCAGCAAGCACTAAGCATGTATTTGGTGGCTAACTCACAAGAACATGAATGTAAATATGGTGGCCTACGCATGACGGTCGTGAAATAGCATGACCACTAAGTGATCCTGAACAGCTACTTACATCAAACATAACCCTCACCGTGTTCTCTCTCGGTTCATGTTCACGAGCAGAGACAATCACGGTTACGCACTCAGTTGGTGTATTTTATTTGAGTTTACTTCAAGTTAACTATAACCGGGTGTTAAACAAATTTCCAAGTTGCCACATAACCGCGGGCAAGGCTTCTCGAAAAGATTTAACCCTGCAGGGGTGCTCCAACTCATCCATCACAAACTAACCACACGCCGCGGGAATAACCTCGACCACGAATCCCATGATCTCCTAGGCAATTCCATTGGAAAACCTCATTCTCGATATAGCCCAAAGTATCCTCGGAATTCCTCGCGCAAGACATTCGAGAAAGGTAAAACAAGTCCAGCAAGACCGCCCGACGTGTCGACGAACCCGATAGGAGCCGTGTATCTCGTTCTCAGGACACGACCGGATGAGCGCAGCATACGGTGGCCTGATAGACATCTCCTGAGTTGCCCCGGGTTGGCCTCGCACACGACTCTAGTTTGGACCAACACTCATGAGGAGCACTGGCCCGGGGGGTTGATTAATTATCCACGGGGTAGCTATGCCCTATGCAAATTTTATTAAGTTGTTTAGCAAATGTAGTACCAAAGTTGGGTCATGCCAGACAAGTTTTAATCTAAAACGAATGGTCAAGGGGGTCCCCATAACAACCCCGAGCATGTTAGGAGCGCAAAATATGGAACATAACACCGGTACTCGGAACTAGTGCTGTAAAAGTGGAACAAAACACCGGGCAAAAGGCCAAGCCTTCCACCGTTGCCAGATATATATGTGCATTAATTTAAATAAAAGTAAATAAGGTGATATCTCCCAATATCCATGTTAGCACATGGAAACAGCTTGCACCTGCAACTAGCAATGCTATAAGATAAGGGCTGAGCAGCGGTAACGTAGCCAATCAATGTTTTGCTAGGAAGTGGAGGGGTTAGAGGCTTTCATGGCAATTTAGGAGGCTGACGGTTTAAGTGGTAGGTAACGAAAACATAACGGTAGAAGCGAGACATCTAGCATAGCAAAAATAGTGTCGGGATCCGGGTACGATCATCTTGCTTGTTGGGTCTTCAGACGGACAAAGAGCTGGGTCCTCGTAGTTGTGCTCTCCGGGATCCTCGTACTCAGGCTCGACACTCGCGTCTACCCAAAGAGAAACAGCAATAAATAAACATACAAACAAAGTGCAATGCGCAAACAAGATGATGCATGAACCATTTGAAGTATTTAACATGGCAACCCTAAGCTAGTCATGTTTCTCATGCATTTATTGAGTTCTTTAGTATTCTGGGAAGAACCTCAATATTAGTTATTTGAACATGCATGATCATGGAAAATATGAATGCTCCACGTAAAAACTATGCAAATGCATATGTAGAACGTTGCGAATGGAGTAACGTAGCTCACGGTACACTCATGGCAAGGTACGAAAGTTAACGGAGACAAAAACAAAGACGAGGGAGGCCATGGGCTATTCCTTGGTATTCCAAGGATGCCACTGGATAGGCAATGAAAATCTAGCCAAATAGAGCTAAAGATCATGCAAAACAATGGAGTATAGCTCCCACAAGTCACAAAACATTCAAACACACCATGTGTCCACAAACAGCAACATGTCATCTTGCAACACACATAACCAGAGCTACAACACGTTTAAAATCACAACCAAGGCATGAACATGAAGTATAAAGCATGCACAACAACTCAACTATCTACAGAAACATGAAAGGAAGCATAGATCAATGGCAATGAAGCTCACAAGATGGCATGTTGAAACAGTTTTCAAGGACTTAGTGAAAATTCGAGTTTTACAGAATCTGAGTTAACATGATAGCATATTGACAACAACTTTTATATATGCTATAGGAACTTTCATGGCATGAAAATTAACAGGGTGGTGGAGGGCAACATGTACCTCAATTAATTACATTATGGCAACATCCAAATATGCATATATCAATGGGTACCATCCTCACAATATGACATATAGTAGATTCACAGACTTAGTGAAATTTAACAAGGGGCAAGCAGGGCACTTGTTAACAGAATAGCATGTTGGCAGCAAGTTTTATATAATAAGCAATAGCCTAATCCACAAGATATTGGCACACCTTTACAGAGGATGACAAGCACAACAATGCATACCATTGTGCCAACTCCAAAGGAGCAACATATTCATGGGAATCATCTATATAACATGGCAACAAAATAACAGATTTCAACACTGCATTTTAGTGGCATGTTGACATCAAGAATGCCTCCCATATAATGATCTATCATGGCATGCAAAAATACCAGGGGCTAGCACATACACAAATGAACATATTTCATGTTGACAAGTTTATCATATGATGCAAGGATTAATTCATGTGAAAAAGACAAAATGGAATATGATCACAAAGTAACATTTTTTACAAACTTCCTCAAATGGAAAATCCAATACCACCATTGGATTCACTGCATTTTCTACCCCAAAAACACCTATCACATGCCTATGTTCCTATGGACAAAACACTCACAATTGCATTTGAAAAAATGACAATGCCACTTAATACAACCTATATGCCAAATTTGGCATATCCTAGGATCATTGACAGATTTGGAATAAAACAAATCTGGAACATTTCCCTAAATGGAAATATCTCAGAACACTCCGAAATACATAAAAACAAAACAAAACAAAAATATATAAAAAAAAACACACACACACACCAGGCCCACCTGGCATTGACTCCAGGGACTATGGGGGTTGACATGTGGGCCATGGGCCCACTGTGAGTGTCTCTACCGAAAGGAATAAAAAGGGGGGATAAACTGCCCCGCGGGGGGATCGAACCCACGACTCCCTGGTCGAGCTGGTTCGGTTGAACCGACAGGCTATGCTTCGGTTTGTTAACTGAAGGAGGGGGCTAGGCAACTTATACAGCGAAAAAGAGCGGCCTTCCTCTGCCTGGCGACAGAGGAGCCAACCACGACATCGGTGACAACAGTGGCGATCTCCGGCAAGGAGAACCAGCGGCGGGGACTGCGGATGTTGCGGGGGTTCGGTTCCCGAGGTTAGGACATGACGAAGCAGCGGCAGGAGGGGTGCTCGAGCTCGAGCAGAGCTCGGCTCGGCCATGGCGATGCAAGGCGAGGCTTGCTGCGAGCACGGAGGCTATGGTGACTCCTCGAGTGTGCGAAGCTTCGGGCAAGGCGACTACGCATTGGGCAGGCAAGCGCACGAGAAACAAACGGGGCGCGGCGCGGGGTTTGCTTCTTGGAAGAATCCTTCAGAGTTGCACCAGAGCGCGACGGGCACGGTGAACCCCGCGTCCGTCGCGCTCTGGTGCTACGCGGGCCACGAACGGCGAAACGCCACGGGAAAGCATGGATCTGAGCGGGGGGATACCTCCTTACCTATCGCGAGACGGCGTCGACGCGGGGGCACCGAGGCAACGGCGATGAGGCGACGACCACCGGCGCTCTTCTGCACGAGACGAAGACGAAGAAGATCGGGGGGAGGACGGCGGCTAGCTGGCCTTGGTGCTCCCTCGAGCTGTCGAGGAAGGAGAGGCGACACGGAGGCGACGTTCCCACACACCGGAGGCTCCGAGAAACGGTGGAGGGATCACCCCGAGCTCGAGCTTGCGCTCGGCCGAAGCATGGCGGCAGGGCGACGGCTATGGCGTGGGCTCTTATCTGAGCGGCGGCGCAAGGTGGGAGAGGGCCGGAATGGGTCGAGGAAGGCTAGGGCTCGCTTGGGGACACGTTATAAAGGGCGCCCGGAGCTGTTCCGGCCGTCAAATCACTCGGGCGCCGACGTGGCGACCCTGGATGGCCTGCCGTACAGGTTGACGACGACGCGAACGCGTCGGGGGCTTGCTGGGCTGCGGCTGGCACGGGGCTCGCTGCGGCTGCGGTTGTTGAGCCAGGAGGGGCCCAACTGGGTTGCACTCTCTCCCAGTCGAAATAAAAGGGTTTTCCCTTTTTAAATAAAGCAGCAAACAAAATCTAAAACCCAGGGAAGATGGAAAAGGTTTTTGAGAAAACCCAAAAAAGATTTGTACTCACAAAATTACACCCTATTTAATAAAAATAGCTTGGGCATTTTTAGGGCAATTAAATAATTCACTTATATTTATAATTGGAATCTGTTTGCAAATAATTAAAAACAAAAATATATGAAAAACATGATTGAGAGTTGATTTATAAATCTTAACAGAATATATAGAAGAAGTGTGGCATTTCTTTATTGAAATTAAAACAAGTAAAACATCACATGTTGCAATAATTTGAAAAAGGAGAGGTGGCATAGTTTGAGAAATTGAGGAGGGAGGATACACAGCAAGTTTGCACACCACACCACAACACACATACTCACAACAACATCACCACATAAGCAAAGCATGATGCAAAACATGAATGATGCTATGATACCATGATGTAAGAAATGACATGAAACAAAATATTGATATTCAAACCACATATGGCAAAACATGGATGGTTCATATATGGAAAATTATTACAAGGATGGCAAGGGATGCACTTGGGCTGTTACAGGCATTTCCCGCCTTAGGATTTTGGTGATGACAAAAACACACCTTGTGGTCTAATCGTGTGCCAAGTTCCTCGGGTACACATTGTTTCGTACAAGACGATTAGGCATTCCCTCCGGACGGAAAAGAACAAAGACGCTGTTTTCTACCTGTTTATTTCTTTGGTCGAAACCCGTACTATTAAGAGGGAATCCTCATCGGAAGGTATTGGGTGAATCAATGCACGTACACATTCCTTTTCACCCACTACATATCCTTCCAGTCATTGAGAGAGAGGTCCTCAAACTCTTACCAAAACATTGGTTTTTACTCCCCAACAGTTGTATCGCTGGTTCGAGCGGTTGTACCGCTTGGCCGGTATGTCTGGTGCAAATACCGCCCCAAAGGTGATACCCTGGGGTTCTTATATGAGGATTGATGTGAGAGGTTGTACCGCTGCCTCTGGGCCGTTGTGCCACTTATGATTTGGCCAATCCTGGATAATAGCTTCAGACAGTTGTATCGGCCCAGTACAGCCCTACCACCGGACAGGTCTCTATCGTGGCGCGGTGGTGGCCCGGTTGTTCCGGTCAACTCGTTTTGAGCGGAACTACCGGTGTCCGGAGCAGTTGTACCTCTCGGGAGTTAGCCACCACCTGTGCTCGGTCCTGGCGGTTGCATCGGTGCATCCACCGTCTCAACTTCCAGTCGGGGGTTATTCCTCTCTGGTTTTAAGGCGGTTGTTGAGCAGTGGTGGAGCGGTTGTTCCAGTTACTTTTTTCAACTGGACTACTGCCCACACTACCAGTTGTACCGCTCGGTAGGGTTTCTGCAAGGTACCCGTGTTTTCCGGTTGTGCCGATACGCATAGCGGTTGTACCGCTGCAGTGTAAAAACTGTTGTAACAGTTGGATATGGGGGACACTATGTAAGGGGGTGGTTCTTCCACCTACCTCCTTACCTCTTGCCTCACTCTCTCTCCTTCATTGACAGCCTTCAAGCTTTCTTGCCCGATCTCTCTTCCTAGCCACTCAAACTTGTTGATTTGCTAAGGATTGAAGGAGAATACCTAGATCTACACTTTAACCAATGGAAATTCGATTCCCTCATACTTTCGTGTGTGGATTTTGCTACTCTTGGGTGTTTAAGCACCTTAGATGGAAGAGGTCACCTCAAAGCCATATTCCATTGTGGTGAAGCTTCGTGGTGTTGTTGGGAACCTCCAATTAAGATGTGGAGATTGCCCCAACCTTGTTTGTAAAGGTTCGATCGTCGCCTTCAAGGGCACCACTAGTGGAATCATGACATCTCGCATTGTGGGAGGGCGTGAGGAGAATACGGTGGCCCTAGTGGATTGTTGGGGGGCATTGTGCCTCCAGACCGCTCCAACGAAGACATACTTCCCCTCAAAGGTAAGGAACTTCGGTAACTCATCCTCGTCTCCACCAGTTCCACTTGTGGTTATTTCTTACCTTCACTCTGTGCAAACTTTACTTTTGTTGTATCCTTTGCTTACTTGTAGTGATTTTTGTTGCTAGCATCATATAGGTTGTTCACCTAGTTGCATATCTAGATAACCTATTTGTTCCTAAACCTAATTTGTTAAGAAAAGCTAAAAATTGGTAGTTGCCTATTCACCCCGTTGTTGTCAACCATATCGTTCCGTTCAACTGGTATTAGAGCTATGTCTCTTTTAAAGTCTTAACCGCCCTAAGAGTATGGTTGACGACACGAGTGGCGGAGGTGAGAACTTCGCTGCCTGGTCTGCGATCGTAGTCACTCGTGATGATTTGAATGAGGCCATCGCCTCTCTCAATTCATCCATGGTGGACGAGGTCAAGGACATGCTAAATAAATTCCTTGAGAATCTTAAACTCCCCATCGACCCGAAGGATTTGGTTAATCCATTCGCTACGAATACGGATGTCGATTTCGTTAGGGAAACGACTAGTACCAAGCTCCCCAATCCTCTCGTGGAGTTAATGGATCGGGCACCCATGTCGCGGCTGCCCCTCCCCAGTCCTATGGTGGACCGGTTCCCTCACCTCATATTAACCCTACTGGGCCCCCACCCAAGCTTGATTTGACTAACTTTCCTAATTGGGTTTTTCGTATCAAGTCTCATTTGAATCGCAGCACAACACAATTATGGAGGGTGATCGCGCAAGGCTTTCATACTCACGACCGCAACAACATGACTCCAAGAGAAGAAGTCGACAACCAATTGAATGCTTCCGCTCTGTTCATTCTTCAAACCGCCATGCCACCCGAAGAGCTCTCCCACTTGCGTCCTTTCACCACTGCCAAAGATACATGGGTGCACATCAACTCATTGTACTAAGGAAGCTCAAGCATTCAACATTGCAACTTTCAGGTGGTTCTTGATGAAGCCGATGAGTTTGTGATGAATTAAGATGAAGACCCAAGGGAGCTCTACCGAATATTGACCACCCTTGCGGTCTCTATTCAAGATCATGGGAGCAAGGACACGGATGATACTTGGATCAAGCGCAAGTTCCTCACTGCCATCATGCCATTCAATAAAGGCATGTCCTTTGTGATCCGTCAAAGACCGGACTTCCACACTTTTTCTTCAAGCGAAGTGTTGGATGAGTTTGTTGCAATGAACATCTTGAACAAGACCGCGAACAACGCTCTAGCTCATGTTCAACGTTCAAAGAATCCCAACCTTGCTTTGAAAGCCAAGGCAATCTCGAAAGAGGAAGAAGAAGAAGAGTGTTGTCCCGAGGACACCAAATATGCTTACCACGAGCACATGGCTCTTGCGTCAAGGCAATTTTGGGGCAACAAGAGGAGCACCAAGCCCAACTTCTCCAATAACAACTCAAGTGCATCCAAGGGCAAGCAACGGGTGAGGGCATGCTACAATTGTGGTAATGTGAGTCACTTTGTTGTAGATTGCCCCTGCGAGAAGCGGGAAGACAATGAAGGCAAGCTCTTTCACAAGGAAAAGTCCAAGTCCTTCCCCAACAAAAACAACTTCATGAAGAGGGTTCCTCCAAAGTGGTTGACAGTGCAAGAAGAGTACAGCTCTGATGATGATGATGATGATGATGCAAGGGGAGAAGGAATGGTAATGTCTTCCGTTGCCATTTCCATTTCTCCTCCTACCACGGTGTCACTCTTTGACTCCCCCAACGAGGATCACATCCCCATCGCCAAGTGCCTTATGGACAAGGCCTCCAACAAGGTAACCTCCAAAATCAAAACTACCATCTCCACTACTCCTTCTTCTGCGAATAGTGGGGATGAGAAAGAGGCAAAAGTAGATGAAAATTCTTTTGATATATTCATGTGTAAACTCAATAGTGAGACCAAGAAGCATTTCATTGCTCTCTTGGAACAATTAGGTGAGGCCAATGATGCCATTGATTCTCACGAAGAGACCATCACTAAGATGGAAGGGCATAGATGTGATTATGCCGATGAGATTGCGAATCTTTCTCATGCTTTAGAGGAAGAGAAAAGTCTTCGTTTGGCTCTTGATGAGTCACACAATGTTGACTTGGCTAGACTCAAGAAAGATCTTGATCATGCTCAAGTTCTTGCAAGTGTACTTAAATCCGAGAAGGTTGAACTTGGAGTTGGCCATGAGAAACTCAATGAGGAGTTTGGGTTGCTTGATAAGGCTCATAAGGCCTTGAAGAGTACCCACGCTAACCTCAAAGTTTCTTATGATCAACTTCAAGTGAAACTAAAGCTAACAAAGGAGTGTCCTCCTTTTGTGTTAATTGATAATGCTCGTGCTTCTAACCCTTGTTGTGAGCATGTGCACCTCGTGGAGGAAAATGCTAAGTTGAAAGAGCAACTTGAGAAGGGCCTCGTGACTTGCATCCAATGCGAGATGAACTTGAACAACCTTTTGAGCAATCAAAAGGAAGTTGTGTCTAAGGAGGGACTTGGGTTTATACCCAAGTCAAAGAAGAAGCAATTCAAGAAGAAAGACAAGACCATGCAATCTCCCCCTCTTAAAGAAACATTTGTCAAAGAGGGAGAGGGTGCTCCTAAGGAGAAGAAGAACAAGGTGATGGGTGGTAAGGCCAAATGGGGCAATGCCACTCATCCCAACAAGGCCGACAACTTTAACCCTTCCTATGTTTTATGCCATGCTAGTGATGGGCATGTCTATGCTGAATTTGTTGGATTTCCTTATGAGTACATTGAATGGTCTATTTGGGTTCCTAAGACCCTTGTTGCTAACCTCAGAGGACCCATTCAAGAATGGGTACCTAAATCCAAGCATTGATCTTATGTAGGAGTTTGCTTCCGGAGGAGGATCATGGTTGCTTGATAGTGGAGCAACAAATCTTATGACCAAAAGCAAGGACTTGGTGGTGGACGTTCAAACTAACTCATCTATGGCCACTCAAGTCCAATTTGCTGATGCTACAACTTCAAAGGTATTGGGTCTTGGCAAGGTGGTGATTTCTCCGGATTTAACCATTGAGAAAGTCATGCTT
This sequence comes from Elymus sibiricus, assembly GCA_039707655.1. NCBI lineage: Eukaryota > Viridiplantae > Streptophyta > Magnoliopsida > Poales > Poaceae > Elymus > Elymus sibiricus. Next base: position 256,655,129 of record CM077665.1, read on the forward strand.
GTTGAGACCCTTTCATACAATTTACTTTCCGTTCGTCAACTTGCACTCATGGGCTTTTTCTACTTTCTTTGATATTGATATTGTGACCCTCATGTGCCATTTGACATGGTCCCCATTTAGGAGACTTTGGCATCGCCGTTTGTCCCATGTCAATATGAGATCTTTGCAAAGTCTCCTAAATGGGGACCATGTCCGTGGACTAAGAAATGTTAGTTTTGCCAAACAACGGGCTTCCAGTGCTTGTATCGAAGGAAAGCTTCATGAGATGCCTTACCGCCCCACGACTACTATTTACTTAAAGAGGCCCCTAGAGCTCTTTCACATGGATCTCTTCTGTCCTCCATCCTTTGATAGTGTTGGAGGAAGAAAGTATTGCTTGGTGATTGTGGATGATTATTCAAGATACACATGGGTATACTTCTTCAAGAGTGAGTCCCAACAAACCGTCATCGACTTTGCAAATGAAGCCCAATGAAACCATGAAGCAAAGATTTTGATGATTAGAAGTGACAACGGCTCCGAGTTCAAGAACTACACCTTGTATGAGTTTTTGAGTGATGAGGGGATCAAGCACCAATACTCCGCACCATATACCCTCAAGAAAAAATGGTGTAGCGGAGTGGAAGAACCGGACGTTGATGGACGCGACAGGGACCACGATGGTATAATTCAAATATCCGTACAACTTTTGGGCCAAAGCCATCAACACTGCATGCCATGCATCCAATTGGCTCTACCCCCACAAAGGATTGAACAAGACTCCATATGAGATACTCACCGGTAACAAGCCCAACCTCAAGTACTTTCGGGTGTTCGGGTGTAAGTGTTTCATTCTCAAAAAGGGGTCTCGTTTAGCTAAATTTGGTTCTAGAGCTCATGAGGGCATATTTCTTGGTTATGCTACAAACTCTCATGCTTATCGGGTCCTCAACAAGTCCATTGGACTCATTGAGGAGACGTGTAACGTGGATTTTGATGAAAATAATGGCTCCCAAGTGGGGCAAAGTGGTCTTTTATGATATAGGTGATAAAATTCCTCCCCAAGCCATAAGAAGAATGGGTGTGGGACACTTCCTACCCGTTGAGGAACCCCTTGTGGCCGAAGGAGAAGGACAGTGTTCTACACAAGTGGAACACTCACAATCACTTGACCCACACGCTTCCGAATAACAAAGTGAAGGCCCTCAACCAAATGAACAAGATCAAGGGCAAGATCAACCTCATTATGATGGTGATTCGCCAAGTGATGCCCAAGATAAAGTTCATGATTCCGAGCAAGCTCAAGATCAAGAACAAGTTCAAGATCAAGAGCAAGCTCAAGATGATGCTCAAGATATTGTACATGTGGCTCCCCAACCTTCCTTGGAGGAGATTTTAGAGCGTTGCATCACCGAAGTAGCCTCCAAACTACAACATCTTCAACATGTTTTGTAGAATGTCTACGGGAGCTTAAGTAAAGAGGTAACCACTCGTAAATAATTAACAAAATTTTTTGAGCATCACGCGTTTGTATCTTGTATTGAACCCCGTAAGGTACAAGAGGCGCTCGAGGACATGGATTGGTTAAATGCCATGCATGATGAACTCAAGAACTTCAAGTGCAATAAGGTGTGTCAACTAGTTCCAAGGCCAAAGGAGAACCATAATGTCATTGGAACCAAGTGGATCTTCAAGAACAAGCAAGATGCAAATGGTGTTGCCATTTGAAACAAGGCAAGATTGGTGGCTCAAGGCTACTCCCAAGTCGAGGGTATCGACTATGGTGAAACCTTTGCCCCCGTTGCTCGCCTTGAATCTATTTGCATGTTGCTTGCATCTGCTTCACGTCATAATTTTAAGTTGCAACAAATGGATGTGAAGAGTATTTTTTTAATGGTCCTCTTAATGAGTTGGTATATGTCAAACAACCCCCGGGGTTCGAAGATCCCAAGTTCCCCAATCATGTCTATAAACTCGATAAGGCACTCTATGGCCTTAAACAAGCCCCACATGCGTCGTATGAGCACCTTACCAAGTTGTTAGAAGATTGTGGGTTCGTAATTGGGAAAATTGATCCCACTTTTTTACTAAGAGGGTTAAAGGGGATTAGTTCATATTCCAATTATATGACTGATGATATTATATTTGGTTCTCCTAACAAATCTTTCAATGATGAGTTTGCCGCACTCATGACCAAAGAGTTTGAGATGTCTATGATGGGAGAGTTGAAGTTCTTTCTTGTATTCAAAGTCAAACAACAAAGACAATGAACCTTCATCAACCAAGCAAAACACACTCAAGACATGCTCAAAAGTTTCAAGTTGGATAATGTCAAGCCGGCCAGGATACCTATGCAACTCAAGTGCCAACTTGACATTGATCCCAATGGTAAAGTCGTGGATCAAAAGGTATATCGCTCCATGATTGGATCATTGCTTTATCTTTGTACATCTAGACCCGATATTATGTTGAGTGTGGAAATTTGTGCACCATTTCAAGCCACACCTAAGGAAAGCTACTTTGTGGCAGTCAAGCGAATCTTTCGATACTTGGCTTTGGCTTATGGTACCCGAAAGCTGCTTCATTTGATCTTATGGGATATTCAGACTCGGATTGGGTGGGAGACTGTGTGGACAGGAAGTCAACTTCCGGAGGGTGCCAACTCCTTAGTCTTTAAAGAAGCAAAATTGTGTTTCTCTCTCTACCACCGAGGCCGAGTATGTGGTCGCCGCAAGTTGTTGTGCACAGTTTCTATCGATGAGGCCAACTTTAAAGGATTACGATGTCAATTCTGACAAAGTGCCTCTTTTCTGTGACAATGAAAGTGCTATCAAGATCTCCAACAACTCGCTTCAACATTGCAAGACGATGCATATTGAGATTCGTCATCACTTCATCCTGGAGCATATCAAGAGTGGAGAGATTGATCTTATGTATGTCAACACTCATGAACAACTTGCAGATATTTTCACGAAGACATTGGATGAAGCTAGATTTCGTGAGTTAATGCATGAGCTAAATATCATTGATCTTAGCAATGTGGCTTGAAGTATTGCACACCCCACCGCAATCATCATTTTTTCTTCCTTAGATCTAGACATGGATATAGGGGGGTGTTGTTCTATCAATGAGCTCACCCTCCCCCATTATGCACAAATAAATCAAGTCTTTCACATCAACCATTTTTTATGGTACTTGTGCTTCAAAAATGAGTTATGGTCATGGGCCCAAGGTTCAAATCTTCGCGGTGCCATACCAACATACTCAAACATAGGTGCCTCCGGCCACCACCTCTTTTGTATAGATTGGTTTTGGTCGTTTGGATCTTATTCGCTCTTGCTAGATTTCTTAGGTCCTAGGTGTTTGTAACCTCCAAGTATTAGCCTTTCTTGTTTGCTTGTTGCAATCTTGGAGTTTACTTCACCATATTACAGTGCCTTGTCTCCATCCCAAGCCTTCCCCTTCCCATAAACCCTCTAGTTCCAATTGTACACAAGTTGATCTTGACGTCGGTGACTATGACCGGGCGGTACAACCGGTGGTTGGGGCAGTTCAACCGCTCTACCACTCGGCTATATCATCCCAGTTGTACAACCAGGGTTGCACCGGCGGTTCTACCGCTTTCTCCCTGGCCTGTGCAGCTGGCCGGTACTACCGGGCAGTTATAGGCGGTACTACCGCTGCGTCCCTGACAATGGAACTACCACCCGTAACCGCAGGGCGGTACCAGGGGGCGTTACAACTGCTCTTCTAAGCGGTACAACAACTCTGCGATCTGGGTGGGTATTTAAGGGCTCGGGCCAAAGGGGCATCTCCTTTTCCCCTTCATGCTCATCCCCTTCTCCTGCCCTAGCCGCCGGTCACCGTCTCCCTCGCCCCGGAGTGCTCTCCGGCTCCCCGGATCCGTGGGTCTCTCTCGGATTCGCTCCGTGGAGGCCTCCTCCTCCCCGATATCTTCCCATGGATATCGGTAATGCCCCATTCTTCTTCTCCCTTGGTTTCAAACTTTGAATCCACCATTGTTAGGGCATTGCTTTTTATCCCACATTTTTGGCTAAACTATTGGGTGGAAGAGATCTCTATACTACTATCTATTGTTTGTGCATTATTAGAAGTTGAAATATTGCTATTAGATTCGAATCCCGCATGTGCCTGCTCTTCCATGGGTAGAACTGTCCGCTGACATCGGTACAACCGCTTAGCATGGGATGTACAACCGGTTGGAAGACCGGTACAACCGACATTTCTGAACCTCGTAGCAGTTTTCTTTTCTCTGATTCACAATAAACGTATTCCTCCTTTCTTGTGTGCAATCCCCTCATCTTTTTTGCATTCTCTTATGTGTTTCTCATGTGTTTGTGCAGGTGGCTCTGGTTCTCGCTCTGCTCTGCATCAGTAGACCAAGAAGCGAGTACGTAGGTGCAAGCGTGCTGATGATATGGAAGAGGAGGAAGTGGTGATTCCCACCAAGCCGACCCATTGTGAGAAGTCTGCAGCTACCAAGCAACGGGTGGCCTTGCCTATGCACAGATGGAAGCAACCTGGTTGGAAAAACTTTGACATTCAAAATCCCTATGAGGCCCCGGTTGCTCCGAGGTGGACAATCGTTCAGTTCACGAATGAGATGCAAATGAGGATCGTGCATGAGCTTTTTGAGCATCATAAGAACTGGTACGCCAAACAGTGGACCATTGACCTTGATCACTGGAGGAGCAACATGGATTACTTTGGGGCGGCGTTGGCCCTGTGCGAGGAGGTTGACTTGATCAAGCTCATGTCTATGAAATGTGACTTTGATGTGCAGCTTATTCATCAGTTCTATGCCACGGTCCATTTCAGCAATGATGAAGCTCGTACTCTGTCCTTCATGTGTCGTGATAAGTTCTTTCAGGTTCCTTGGAGACCTTTCTGCAATGCTCTCAGATACGATGATTCCGGTCTCACAGGGAATGGTGGCATGCGTCCTCACGACCATGCCACCTCCATGGCTAAGGAGAAGCTTGCCCCCTTGTATATTCGGGGCCGTGGAGGGCTTGGTGAGTCTAAGGATTTGAAGAAGGTTTATGATATCGTGCATCGTGTGTTCCGCAATGTGCCTCTGCCCAAGGTTGCGAATTGGGATGAGATCTATGGCTATCTGGTGGATCTACTAGTGGCTATGAAAACCAAAGTGGGCTCTGGTGCTACCTTTGATGTGTCCAAGTGGCTGCGGGAGGAGATGTACATCATGGTCATTTACCGGAAGGTTCCCATATATGCCCCTTTTGTCATGAGCTTTCTGAACTCTGTCTGGGCAGTCAGTAGGCCTGGAGAGCCTCTTTCTTCACTGAACAACTTCATGGTGCACGAGGTCAAGCAACTTAGGAAGAAGAAGCATGCTGAACCTCGCTTTCCTGCTGATAACCCTGAGGATGTATATGTCACCTCTGATGATGACGACTTTGAGCTAGAGTCAAGAGCCAAGCCCTCCTGGGTGGCTAAGCTCACCGCTAAGGTGAAGAAGACCTTTTGCTTGCAAACTCATATTCAGAAGAAGCTCTATAAGGCACACATGAATGAGAAGAAAGCTCGACGCAGACAGATTGCAATGATGAAGCACCTCAACATCCCAGTGACTAGTGGATCCAAGAAGAGCATCACTCCCGAGGACAATTGGATCTTCGTGCATAGCACTTGGACGGATGATGAGGCCTCAGGCCATCCTGCTACCTCCACCTTTGTTGCTGCCACTGATGATGTTATGCAGGACGATGAGGAGTCTGATGGTGATGATCCAGAGGAGACCGAGGAGTCAGAGGAGGACTACTGAGCTCTAGGGCGTTAGCATCGCTCTTTTCCTTTTGGTGTCTTGATGCCAAAGGGGGAGAGAGTTCTATTAGGTCGGGATTTGCATGGGTGTGGTTATTTGCTTAAAGTTGAACTTTTATTTGCTTTGAGTTGGCTTGTGTACTTGTCGTGTGTGGAGACCTTGTGCATGGTGTGAGACATGCGATCCCATTCTATCTTAGATCTTTATCTTGTCTCATATGCTAGTAGAACTTGAGTATTATCGTTTCCCTTCGTATTTGCTCTACTTCTTATCTCGTACAAATGCATGCTTTTTGTCTATTTATTTCACTTGTACTCATTGGTGGGTCTATAAAATCTAGGGGGACCTTTGACCCTTATGTGAGCACTGTGCATTCCAAAAGCAAATCAAAATAATGCACACATCTAGGGGGAACCTGTCTATATTTTCTAGACCTCCAATGCAAATCGTGTAGTTGTCATCATCCAACAAAAAGGGGGAAATTTTTAGGGCATTTCCTGCCTTAGGATTTTGGTGAGGATGACAACTCACCTTGTGGTCTAATCGTGATAGAGGCGAAGTTGTCCCTGTCTTTCGATGAGATGGTGGCTATCGTTTTTGGTGGAGTAGACTTTGACGATCCGACTACGAACGTGCGAAGACGTCGCGCCTTAGCAATCGCTAAACCAACTCCGAGAGGTTATTGACCACACCGGAGCATGATCAAGCTGACCACGAGGGTCTATTTCCTGCACGCAAACGAAGAACAAGCAAGAAACTGAAATTGCAATCTGGATATTGCGAATATAGGAGGAAAGCTTTATTGATGAAAGTGGGGTTCTGTGACGTCTTGGTCTGGTCGTGGAACACAAATGAAGAACGCAAAGTTGCAGCTATGGCGAATTTGTAATCTAAACAAAACCCAAGTGTAAACGGTGCCCTAAGGGCTGTATATATGGGGGAATAGAGAGAGATTTTCGTGACCCCTTGGAGGAGTGGTCCGAAAACAACCCTATCTCGGCTTCCCCACACACACAGACTCTAAAAACAGCCTATAATGTAGTATTTCGAAATTACATGGGCCTGACCCAAAAATAAAGGTGACACAACACCTATAATTGCCTATGGATGAAATTTATGAAGTGGCATCTTGAATATTTCGTCCAAGCCTTCATGCTCTCCTTATGGTAGCTTCAAAGTGCGAAAATCACCACTGAAAGCTCCATTGTTCTTTCCCGCACGCGCACCTTCTTCTCCATGCTTGATCCTACTCCAATGGCCATCCTTCTTGTCCATGCTAGGTCCTTCAGTCATAAGTAACACAAAAGTATCTAATTTAGGCAGCATCATATGTTCATGAACATTACAAGGATTTCCAAGAAACGAAAGTACCTGGTAATTCAATTGGAGTGCGCGAGCTCTAGTAACTGGTCCGGTATGTATAGCAGCAGGAGCTAAGGGTGTAACAATGGTATTGATGTCCTCATCATCCTCCCCTTCTTGAACTGAAGTCATCCTCGACGGAAGCTCATCATCCTCACCCAAGTAAGGCTTCAAATCTGCAATGTTAAAAGTGGGACTAGCCCCAAAATCTGCAGGTAGCTCAAATTTATATGCATTATCATTGATTTTCTCTAACAACTTAAAAGGACCATCAGCACGTGGCCTTAGCTTTGACTTGCGCAATTCAGGAAACCTATCCTTACGCAAATGTAACCAAACAAGATCTCCAGGTGCAAAGACAACATGTTTTCTACCCTTATCTCCAGCAAGTTTATATTTAGCATTCATACGCTCAATGTTTTCCTTAGTTAACTCATGCATTTTTAATATAAATTCAGCACGTTCTTTAGCATCAAAATTAACCTTCTCCGAAGATGGAAGAGGCAACAAATCAATAGATGCACGAGGTAAGAAACCATACACAACTTCAAAAGGGCACATCTTAGTAGTAGAATGCAGCAAACGATTATAAGCAAATTCAATATGAGGCAAGCATTCTTCCCACATTCTCAAGTTCTTCTTCAAAACAGCCCTAAGCATAGTAGATAATGATCTATTGACTACTTCAGTTTGTCCATCAGTTTGGGGGTGACATGTAGTACTAAAAATCAGTTTAGTCCCCAACTTAGCCCATAAACATCTCCAATAGTGGCTAAGAAATTTAGCATCACGATCCGAAACAATTGTATTTGGCACACCATGCAAGCGAATAATTTCACGAAAGAACAAATCGGCAACATTAGCAGCATCATCACTTTTATGACATGGTATAAAGTATGTCGTTTTTGAAAATCTATCCATGACAACAAATATGCTATCGCTCCCCTTCTTTGTTCGAGGTAAACCCAAAACAAAGTCCATAGAGATATCTTCCCAAGGAACACTAGGTATAGGCAAGGGCATATATAAACCATGAGGATTGAGTCGTGACTTAGCTTTTTGACATGTAGTGCAGCGAGCAAGAAAACGCTAAACATCCTGTCTCATCTTTGGCCAAAAGAAATGCATAGAAAGTACGTCCTCCGTCTTATTCACGACAAAGTGTCCCATTAATCCTCCTCCATGCGCCTCCTACAACAGCAAAAGACGAACGGAGCTAGCTCGAATGCATAGCTTGTTAGCACATGTCGGGTCACGATGCACACGATCACCTATGGGGCCATCGGCCCCTTTATTTTTCGGCGGGGGTGAGTGTCGGAATTGGGCTCCGCAGACCCAAGAAGGTTCGAACTCTGGGGCGTGTGCGAAGATCCTTCCCAACTCAAGCCTCAAGCTCATCGCCCCACAACCAAGCCTCGTCGAGTGCGTGTAGCGAACAAGAAGATGGACACAGCGATTTACCCAGGTTCGGGCCACCTTGTGGTGTAAAACCCTACTCCTACTTTTGGTGGATTGGCCTCACGAGGAGATTTGGGGACGAATTAGTATAGTGGTAGAGCGACCTCACGAGGGCTCTTGGGTGAGGATCGATCTGCCCCCCTCTACGGTGGATGCTGGTGCCTATTTATAGTGGCCTTGGTCCTCTTCCCTAATGGCACAGGCAGGAAGGGATCCCACAACGGCCAAATTTGAAAGGGGACAAGAGGTACATCTTATCCTGACTAAAGGTGGTCTTAGCCTGCAAAGCTTCTGGGCATGACGCAGAGGTGGGCTCGGCGATGACATCTGTCCTACCGAGCTCGTGGTCTTGGTCTTGTGCACTGGAATGGAAACCTTTGGGGGATTCCTTGGGAACCCGCGTTCGTCCTTGCCTCCTTAGCACCAAAGAGGAAATTGTCCCCTCTGTGCCGGCTGGCGCCCGCCTGGCCTTGGTCATCATGGCTCACGTCATCCCAGCCTCATGAGGCCGGGCACTGCATAGGAATCGCCTCTCCTCGGAAGGCAGCCTGGGGAGGCCGCTCCCCTTGGAGGTCTTGGCGCTGTTCCCCTCACGAGGCAGGGGCTCTCGCGAGGGTCTTGTATTGAGGGGCCTGCCGCCAGGCCGTACTGGGCCGTCGAGGTGGGCCACGCGCTGGGCCGCAGGCAGGCAGGTCTGGGTACCCCCATTCCCAGAACGCCGACAGTAGCCCCCGGGCCCAAGGCGCTCTCGGGTTAGCTTCGGGGCGAAGCCAGGGACGGAAGGCCAAAGCGTCGCAGGCGCCAATCGCCTGCGGGCAAGGCACGACGCGTGGCGCACGACGGTACGCGGACGCCTCCACTTCCCCACGTCGCCTCGACAACCGCCCCGACTGACAAGGGCTGGCGCGTGCCACGGGGCCATCATTACCCAGAATGCGGAGGGACACCGGTTGGCCTCCGATCAGCTATAAATGGGCGAGGGAGATGAAGCCCCTAGCCCGTCTCCATCTTCTTGCCTCCTCCCTCCAAACCGACGCTTCCACAATCATGGCGCCAGTGAGGAGATTTTCCGCCGCCGAGGAGGGGAAGGACCGCCTGGAGGGGTCGGACTTGCCGCCACCTAAGAGGGGTCGCGACCGTCCTCGTAAGTACACCGCGACGACGGCGGTGGCCCCCCAAGGGCGCAAGCGCACTCCCGTGAGGGCCGGCACTGCCTCCGGCAGCCATGGGAAGGCTCTCTCCCGCGCCGGTGGCTGTAGTAGTCGTGCCGCCCATGGCCGAGGGGGAAAGCTTGCAACGGGCGCCCGGCCGCCCCGCCCGCGATTTCACTCGGCCGACACGGCCCAGGAGTTTGTGGTGTGGGCGGAGAGGCCGGCGATCACCTGGCTTCAGCTCCCACGCTTCTTCGCGGAGGCGCTTCCGGCCGGAGAGCCTGCCGGCCTTTGGCTGCAGGCCGATGGCTGTTGCAGCGAGACCTCGTGGGTGGAGGTCGAGGTCACTCCCACAGGCTATGTCTTCCTGAACCGCGGGTGGCAGACGTTCGCCCGCGCTCGCGGTCTGCAGGGGAGGCGTACCCTCCACTTCAAGCATGACGGTGAGGAAACGCTCTTCGTCAAGATCTCCGGGCAGGACGGTAGGCGCTTGGGGGCAGGCGCTTGGGGTGCTGCCCGAAGGGCGACGGCAGCGACGGCAACGACCTCTCTACCGACGACAGCCATCACGGCGGCGGCGGCCTTGGCGGTGAACTTTCGCTTGGCGACGGCCGCAGCACCTCCAGCAGTGGTGACGCCTCCTCCGAGGGGAGCTCGAGCGACGACAACTACGACGAGTCGGCGCACCCGAACCAAGGAGGGCGGCGTGCTGCCACGCCCCTGCCCCGGAGGCCATCGAGCCTCCTTGCCGCCGCGCCACCGTCAAGGAGGAGGAGGACTCCGACTGAATGCGAGCAGCGGCGGAGTCGGGCCTCTGGAGTGGCGGTCCTCAGGAGGCCGCCTTTTGCCTTGTTTTTTTACTTCCTGCATCAAGAATCATGGAGGTCCCCGTGGGGGCGTGTAATGAACTATGGCGCTTGCGCCTTTATGTTAGTGTTTTTCGTTTCATGCTTCTAGTATTCATGTTGCTAGCAATTGAAAGTTCATGCTCGTCACGATTAGGATAACTTAGCTTGGCGTACTCGTGGCGGGTTCCTGCGTCGTGAGGTCTCGCCGAGGGGGCTTCTTCCTTGTGGACCAAACGGCTTCGGGGCCTCGTGAGGCGCCCGCTGCTTGCGAGGTTCCAGGGGGGTTTGCACGGAGTCAAGGCCTCCGGAGGTGCCTCCTCAAGGCACCGCATCCTGCCTCGATGCTAAAATGCGCTTTACATAGGGTTAGGGTTCCTTGACAACGAGCCAAATCGTGATTTCCCTTTCCTTGGTCATCCTCCTCCCAGCGACCATTTTTGGTTGGAGACCCCGAGCGAGGGTCGATCGTCATTGGTATGCCGGCTCGCGATGCCCGGCAAGGCCAGGAGATGAGCACTCCTGAGGCCGGGGGCCTGAGGCGACATGTGCCTGTTAGCTCGCTCAAGAGCGTCGCGCGAGGATTAGGACGCCAAAGCGTTGGCAAGGTGCACACCGTGTCCAGTCCCCGCTCGTGGGGCGCTCAAGAGAGAGAAAACTAGCAGGTGCAAAACATTTTAAAAACAAGAAGTCAAAAACAGGAAATGCTGCGAAGAGAAAAATTCCCACCCCTTTTTCGAACAAAGACATGAAAGCTTCAAGTGTCGTTCCAAAAAGTGGCAAATTGGGTTACAAAAGAGAGCAAAGAACAGCCACGTCCGGCACCTAAGCTAGTCTTCCCACCAGCACGGAGCATGGGGCTTCCACTAGGTGTGGGCATAGTCATTGGAGGACCGTGTCGTCCGCCAGCGCGGAGCATGGGGCTTCCACTTGGGTGTGGGTGGGGGGCCCTCCATGTCCTCGGGGGACCCCGGGCATATACAGCCCACTCATTATTACGTGAGAGCGTCACGGGTAGAACTTCCAGAGGTGCTGGATGTTCCAGACGTTCTAGATGGGGACCCCGTCCTGCGTCTCCAGGCGTACGGCGCCAAGCCTGGAGATGCGGGCGACCCTGAACGGGCCCTCCCACATGGGCGAGAGCTTGTGCAAGCCCTCCCGGGAGAGGACCTGCCATAGGACGAGCTCACCAACCTCGAGGGTCCTGGAGCGGACGCCATGGCAGTGGTAGCGCCGCAACGGCTGCTGGTACCTCACTGCGCGGAGCGAGGCCAGGCGATGGGCCACCTCCCCGAGCACGAGATCTGTCCCCCGCGAGGCATCCTGACGCTCCTGGTCGAATGCCAAGACTCGCGGGGAGCGATGCTTGACCTCGTGCGGGAGGACCGCCTCAGCCCCGTAGACTAGGAAGAACGGGGTCTCGCCGGTGGGCTTAGTCGCAGTGGTGCGGATGGACCACAACACGGACTGAAGCTCACCGAGCCAACCCCTGCCGCAGGCCTCAAGCTTCTTCTTGAAGCTCCTCGTCTTGAGGCCCCTCAGGACCTCTGTGTTGGCACGCTCAGCCTGGCCATTGCTCCGTGGGTGCGCCACTGAAGCGTAGCATATCTGCGTTCCAAGGGTAGCACAATATGTTCTAAAGAGGCTGCTTGTAAACTGTGAGCCATTGTCGGTAATGATACGGTTGGGGACGCCGAAGCGGCTCACGAGGCCCTTGATGAACTTGACGGACTAGCCGGTGGGGATGGTGCGCACGTGCTCCACCTCCACCCACTTGGTGAACTTGTCGATGGCGACGTAGAGGTAGCGGTAGCCGCCGGCTGCCCGAGGGAAAGGCCCTAGTATATCCAACTACCAGACCGCAAAGTGCCAGGAGAGCGGGATAGTTTGGAGGCCCTGCGCGGGCTGATGAATCTTCTTGGTGTGGAATTGGCAGGCCTCACAGGATCGGACCAGCACGGTGGCGTCGTGGAGCGCCGTGGGCCAGTAGAAACCGATGCGGAACACCTTCCCCACGAGGGTGCGGGATGAGGAGTGGTGCCCGCAATCGCCGTCGTGGATATCGACCAACAGCTCGTGCCCCTGCTCCTTGGATATGCACCACAGCGAGACGTCATTGGGGCGCCTACGGTACAGCTCGCCGTCCTGCAAACAATAAGCAGTGGCCTGGCAGACCACGCGCTCCGCGTCCTCCTCCTTCTCCGGCAAGGCGCCGCAGAGCAGGTACGCCTTGAACTCGTCGGTCCAGTTGCCGGCCTGAGGTTCCAGCGCCAGGAGCAGCCGGGCTCCTGAGGCCGGACCACAGGCCAGGGTGCTTGAAGATGGGGCCGGTTGCAGCTCCTCCCGAAGCGACGCCGGGCCTGTGGCCGGGGGTGCCGCCAATGGCTTGAAGAGCCTCTCCTCAAAGACACCAGGCTCCTAAGGCTCACGACGCGACGCCCTCTTGGCGATGTCGTCTGCTTCCTTGTTCGCGTCACATGGGACGTGCTGCAATTCCAAACCCTGGAAACACTTTTCAATTTTATGTACCTCTTCCAAGTACGCATCCATGTGCTCGTCCTTCGGCTTGTACTCCTTGTTGGAAAAGTTTACGAGAAGCTGGGAGTCGCCCTTGATGGTGAGGCGCTTGAGCCCTAGGGCGGAGCCAGCCCTGAGACCAGCGATCAAGCCCTCGTATTCCGTGATGTTATTGGAGACCTTCTCGCCATGTTCGAAGAAGAGCTGCACGACATAGTAGAGCTTGTCCTGGGTCGGGGAGATGAGCACTACTCCAGCCCCCACGCCGTGATACGTCTCCATCGTATCTATAATTTTTGCTTGTTCCATGCTGTTATATTATAATTCTTGGATGTTTTACAATCATTTTATAACAACTTTATATCATTTTTTGGGACTAACCTATTGACATAGTGCCAAAGTGTCAGTTGTTGTTTTTGCTTGTTTTTTACTTCGAAGAATATCAATACCAAACAGAGTCCAATCGCGACGAAACTTTTTGGAGATTTTTTCTAGACCAGAAGACACCCAGTGGGTCAAAGAAGAGCCATGAAGGTGAGCTGTGGAGAGCACAACCCACCAGGGCGCGCCAGGGGGCCCCCAGCGCGCCCTGATGGGTTGTGCCCTCCACGGGGCCCCTCTGCACCGCCTCTGATGCCTATAAATTCCCAAATATTCCAAATACCCTAGGGGAGTCGACGAAACACAATTCCAGCCGCCGCAAGTTCCAGAACCTCGAGATCCAATCTAAACACCATCACAGAGGGGTTCATCTTCTTCATAGGTGCCTCTCCGCTGATGCGTGAGTAGTCCACCATAGACCTACGGGTCCGTAGGCTGTAGCTAGATGGATTCCTCTCTCTCTCTCTCTCTTATGATTCTCAATACAATGGTCTCTTGGAGATCTATTTGATGTAAACGTTTGTAGTGTGTTTGTTGGGATCCGGTGAATTTTGAGTTCATGATCAGTTTCTATCCATGAATATTATTTGAGTCTTCTTTGATCTCTTATATGCATGATTACTTATAGCCTCATATTTCTTCTTCGAATCTTTGGTTTACTTAGGCCAACTAGATCGATTTTTCTTGCCATGGGAAGTGGTGCTTTGTGATGGGTTCGATCTTGCGGTGTCCTTTCTCAGTGACAGACGGGGCAGCAAGACACGCATGTATCGTTGCCATTAAGGATAACAAGATGGGGTCTATTCCTACATGAATAGATCTTGTCTACATCATGTCATCTTTCTTATTGCATTACTCCATTTTTCCATGAACTTAATACACTAGATGCATGCTGGATAGCGGTCGATGTGTGGAGTAATAGTGGTAGATGCAGGCATGAGTCGGTCTACTTATCTTGGACGTGATGCCTATATAATGATCGTCGCCTTGGATATCGTCATGATTATTTGATCTTCTATCAATTGCCCAACAGTAATTTGTTCACCCACCGTGCGCTATACTCATGAGAGAAGCCACTAGTGAACCCTACGGCCCCCGGGTCTACTTTTCCAACATATTGCTTTCCGATCTATCTTTTTGCCTCTTTGTTTTCAGATCTACAAAACCCAACACCCAAAAACATATTGCTGCATATTTTATTTACTCTTTATATTTTGTGTTCTTGAGAGATCTATCTCTCCTATCTAGCACTACCTAATCTATCTTTTTACCGTAGAGAGATTGACAACCTCTCTTTCGCGTCGGGTTGCAAGTATTTGTTGTTTGTATGCAGGTGCTGCTCATTGGGTGGTGGTGATCCTCCTACTGGTTCGATAACCTTGGTTTCATAACTGAGAGAAATACTTACCGCCGTTGTGCTGCATCATCCCTTCCTAAGTTGGGGAAATACTGACGCAGTCAAAAGCCACGTCAAAGGAATTTCTGGCGCCGTTGCCGGGGAGGAAGCGGTCTCTTCTACGTGCCAATCTCTGGCGCCGAGGAGACACCATCATCATCTACCAGGTTCCTAATCACAAACCTCATCTCCTTGCAATTACATTATTTGCCATTTGCCTCTCATTTTCCTCTCCCCCACTTCACAAAAATATGTAGTTTTATTCGCCCTCTTTTTCATTTGCCTTTTTCTCGCCGGATCTCTTTTTCTTTGCTTGTGTTGCCATGTGCCTTCTATTTGCTTGCATATTCGCTTGCTAAAAGTCTACTGATATGGATACTCATCCACTTGCTCATCTTTTCAAAAGGCCAAATTATGATGAACCAATTGCTAGTGAGATGAGTGCACTTGATTATCTCTATGAAGTTTTGTTTGAAAATCATGAATCTGAAAATTTTGATGAAGTGTTGTAAGAAGAAATTTATAAGGTGATTCATGATAGTTCCTTGAATGATGAGCATGATTGCAATGTTGCTAGTATGAATTCTCTAAATATCCATGGTGCTAATGATATGCAAAGCCACAAACTTGGGGATGCTATGTTTGATGAAGATGATATTTCTAGCCCCCAAGTTTTGATGAGCAAATTTATTATGATGATTGCATGCCTCCTATTTATGATGATGGTGATGACACGTATGCTATAATGAGTAATGATAACCATGAAATTTATCATCATGGTTTTAATTTGGAATGTGGTTATGTCAATCAAGTGTCTCATGATAGTTATTTTGTTGAGTTTGCTCCCACTACCATGGATGATAAGGAATTTGCTTATGAGGAGAGTAATGAAAATTCTATGCTTGTGCATCATGAAAAGAATGATTTATGTGATAGTTATATTGTTGAATTCCTTCATGATGCTACTGAAATTTATTATTAGGGAGGAACATATGCTTGTAGGAATTGCAATAATATCAAGTTTCCTCTCTATGTGTTCAAAGTTTTGAAGTTATGCTTGTTTTGCCTTCCTATGCTTGTTGATTCTTGTTCCCATAAATTGTTTGATCACAAAATTCCTATGCATAGGAAGTGGGTTAGACTTAAATGTGTTCGTCATGCTATTCATGATGCTCTTTTGCATATTTCAATTACTACTTTTTATGTGAGCATCATTGAAATCATTATGCCTAGCTAGGGGCGTAAAACGATAGCGCTTGTTGGGAGGCAACCCAATGAATAAATTTAGTTTTCCTTTTTCCTTTCTGTTTTTGAGTGTTGACACAATTATGCCTCTGTTATGATTGTGTTTTTATGGTTTATTTAGTGTTTGTGCCAAGTAGAGCCTTTAGGATGATTCATAAGATGAGTAGAAGCGATGCTGAATCTGAAACAGAAACTTTGTGTCCAGTATTTGAATTTTCATTTTTTACTAGAATGTGAAATTGAGCTGAAATTTTAACACGGTGTTTCTATAGAAATTCTTTACGTTTTCCTAATTTTTCAGAATTTTTAGAGTTACAGAAGTATGGTTAGAGTATAGATTACTACAGACTTTTCTGTTTAAGATAGATTCTATTTTCGTTGCATTGTGTGCTTGTTTTGATGAATCTATGGGTTATATTGAAGGGTATGAGCCATGGTAATGTTAAAATACAGTAGGTATAATACAATAATAAAATATGAATGGGTTTGCAACAGCACCTAAAGTAGTGATTTTCTTTATTATACTAACTGATCTCACGAATATTTTCTTGAGTTTTGTGTGATTGAAGTTTTCAAGTTTTGGGTGAGATCACGATGGATGAAGGAATAAGGAGTGAAAAGTGCCTAAGCTTGGGGATGCTACAGCACCCCCAAGATATATCCAAAGAAAAACAAGCAACTAAGCTTGGGGATGCCCCCGAGTGGCATCCCCTCTTTCTTCTAACAACCATCGGTATTTTACTTGGAGCTATATTTTTATTCGTCACATATCATGAGTTTTGCTTGGAGCGTCTTATATCTTTGCTTGCTTTGCTTGTTAGTTTGTCACTTGTATCCTTGCTGGACACACCTATTTGATAGAGCCAAAATCATGCTATGATTTCTTAGAATTGCTCTATGTGCTTCACTTAAACTTTTTGAGCTATAGAATTGCTCTAGTGCTTCACTTATATCTTTTTGAGCACGGTGTGCTTGGAAATTTTTGTAGAAATACTCTCATGCTTCACTTAGATTAATTTGAGAGTTAGTAAATTTTGAAGAAATCCTCTCATTCTTCACTTATACTATTTTGAGATATGAAATCTTTATGCTCATGTGCTTCACTTAAATTTGTTTGAGCTTGTCAAAAAGCAATGCAATATATGAAACAAGTCCCAAAGTGATATATATCCAAGGAGGATATATAAAAACTTTCATGAAGATCATTGGATAAATTAAACTTTATTGTTTGTAATAGTTTTGAAACATGATGATAGTAATATGTGAGTCATGTTAGTGAGTAATTATGCTTTAGTAGGAATATTGGTGTTAAGGTTTGTGATTCCCTATGCATGCACGAAAGTCAATAGTTATGCAATGAAGTTACATCCTACTTATGGTGCATTATTCGGTGTTAGTTATGCTCAATGCTCGCTTATGTGAATTTTCGTTTCTTGGTTTGGTTGCTTCTCAATCTATTTGCTAGCCTCCATTTGTACTAAGTAGAAATACTACTTGTGCATCCAAAATCCTTAAACCAAGTTTTACCTTATGAGTCCACCATACCTACCTATATGCGGTATTTCCATGTCGTTCCAAGCAAATTTGTATGTGCCATCTCTAAATTTTCAAAATAAATTTTCACTTTTGTGTGCTCGTACCGCTCATGAAACGTTGGGGAGTGTCCTCTATTTTTCCATGCTAGATGTGTTATTCTCAAGATGAGTGTTTATTCACTTGTCAATGCACGAGAGTGATGCGGTAATAGGGATGCCCATTCCCGTAATGAAAAAAGAAAAAATATTTACTTTATGTTGTCAAATAATAAATTCCTTGGAAAGTGTTGGTATGGAAGGCAATCGTGGATACGGCCCGCCATGGAAAGTGAAAGTTTGGTGGAAAAAGGAATAAACTTTATTTTTTGTTTGGGAACCGCCTATGATATATCTAGCATGGAAAGTATTGTGAGCTACTTTGTCGTTTCCGTTGACAGGAAAGGCATGCCACCCAAAATATTTTTCTCTCTCAATTTAAACCTTGAGCTCTGGCACCTCTACAAATCCCTACTTCCCTCTGCGAAGGACCTATCTATTTACTTTATGCAATTTTTATTTTTACCTTGAGTCTCCATCTTCTCTTAAAGCACCAACTAGGGGGCACTATGATCGTACTTGAGCATTGGGCATAGCTAATATTTGAGTGTGTTTCATGAATGGATCAATGATTGAGCATGATGGGCTAGGGATAACTTTCTTTAGTGTTGATATTTTGAAAGACATGGCTGCTTGTTGACATGCTTGAGTATTGAAGTCATTATGTTAAAACTAGACTATTTCTTTGAATCATTTACAAGTCCAAATGTCCATGCTATACAAAAGAAAAGAATATGAGATGAACATGTTACGCAGCATTCCACATCAAAAATTCTACTTTTATCATTTACCTACTCGAGGACAAGTAGGAATTAAGCTTGGGAATGTTGATACGTCTCCAACGTATCTATATTTTTTGCTTGTTCCATGCTGTTATATTATCATTCTTGGATGTTTTACAATCACTTTATAGCAACTTTATATCATTTTTGGGACTAACCTATTGACATAGTGTCAAAGTGCCAGTTGCTGTTTTTGCTTGTTTTTTACTTCGCAGAATATCAATACCAAACGGAGTCCAATCACGACGAAACTTTTTGGAGATTTTTTCTGGACCAGAAGACACCCAGTGGGACAAAGAAGAGCGAGGAAGCCGGGCTGTGGAGAGCACAAACCACCAGGGCACGCCAGGGGGCCCCCGACGCGCCCTGATGGGTTGTGCCCTCCACGGGGCCCCTCTGCACCGCCTCTGATGCCTATAAATTTCCAAATATTCCAAAAACCCTAGGGGATTCGACGAAACACAATTCCGGCCGTTGCAAGTTCCAGAACCTCGAGATCCAATCTAAACACCATCACGAAGGGGTTCATCTTCTTCATAGGTGCCTCTCCGATGATGCGTGAGTAGTCCAACATACACCAATGGGTCCGTAGGCAGTAGCTAGATGGCTTCCTCTCTCTCTCTCTCTTATGATTCTCAATACAATGGTCTCTTGGAGATCTATTTGATGTAAACTTTTGCGGTGTGTTTGTTGGGATCCGATGAATTTTGAGTTCATGATCAGTTTCTATCCATGAATATTATTTGAGTCTTCTTTGATCTCTTATATGCATGATTACTTATAGCCTCTTATTTCTTCTTCGAATCTTTGGTTTAGTTAGGCCAACTAGATCGATTTTTCTTGCCATGGGAAGAGGTGCTTTGTGATGGGTTCGATCTTGCTGTGTCCTTTCGCAGTGACAGAAGGGGCAGCAAGGCACACATGTATCGTTGCCATTAAGGATAACAAGATGGGGTCTATTCCTACATGAATCGATCTTGTCTACATCATGTCATCGTTCTTATTACATTACTCCATTTTTCCATGAACTTAATACACTAGATGCATGCTGGATAGCGGTCGATGTGTGGAGTAATAGTGGTAGATGCAGGCAGGAGTCGGTCTACTTATCTTGGATGTGATGCCTATATAATGATCATCGCGTTGGATATCATCATGATTATTTGATCTTCTATCAATTGCCAAACAGTAATTTGTTCACCCACCGTGTGCTATACTCATGAGAGAAGCCACTAGTGAACCCTACGGCCCCCGGGTCTACTTTTCCAACATATTGCTTTCCGATCTATCTTTTTGCCTCTTTGTTTTCAGATCTACAAAACCAAAAACCCAAAAACATATTGGTGCATATTTTATTTGGTCTTTTTATTTTGTGTTCTTGAGAGATCTATCTCTCCTATCTATCACTACCTAATCTATCTTTTTACCGTAGAGAGATTGACAACCTCTCTTTCCCGTCGGGTTACAAGTGTTTGTTGTTTGTGTGCAGGTGCTGCTTATTGGGTGGTGGTGATCCTCCAACTGTGTAATGCCCAAGATGGGATCCTATCCTTATTTTGGCACGAGGGCCTCAGGGATAGAAGCGCATCTCGTCGTTTCACAAGAATGAATATCATTACAAGTACATGTAAGAATAGATGAGTATATGGAATTGGCTTACACTCGCCACAAGCTACATCAATATCACATCAATACAACAATATATCCAAACATCATACTGAAGAGCAGGGTCCGACTACGGATGAAAACAAACGATAAAATGACATCCATCCTTGCTATCCCAGGCTGCCGCCTGGAACCCATCCTAGATCGATGAAGAAGAAGAAGAACTCCAAATCAAACAAGCATCGCGCTCACATCAAATCATCGCATTACCTATACTTGCAGCTGTTGTTGTAGTAATCTGTGAGCCACGGGGACTCGGCAATCTCATTTCCAAGGGTATCAAGACTATTAAAGCTTAATGGGTGAGGTATGGTTAAGTGGTGAGGCTGCAGCAAGCACTAAGCATTTATTTGAGTGGCTAACTTACGAGTACAAGAATAAAGGGGGGTGATTGTCGTCTAAACGGACGTGAACTAGTAATGATCTCTAAGAGATCCTGAACACCTACTTACGAACAAACATAACCCCACCGTGTTCTCTATCGGTTCAGAAATCACGAGAAGAGACAGTCACGGTTACGCACACGGTTGGTGTATTTTATTTGAGTTTACTTCAAGTTTGCTATGACCGGGTGTTAAACAAAGTTTCCAAGTTGCCACGTAACCGCGGGAACGGCTTTCCGAAAGATTTAACCCTGCAGGGGTGCTCCAACTCATCCATCACAAACTAACCACACGCCGCAGGAATAACCTCGACCACGAATCCCGTGATTTCCTAGGAAATTCCATTGGAAAACCTCAACCTCGAGATAGCCCGAAGTATTCTCGGAATTCCTCGCAACAGACGTTCGAGAAAGGTAAAACAAGTCCAGCAAGACCGCCCGACGTTTCGACGAACCCGATAGGAGCCGCGTATCTCATTCTCAGGACACGACCGGATAAGCTAGTGTACAGGGCCTGATAGACATCACCCGAGTTGCCCCGGGTTGGCCCCGCACAGTGCTCTATTTTGGACCAACACTCATGAGGAGCACTGGCCCGGGGGGGTTGATTAAAGATCCTCGGGTTAATTACTCCCTATGCAGGTTTATTAGTTATTAGGCAAATGTAGTACCAAAGTTGGGTCTTGCCAGACAAGTTTTAATCTAAAACGAATGGTCAAGGGGGTCCCCATAACAACCCCGAGCATGTTAGGAGCGCAAAAATATGGAACATAACACCGGTACACAAGTAACTAGGGCGGCAAGAGTGGAACAAAACACCGAGCAAAAGGCCAAGCCTTCCACCCTTTACCAAGTATATATGTGCATTAAATTAAATAGCAATAATATTGTGATATAACAAAGGATATCCATGTTGGCACATGGAAACAATTTGCACCTGCAACTAGCAACGCTATAAGAAGGGTTGATCAAGCAGTAACATAGCCAAAAAAATGGTTTGCTGGGATGTGGAGGGGTTAGAGGCTTATCATGGCATTTTTGGAGGCTTGACAAACAAGTGGTAGGTAGCGAGACATATCGATAGAAACGAGACAACTAGCATGGCAATGATAGTAGTGGTATCCAGGGAAATGATCATCTTGCCTGAGATCCCGCTTGGAAGAAGAACGAATCCGTGAAGAAGACGATCCAACGTAGTCGAACGAATCCTCACACACCGAATCGGTTCCGGAACTCTATCGAGAAGAAGCAATCCGGAAACAAGCAATCAACACGTGATAAACACCACAACATATGCATGACATGATGCGCAAACAAATATGATGCATGTCCGGTTTAAATATGCAAGACATGGCAAGCACAACAATCAAATTCTACACGTTAAGTGAAGCTCAATATGCAACGAGTTGCATATTGACAAAACTCCACATTTGAATTACTTAGTTCAATCTCGATTAGGTACTCAACAATATTAAATGTTTTTAAACATGGCAAGAGGTGAAGCATAAGAAGCTACACTATCTAGGCATCTTAAATGAGGCCGAAAACAACATATAGCATTTTCGAAATGACCTCATATGCATATTATGAATTCGGTCCAGATCTGTCCTAATCATATATTATATTTATTAAACAGCAAAATAAAGTGTGCCATGAGATTCTACACATTTTTCTAGTCAAGTTACATATGTGGAACATTATAATCGGAGCTACGGTTAATTAGTTATGATACAAACCGCATAGCAAGTCATTAGGCAATTTTTAATACAACATCATTTTAAATGTTTTTAGCATGCATGAGGATGACATGAACAAATCGATGCAATTTTTAAGAAATTAAGAACATATAATATGATATTGGCATTTGTCGCCACGACGGAAAGAAATGGGTGCCATGGTGACGAAAACGAAAATGATGCCACGGCAATATTTCTGTTCCGGCAACTCATTGAGATGACGGTGCAAAAGAACAAGTGTGGTCATGTGCGTGGCATGCAAAGATGGTGGGGTGATCCCGGTAACCGGGTGTCCCACATGTTGGCGATACGAATAACGTGGTACCCGCAATTAACAACATACTATACGGTGCATCAAAAGTGTGCACGTTTGGAAAAAAACAACAACAACAAAAACAGAGAAGCGAAAAGAAATTGTGATTCCCAGGGATTCGATCCCATGAACTCCTGAATGCTAACCAGATAGATTGGTGCTTGCTGGTGACCATATAGGGGCTGAGACTAACATGAATAAGAAACAAAATGGTTGGGTCTGGTGAAGCAAAAAAATATGGTGCAACGATGGGGATTTGATCCCTGGCCATCTGGGTACAAAGGCGTGTGGCTCACCAGTGGGCTAGCTGGGTATTCTTGGCAACAATACAAATCGGCCTCCTATGACATGTGTGTGCAGCGGAACTAGGAGAGAAATAGAACCGAGAAAAACAGAGTGACAACCTAAATAAAAAAGGGGCCGCCTGGGATTCAATCCACTGATCTGCTGGATGGCTTTGAATGGCGCTACCACTCCGGCTACTTCAGGTGTTTGTGAAACAGTCTGCTCCCAGGGTTTTGACACATTAAGACCAAGAGCGAGCATTGGCCATGGCGGCTCGGTGGAACTTGGCTACGACGCCGGCGAGCGAGGCTACATGATCCGTGGATGTGATGTGCCGGCGGGGGTGCAGGATCATGTGGGGGTCCCATTCCCATTCGTGGCGCAGCTCAATGGCGAAGTTGAACATGGGGGCTCGAGATCGAGCTCTGCTCGAGCGTCGGCAACAGCGAGGCAGAGGCAAAGCAGGGCTACGGGATCGAGAGCTGGGCGGCATGGCGAGGCTTGCGGGCGGCTACGGTGCTGCGACGTGTGGGTGTGTGTGATTCGGGTGTGCTTGCATGCAAAGGTGAGGCAAGTGGAGGCAACAGCACGAGCTTGAGCTCGCTGCCATGTCGTCCATGGCGGCTGATGCTCCCGTCGTCCATGGCATAGCCTAGGCGAATGATAGAAGACCACGGGGAGGGAAAGAAGGGCTGCAGGTGCTCACCGAGCTCGCGTACGAGGTCGTCGAGGATGGAGGCGATGCTGTGGTGCGTCGGCGAGGAAGAAGCTGAGGAGTCGAAGTAGTGGACGTCATGGAAGAAGGGGCCTGGGGAGGCTATGGTTCTGCTCCTATGCCTCGCATGAATCAGCTGAGCGCGTGCTTGGGATCAGGTGGACATGGCTGTGAGGTTCGAGGTCTTGTGTGGACAGGATGGAGACGGCCGATGGTCTCGGTGGAACTTGGGTGCTCTGTTTCCTTGAGGAAGAGAAGGAACATAGGGAAGGAGAGGAGTTGGAGCTAGAAGGTGGGGTTTTTCTAGGGGGGTGGCTGCAATTTGACAAGGGAGAAACCCTAGTGAGTGAGAGGGGTCTCTCCATGGGTGGTTTTTTATATAGGGAATGAACTAGGGTGGGTTGGATCTCGTCCGTCCGATATCGATCCGATGGCCACGAACGGAGGGGGCTAGGTTGGGCTAGTGGGTTGTGGAGAGGTGGTTGGGCCAAGAAGAGAGGGAGGTTGCGGCCCGTGACAAAGTTTTTAAAACACCGAATACATCCGATAATAAACCGATGACGATGCCGCTGCGGTCTACCGTTCGGGTATCAAATGACCTCCGATTGCGACGAAATTTGGCAGGCGGTCTACCTACAATAAAACAAGACGGCACGCCAACTTTCGACCCAATCCGAGAATATTTTTACGCACGTTTAAAAGCATTTTTTAACGATGCCACGGGCGCGTGTGTGTGTGGGTGGTATCGAAACTGTCATCGACGAAAATGGAGAGAACCGGCAACTACGAACGGATGCAAGTTTTCGAAAACGAATGACGATGTTATGCAGATGATGCAAATGATGCGATGATGAATGCGACAACCAAACGAATCACATGACAAGAATGGAAATAAAAGGGGAATCTTCTGGAGCGTCGGTCTCGGGCTGTTACAAACTGGTTCGATAAACTTGGTTTCATAACTGAGGGAAATACTTACCGTCGCTGTGCTGCATCATCCCTTCCTCTTTGGGGAAATACTGACGTTGTCTCAATCCACATTACGACCCACCGTGCAAAGGCTCCGTCGAAGTACATGACCCAACCGTCGGGCGCCTCACTGCCAGGTGTGAGGGATTGGCCCTCATCAAGCCCCGGCCGGGAGCATCCATCCACTCCGCCACGAAGTCCGCGAGGGCCGCGCCCTTGATGACCCTGGTTGTGCTAAACTCTAGGTGGAAAGCCTGCAGCTCGATGTTCCACTCTGCAACCCTTCCAGCAGCGTTGGGGCTGCGCAGCACTTTGTCCAGGGGGTATGCAGAGACGACCTTGATGGGGTGGGCCTGGAAGTAGTGGTGCAGCTTCCTTGAGGCGACGAGGAGTGCAAGTAGGAGTTTCTCCTGCATAGATTAGCTCGCACGTGCATCCCGCAGCACGGTGCTGATGTAGTACACCGGGTGCTCGACGAGGGACGGGGTGTTGGCATCGCCCTGCTCTGCGGGGGGCGCGAGGGGCTCGGGTGCCCTGTGGGTTGAAGAAGCGGCGAGGGCCTCAGGAGCGCCATCCTGAGGTGGCGAGCGTTGCGCGGCCCCGCACGGGTCGCCTTGCCTCGCGCCCGCGCCGGCGTGCTCCTCTCGGACCGCCACGAGCGTTGTGCTGGCCGAGTGGGGGGTGGCCGCCAAGTAGAGCACCAGGGGCTCGCGAGGACGAGGCGCCACCATGACGGGTCGGCTCGTGAGGTACCTCTTGAGGTCCTCGAAAGCTGCGTCTGCTTCCGGGGTCCACTCGAAGGGGCCCTTCCTCTTCATGAGCTTGAAGAAGGGGAGGGCGCGCTCGCCAAGCTTGGAGATGAAGCGTCCCAAAGGTGTTACGCAGCCCGCCAGTTTCTGCATTTCCTTGAGGGTCTGAGGGGGTGCATCTTCCCGATTGCCTTGACTTCTCTAGGTTTGCCTCGATCCCTCGATGCGACACCAAGAAACCAAGTAGCTTGCCGGATGGGACCCCAAAAACGCAGTTTTCTGGGTTGAGCTTTAGGTTCACTCGACGTAGGCTGGCGAACGTCTCCTCCAGATCCTCGATCACGGTCCTCGCCTCCCGCGACTTGACCACGATGTCATCGACGTACGCCTCCGCATTTCTCCCGAGATACGGCCCTAGGGCGATGCACGTTAACCGCTGAAAGGTCGCGTCGACGTTTCGCAGCCCGAAGGGCATGCAAGTGTAGCAATACACGCCGCTCGGGGAGAGGAAAGTCGTCTTCTGGACGTACTCCGATGCCATCTTTATTTGGTGGTAACCTGAGAAAGCATCCAGAAAGCATAGCAGATCGCACTCGGCGGTGGAGTCCATGATCTGGTCGATGCATGGGAGTGGGAAGGGGTTCTGAGGACAAGCCTTGTTGAGACTCGTGAAGTCGATGCACATGCGCTCCTTCCCTCCCTTCTTGGGGACAATTACTGGATTGGCCAGCCAATCTGGGTGCCCCACTTCCTGAATGACTCCGGCTTCCTGCAGCTTGCCGACCTCTCGAATGATGAACGCTTGCTTATCTTGTTCTTGTCATCTCGCCTTTTTCTTCACTGGGCGCGCATCGCGGTACACCATCATGTAGTGCTGGATCACCTCTCTCGGGACGCCCATCAGGTCGCACGCCTCCCACGCAAACACATCCTTGTTCGTGCGGAGGAAGTCAACCAGCACCTTCTCTTGCTCCGGAGGAAGGCCGGCGCCGATAGTGAAGGTGTGGCCCGGGCTCCCGTCATCCACAAGCACCTGCTTCGTCTCAGCCCGGTCTTGAGAGAACAATTGTTTCTTCTTCGCGGGTGCGGCCCTCGGAGCCTGCGCGACGCTCTCGGCGTCGGGGCGTGAGGCCGCTACGGCCTTGTAGACGAGCTTGAGGGCTCGAACCGCGTCCTTGGTGTCTCTGGCCACAATGCTGATGCCACTGCTACCAGGCATCTTGATGATGTTGTAGCCTGGGTGGGTCGCCACCTAGAACTTGGCAAGGGCCGGGTACCCCAGGATGGCATTGTACGGGAGGCCGATGCGGGCCACGTCGAAGTT
Source organism: Elymus sibiricus (assembly GCA_039707655.1). Taxonomy (NCBI): domain Eukaryota; kingdom Viridiplantae; phylum Streptophyta; class Magnoliopsida; order Poales; family Poaceae; genus Elymus; species Elymus sibiricus. The sequence goes on from CM077665.1 coordinate 256,681,823, forward strand.
GATCAGCTCGGTGCGGTAGTTGTCACGAGTGCCGAAGGTGACGGGGCGGCGCACCTGCCCCGAGGGGGTGGCAGAGCCTCTGACCACCCCAGAGAAGGGTCTGGAAGGCGCGAGCTGGTCTAGGGCACCTGGAGCATGTCGAAGGCCTCCACGGAAAGGACGTTGAGGTCGGCGCCGCCATCGATGAGGGTCTTGGTGACCGCAACGTAGCTGATGGTGGGCGTGCACAACATGGGAGCGCGCCGGCAGTGACCATCGTCCTGGGATGGTCCCTGGAGTCGAAGGTGATGTCGGTCTCCGGGCTCGCCCTTCTTGGCGGGGCCTCGGGCCGCGCTGAGCTGCACCCGCCTGGCTAAGAAGCTGCTTGACCTGGCGACCGGACGCGGGCGTCTGCGGTCCGCCGAGGATACAAGCGACCGCGGGCATGGCCGGGCAGCCTGCAGCGTCCCCACAAACCACGGGCTGCCAAGCCTGGGGAGCGGCACCTGCCATGGAGATGGCGAGGCGAAGCGCGGCTGATGAAGAAGGAGCTTCGACACGCCCCTGTAGGTTGCTTCTGTCGGAGCCTTGGCCTTGACTGTATGCATGTTGATGGGTTCTGCTACTACTGCCAGTGCATAAGTCAGGGGCACTGGGTAACCCAGTCCTAGTGCAGCGACAGGAGCCCCCGGGTCTGGCCCGAACGTGCTCGCCAAGTGTCGTTGGGTCAGGCCCAAATTTTATGCACAGGCGTGCAATGTGAGGGAGTAACTGCCGACATTCAAGCCAGCACTTACTACTACCTCAGGATGTTTCCTCCACGCGAGCCGCATGCATTGCGGGGAGTTTGCGGTGGGTGCGCATGGCAAAAAAGGCGTGGGAGTGGCAGAAACTGCAGCGCCTGGGATTGGAGCAATGGGGCGGTTACCTGTTCGCCCGTGATCGTGGGTAGAGGGATTGGTGGAGATGGGCGGCCGCCTTGGAGTGGAGGAGAGCCAGCCCCCCTGCCCCTCCCTATAAATTGCAGGGTCACAGCGGGCGATGCTCATCCATCCCCTTTTCCACCTCAATCTCAAGTTTACACAGCTTGCCCTTGTTCTCCGGTCGCCGGGCCGTCTCTTCCCTCCTGATGGTTAGGGGGGAGGATCAGACGAGTGCGCCTGGCATTGCAGGGTCTTCTTTTTGTGTCCGTGCCCAGCCCCCGGCTTGGGTCGATGGTTTTGGACTGAGAGCTGGCGGGAGAGGCCTTGGACGGGGAAGCGGACGGTGCGGCAGCTGCGCCAGGGGCAGCTGCGGTGTGACACCCGTCGCTGCGTCGCCGGCTGCTTCAGTCTTGGCGGTACACTACGCGGACGACATCACGCCGGAGTCCATAGCAGAGGCACAGTGTTGTGGTCGACCGCGGTCCCTGCGCTCTTTCTTCAAGGCGACGAAGGAAGATCGTCTGTACGGCCATCGGCTGCCCGTGAGTGGTCGCAGCAGTGGTCCATCATGGGTCATGGAAGAGTTCCCCACCCATGGCATTATGTATTCTGGTCATGGGTGAGAACCTTCTTCCAGCGTGTACTCCTTAAGGGCAGGGAGTCTTCTCTGCCTCGGGTCGAAGAGGACGACCATGCTCTCTGTGAGGCTCTTCGGGAAGCTTGGCGTTCGCCTCGGCTACCGCGTCGGGGGCTCGGACGACGGCGGAGGTGCCCCTTTGAGCGGTGATGATGAGGAAGATGATAGCGGCAGCAACCCACGACGTTTCTTGAGCGGAGATGGATGCTCCGACGCGTTGTGATTGCCGGCAGCACCATCATCACCAGCTGTGCTCCGGCAGCGCCACCATCTGCACCTGCCCTCCGTCTTCTTCCTCCCTGCCGGCTTCGTCCGCCCTGCCTCGGGGCAGGATCCCCATGATCCTCCAGGGGCGCGTCCCGCTGTCTCTGGCGGGGAGGCGCAGAGTCCCAGCCAGGCGCTCCTTTTGCCGCCTTCTTCTTCTCCACCTAATCCCTAGGAGGAGAGGGGCAAGAAAGGCATTACGTGGCACTTATATTTTTATAAATCAAAAGATGTAGGCGCTTGCCAAGTTTTAGCTAATCATAATGTAATCTTTATCCATTTTGTATTGAAAATGAATGAAAAAATGTCGTTTTTCTTCCTTAAGTATTGTCCCTTTCTCCTTTTGTTTATACTGTGTCTGCATGTTTGCCCTTACCGCACGGAACTATTTGCCGGGTCAGTAATAACAGCGAGCACTAAAGGGGGAGCGAGCCGCCGGCAGCATGCTGGTATCAGTCCCCGGCAAGGCTCCTTGTCGGTATCGGCGTAGCCCCCCAGAGCTGATAAGCGATAGGAGCAGGGGGACGGCTCGTCCCGACAAGGGTTTCCATTCCGTGAAGGACTTCATTGTACACAGTTAAAGAGGATAGCAAGGGTTTCCTTAAGGGAGCAAATGGCTTTGAGCTTGGAATATGCGATTGATACTTATCTTTTCTGGCAGTATTCCTTTCTGGAGTACGACGGGCCATCGTCCTTGTTTCTCCGCCCTCCTTCCTTGTTTTCCTGATGGTCAAACATGTAGGCCAAGAGGCCATCGTGCTCTGGCAAGAGAGAACGCAGTAACAAGGATAATAGGCTCATCAAGTACTCTAGCAAATTTCTAAAACTTAAAAGCGATAACATTGCAACATAAAAACGCATAGCAAAACATGCGGTTGGATGGTATGATGCAATGCCTAGCTTTATTATTGCATGCACAGGGTCTGTGCCTGGCTTTGTACAAAGGATTACATGCAACTGCGGCAAGGCTTGTACAAAAGGTGGTTGCCAGGGACTGAGCCCGGCAACCGTGCCTTACGGATAGAACTTACGAAGATGCTCAATGTTCCATGAGTTAAGCATTTTGATGCCATCTTCGGTCTCCAGACGGACTGCGCCAGGTCTGGTGACTCGTGCTACCCGGTAAGGGCCTTCCCACTTTGGCGTCAACTTGTTGGTACCCTTGGCGGACAGAACGCACCTAAGGACAAGGTCGCATTCCTCAAGGCTCGGGGCGTGGACCCTGTGGCTGTGATAGTGGCGCAGGGCCTGCTGGTAGCGTGCAGCACGCACAGCGGCCCAAAGATGATCTTCCTCGAGGAGCATGGCATCGTCATGCCGTAGCTGCTCTTGCTCTACTTCATCGTAGGCAAGTACTCGAGGTGACCCGTATATGAGTTCCGTGGGGACAACTGCTTCCACCCCATACACTAGGGAGAAGGGCGTCTGGCCGGTAGCTTGTTTTGGTGTCATTCTGAGGGACCAAAGAACCACCGGCAGTTCATCTATCCAGCACTTGCCGCTTCTTCACAGTCTGTCGAAAGTTCTTGTCTTGAGCCCTCGCAGCACTTCAGCATTCATCCTCTTGACTTGCCCGTTGCTTCTCGGGTGGGCAACAGATGCGAAGGAGACCTTGCTTCCAAGGCTTTGGATGTATTGCATAAAGGTGCGGCTCGTGAACTGGGTGCCGTTATCGGTGATCACCCTGTTGGGCACTCCAAAACGACACACTAGTCCTTTCAGGAACTTGACACCTGACACCCGGCAGCCTCTCTACCAGCGGCTCCAGGAAGCTCTACCGGGAAATGCTTGCTGTAGTTCAGCTTTCTCCTTTTTCTGGTCATTGTTGACGGTGATACTGATGGTTGAGTGAGATGGAGGAAAAAAGTTCTTGGTTCCACAGGAAGCTTCTGCGCTGCGCACTTTGATAGATGATCAGCGATGCTATTTTCTGCTCGGGGTACATGCTCTGCTTGCAATCCATCAAAGTGCTTCTCCAGCCTTCTCACCTCTTCCACGTATGCTCCATCAATGTACTATGGTAATCTTTGTTAACTTGCTTCGCCACGAGTTGGGAGTCCCCTCGTATGATCAGTTTGTTGATTCCCAACTCCACCACGATTCTGAGTCCAGCAAGGAGCCCCTCATATTCGACGGTGTTGTTGGTGGCCTCCTCCCGGGGAAAGTGCATTTGAACCACATATTTGAGATGCTCTCCGGTGGGGGCGACGAGGAGCACGCCTGCTCCGACGCCCTGAAGCGAGAAAGCACCGTCAAAATACATGATCCATTCCTTAGGCGCTTCCTTGCCGGGGAGAATTGTCTCTGGAACCTCTTCGTCTGGCGTGGGTGTCCATTCTGCAATGAACTCCGCCAACGCCCTGCTCTGAATTGTGGAAGTGCTCTCATACTTCAAACCAAAACTTGACAGCTCTAGCGCCCACTCAACTATCCTGCCAGTGACTTCGGGGTTCCTTAGTATGCGCTGCAGCGGAAAGCGGGTGACAACTGTGATCTCGTGGCCTTGGAAGTAGTGGCGCAGTTTCCCGGAGGCCATGACAAGGCCGAAGATCAACTTTTGCACTCCAGAGTACCTTGACCTAGCCCCTTGTAATAAGGAGCTGACAAAGTACACTGGTCGCTGCACCACTTTCTTCTTTGCCACTTCCTTGAAACTGCCTTCGCTTGCTTGCTTAGGTTCCCCTTGATTTGTATCAGGTCCTGCTGCTGATGCTTTGGTTCCTCCCCTGGCAAAATCAGTCGTGGCAACTACATCTTCATCCACTTCTCGCTGCGCCCCCAGCGCTGCACTAACCACTTGATTTGTTGCCGCCAAGTATAGTAGCAACGGTTCTTGTGGTTTAGGCGCGACCAAGGTGGGAGCGGAGGAAAGGTAAGCTTTCAGATCTTGCAGCGCTGCTTCTGCTTCTAGGTTCATTTCATCGGGCCGACCTTTTTCAGAATCTTGAAAAACGGCAGGGCGCGTTCAGCGGATTTGGAGATGAACCTACTCAACGCGGCAATGCACCCGGCCAAGCATCTTACGTCCTTGACGGACTTGGGCGCTTGTATCTACTCAATTGCTTTGATCTTGTCGGAATTGGCTTCTATTCCTCGCTGAGATACAAAGAACCCAAGTAGCTTGTCGGATGGGACACCAAACACACACTTCTCAGGGTTGAGCTTCAAATTAATCTTGCGCAAGTTCATAAAAGTTTCTTCCAAGTCTTGTATGAAGGTTGCTTCATATTTGGTCTTGCCTACTATGTCATCCATGTAAGCTTCCACGTTCCTGTGCAACTGAGGTTCAAATCCAATTTGCATGGCCCTTGCAAAGGTAGAACCAACGCTCTTTAATCCGAAGGGCAAACGTACAAAGCAGTACGTGCCACACGAAGTTATGAACGCGGTCTTCTCCTCATCTTCCTTGGCCTTGAATATCTGGTGGTATCCGGAGTATGCGTCCAAGAAGGAGAGCAAGTCACACCTAGAAGTGGAATCAACGATCTGGTCGATGCGCGGCAAGGGAAAAGGGTCCTTCGGGCATGCCTTATTCAAGTCAGTGAAATCAATGCAGAGCCTCCATTTCCCATTCGCCTTGCGCACCACTACCGGGTTGGCTAACCAAGTTGGATGGAGCACTCCTCTGACCAAACCAGCTGCTTCGAGTTTCTTAATTTCTTCGGTGATGAACTGCTGCCGCTCCAAGGCTTGCTTCCTGACTTTTTGCTTGACGGGCTTGGCATGAGGGCAGACAACTAGGTGGTGCTCAATTACCTCCCTGGGAACACAGGGGATGTCAGATGGTTGCCAGGCAAACACATCGACATCTCGTACGGGATTAACTGAATCCTTGACATAGAGGTTCAACCGATAAAGATCTTCGTAGAATATGTAGGAGCCATTATGGACATCCAGGTCCCGCTATTGGTTATTGACCGTAGAGGTGTCTCGGTCATGTCTACATAGTTCTCGAACCCGCGGGGTCTGCACACTTAACGTTCGGTGACGTTTCGGTAGTATTGAGTTATGTATGGTGGTGACCAAAGGTTGTTCGGAGTCCCGGATGAGATCCCGGACGTCACGAGGAGCTCTGAAATGGTCCGGAGGTAAAGATTGATATATAGGAAGTCCCGTTTTGGTCAACGAAAAAGTTTCGGGTATTTCCGGTAGTGTACTGGGAGTGCCGGGAGGGTTCCGGGGGTCCATCGGGAGGGGCCACCCACGCCGAAAGGTCACATAGGCCTTAGGGGTGGCGCACCAGCCCTTAGTGGGCTGGGCAAGCCAGCCCCTAAGGGCCCATGCGGCTAGGAGGTGGGAAAAGGAAAAAGCCCAAGAGGGGGGAAGGTTTTCCAAGTAGGATTGGAATCCTACTTGGAGTAGGATTGGAGGTGGACTCCTCCACCTCCTCCTGGTTCGGCCGACCCCTAGGGGAAACTCTAGGGCGGCTGCCTCCTTCCCCTCCCCCCTATATATACTAGAGGAATAGAGCCCCCAAATACACAAGTCCACTTGCTAGTTCTCTATTCCCTAGTTCCTCCACCAAATAGATTCTGACGGTGCTTAGGCGAAGCCCTACCGGAATAGTTCCACCACCACCGCCGCCGCGCCGTCGCGCTGCCGGAGAACTCATCTACCTCTCTGCCCCCTCTTGCTGGATCAAGAAGGCGGAGATCGTCATCGAGCTGTACGTGTGCTGAACGCGGAGGTGTCGTCCGTTCGGCGCTAGATCGTGATTGGATCGCGGGACGGCTAGCGATTTGGATCGCGAAGACGTTCGACTACATCAACCGCATTTCTTAACGTTTCCTGCTTAGCGATCTACAAGGGTACATAGATCCACTCTCCCTCTCGTAGATGCTCATCACCATGGATAGATCTTGCGTGTGCGTAGGAATTTTTTTTGTTTCCCATGCAACGTTCCCCAACAGTGGTATCAGAGCTAGGTGTATGCGTAGATGAGATCATGAGTAGAACACAAAGGAGTTTGTGGGCGTTGATGCTCAAATTGCTTCCTCCCTTGGTCTTTTCTTGATTCAGCGGTATTGTGGGATGAAGCGGCCCAGACCAACATTACTCGTACGCTTACGAGAGACCGGTTCCATCAACTGACATGTAACTTTGTTGCATCAAGATGGCTGGCGGGTGTCTGTCTCTCCCACTTTAGTTGGATCGGATTCGACAAAGGCGGTCCTTGAGAAGGTTGAATAGCAATTTGTGTATCACCGTTGTGGTTTTTGCATAGGTAAGAATCGTTCTTGCTAGATACCCGTAGCAGCCACGTAAAACATGCAACAACAATTAGAGGACGTCTAACTTGTTTCTGAAGGGTATGTTGTGATGTGATATGGCCAATTACATGATGAGATATATGTGATGTATGAGATGATCATGTTTTGTATAGAATATCACGACTTGCATGTCATTGAGTACGGCAACCGGCAGGAACCATAGGGTTGTCTTTAATTTATTTTCGCCGGTTTTGCTTTACTTTATCGCTATGAGTTATCAATAGTCGTGGAAGCAACAGTTGGCGCGACAACCTCATGGCGACACGTTGATGGAGATCATGGTGTCATGCCGGTGACGATGGAGATCATGCCGGTGCTTTGGAGATGGAGATCAAAAGCACAAGTTCATGTCCATATCATGTCACTTATGATTTGCATGTGATGTTAATCCTTTTATGCATCTTATTTTGCTTAGGACGACGGTAGCATTATAAGGTGATCCCTCACTAAAATTTCAAGATAAAATTGTGTTCTCCCAGAGTGTGCACCATTGCGAAAGCTAGTCGTTTCGAGACACCACATGATGATCGGGTGTGATAGACTCTACGTTCACATACAACGGGTGCAAGCCAGTGTTGCACGTGTGGAACACTCGGGTTAAACTTGACGAGCCTAGCATGTACAGACATGGCCTCGGAACACAAGAGACCGAAAGGTCGAACATGAGTCATATAGTAGATATGATCAACATGAAGATGTTCACCATTGAAACCACCTCATCTCACATGATGATCGGACTTGAGTTGGTGAATTTGGATCATGTGACACTCGAATGACCGGAGGGATGTCAATTTGAGTGGGAGTTTTTAAGTAATATGATAAACTAAACTCATTATCGAACAATAGTCTAAGTTGTCTTTGGAAAATTTATGTTGTAGATCAATGGCTCGCGTAGTAGCACCCCTGAATTTTAATGCGTTCCTAGAGAAAGCTAAGTTGAAAGATGATGGAAGTAACTTTGTGGACTGGGCCCGTAATCTAAGGATTATCCTTACGGCTTCCCAAAAGGCTTATGTCCTTGATGCACCGCTTGGTGAACCACCCGCTCCAGTAGAGTCTGCAGACGTTGCGAATGCCTAGCAGACACGTTCTGATGATTACTCAATAGTTCAATATGCAATGTTGTATGGCTTAGAACCGGGACTTCAAAGACGTTTTGAACGTCATAGAGCATATGATCTGTTCCAGGAGTTGAAGTTTATCTTTCAGAAGAATGCCCGGATCGAGAGATATGAGACCTCCGATAAGTTCTATGCTTGCAAGATGGAGGAGAACGGGTCTATCAGTGAACACATACTCAAAATGTCAGGGTATTCCACCCGTCTGGCTGAATTGGGGATGCCCCTTCCACCAGAGGCGATCACTGACAGAGTTCTTCAATCACTGCCACCTAGCTACAAGAGCTTCGTGTTGAACTATAACATGCACGGGATGAACAAGTCAGTCGCCGAGCTGTTTGCGATGTTGAAAGTCGCTGAGTCTGAGATTCAGAAGGAGCATCAAGTGTTGATGGTCAATAAAACCACTAGTTTCAAGAAGAATGGCAAGGGTAAGAAGGGTAACTCCAAGAAGAGTGGCAAAGCAGTTGCCCCTCCCGTGAAGAAACCCAAAGCTGGACCCAAGCCAGAAACTGAGTGCTTTCATTGCAAGGGAACTGGTCACTGGAAGCGGAACTGCCCCAAGTATCTGGCTGACAAGAAGGCGGCCAACACCAAACAAGGTATATATGATATACATGTTATTGATGTGTACCTTACCAACTCTCGTTGTAGTGCCTGGGTATTTGATACCGGTTCGGTTGCTCACATTTGCAACTCAAAACAGGAACTGCGGAATAGACGGAGGCTGGCAAAGGACGAAGTGACGATGCGCATGGGAAATGGTTCCAAGGTTGATGTGATCGCCGTCGACACGCTCGCTCTTCGATTACCATCGGTATTAGTGATGAACCTAAATAATTGTTATTTAGTGACTGCATTAAGCATGAACATTATATCTGGATCTTGTTTATTGCGAGGCGGTTACTCATTTAAATCAGAGAATAATGGTTGTTCTATTTATATGAGTAATATCTTTTATGGTCATGCACCCAATGTGAGGGGTTTATTCTTATTGAATCTCGATAGTGATGATACACATGTTCATAACATTGATGCCAAAAGATGTAGAGTTGATAATGATAGTACCACTTTCTTGTGGCACTGTCGCTTAGGTCATATTGGTGTAAAACGCATGAAGAAGCTCCATGCTGATGGACTTTTGGAGTCACTTGATTTTGAATCACTTGACACATGTGAACCATGCCTCATGGGCAAGATGACTAAGACCCCGTTCTCTGGAACAATGGAACGGGCAAGTGACTTTTTGGAAATCATACATACTGATGTGTGCGGTCCGATGAGCATTGAGGCGCGTGGTGGATATCGTTATTTTCTCACCTTCACTGATGATTTAAGTAGATATGGGTATATTTACTTAATGAAACACTAGTCTGAAACGTTTGAAAAGTTCAAGCAATTTCAGAGTGAAGTTGAGAATCATCGTAACAAGAAGATCAAATTCCTACGATCTGATCGAGGAGGAGAATATCTGAATTATGAGTTTGGCAGTCACATAAGACAATGTGGAATTGTTTCACAATTGACACCGCCTGGAACACCACAGCATAATGGTGTGTCCGAACGTCGTAATCGAACCTTATTGGATATGGTGCGATCTATGATGTCTCTTGCCGATTTGCCACTATCGTTTTGGGGTTATGCATTAGAGACAGCTGCATTCACTTTAAATAGGGCACCATCGAAATCTGTTGAGACGACGCCATATGAACTGTGGTTTGGCAAGAAGCCAAAGTTGTCGTTTCTTAAAGTTTGGGGATGTGATGCTTATGTCAAAAAGCTTCAGCCTGAAAAGATGGAACCCAAAGCGGAGAAATGCGTCTTCATAGTATACTCAAAAGAGACAGTTGGGTATACCTTCTATCTCAGATCCGAAGGCAAAGTGTTTGTCGCTAAAAACGGAACATTTCTTGAGAAAGAGTTTCTCTCGAAAGAATTGAGTGGGAGGAAAATAGAACTTGATGAGGTTGTTGAACCTTTACTTCTACCAGAAAGTAGCACAGCGCAAAAAGATGTTTCTGTAGAGCCTACATCGATTGAAGAGGAAGTTAATGATGATGATCATGAAGCTTCGGATCAAGTTGGTATCGAACCTCGTAGGTCGACAAGGACACGTACTGCTCCTGAGTGGTACGGTAACCCTGTCTTAGAGGTCATGTTGTTGGACAACGATGAACCTACGAGCTATGGAGAAGCGATGATGGGCTCGGATTCCGAGAAATGGTTAGAGGCCATGAAATCCGAGATGGGATCCATGTATGAAAACAAAGTATGGGCTTTAGAAGTATCACCTGAAGGGCGAAAGGCCATTCAGAACAAATGGATCTTTAAGAGGAAGACGGACGCGGACGGTAATGTCACCGTCTATAAAGCTCGACTTGTGGCAAAGGGTTTTTCACAAGTTCAAGGAGTTGACTACGATGAGACCTTCTCACCCGTAGCGATGCTTAAGTCCGTCAGAATCATGTTAGCAATAGCTGCCTTTTTCGATTATGAAATTTGGCAGATGGATGTCAAAACAGCGTTCCTTAACGGTTTCCTTAAGGAAGAGTTGTATATGATGCAACCAGAAGGTTTTGTCGATCCAGAGAATGCTGACAAAGTTTGCAAACTCCAGCGATCCATTTATGGACTGGTGCAAGCATCTCGGAGTTGGAATCTTCGCTTTGATGAGGTGATCAAAGCGTTCGGGTTTATACAAGTTTATGGAGAAGCTTGTATTTACAAGAAAGTGAGTGGGAGCTCTATAGCGTTTCTAATATTACATGTGGATGACATATTGCTGATTGGAAACAATATAGAAATGTTGGAAAGCGTGAAGGAATATTTGAACAAGAGTTTTTCAATGAAGGACCTAGGAGAAGCTGCTTTCATATTAGGCATCAAGATCTATAGAGATAGATCGTGACGCTTAATAGGACTTTCACAGAGCACATACCTTGACAAAGTTTTGAAGAAGTTCAAAATGGATCAGTCCAAGAAGGGGTTCTTGTCTGTATTGCAAGGTGTGAAGTTGAGTAAGACTCAGGCTGTGTTTGGTTGAGCTGCAGATTCTGTAAAAGCTGCTGTGAGCTGTGAGCTGTGAAAAAGCTGTTGTGAGCTTTTAGCTGTGGAAAAGCTGAAAGCTGTTTGGCTGAAACAGCTATGAAACTATAGATTTGTCTATGAATTGTCTGTAATGACCCTGGGCTATGAATTCACAGCTAACACATACGAATTGAACAACAAATTACATATAAATAGATATTGACAACATAAATACGCTCAACAATAGAAGCAAATATTCTCACAACATAATCATGTTTGAACAATCAAAACATGTATAGTTTACAACACAAGCAAATTTGGTTGATATAAGCAAATAAGGTTCACAACAGAAGCAAATAAGGTTCTACAATGGAAGCAAATAAGGTTCACAACATAAGCAAATAAGGTTCTACAACACATGCTTCAACATCTCCTTCTCATGCTCCCTCTCTAGAAAATCGAACTTCCCTTCTTTTGTTTCAAGAACACTGAAAATTTCCCTAAACTCAGGCTTCACTATAAGAGTGAGGGTCGTGTGCATGAGAGCAGTTTTTTCTTTCACACCACAATCTTTCACCAACTTCATGACCTCCGAAATGGTAGGGACAAGGTTGGTTGGAGGAGGAGCTGATGATGCTTGAACACTAGAGGTTATCTTCTCAACTCCACTTTCTATCTTCTCGCATGTCTGCTTGTACAATCGTAAGAAAGGACTCTTCTCTTCTTTCTCCTCATTTTTGATTGAAGGTTGCTTGCGCTTCTTGCTTGTTTTCGGTTTCTTTAAAGATGCCAACTTCATTTCATCACTATCATCGGCTTTCTCCAGCATAGCCTCATTATCATCACTTGATTCGTCAGAGGATATATCTCCAGCACAAGAAGCACTAGCCCCTATGACATGTACTTTGTCAAAAATGATGTGTAAATCTTCAAGATGTATCGGTCCCTGCCTTTTGAACTTCAAATGATTGCATTTCTTTCCTGTGCTCTCCTGGCATCTCTGAAAAAGAAATATACAAATTAGGTAATGCAATCATTCAAAAGCATGGCAAATAATAAAGTTGCTACACATACCGCAACGTGTTCATTCCACCATTCTTGAGAGCAAACAACTGTTCTCTTTGCATCTTCCCATCCAAGCCCGGTTGCTTCATTTTTCAACTCCATGAAAAAAACATAGTCACTTTTTATTGCATTCCATTTATTCTTGAATTTATCCTTCGGATACTTCTTTCCCGTTTTTGCTTCCCATTTCTCCATGACATTCTTCCAACCCTTTTTAGTTAAATAACATGTTGGCCTATTCCCATTTTCAACCTCCTCTTTGAATATGTCTATGAGTTTCTTCAAATTTGCATCATCCCACACCGCTTTTTCAGACATTCTTCAATCAAGCAAAATAATGACATAGCAATATATCAATATATATGTTCTAGCAAGGAATTACATAGCAATATGCAACACACAATCATCCAATGTACAAGAACTATCAAAAATGCTTCCACCACACATCAAGCCATGAGCAAAAATCCAGCCTCTACTTGTACACCAAGCTGTGAGCAAAAAATCAAAAGCTTTCACCACATGACATGAAAGAGCTGTGAACAATACTATAAATATTTCTTCCACCACATGACAGAGCAAAAACCAACAGCTTCCTACTAGTACATCAACCTGTAAGCAAAAAAACAGCCTATTCCTACTTGTACAGGAGGTGGGGGAGGGGATAGGGGAGAGGGAGGAGGGGGCAGCAACCTTCAGAATGGAGGGGGGAGGTCGCGGTGGGGCTTCGGGTGGCGGCGCCGGCGGCAGGGCGGCCGCGCCGGTGGCAGGGCGAGCACCGGTGGCAAGGCGAGCGCCGGTGGCAGGGCGAGGCATGGGAGGGAGGAGGTGGGGGGAGGCGGACGAGGGAGGTGCGGGAGGCGCGGGCGGCGGCTGGGCAGGCGGCGGGGGAGGGCCGGTGGCGGCGTGGGTGGCGGGGGAGGGCCGGCGGCGGCGCGGGCGGCGGCTAGGAACCCTAGCTGCCGCTCGGGAGACAGGGAACATGAGGGGAAGGGGGTTTGCTCGAGCGGGGCTCTCCAGTTCTATCGCTCGGGAGGAACAGAGGCCAATCGGTATTCACTTATCAGTGGCAAAGGTGGGTAAATACCATCAAACTATTAGGGGACAGCTAAAAAACCATTGTTTTAGTTGGGGGTTCACCTGCTTCGAAAATTACACTTGGGGGAAGTTATAACTTCTCCAGATTCTACTTCTCCTTTTCCCCCTTTGGTTAGCTTATAGCTTCCAAAAGCCAAAAGTTGGCTTCAAAAGCTCAACCAAACACAGCCTCAATGCCCAGTGACTGCAGAAGATAGAGAAAAGATGAGTGTCGTCCCCTATGCTTCAGCCATAGGCTCTATCTTGTATGCAATGCTGTGCACAAGACCCGATGTCAGCCTTGCCATAAGTATGGCCGGAAGGTTTCAAAGTGATCCAGGAATGGAACACTGGACGGCGGTCAAGAATATCCTTAAGTACCTGAAAAGGACTAAGGACATGTTTCTCGTTTATGGAGGTGATCAGGAGCTCGTCGTAAAGGGTTACGTCGATGCAAGCTTTGACACTGATCCGGATGACTCTAAGTCTCAAACCGGATACGTATTTATTCTCAATGTGGGTGCAGTAAGCTGGTGCAGTTCCAAGCAGAGTGTGGTAGCTGATTTTACATGCGAAGCGGAGTACATCGCTGCCTCGGAGGCGGCGAAGGAAGGTGTCTGGATGAAGGAGTTCATGACAGATCTTGGAGTAGTGCCTAGTGCACTAAACCCAATGACTTTGTTCTGTGAAAACACTGGTGCCATTGCTCTGGCCAAGGAACCAAGGTTTCACAAGAGGACCAAACACATAAAGCGACGTTTCAATTGCATCTGCGATTACATCAAGGAGGAGGACATAAATATTTGCAAAGTGCACACGGATCTGAATGTCGCAGACCCGATGACTAAACCTCATCCAAGGGCTAAACATGATCAACACCAGAACTGTATGGGTGTTAGATTCATTGCAATGTAAATCACATAGTGATGTGAGCTAGATTATTGACTCTAGTGCAAGTGGGAGACTGTTGGAAATATGCCCTAGAGGCAATAATAAAAGTAGTTATTATTATATTTCCTTGTTCATGATAATCGTTTATTGTCCATGCTACAATTGTATTGATTGGAAACTCAATTGCATGTGTGGATACATAGACAACACTGTGTCCCTAGTATGCCTCTAGTAGACTAGCTTGTTGGTCAAAGATAGTCAAGGTTTCCTGGCCATAGACATGAGATGTTATTTGATAACGGGTTCACATCATTAGGAGAATGATGTGATGGACAAGACCTAAACTATGAACGTTGCATATGATGGTGTCAGTTTATTGCTATTGTTTTCTGCATGTCAAGTATCTGTTCCTATGACCATGAGATCATGCAACTCACTGACACCGGAGGAATACCTTGTGTGTATCAAACATCACAACGTAATTGGGTGACTATAAAGATGCTCTACAGGTATCTCCGAAGGTGTCTGTTGAGCTAGCATGGATCGAGACTGGGATTTGTTACTCCGTATGACGGAGAGGTATCTCAGGGCCCACTCGGTAATACAACATCACAATAAACCTTGCAAGCAATGTGACTAAATTGTTAGCCACGGGATCTTGCATTACGGAACGAGTAAAGAGACTTGCCGGTAACGAGATTGAACTAGGTATAGAGATACCGACGATCGAATCTCGGGCAAGTAACATACCGAAGAACAAAGGGAACAGCGTACGGGATTAATTGAATCCTTGACATAGAGATCCAACCGATAAAGATCTTCGTAGAATATGTAGGAGACATTATGGACATCCAGGTCCCGCTATTGGTTATTGACCGTAGAGGTGTCTCGGTCATGTCTACATAGTTCTCGAACCCGCGGGGTCTGCACACTTAACGTTCGGTGACATTTCGGTAGTATTGAGTTATGTATGGTGGTGACCAAAGGTTGTTCGGAGTCCCGGATGAGATCCCGGACGTCACGAGGAGCTCTGAAATGGTCCGGAGGTAAAGATTGATATATAGGAAGTCCCGTTTTGGTCAACGAAAAAGTTTCGGGTATTTCCGGTAGTGTACCGGGAGTGCCGGGAGGGTTCCGGGGGTCCATCGGGAGGGGCCACCCACGCCGGAAGGTCACATAGGCCTTAGGGGTGGCGCACCAGCCCTTAGTGGGCTGGGCAAGCCAGCCCCTAAGGTCCCATGCGGCTAGGAGGTGGGAAAAGGAAAAATCCCAAGAGGAGGGAAGGTTTTCCAAGTAGGATTGGAATCCTACTTGGAGTAGGATTGGAGGTGGACTCCTCCACCTCCTCCTGGTTCGGCCGACCCCTAGGGGAAACCCTAGGGCGGCCGCCTCCTCCCCCTCTCTCCTATATATACTAGAGGAATAGAGCCCCCAAAGACACAAGTCCACGTGCTAGTTCTCTATTCCCTAGTTCCTCCACCAAATAGATTCCGACGGTGCTTAGGCGAAGCCCTGCCGGAATAGTTCCACCACCGCCGCTACCGCGCCGTCGCGCTACCGGAGAACTCATCTACCCCTCCGCACCCTCTTGCTGGATCAAGAAGGTGGAGATCGTCATCGAGTTGTACGTGTGCTGAACGCGGAGGTGCCGTCCGTTCGGCGCTAGATCGTGATTGGATCGCGGGACGGCTAGCGATTTGGATCGAGAAGACGTTTGACTACATCAACCGCGTTTCTTAACGCTTCCCGCTTAGAGATCTACAAGGGTACGTAGATCCACTCTCCCTCTCGTAGATGCTCATCACCATGGATAGATCTTGCGTGTGCGAAGGAAATTTTTTTGTTTCCCATGCATTGTTCCCCAACACCACACAGGAACAATCTCTTCAGTGATGCTCAATCACTTTGGGTTTTGGTGGTTTGGGTTTTGGGTTTTTCCTCACTAATGATTTTCTCTCAAAGTCCTTGAGGAATGGGTTGCTCTCAAATGACAAGTGTCAATCTCCCTCTGAGCAGCCAACCAGCTAGTGGTTGTGGGGGGCGGCTATTTATAGCCAGGGTGCAACCCGACATGACAAGACATAAATGCCCGCAATGTTATGACTGTTAGGTGGATAAAATATCTGGACAGCCGGCACAAAGCACAGCAACGATCGGAATTTGAACTGTCAAATTCCTCAGGGCTTATCATATTCCTCACGGTAGGCAATTCCCACTAGCGAAATCCTAACTCCTTAGTCAGACCAAATTCCTCAGAGACCAGAAGAACATCGTCTCTGTCACTGAAGAACTTGACTTAACTGTAAGAGATTTCCAAAGGCTTCACTCGAAGGATTGGTTATGTTGAGGCTTTTGAGTTGAGCATCAGTTGGAAATTTTTCCTTAGTATTACCTCGGCCCCCTTTAACAGTACGGTGTTTCCTATGACTCAAAGAAAGGAAAGGAAACTACGAAAACGAAAGTCTTCACGCTTCATAGTCCTCGTTAATATCTTAAAGGTCACACCGAATTCTTCAGCTTCAAAGTCTTCAGGGAAATACCAAAGTCTTCACCAAAGTCTTCAGCTGAAGACATTCATTTTTAGGGGTCGACATTCTTCGTATATATGAAACTCCTCAACGACTTATAGAGCATGTGTACACTCACACACATATTAGTTCCTTAACCTATAGGTCTTCAATACACCAAAATCACTAAGGGGCACTAGATGCACTTACAATCTCCCCCTTTTTGGTGATTGATGACAAATAGGTTAAGTTTTAAACGGGGATAAACATATGAAGTGTAAGTACTGAGTCTGAGGAATTTGATTGCAAGATATAGAGGAACTCCCCCTGAAGATGTGCATATTTGAGGAATTTGCTTTGAACTACAAATGCACATGGCAGGATAAGATCATGGAGATCTCCCCCTATACCTTGTAATCCATGCACGTATTTAACATATATCATGAGGAAATTGAAATGCATGATGGAAAATGGTGTCTGACGAAATTCAGCATGCGTGCATTAAGATACTTGAGGAAATAAGCATGCAGAAAGCAGTTCAAAAGCGGCAAACCACCATCGGACTTAAGTTTACAACTCAATCAACAAACACTTCAGAAGAGCGGGAGTTGTAACGTAAACAAAAACAGCCCATGTATAGAGACCCGCTTGAAGACTAACTCAAATTTCTCCCCGTTTGTCATCAAGTGACCAAAAGGGACGAAATTGAGGACTAACACCACTGAAGAATTTCGTCTTGAAGGTGGTGGAGGAGCGCCAGCGTTGTCGGGGTCGTTTGTCGATGCAGGGCCCGCAGAAGTGTCGTCAATATCCTCATTGGAGTCAGTTCCGCGCGATGAAGAAAATGAACTTGTAACGAGCTAAGGAACTGGAAGCTTTTTGTATTTCTTCTTGGGAGGATAAGACCAATCAAAATCCCTTTGAAACTCCTTCTCTTCAAGTTCTTCAGGGGTATATAGATGCTCAAGAGTGGCCCATGTGCGGTCGAAGACTTCATGCAGATAGTAGTGGTTCTTCCTCACAGCGTTATGCGTGACAGTCATATCTTGAAGAATTGCACCAAACTGCCGCTTGACCCACTTGTGATTGCGATCGACCTTTTGATGAAGACTGACAAGTAACTCACGATCAGTCATCACTCTTGGAGCTGTTTCAAGAGGCATTTGAGCTGTGGCTCTGGCTGCTGAGTCTTGTGATGCAGTGTCATCGTTGGTTGAATACGAAGTAGCACGACGAAATTGACCATTCAGAGGACGAGAGCCTTCATCACTAACAGATTTGCCCTTCCTATCAACTGAGGAAAATGTGTTCTTGAGGACTTCAATTGGGGGTAGGTAACTGAAATGATTCTGAAGATCAGCTTCATAAGGAACTGAGGATCTTGTTTTGATGAATTTCATGATGCAAGGTGCATAAGGCTTCAGTTCAAACGGAGACAAAGCAATGTTGGCCAATGTCCTCATGAAGAAATCATGAAGATTTATAGGAATGCCGTGAATAATGTTGAACAGCAGGTTCTTCATCACACCTACCACATCTTCCTCTTCATTGTTGTGACCTTTGATAGGGCTGAGGGTTTTGGTCATGATGTGGTACACAGTGTGAGGCACATAGAGCAAATCCTTCACCAGAAAAGTGGTTCTGGGAGATTGACCTGGATCCAAAGGCTAGTGAAAAACTAAAAATCAAAGCAAGCAAAGACTCAAATAATACAAGACGCTCCAAGCAAAACTCATGATATGTGACGAATAAAAATATAGCTTCAAGTAAAATATCGATGGTCGTTAGAAGAAAGAGGGGATGCCACTCGGGGCATTCCAAAGCTTAGTTGCTTGTTTCTTTTTGGATATATCTTGGGGTGATGTAGCATCCCCAAGCTTAGGCTCTTTTCACTCCTTATTCCTTCATCCATCGTGATCTCACCCAAAACTTGAAAACTTCAATCACACAAAACTCAACAAAATCTTCGTGAGATCCGTTAGTATAATAAAGCAAATCACCACTCTAAGTACTGTTGCAAACCCATTAAAATTTTATTATTGCATTATATCTACAGTATTTTAACTTTAACATGGCTTATACCATTCGATACAACCCATAGTTTCATCAAAACAAGCACACAATGCAACGAAAACAGAATTTGTCTTAAACAGAACAGTCTATAGTAATCTGTACTCTAACCATACTTCTGTAACTCTAAAAATTCTGAAAAATTAGGAAAACGTAAAGAATTTGTATAAAAATATTGTGTTAAAATTTCAGCTCATTATCGTGCTCCAGTAAAAAATGAAAATTCGCGCACTGGAGGCAAAGTTTCTGTTTCAGATCCAGCATTGTTTCTACTCATCTTATGAATCATCATAAAGGCTTTACTTGGTACAAACACTAAATAAAACATAAAAACACAATCATAAAAGAGGCATAATTGTGTCAACACTCAAAAACATAAAGAAAAAGATGGAAATAAATTTATTCATTGGGTTGCCTCCCAACAAGCGCTATCGTTTTACGCCCCTAGCTAGGCATAAAGCATAGATTCAAGTATTGTCATATTTGGTTTTTTCTCCATAGGATGCTCTCATGATTGATTAATATGGTGGCTTAATTTTTGTTCTATGGAATTGTTCCATACCCTTTCTTAGTGGAAACTGAAATTTAGTATTGCCTTCTTTGATATCAATCACGGCACCTATAGTGCGTAAAAACGGTCTACCAAGTATGATGGGACAAGACGGATTGCGATCAATATCAAGAAAAATAAAATCTATGGGCACATAGTTCCTATTTGCAAGAGTAAGAACATCATTAATTCTTCCCAAAGGCTTTTTAATAGTAGAATCCTCCAAGTGCAAATTAAGAGAACATTATTCAATATTGGTAAGACCAAGCACATCACATAGAGACTTCGGAATCGTGGAAACGCTAGCACCCAAATCACATAAAGAAAAGCACTCATAATTTTTAATATTGACCTTAATGGTAGGTTCCCACTCATCATGTAATTTTCTAGGAATAGAAATCTCTAACTCCAACTTTTCTTCAAAAGATCTCATCATGGCATCAACGATATGTTTAGTAAAAGCTTTATTTTGTTCATAAGCATGGGGTGAATTTAACATGGATTGCAGAAAAGAAATACATTCAATCAAAGAGCAACTATCATAATTAAAATATTTTCAATCCAAAATAGTGGGCACATCACTAGTTAAAGTTTTGGCCTCTTCAAACCCACTTTCATCAAAATTTTCATCAAGATTTTCACCCTCCAAATTATTTGGACTCCTTCAAGGTAAAGTTGACTCTACTTCAGTACCTTTATCATCAACTTTAATATTACTAAACAAGGAATCAATAGAAGAAACACCAATCACTTTAAGATCTTCATCATTTTTCTGAAAGCAATCACTAGAAAACGCTTTTTCTAAAAATTCTCTTTTAGCTCTAAGCATGGTGGTTCTTTTCTTACTTTCATCCATAGAAACATATAAAGCTTTAATTGATTCATCCATCTTAGGTGCAAAAGCTTTCAACTTGAGATTTTCTACATCATGAGAATTCTATCAATGCTTCTAGACATATCATCAATCTTATTCAACTTTTCTTCTATCGTAGTATTGAAAACCTTTTGCTCATTGATAAATTCTTTAATATTACTCTCAAGATCAAAGGGGTTCCTATTATTATTGTAAGAATAATTACCATAGGAACCATAATTATTAGAGGAATTTCCAGGAAAAGGCCTAGGATTAAAATTACCTCTATAAGCATTATTATTAAAATTGTTTCGCGAGATGACATTCACATCTACGGAATCACTATTTTGCTCAATCAAGGTAGACAAAGGCACATCATTAAGATCAATAGGAGCATTTTTACTAGCAACCAACTTCATTAAAGCATCAACTTTTTCACTCAAAGTACTAATTTCTTCAACCGAATTAACCTTTTTGCTAGTAGGTGCTCTTTCAGTATGGCATTGTGAATAATTTTCCATAATATTATCTAGCAATTTAGTAGCTTCACCCAAAGTAATTTCCATAAAAGTACCACCCACGGAGGAATCTAATAGATTTCTAGAGACAAAATTCAATCCTGCATAAAAAAATTGTATGATCATCCAAAGATTTAAACCATGAGTAGGACAATTTCTTAGCATCAATTTCATTCTTTCCCAAGATTGTGCAACATGTTCATGCTCAAGTTGCTTAAAATTCATGATTTGAGTTCTGAGGGAAATAATTTTCGCAGGCGGAAAATACTTAGTAATAAAAGCATCCTTGCACTTATTCCAAGAATCGATACTATTGCGAGGCAAAGAAGAAAACCAATTTTTTGCACGATCCCACAAGGAGAAAGGAAATAAATTCAAATTTACTGTATCATTGTCCACATCTTTTTTCTTTTGCATATCACACAATTCTACGAATGTGTTTAGATGGGACACGGCATCCTCATTAGGAGTACCGGAAAATTGATCTTTCATGACAAAATTCAACAAAGCGGCATTAATATCACAAGACTCCGAACTAGTGGGGGGAGGAGCAATCGGAGTACTAATAAAATCATTATTATTAGTATTGGGAAAATCACACAATTTGGTATTTTCTTGAGTCATCGTGACTTCGCAAACAAGATTGCAAGCAAACAAGAGATCTGACGAGAAAAGGGCAAACGAAAAAGAGGGCGAATAAAACGGCAAATTTGGTGAAGTGGGGGAGAGGCAAATGGCAAATTCTGCGAAGTAATTCCAAGGAGATGAGTTTTCTGATTAGGAACCTGATTGATGTTGATGGTGTCTCCTCGGTGCCAGAGATTGGCACGTTGAAGAGACTGCTTCCTCCCTGGCAACGGCGCTAGAAATTCCTTTGACGTGGCTTGAGACTGCGTCGGTATTTCCCCAAAGAGGAAGGGATGATGCAGCACAGTGACGGTAAGTATTTCCCTCAGTTATGAAACCAATGTATCGAACCAGTAGGAGGATCACACAACACTATGTAAACAACACCTGCACACAAAGAACAAATACTTGCAACCCGACGCGAAAGAGAGGTTGTCAATCTCTCCACAGTAAAAAGATAGATTAGGTTGTGATAGATTGGATAGATAGATCTCGCAAGAACACAAAATAAAAGAGGCAAATAAAAAGTGCAACAAGGTATTTTTGGGTTTTTGGAAAAATAGATCTGAAAACAAAAGCGGCAAAAGATAGATCAGAAAGCAATGTGTTGGAAAAGTAGACCCGGGGCCGTAGGTTTCACTAGTGGCTTCTCTCATAAGTATAGCACACGGTGGGTGAACAAATTACTGTTGGGCAATTGATACAAGATCAAATAATCATGACGATATCCAAGGCGATGATCATTATATAGGCATCACGTCCAAGATTAGTAGACCGAAACTATTCTGCATCTACTACTATTACTCCACACATCGACCACTATCCAGCATGCATCTAGTATATTAAGTTCATGGAGAAACGGAGTAATGCAATAAGAACAGTGACATGATGTAGACAAGATCTATTCATGTAGAAATAGACCCCACCTTGTTATCCTTAATAGCAACGATACATGCATGCTTCGTTGCCCCTTCTGTCACTGGGAGAGGACACTGCAAGATCAAACCCATCACAAAGCACCTCTTCCCATGGCAAGAAAAATCGATCTTGTTGGCCTAACTAAACCAAAGATTCGAAGAAGAAATACGAGGCTATAAGTAATCATGCATATAAGAGATCAAAGAAGACTCAAATAATATTCATGGATAGAAACTGGTCATGAACTCAAAATTCATCGGATCCCAACAAACACACCGCAAAAAGTCATTACATCAAATAGATCTCCAAGAGACCATTGTATTGAGAATCAAAAGAGAGAGAGAAAGCCATCTAGCTACTGCCTACGGACCCGTAGGTCTATGGTGGACTACTCACGCATCATCGGAGAGGCACCAATGAGGATGATGAACCCCTCTGTGATGGTGTTAGATTGGATCTCGTGGTTCTGGAACTTGCGGCGACTGGATGTATTTTCCGTCGACTCCTCTAGGGTTTCTGGAATATTTGGGTATTTATAGAGCTCAGAGGCGGTGGAGAAGGTTCCCGAGGTGGCCACAACCCACCAGGGCGCGCCTGGGGCCCCTGGCACGCCCTGGTGTCTTGTGGCGGCCTGGGCTCCCTCCTGGTTACTTCTTTGGCCCACTAGCCTTCTTCTGGTCCAAAACAAATTCTCAAAAAAGTTTCGTCGCGATTGGACACCGTTTGGTACTGATATTCTGCGAAGTAAA
This sequence comes from Elymus sibiricus, assembly GCA_039707655.1. Lineage (NCBI taxonomy): Eukaryota > Viridiplantae > Streptophyta > Magnoliopsida > Poales > Poaceae > Elymus > Elymus sibiricus. The sequence continues at coordinate 256,704,863 of CM077665.1, forward strand.
AAAAAAGCAAAAAACAGCAACTGCCACTTGGCACTATGTCAATAGGTTAGTCCCAAAAAATGATATAAAGTTGCTATAAAATGATTGTAAAACATGCAAGAATGATAATATAACAGCATGGAACAAGCAAAAATTATAGATGCGTTGGAGACGTATCACACATAGAGTATTCTAACAAATTATGATGAAGGTGTGTCTCTCTTAAATAGGTGTATCCAGCAAACAATGATTGTGGCAAACTGAAAGTAAAAGCAAACAAAAACAAACGACGCTCCAAGCAAAACTCATATCATGTGACGAATAAAAATATAGCTTCAAGTGACATACCGATGCATTGAGACTAAAGAGGGGATGCCTTCCGGGGCATCCCCAAGCTTAGACGTTTGAGTCTTCCTTAAAATATTACCTTGGGGTGCCTTGGGCATCCCCAAGATTTGGCTCTTGCCGCTCCTTATTCCTTTGTCCATCGTGATAACACCCAAAACTTGAAAACTTCAATCACACAAAGCTCAACGAAACTTCGTGAGATCCATTAGTATAAGAAACATATTGCATACTTTAGGTACAGTTATAAATTGATTCTTATTTCATAATTGCATAATAGGTACTGTATTCTAACTTCTCCATGGCTTATAGCCCCGATACAATCCATAGCATAATCAAAACTAGCAACTATGCAAGCAAAAAACAGAATCTGTCTAAAACAGAACAGTCTATAGGAATCTGTAGAGAACCTATACTTCTGTAACTCTAAAAATTCTGAAAAATTAGGAAAACCTCGAAATTTTTAATATAAATACTGTGTAAAAAATTCATATCATTATCACACTCCATTAAAGAAATGAAAGTTCCTGTACTGGAGTCAAAAGTTTCTGTTTTGTTTCAGCATCAATTCTACTCATCTTGTGAGTCAGCCCAAAGGCTTTACTTGGCACAATCACTAATTTAAACAAAAAAACATAATAATTACAGAGGCAATAATAATGTTATCAAAAACAAACACAAAATATTGGGTTGTCTCCCAACAAGCTCTTTCTTTATAGCCATTAAGATAGGCTTGAGATTTCAATGATGCTCACATAATAGATAAGAATTGAAGCACAAAGAGAGCATCATAAAGCATGTGAAAAACGCATCTAAGTCTAATATGCTTCCTATGCATAGGAAATTTATAGAAAAAGAAATTCTCAAGACAAGTGAAATCTAGAGTATGCAAATAAGAAGAATGAAGCATTAATAATTTCAACACAAAGAGAGGTAATTGAGTAACATGTAAATTCTTATAACCATGTTTGCCTCTATCATTATATGTAGGATCATAATCAAACTCAACAATATTACTACATAATATTGATCATTCTCCAAAGTAGTGGGATCATTATTACCTAAAGTTGACACTTTTCCAACCCCACTTTTAGTAGTGTTGCGAATATCATACTCAATAATAGATTCATCATGAAGGCTAGAATTATCAATCACAAGGAACATCATGATTATCACCCCAATCATGATCATTATCTCAATTGATATTCACAGAATTTATACTAGCAACATGGCAATCGTGCTTTTAATTCAAGGAACTATTATGAATCACTTTATAAATTTCTTTTAACACTTCATCACAATTTTTAGATACATGATTTTCAAGCAAGACCTCATAAGGAAAATCTAGTGCACTCAACTCAGTAGCAATTGGTTCAACATACTCGGGTCTTTTGAAAAGATTAGCAAGTGGGTGAGGATCCATTTATCTTTATTTTTACCTTTTACTTTTTGTTTGTGTGTGATAAAGATAAAGATAACATAGCTAGGCAAGCAAGCAAACTAGACACGAAACAAGCAAAGATAAATATATTTTTTATGAGACAAACTAAATATAACAGAAAATAAAAAGATAAACAAGTTAATGAAAATCTGTGTGAAGTTACTTGATACTTGGTGATTATATTCTCCGGCAACGGCGCCAGAAATCCTTCCTGATACTTGTGATCTGCGTTGGGTTTTCCGTGAAGAGGAACGGATTATTGCAGCACAAAGTGGGTAAGTATTTCCCTCAGTTATGAAACCAAGGTTTATCGAACCAATAGGAATATCAATCCTCAACCGTCTTCAGCGGCTGCACACAAAAGAACAAACAACTTCCACCCAACGCGGGAAGAGGGTTGTCAATCCCCTTGATCTTGTTATTTGCAAGCAAATGAGTTTTGTAGATAATTGTAAATTGCAAAATAAAATGAAAAGTAAATAAAGGCAGCAAGGTAATAGTAGTGTTTGTAAATTAATAAGTGAATAGACCCGGGGGCCATAGTTTTCCCTAGCGGCATCTCTCATGTAGGCAGCATACGGTGGGTAACAAATTATTGTTGGGCAACTGATAGAAAAGCGGATAGTTATGCGATTTTCATGGCAATGATCATGTGTATATAGGAATCACGTCCATAAACAAATAGGTTGACTCCTTCCTGCACCTATTACTACTACTCCACTTCAAGAGCGCTTCTATGCTTGCCTCTCTACGTATTAAGTTCATGAAAAACAGAGTAATGCATGGAGAACGATGACATGATGTAGACAAAGTAAACTCAAGCAATATGAATAAACCCCATCGTGTTATCCTTAGTACCAACAACACAAAGACGCATCTTGTCCCCTACTTTGTCAATGGGATATAGAAACTCGTCAGGTTGAACGTACCACAACGCACCACTCCCACTAAAGATAGATCAATCTACTTGGCCAAAGCACATCAATAAATCGGAGAGCACTACGAAGCTATAATGATCATGCAAATAAGAATCTTTATATTCAGAGGTGACTCAAATACTTTTCATGAATAACCTGAAGATAAACCCACAATTCATTGGATCCCAATAAACACACCGCACAATAGGATTACATCGGATAGATCAAAGCGAAGATGCGATGACCATTGTATTGAAGATAAAGAGATAGAGAGATTGCCATCTAGGTACTAGCTATGGACCCGTAGGTCTGTGGTGAACTACTCACACATCATCATGAGGGCAGCAAGGTTGATGTAGAGGCCCTCCATGATCAATCCCCCCTCCAGCAGGGTGCCAGAACGGAGCACAAGATGGCCTCATGATGAAACAGAGACTTGCAGCGGCGTAAAAAGGGTTTCAAGACTGCCTCCAGGGTTTTTACGATATATGCGAATTTATAGGCCAGAGAACGAGGTCGGGGGAGCCGCCGGGGGCCCACAAGCCATCAGGGCACCCCCCCCCCCAAGGCGCGCCCTGTTGGCTTGTGGGGCCCTAGTGCGGCCCCTGGCTTTCTTCTGACTCTCCCAGGTCTTTCTTTGGTCCAGAAAAAATCATCAAAAAGTTTCGTGGGAATAAGACTTTGTTTAGTACTGTAAACCTGAGAAGTGAAAAACATGCAGAAAACAGCAACTGGCACTGGGCACTGGGTCAATAGGTTAGTGCTCAAAAATATTATAAATTGGTAAATAAAGACCCAAAAAGTATCCTAGAATGATAATATATCGGCATGGAACAATCAAAAATTATAGATACGTTGGAGACGTATCAGTACTACCGCCCATGAGAGTGGTACTACCACTTATACAAGCATTGCAGTGCTACAAGCACTACTGCAGGATGCTGCTAACGCGACACATCAATCAGAGACCCTTCGACGAAACTGTGTGCGATCCACCAATGGCAAACGGTATTGTTCAACCTCCGTCGCCAATGGCACGAACCGTGTGCGATGGCGTATCAATCAAATACGATTCAGAAAGTAGTTGCATGTGCGATCCACGGCAGACAGTTTATTCTTATGAACTGTTTAGGATTAGCTAAGATAACAAAAACAGTTAACAAAACTATGTACGTGTGTGAAGTTTCCTTAGTACTTAAGAGCTCCGAGGAGTAGAGCTCCAGGGGATTCTTGACACATCGTTATCGTTCAGTTTCCTTAGTACTTAAGAACGCGGATGTTCGAAATTGCTTCAATACTATTCATGGTGCGAAGAGTGTGGCGGCACCTGGTACTGGGGAGCAGGATCACATGTACTGCCATCTTTAGTATCATTGTGATTACGAGGGTCTGAGGTAGATGAGTTTCCGAGACCTCTGGTTGTGTGTTGACGGATGGGATACACTAGAGAGTAGTGTTATTGCTAGGAGTTGAGTGATGGATAAAAACTCCGTGTATCCGTGGACCAGATTGCATAACCAAAGATTTCGGGAGTTCTTAGGTGGGAATTCAAGTAGTTACCTAGGATTATCTTCCAACAGGTGCATGATGTGAGGTTGGGGTTCGACATCTAGTGGTTCGCTTGTTCACTGTCTTTTTTACAGAGGATAGTCTCGGTATGCTTCGTCAAGCCTTGTAGTTCGCTACGCCTAGGGAGCATACTCGAGCGTCATTTCAATATGACAATCCGATGTACGATCGAGCCCGTGCGAGCCTTACCACGAAAATATCGGACGGAATCTCCGTTATGTATTTGTTTTCGGCTTGTTTCGTAAGCCTCATCCTTGATTTTGTTGGAATATGGTAATTCGAGTTGCTTCGATGTCAAGTGGTGATTTCATATCCATCCTAAGCGGTGTTCCCATATTTTTATGAGAATGCTAATCCTTTTGTTCAACCGGAGTTGTCATGAAATTCTTTTCAACCGGTGTGCTTCTCTTCAAGATTATTCAATCCTTCCAATATTTGCAAGGTCAATCCCCATATTTCTTTCCGGAGTTCGTTTCATCCGTCCTAAGTTTTCCTTGTTTTTCCCCACCCTCCCACCCCTTTTCTTCAATGAGTAATTCTCATCCAAGTGCCTTTTCTATTCATGTGGCGCTTCCGCTATCTTCTCTTCCGTGATGTGTCCGGTGATTCATTGCGAAGATTCTCAGGAGTTTCAAGTTAGTAGTCTCTTTGTTCTTCTTTTCTTCTCCGGTGGATTCAATTCAAGCTTTCGGTGCTCATCATATCCTTTTCATTCTCTAAATACTTTCTCGTGTTGGAATTCTTTATCAAGCCTCTCTTGGTTTTCATATCTCTCTGTTCTATCCGGAGTATTGAAGATATCTCAGAAGATTCATGTTTTTGTTGAAAATCTTTTCAATTATTTCGAGGTTCTCACCTCATCAAGTTTTCAATTGTACCGGTGCAATCTCTCTTCCTAAGCAATTGTTTCAACGGTGTTTTCCTTTGAGTGGGCCCATAACCCATAGGTTTTTCCCCAGGATCTTACCTGGCTCTTCTAATATTTCCGGAGATGTCAAGTTCTTTTCAAAGATGACGTAAGTATGAATTCCATCAGTCATATTCCTTCTCCAAGATCGTTTCAAATTAATTTTCATCGTTGCCTCAACCTTTGCTTATTCATTGTTCCGGAGTGTCTCAGTAATTCATGATGTTGTTTCTTGTCAACATTCTCTGCATTGAAGACGAAGGAGTGTTTCTCTTAAATCCGTGCTCATTCTCTTGAAGATTCGTGAGTCAGCTTCATGCTATTCTTTCAAATTGTTTCCATTCGTGAGAAATTCTTTCCATATCTATCCGAAGCATTTCTGAGTTTTTCCATTTCTCGATCCTCTGAAGGCCATCATTTCAAAGATTTCTTCGTTCTCGGCTTTCAGCTTTCATCCTCAAATTCTTCTCAATGGTTGTCTCTTCGTTCGTATCTCAAGTATTCCGGTGCTTCGTTCAAGTTTTCTTTTAGTGGATCGTGATCTCTTCGTTCTCATGCATATCCATTCATTCGAAGTATTCTCATTCGTTTCAAATCCTTTCTGATGTTGTGTTGAAGACTTCTTCAAGTTCGTGCTATATCTCTCTTCAATATTTTCAGAAGAATAAGTAGTATGCCAAATCCGTTGCTTGTCATCAATTTAACTTGATGAAGGATAAGAATAACATAATTCTTATTCTTGTTTATCAAGGTGATTTCAATCCTTCTTCCAGAGGTTGGTCATGATATCAATTCCATATCCCAAGTGCTCTTCGTTTCGTTTCCGGAGTTCCAAGTTGTCTCAAGTATCTCTTCACAAAGTTCCATCTTAATCTTTGCAAGGCTTCAACTCTTGTTCTTTTCAACCTTCATTGGTTTTCTATTATCATTTTCTATCCGGAGTTCTTCATGGAGGCTTGACATGGTGGTTCATCAAAGATTTCTTTCATTCTCAAGTGTTCTTCAAGATTCTTGTGGTAATTTCCTAAGTATTATTTATCATGCATTTCAAGGTGCGAGTCATTCTCCCTTATCTTTTGATCTATTTAAATTAATGGAATGTTTAATAGTAGCTCCCTAAAATATCGGGTGGTTTCTCTTTATAACATACCCTCCCGATATTTTAGGGAGCTACTATTAAACATTCCATTAATTGGATTTAACCAAAAACTCACTTGCATTTTAACCCCATGCCTAAATTCCTTCTCTAACATTTTCTTTTCTCTCGTTTCTTCCTTTTTCTGCTAAAAAATGGAGAGAGAGGGAGCCCAGCCGGCCCAAGGCCCAGCCGCCCCCGCTAATCCTAACCCTAGCCCAGCCTTCACGCAACCCCCACTCTCGGTCACCCCTCGATCCCCTCCCTCTCGTTCCCCTCCGCCGCCGCACGCACGCACAACACAGGGAGGGCAGTGCCCGATCCTCATGGCTGTGCCGCCCCGACCTTGCCCCAGCCATGGAGCCCCATCTGCTCCACCTCCGGTGGCCGGAGCTCGCACTGTCGCCTCCACGGAGTGCGTTGCCGACCATCCGCCGCCGCGAGATCACGCAGGGGCTCCTCCCCATGCCCGAGCTCCTGCCTTGTGCACCTCTGCTCGGCCCGACGCCCGTGCCGGCCTCCTCGCTGGAGCAGTCGTCCTCGACCGGCCGCCTTGCCTCAAGCCGCCGTGTTGCTGCCTCCTCCATGCCTCCCTCTTGCTCCTCCCAAGCACGCACCCCCATATCCCGATGCTGCCGCCACGATGCTTCCATGGGGCCGAGCTCAAAGCTCCGACTCTGCTCCTCCTCCTCGCCTCGCTCCGGTGAACCCTCCGGCAGCGCATCGCCCCCTGCTTTGTCCTCCTCACGCGCGCCACCCGCGTCCCCTTTGTTGTCTTGTTCGGTCACTACACTGCCATCCGCCAACTTCTGAAGGACATGCCCTCCCCATGGCTGACCGTCGAGCTTGCCCCTCTTGCCGGGGCACATCTCTGCCTGAGCTGTCCGCACCCAAAGCCAGCCATGTCGATGTCGCCTCGAGGAGTTGCTGCACAACTCCTTTTCTGTTCCTCGTCCGCGCGCCCTGCTTTCTGTTGCTTGCCGCTGCTGCCGTGCACAACCTCTGCCGTTGCCCTGTTGGCTTTGACTTTGAGACCACCATGTGTGGTCAGAACCATACCAAGTTGTTGTCTGGTGCAGTGACGATGTGTGTTGCCGTGGACGCATTCGAAACCGGGCTCGAGGCCAAGCGCCAAGATGCACCAATGGACTCGCCAAGCCCCCTTCAGTTCGTCAAGACTGGCAAGTTCGATAGCCACGACTCGTCAAGTTTGTCTTGGAACATGTACGACTACACCATGAAGACAGAACGACTACAATATGTGTACCACTACAACCACCAAGATCGCGAGTACCGCTATCGTCGCGTGGATCCGACAAGACCGCATGTACCCCTACTTCCACGACTTCCACTACAACCCGTGTACGACTACTTCCCTCGACGAACGCGATCTACCCCGAATGCACGCTTCGAAGGTATAACCCCGAGACGACGCCCGTGAACGAATGCAGGTTTGATGTTTGTATGAGATGCACCGCGCGTTTGCACCGTATAGTATGCTAGTTGCGGGTACCTCTTTTTTGTGCCACCGACGCGTGGGAACCCGGTAACCGGGATCACTCCACCATCTTTGCATGACACGCACACGACCACACTTTCTTTTGCATCGGCATCTCGATGAGTTGTTGGATCATTGAAATGTTGCCGTGGCATCATTTCCGTTTTCGCCACCATGACACCCCCTTTCTTTCCGTCGTGGCGACAAATGCCCATATCATATTTTATATGCTTAATTTCTGAATATTGCATCGATTTGATCATGTCATCCTCATGCATGTTAACAACATTTAAAATGATGTTGCATTAAAATATTGCCTAATGACTTGCTACGCGGTTTGTATCATAACTAATTAACCGTAGCTCCGTTTAAAATGTTTCACATATGTAACTTGACTAGAAAAAACATGTAGAATCTCATGGCACACTTTATATTGCTGTTTAATAAACATAAAATTGTGTTAGGACAGATCTGGACCAAATTCGTAATTTGCATATGAGGCGTTTCGGAAATGCTATAAGTTATTTCCGACCTCATTTAAGATGCCTAGATAGTGTAGTTTATTTATGCTTCTCCTATTGCCATGTTTAACAACATTTAATATTGATGAGTACCTAAACGAGAGTGAACTAAGTAATTTGAATATGGGGTTTCGTCAATATGCAACTCGTTGCATATTGAGCTTCACTTAATGTGTAGGAGTTTGACTGTTGCTTCTTGCCATGCCATGCCTTGCGTATTTAAACCGGACATGCATCATATTTGTTTGCGCATCATGTCATGTATATGTTGGGTGTTTATCATGTGTTGATTGTTGTTTCTGAATTGCTTCTTCTTGATAGAGTTCCGAAAGCGTTCGGAGTGTGAGGATCCGTTCGACTACGTTGGCTTGTCTTCTTCATGGACTCGATCTTCTTCCAAGCGGGATCTCAGGCAAGATGATCATTTCCCTGGATACCATTACTATCATTTCCATGCTAGTTGTCTCATTTTTATCGCTGTCTCGGTTCCTACCACTTGTTGTCTAGCCTCCCAAATTGCCATGAAAAGCCTCTAATCCCTCCACATCCCAGCAAACCATTGTTTGGCTATGTTACCGCTTGCTCAGCCTTCTTATAGCGTTGCTAGTTGCAGGTGCAAATTGGTTCCATGTGCCAACATGGATATTTTTGATATATCACAATATTATTGCTATTGAATTTAATGCACATATATACTTGGTAAAGGGTGGAAGGCTTGGCCTTTTGCTCGGTGTTTTGTTCCACTCTTGCCGCCCTAGTTACTTGTGAACCGGTGTTATGCTCCATATTTTGCGCTCCTAACATGCTCGGGGTTGTTATGGGGACCCCCTTGACCATTCGTTTTAGATTAAAACTTGTCTGGCAAGACCCAACTTTGCTACTACATTTGCCTAATAACTAATAAACCTGCATAGGGAGTAATTAACCCGAGGATCTTTAATCAACAACCCGGGCCAGTGCTCATCATGAGTGTTGGTCCAAACTAGAGTCGTGTGCGGGGCCAACCCGGGGCAACTCGGGAGATGTCTATCAGGCCACTGTACGCTGTGCTCATCCGATCGTGTCCTGAGAACGAGATACGTGACTCCTATCGGGTTCGTCGACACATCGGGCGGTCTTGCTGGACTTGTTTTACCTTTCTCGAATGTCTTGTGCGAGGAATTCTGATACTTTGGGCTATCTCGAGGTTGAGGTTTTCCAATGGAATTTCCTAGGAAATCACGGGATTCGTGGTCGAGGTTATTCCCGCGGCGTGTGGTTAGTTTGTGAAGGATGAGTTGGAGCACCCCTGTAGGGTTAAATCTTTCGGAAAGCCATGCCCGCGGTTACGTGGCAACTTGGAAACTTTGTTTAACACCCGGTCATAGCAAACTTGAAGTAAACTCAAATAAAATACACCAACCGTGTGCGTAACCGTGACTGCATCTTCTCGTGATTTCTGAACCGAGAGAGAACGTGGTGGGGTTATGTCTGTTCGTAAGTAGGTGTTCATGATCTTTTAGAGATCATTACTAGTTCACGTCCGTTTATGCGACGATCATCCCCCTTTATTCTTGTACTCGTAAGTTAGCCACTCAAATAAATGCTTAGCGCTTGTTGCAGCCTCACCACTTAACCATACCTCACCCATTAAGATTTAATAGTATTGATACCCTTGGAAATGAGATTGATGAATCCCCTGTGGCTCACAGATTACTACAACAACAGTTGCAGGTACAGGTAATGCGATGATTTGACGTGAGTGCGATGCTTGTTTGATTTGGAGTTCTTCTTCTTCATCATCGATCATAGGATGGGTTCCAGGCCGGCAGCCTGGGATGGCAAGGATGAATGTCATTTTATCGTTTGTTTTCATCCGTAGTCGGACCCTGCTCTTCTGTATGATGTTTTGGATTTGTTGTTGTATTGATGTGAAATTGATTTAGCTTGTGGCGAGTGTAAGCCAATTCCATATACTCATCTCTTCTTTACATGTACTTGTAGTGATATCCATTCTTGCAAAACGACGAGATGCGCTTATATCCCTGTCGAGGCCCTCGTGCCAAAATAAGGATAGGATCGCATCTTGGGCGTTACAAGCAGACCCTTGGAGCCGGGCGCGGGATGGAACAACAATGGACGCGTTTTATTTTGTTGAACTATTTAGATGTCGATCCCACTGTCTGGACAACAATCACAATATTGATATGTTTCGATGTGTGAATGATTTATGTTCTATTTTTATGTTTCAATATGTGTAAAAGGCTAACAATTAGAGCCAGAAAATCAGTATGAAAACAGATATATAGAAATGTGAAACATAACAGTATATATGATCACATATATGTGATGATAGTACTTAACTAATATGTACAATGAATAAAAAGTAAACTAATAATAACCCCTCCTTGAGCGGGGAGCAGTAAAATGGCAGCCTCTCGCCATCAGCTCCCTGGTGCGCTATGGCTTCCCAACGCGGAGGGAGTTCGCCGCCTCCTCCACCTCGCAGCGTTCGACGTTCCGATCAGCCTCTTCCTGGCGGAGGCGCGCGACCATGCAGGACAGTTCACTGGGCGCCCACTGGAGCTCTTTGGCAGTGGCACGCTTGAGCTTATCGGCTCACGCCCACGCAACGGTGAGGCGCCTAGCACCTCTGGCTTTCATTGCGTGGTACCGGCCATCTTCGTACACCTCGACCGCTCATCGACTCGCCCGCCTCCAAAGCTCCAGCTCCTCCTTTTCCCTTGCGGCACTAAGGGCATTCCAGGCCGCGAGGTTCCTGGCGCGCTCCTCAGCACACTCCTTCTTGAACGACACCTGCCTGGCTCTCTCAGCCGGCGGCAACGCCTTCCACAAAGCCAGATTGTACTGGCCCCAAAACCAATCTTCAGTTGGGGGGACTGGCGCGACCTCGTCTGGGGGCGCGAAGGGGTCCTCCTCATCGCTGCATTTCGCCATGTCCTCGCGGGGTGGCACCTCCTCCTCTGCTTGTGCATAGACCGGCCGCGCCATGGCAGAGTTTTGTGCGAGGGGTGGGATAGAGAGACGAGAGAATGCAGGCGGGATGACGGTCTCGAGGGGCAGCATTTATAGGCGGCTGGAATCTTGATCGACGCCAGCAGTGGTTGCACACGATTTCCTACTCAACAACCGTGTGTGAATTAACATCACCGACGGTTCCCAATGCATGACCGCGTGTGATTAATAGCCCGCGAAAATTGTCTTTCAAAACTCGAAATGCGAAACAGGGTGCCAATCATGTGGGAGCCGTTTGTTTTGCCAAATATTTACATTTTCTATCCAAATGTAACGCATGCCTGCCATTTGTGTTACGGAAGCAAGTCCGAGAGCACTAACCACGACATCTTGGCCCCATGGTGGGAAATCAAGCATATTTTCATGTACTTCAGAAATCAGAGAATTTATTATTATTATTATTGAATTTAGAACCTACATTCTTAATGCTTTTGTGTCCAAACCGTCACTCAAGATGTTTGGAACTCCTTCAAATTTATTGCACGTTGAGTATATATGTAGGCAAGTAGTACATAAATATGATTTTTGAGCGGTTTTTGCTTCATCTAGCTTGTTCATGTGTTTCAGTTTTGAAATATGGCCATTAAATTTCTATAAACTAACTTAGTGTATAAAATTGCCAATGGAACGCCATTAAAAAATAGGATGCCGGTCATTTTCGTGCATTGTATCGATGAAAAAAAACTAGGTCGAATGAGACAGCGATTGGCGGTTTGTCACACACATGCCCCACGTTCCCCCTCAGAACCACGCGCCTTCGTGTGATGCTCCGTTTTGTGAGAGGCTTGTGTCTAAAGTTGGGGATTTCTTAGGCGAGTATAGGAGTCCCATCTCCGTCCCCATCACCGCCCTCCCATCCCCGTCCCTGTCTACGTACCCGTGCGCGGGGATAAAAAGTTTCCCATCCATGTCCCCACCCAGTTCTTTATCACCGTGGGGAAACTCACACATTCATTTAAGAACAACCTTCACGTATTTCAGTACAAAAATAGTATTTCAATGCAATAAACAATATGTTGTGGCTAGGTTTGTGATTTCTTTAGGGAATTTTGGGCCAAAGGGGTGGGATGTGTGTAAATTTGGGTGACCGAGGGCCCCAAATTACATGGGGTCTACTAATTTCAGAGCCCACACATGTAAGTACTCTCCCTCCGTCTCGGTATATAAGTCATATTAGGTTGTGCCCCGTGACCAAGATGGAGAAGAAAACGAGAGAATTTAATGTTAATTTGCTAATTAATATCATTGCATGCAGTGAATTGACCACTGCATGTCGTGCTAGTTAGTCTCAAGTCATTTAAAAAATACATGCCCCACGTCTCTTATTGGTTGATTCCTTTATTCATGTCAAAAAACAAGAAAGGAGGTGAAAGTTAATGCACCGCGCCTATGTGTTTTGGTATTATTTGGTTTTCGTAAGATGACTTATACACCGAGACGGAGGGAGTACTTCAATTCATGGGTAAGGCGGGTAATGCTATCCCATCCTCATCCCCGTCCTGCACGCTCGGTACGTAAGGTATTTGACCCACCAACTTCCAGATGGCCATTCAAGCTCGCACCCGTGCCCTAATTGAGTAATTACCCATGGGGACGCATGTAACAGTTAACCATGCATTGCTAGCTTTGACATGTGTCAAAGCTTATCTCGAACAAGCCATTTCTTTGATCACGACATCTTGGCCCCATGTCGGGAAATCATGCATATTTTCATGTACTTCGAAGCATTTTTCAACTTTTGACTTTAAAAATCTAGATTCCCAATGCTTTTGTGTCAAAACCGTCACTCAAGATGTTTGGAACACTCCTTCAAATTTATTGCATGTGGCATATATACAGAAGCAAGTAGTACATAAATATGATTTTCCAACGGTGCTTTATCTTGCTTGATAAACTGTTTCAGTTTTGAACTATGGCCATTAAATTTCTGGAAACTAACTTCATGTATAAAAATGCCAATTGAATGCCGTAATTTTTTTCAAATTTCAGGATGACGGTCCTATTCGTACATTGCATCGATGAAAAAAAAGTAGGCCGAATGAGGCAGCGATCCGTTTCGTCATCACACAACACCCCCACGTCCCCTCTCGGAACTATATGAGCATGCTCGTGGTGCTCCGGTTTGTGAGAGGCATGTGTCAAAGCTTATCTCGAACAAGCCGTCACTTTGACCACGACATCTTGGCCCCATGTCAGGAAATCATGCTGATTTTCATGTACTTCATAGCATTTTTATTTATTTTTTGTATTTAAAAACCTAGAATATTCTCAATGCTTATGTCCAAACCGTTACTCAAGATGTCTGGAACTCCTTCAAATTTATTGCACGCGGCATATAGACGGAAGCACTAGTACATATATAAAAATGATTGCTCCTGCAGTTTTTGCTTCATCTTGAACATGTCCATGTGTTTTAGTTTTGAATTATGGCCACTAGATATCTAGAAACTAACTTCATGTACAAAAATGCTCATTGAACCCCGAAAATGTCCAAATTTCAAGTTGCCGGACGTATTCGTGCATTGTAACGAATTCAACAAAAGGTAAGCCAAATGAGACAACGACTAGCGGCTCGTCATCAGACAAGGCTCATGTCCCCTCTCGGAACCACGACCCTTCTTGTGATGCTACGTTTTGTGAGAGGCATGTCTCAAAGCTTATCTCGAACAAGTCGTTACTTTGACCACGACATCTTGGCCCCATTTCGGTAAATCATGCAAATTATTATCATGTACTTCAGAGCATTTTTTTATTTTTAGAATTTTAAAACCTAGATCCCCAATGCGTGCACCTGTGTCCAAACCGTTACCCAAGACGTTTGGAACTCCTTAAAATTTATTGCAAGCGGCATATATAGGGAGGCACGTAGTACATAAATATGATTTTTCCAGCAATTCTTGCTTCATCTTGCATGTTCGTGTGTTACAAATTTGAATTATGGCCATAAAATCTATACATAAATATGGAACCGTGTGTTACTAATGTATAAAAATGCCAATTGTACCCCGAATATTTCCTAATTTTAGGATGCCGTCAGTGGATTTTGACGGTAGGGATCTTTTTCTTACAAATAAAACAATATCCGTTACCGCTATGCCCAAAAATAGTTTTACAATTCAATACAAAAAGTGAACTGCGTACACACGGTTCCATACGGAAACCGTTTGCGATGAAAATTCACGGATCTATTTATGTCTTATGAGGGAAGCTTCGTCGGCTTCGTCTAGCTCGGATTCCGTTCACCCTCGACCCCCATTCACCAACAAACCCTCTATGCAAAGAATGACGCCATGGGAACGCTTCGTAAGGGTGCGTACGACCGCCCCCTCGGCCCCGAGCGCTCCCGCCTCTGCCGAGAACGCGGCCGCCTCGGCCAAGAGCGTAGCCGCATCCGCCTTAAGCGCAGCCGCATCCGCCGAAAGGGCCTCTGCGGCGGCCGACAGGGCTTCTGCGGCGGCCGAAAGGGCGTCTGTAGCCGCGGAGACGGCTGCTACAGCTGCTAAGACGGCGGCTGCAAACACCAAGAGCGCTCGAGCAGCGTGCCGTGCCGCGCAGGCCGCCCTGGCCCGGGTCGAGGCCATCCAGGCCTATATCATTGAGAACGCCAACGCCAAGATACTCGAAGCTTCCCCGGAATCCAGCATGCACCACACGTCCGAAGAGGCGGCTGCTGCGGATGCCGAGATGAATGCCGACGATGCGGCGGCGGAGGCCATGGAGCCCCTTCCGCACGAGATCTCCGAGCGAGATCTGGAGATGCGGGATCCATCCAAGAGCGCCGAGTGCTGGGAGGAGTTGCGCGTGGCTCAGGAGGAGGTCGAGAAGTGCCTGTCCATCGAGGAACCGGCGGTGGAGTACCAACGCGAGCTATGGCGGCGCCACTACTACGAGTACTACGAAGATGAGGGTGACGCCGATGACGAGGACAACGCCGAGGATGAGCACGTCGCCGTGGTCGAAGTCGGCCTGGGGGACGCGGAGTCCAGCACCGGCGGAATGTCGCCCGGACAAGTTGTCAACATCTCATCGAACAGCGGCGAGGCATAGGGCGGCTGCTCGTCGGCGTCTTTGTTAAAATTATGCGTATTACTAATAGCCTTTGTTCAGAGAGCCGGTCTTTTGTAAGAGCTATGTCTAGTTCAAGCAGCTTGATTATTTAGTGAACTTTCTCGGTTTAGTAACTGTGAGCTATGTGTGTCCGCTATTTTCTATACCCAAGTTAGCAGTTGATGTTACATTATGCAATGACGTGGATGTGCACTATAACCAGGGAATATGTGGGGATGGGTGAATTTTTGTATGTTCTGTATCATCGCACACGATAAAAGATGAAAGACCGTGTCTGATGAATCTTTGCGCGCCAAGATTCCCTGCAACGAGCGAAAAATTTCGCCGACCGCCGAAATATCTGCCTCCCCCCTCCCCCCCGCCAAAGGGCCACATTTCCCCTGCAACCCCTCCACACCCCCTCCCCCCGCCGCTGCCGCCGCCGCCCACATCTCTCCCTCTAGCATCCGACCGCCGCGGACATGCCATGGTCTCCTCGAGTGACCACTCAAGCGGTATCTTCGACGACGACGAATCTCTCACCAACCAGGTATTCGTCTCTCTTCTCTCTGGCTCAACTAGGCTTAGGGTTTTGTTTTGGAATTGGGGATTTTAAAGCGGCAGGTCCATTTGCGCCATTTCTTTCTTGTAGCTCCCTAGGACAATCACTTCCAACGAATGGAGAGGGGTAGCTGAAGACCTACCTGTTCATGGTCAACATCAATTTCAATCCATGAAGTTACGAGCTTTTGAATATGGGTACAGTGGGAGGAAGTTTCTACAACGTGCAAAGAAGGTAAGCCTAACTCTCGTTGTTAGAAATCATTTGTTATATTAGTTGTGATTCAGACTTCCCGTGTGCTATTTGATTCTAGATGTGATTAAGACATTGTCATAGTTTTAACCTGAAGGCATATTGACAGCAAGAAAACTATATGCGACATGACTTATCATTGCATTAAAAATTACTGAAAGGTAGTACACATGAAGCACTTCATTTCATTCAGCACGAGCAAGGTCTAATTATGCACAGAAACATGGCTAGCATCAACACAACATGGCAATCTGAAATAAACAGATTCTCAGACTTAGTGAAAAAAACATGGTGCAAGACAGTAGTTTTTAACAGATTGGAATGTTTGACAGCAGAATGTACATAGTTGTCACTATTAATTTGTTTTCATTCAAACACTACCGATGTGCGTCCTGTACTACAAAGACTATTGCATTTATGTTTAGCTTCCTAGTAAAATTGGCAATTTGTTATTACCCATGACAGAAACAGAGGAGGGACGAGTACCAGAGCATCCTACTACGAAGACTCTTCGAGCAGAACCATGGCATTGCCGATGAAGACCCATGTAATCCCGGTTCTGATGAAGACCCATTTGAAGCACGCAAGTACAAGCATGGCCAGCCATTTCTTGTTGGCGAATACTTTGATGAGTGCAGTTCCAGTTGTCGCAAGTTACATAAATATTGCATGGACATAATGTCAAAAGGGGATGATCATAACATTGTGGAATTGCAGTACGACCGTCATCATTTCTGTCACGTTCCAGGTAACATCAGTGTGGAATTCGAGGATTTTCATCTCTTCTTCAACTTCGATGAGCTTGCTGCCACTCTTGTCAAATGCTTGATGTTGTAAGTACTTCACAAACTCTGATCAACTTCTCCATACAAAGACTGTAAATCACAAAAAAGCTAACTGTACTGTATTCCTCTCAGGGGATTGACGACGCACAGAAAACGAAGGGTGCATGCGTATTTCATAGATCCAGATTTAGCAAACGGCGTTTAGTTAAAAAATAATTACTCACGCACGGCTTCCATTGATTGTGTCGCTGATGTCTACTACGCAACCTTCTTCTTGTAGACTCGTGTTGGGCCTCCAAGCGCAGAGTTTTGTAGGACAGTAGCAAATTTCCCTCAAGTGGATGACCTAAGGTTTATCAATCCGTGGGAGGCGTAGGTTGAAGATGGTCTCTCTCAAACAACCCTGCAACCAAATAACAAAGAGTCTCTTGTGTCCCCAACACACCCAATACAATGGTAGATTGTATAGGTGCACTAGTTCGACGAAGAGATGGTGATACAAGTGCAATATGGATGGTAGATATAGGTTTTTGTAATCTGAAAATATAAAAACAGCAAGGTAGCAAGTAACAAAAGTGAGCACAAACGGTATTGCAATGCTTGAAAACAAGGCCTAGGGTTCATACTTTCACTAGTGCAAGTTCTCTCAACAATACTAACATAGTTGAATCATATATAAATCCCTCACGTGCGACAAAGAGTTCACTCCAAAGTCACAAATAGCGGAGAACAAACGAATAAATTATTGTAGGGTACGAAACCACCTCAAAGTTATCCTTTCCGATCAATCATATGAGCTATTCCTATAAGTGTCACAAACAGCCCTAGAGTTCGTACTAAAATAACACCTTAAGATACATATCAACCAAAACCCTAATGTCACCTAGATACTCCAATGTCACCACAAGTACCCATGGGCTTGATTATACGATATGCATCACATAATTTCAGATTCATCATATTCAATCCAACACAAAGAACTTCAAAGAGTGCCCCAAAGTTTCTACCGGAGAGTCAAGACGAAAACGTGTGCCAACCCCTATGCATAGATTCCCAAGGTCACGGAACCCGCAAGTTGATCACCAAAACATACATCAAGTAGATCAATAGAACATCCCATTGTCACCACAGATTTGCCATCGCAAGACATACATCAAGTGTTCTCAAATCCTTAAAGACTCAATCCGATAAGTAAACTTCAAAGGGAAAACTCAATTCATCACAAGAAGATAGAGAGGGGAAACCTCCATATGATTCATCTATATCAATAAAGCTCGCGGTACATCAAGATCGTGTCATCTCAAGAACACGAGAGAGAGAGAGATCAAACACATAGCTACTGGTACATACCCTCAGCCCCGAGGGTGAACTACTCCCTCCTCGTCATGGAGAGCGCCGGGATGATGAAGATGGCCTCCGGTGATGGTTTCCCCCTCCGGCAGGGTGCCGGAAAAGGCTCCCGATTGGTTTTTCGTGGCTCTGGAGGCTTGCGGCGGCGGAACTCCCAATCTAGGTTTATTTTCGGAGGTTTCTCTATTTATAGGAATTTATGGCGGCGGAAACAAGTCCTGGGGGGCCACGAGGGAGTCACAAGCCAGGGGGGTGCGCCCTAGGGGGGGCGCGCCCCTGTGGCTTGTGATCTCCTCGTGGCTCTTCTGGCCCAACTCCGATGCGCCGTGGGTCTCTTCTGGTCCATCAAAAATCACCGTAAATTTTTATTCCGTTTGGACTCCGTTTGATATTCCTTTTCTGTAAAACTCAAAAACACGGAAAAAACAGGAACTGGCACTGGGCTCTAGGTTAATAGGTTAGTCCCAAAAATAATATAAAGTTGTAGTAAAATGATTGTAAAACATCCAAGAATGATAATATAACAGCATGGAACAAGCAAAAATTATAGATACGTTGGAGACGTATCAGCATCCCCAAGCTTAATTCCTGCTCGTCCTCGAGTAGGTAAATGATAAAAACAGAATTTTTGATGTGGAATGCTGCCTAACATGTTCATCATATTCTTTTCTTCTTTGTATAGCATGGACATTTGGACTTGTAAAAGGTTCAAAGCAATAGTCTAGTTTTAACATAATGACTTAAATACTCAAGCATGTCAACAAGCAACCATGTCTTTCAAAATATCAACACTAAAGAAAGTTATCCCTAGCCCATCATGCTCAATCATTGATCCATTCATGAAACACACTCAAATATTAGCTATGCCCAATGCTCAAGTACGATCATAGTGCCCCCTGGTTAGTGCTTATAAGAGAAGATGTAGACTCAAAGCAAAAATAAAAATTGCATAAAGTAAATAGATAGGCCCTTCGCAGAGGGAAGTAGGGATTTGTAGAGGTGCCAGAGCTCAAGGTTTAAATTAAGAGAGAAAAATATTTTGCGTGGCATGCTTTTCCTGTCAACGAAAACGACAAGGTAGCTCACAATACTTTCCATGCTAGATACATTATAGGCGGTTCCAAACAGAATGGTAAAGTTTTTACTCCCCCTCCACCAATCAATCACACTCCACGGCGAGTCGAATCCACGGGTACCGTCCATACAAACAACAATCCTAGGGAGTTTTGTTTCATTATTTTTTTGATTCGAATTTTGAGCATGGGACTGGGCATCCCGAATACCAGCCACTTTCTCGTGAATGATAGTGAATCAACACATATCGCGAGAATAACACACCTAGCATGGAAAAATATTGGATACTCCCCACCGTTTCATGAGCGGTACGGGCACACAAAAGAGAAAATTTATTTTGAAAATTTAGAGATGGCACATACAAATTTGCTTGGAACGGCATGGAAATACCGCATAGGTAGGTATGGTGGACTCATAAGGCAAAACTTGGTTTAAGGATTTTGGATGCACAAGTAGTATTTCTACTTAGTACAAATGAAGGCTAGCAAAGAGATTGGGAAGCAACCAAACCGAGGAACGAAAAATCTCATAAGTGAGCATTGAGTCATAACTAACACCAAATAATGCACCACAAGTAGGATATAACTTCATTGCATAACTATTGACTTTCGTGCATGCATAGGGAATCACAAACCTTAACACCAATATTCCTACTAAGCATAATTACTCACTAACATGACTCACATATTACTATCATCATGTTTCAAAACTATTACAAAGAATCAAGTTTAATTTGTCCAATGATCTTCATGAAAGTTTTTATTATATCCTCCTTGGATATCTATCACTTTGGGACTAGTTTCATATATTGCCATTGCTTTTTGGCAAGCTCAAACAAATTTAAGTGAAGCACATGAGCATAAAGATTCCATCCCTCAAAAAGGTATAAGTGAAGCATGAGAGGAAATGACAAGCTACTCTCAAAAGATATAAGTGAAGATCAATGAGTAGTCAAACAATTAAGTAGCTATGTGAGGACTCTCTCTCTCTAAATAAATATTTTCAGATCTGAGTATTTTATTTAAACAGCAAGCAAAAGAAAAATAGCACTCCAAGAATAGCACGCATCATGTGAACGAATAAAAATTTAGGCTCAACATGGGCTAACCGATAATTGTTGATGAAGAGAGGTGGGATGCGTAGCATACCCAAGCTTAGATGCTTGAGACTTCTTGAAATATTTACTTGGGGTGCCTTGGTCATCCCCAAGCTTGAGCTTTTGTATCTCGTTCAATCCTCTCATATCATGGTTTCACCTATTCTCAAAAACATCATCCACACAAAACTCGAAAAGAACTCGTGAGATAGGTTAGTACACATAATAATAAATCAACTCTTTATGTACTGCCAAGACAAGTTGCATAATAATTTCCAAACATTAGGTACTGTATACTATCATCTCCACAATTTATATCTACCAATATAGGGTATGGAAACTATAGGATAAGTAGATAATGAAACTATGACAGCAATCTGTCCAAACAGAACAGTCTGTAGCAATTTATGAAAACAGTGTACTTCTGTAACTCAAAAAAGTATGAAAATTTAGGAAAAGCTAAATAATTTATATGACATCACTGTGTAAAAATTTCAGAAACTTTCCACGTTCCAGTAAAATATGAAAATTCATACACTACAGCATAAGTTTCTGTTTTTACACAGCACATATCAAAACATGTAATGCAAGCATCCTAATGCAATTCTTGGAACTTTTTATTGAAAAAAACAAGATTATAAATAACACTTAACAGAAAACAACAAAATAAAATGACGCTCCAAGCAAAACTCATATTATGTGACGAATAAAATATAGCTCCAAGTAAGATATACCGATAATGTTGAAGACGAAAGAGGGGATGCCTTCCGGGGCATCCCCAAGCTTAGGCGCTTGAGTATTCCTTGGATATTACCTTGGGGGTGCCTTGGGCATCCCCAAGCTTAGGTTATTTTCACTCCTTATTCTCCTCATATCGGTGTCTCACCCAAAACTTGAAAACTTCAATCACACAAAACTTAACGGAACTTCGTGAGATGGGTTAGTATAATAAACAAAGATCATTCACTTAGGTACTGTCAAGACAAGATTCATAATTGTTCTCACTTAATACCTACTGTATTCTATCATTCCCAGAATTTATATCACTGAATATAAGCTATGGGAACACTAAAACAAGCAAACTATGCATGCAAAACAGAATCTGTCAAAAACAGAACAGTCTGTGAAGATCTGTAGTGTGACCATACTTCCCTGTCTCTAAAACTTCTGAAAAATTAGGACAACCTGGGAAATTTGTATATCAATCATGTGTAAAAAATTCAGATCAAAATCACGTTCCAGTGAATTTACAAAATTTCTGGACTGAGAGCAAAAGTTTCTGTTTTTGCACAGAATCAAGTCAACTATCATCCACACTATCCCAAAGGCTTTACTTGGCACTTTATTGAAATAAAAGACATAAAACATGATTAATACAGTAGCTTAATCATGTGAACACACCAAAACAGTAAGGATAAATATTGGGTTGTCTCCCAACAAGCGCTTTTCTTTGAAGCCTTTTAGCTAGGCATGATGATTTCAATGATGCTCACATAGGAATAATAATTATAACATGCAAAAGAGCATCATGAATCTCATGACAAGCACATTTAAGTCTAACCCACTTCCTATGTATAGGGATTTTGTGAGCAAACAATTTATGGGAGCAAGAATCAACTAGCATAGGAAGGCAAAACAAGCATAACTTCAAAACTTTGAACACATAGAGAGGAAACTTGATATTATTGCAATTCCTACAAGCGTATGTTCCTCCCTCATAATAATTTTCAGTAGCATCATGAAGGAATTTCACAATATAACCAGCACATAAAGCATTCTTTTCATGATCTACAAGCATAGAAATTTTACTACACTCCACACAAGAAGATTTCTTCTCATGACTAATGGTGGGAGTATCATATGAAGCTCGGATACTAAAAATTGTTTCCACATTAAATGAGTAATGTTCAGTAAAAGGATATTCAAAATTATGACAATAATTATCACTACTCTTTATAACATAGGTATCATCACAATAATCATCATAAGTAGCAACTTTGTTCTCATCATAGTCAATTGAAACCTCTTCCGAAATAGTGGAATCATTAATAAATAAAGTCGTGACCTCTCCAAATCCACTTTTACCATTATAATAAGATTCAACACCCTCCAAAATAGTGGGATAATTATTATCTAAAGTTGACACTCTTCCAAACCCACTTTCATAAATATTGCAATCATCATAAATAGGGGGTATGCTATCATCATAATAAATTTGCACATCAAAACTTGGGGGACTAAAAATATCATCTTCGTTAAACATAGCATCCCCAAGCTTGGGACAAACATTAATTGCAGCAAATAAATTCTCAAACATGTCATTCTCATCAAACATAGCATCCCCAAGCTTGTGGTTTTGCAAAACATAAGCATAATCACTCTCATCATTAACAGTCTGAATAGCACCAGTCGTATAACAATTATTATCATCACAATTTTCTAAGTTGGTGCCAAAAAGATTTTCAAGATTATAAGGGGTGTCATTATTTGGGAGAGATACCTCTTTACCTTTACTTTTCCTTCTTTTCTTCTTCTTCACCACATTCTGTGTGGGTTTATTTAATTCCTCCAAGCTTCTTTTTGAATAGATTGGTTGAATATGAAGCTCCTCCTCGTTACCTGATTCATCATAAGAAAAAATAGGAGGATATTGGGAAACCTCTTCCCCTTCATTAGTATTCTCTTCATATTCTATTTGTTTCCTTGTCTTTAAGTAATTGGCAATATAAGGATTCTCAATGCAATTTACCACGCAATACATATGGATTTCATTTAGATCAAAATCAATCATTTTCATGAGAACCCATGCTGGAATATCCTTAGTTTCATGTTTCATTTCTTCATACCCCAAAAATAGACTAAGTTCATTATGATGCTCAAGGGTAATGAGATTATCACAATTTTTGGACACAATTTGATCATGAAATAATTCACATTGGAAATTAAAATGACCACTTTCATTGCAAAGTTCACAAGGACGGCGAGAAATATTAAGTCTTCCAGCACAAACATATAGCCTCTCTTGCAACCATTTAGTTTCTAGATACTTATGCCTCTTACAAAACCTATCTTCCCTTTTAGGCATGTCTTCACAAACTCTATGCACTCCACAAAAATTGACATGCTTATAAGAAATCTTTTTATCATGACTAGTGCAATCATCATTAGTACTATGGGTATTCAAAGAATTCATACTAACAATAAAACAATCATGCTCATCACTCAAAGATTTAGTGCCAAACATTTTAATAACTTCTTCTTCTAAAACTTGAGCACAATTTTCCTTTCCATCATTTTCACGAAACACATTAAAAATATGAAGCATATGAGGCAACCTCAATTCCATTTTTTTTGTAATTTTCTTTTATAAAACCAAACTAGTGATAAAGCAAGAAACTAAAAGATTCAATTGCAAGATCTAAAGATATACCTTCAAGCACTCACCTCCCCGGCAACGGCGCCAGAAAAGAGCTTCGTTGACGGGATGTGAGTGCCGCTTACCTAGCCTCCCCGGCAACGGCGCCAGAAAAGAGCTTGATGTCTACTACGCAACCTTCTTCTTGTAGACTCGTGTTGGGCCTCCAAGCGCAGAGTTTTGTAGGACAGTAGCAAATTTCCCTCAAGTGGATGACCTAAGGTTTATCAATCCGTGGGAGGCGTAGGTTGAAGATGGTCTCTCTCAAACAACCCTGCAACCAAATAACAAAGAGTCTCTTGTGTCCCCAACACACCCAATACAATGGTAGATTGTATAGGTGCACTAGTTCGGCGAAGAGATGGTGATACAAGTGCAATATGGATGGTAGATATAGGTTTTTGTAATCTGAAAATATAAAAACAGCAAGGTAGCAAGTAACAAAAGTGAGCACAAACGGTATTGCAATGTTTGAAAACAAGGCCTAGGGTTCATACTTTCACTAGTGCAAGTTCTCTCAACAATACTAACATAGTTGAATCATATATAAATCCCTCACGTGCGACAAAGAGTTCACTCCAAAGTCACAAATAGCGGAGAACAAACGAAGAAATTATTGTAGGGTACGAAACCACCTCAAAGTTATCCTTTCCGATCAATCATATGAGCTATTCCTATAAGTGTCACAAACAGCCCTAGAGTTCGTACTAAAATAACACCTTAAGATACATATCAACCAAAACCCTAATGTCACCTAGATACTCCAATGTCACCACAAGTACCCATGGGCTTGATTATACGATATGCATCACATAATTTCAGATTCATCATATTCAATCCAACACAAAGAACTTCAAAGAGTGCCCCAAAGTTTCTACCGGAGAGTCAAGACGAAAACGTGTGCCAACCCCTATGCATAGATTCCCAAGGTCACGGAACCCGCAAGTTGATCACCGAAACATACATCAAGTAGATCAATAGAACATCCCATTGTCACCACAGATATCCCATCGCAAGACATACATCAAGTGTTCTCAAATCCTTAAAGACTCAATCCGATAAGTAAACTTCAAAGGGAAAACTCAATTCATCACAAGAAGATAGAGAGGGGAAACCTCCATATGATTCATCTATATAATAAAGCTCTTGGTACATCAAGATCGTGTCATTTCAAGAACACGAGAGAGAGAGAGATCAAACACATAGCTACTGGTACATACCCTCAGCCCCGAGGGTGAACTACTCCCTCCTCGTCATGGAGAGCGCCGGGATGATGAAGATGGCCTCCGGTGATGGTTTCCCCCTCCGGCAGGGTGCCGGAAAAGGCTCCCGATTGGTTTTTCGTGGCTCTGGAGGCTTGCGGCGGCGGAACTCTGGATCTAGGTTTATTTTCGGAGGTTTCTCTATTTATAGGAATTTATGGCAGCGGAAACAAGTCCTGCGGAGCCACGAGGGAGTCACAAGCCAGGGGGGCGCGCCCTAGGGGGGGGCGCCCCTGTGGCTTGTGATCTCCTCGTGGCTCTTCTGGCCCAACTCCGATGCCCCGTGGGTCTCTTCTGGTCCATAAAAAATCACCGTAAATTTTTATTCCGTTTGGACTCCGTTTGATATTCCTTTTCTGTAAAACTCAAAAACACGGAAAAAACAGGAACTGGCACTGGGCTCTAGGTTAATAGGTTAGTCCCAAAAATAATATAAAGTTGTAGTAAAATGATTGTAAAACATCCAAGAATGATAATATAATAGCATGGAACAAGCAAAAATTATAGATACGTTGGAGACGTATCAGTCGCCAAGATCTTGTTCGACTTATCGATAGGAGAATTCTTCATGTGGCCATATTATGAATAGTAAGTTAAATATACAACCACGCATACATTGATCGTCTTTCAGTTTTAGACATAGTTCGTACGTTCATGGTTTTCTTAAACTGTAGAGGTCACTGGAACTTGGTGGTCATTGTTCCAAAACGCAACCCAGCTTAATACATGGATTCACTCAGAGAGTCAAATGTGCCTCAGGATCTGAGTCATCTTCAGGATTTCATGGATAGGTATTGAATTCTTTGATGTTAATGCGTTCTGTTCATATCTGGTTCCAGAATTGAGTGTGTGAAAATTCATCTTCATTTGCAGTGTATTGTCAAAGAACATAACTTTATGGGGGAATAGGTTCGACTGCCAACTACCTCTACAGCACGTGATCGTTTCTCCGGTAAGACAACGAAATCTGTTATTTTCAGAAAATGCTAGTCAGATGTTCAGGTTTCTAAGTAAACCTCTTTCTATTTCTCTCCATAGAAAAAAAACAACTTACACCGGTTAGGTTGTTCCTAGTAGGGCAAATACATGACTAATACTGTACAAAAAAATTCAGTGTCCTCGGCAACAACAAGGTACCAGCCTATGTGGATACTACGTTTGTGCACACATGATCAACCTATGCAGACATGCTGAATGTGGTGTCGATGCTGACAAGATAAAACCAGTAAGTTTGCTTCTTAATTACTATCTTCTACTCCACACGTATGTCACATTCTGATCTAAAAGTCATGCAGCTGATCTTCGTACCGATGACTTCTGAACCGCTCGCCGTCGATGAATTGTTGTCTGTCAGGAAATTTATCAGCACCTTCTTTGTGAAACACTACATCAAGCCCTCTAAAGACGACAAATATTTCCGGAATCAAATCTCCTAAAAATAAGTACGCATTCATATAGTGTTACCAGCTAAACATATACACATGGATGCATTATTTTCCATGTGATCATGTCTTCGTATTTCGTACACTATGATTATGTACTGGATATGTCGGTTTAACAGCTGTGGAATTTAGCTAGCATTTTCTCAATTGCATATTGTCGTGAATTATGATGAATCCTCTACTTGTGGACACTATTCGTTCAATTGCATATTGTGGCGAATTATGATGAACGTTCTTCATGTGGACACTATTTGTCGATTGCATATTGTGGCGAATTTGCTATTTGCACGGTGAATTAAATGCGATATTTTACAATAACCTGGCAATTTCATCGCACACGGTTCAAGCAACTAAGCGTGTGCGGTCCAAAACGGAAAGCACACGCAACTCGTACCGCAACCGCCTGTGATACACTGGAAAAGGACACGAGATATAATCTAAAACGTTGGTGATACATAAGAAATCACGAAGGTTTGCAACACTTGTACGTGTGCGTAGGAGCTACTCAATCGTTTGCGATAGCACCATATCTCACACGTCAGCCAATAGGAAACCGTGCCCGATGCAAAGACCATCCCACGCGTACATTATTCGGGAAACGTGTTCGATGATGTTATACATATACATTTTTCGGGTAACGTTTCGCAAACGGTCAAAGGTCAAACTCCGTTTGTTTTCCATCAGCAATTAGACGCGTTTCACTCGTCTTGGACGTGTGTGATTGATCCCAAATCCCACACGTACGCCCAAAAGATTATGTGTCCGATTTGTTCCTGCACCGCACACGATTATATTTGCAGATCGTTTGCGTTCGTTGGCCACCATCGCCAACGGGTTTGCGGTGTCATGTGTGATGGACCCCCCTATCGCCCACACATGCAAGGCGACGGTTTGGAACTACATCGCGGAAAGGGGTTAAAAACCGTTTGTATAGCACGTCGTTGGACCAGTGAAGCGGTAGTATTGTGGAGCAGGGCGGTAGTACATCTTATAAGCAGTACTACCGTGCCTACTGCCGCTTTACTACCGCCTGGTGGTGGCAGGGGCTACACAGCGCGGTAGGGCGACCGGTAGTTGTCGGCGTTCTGGGAACGGGGGTACCCAGACCTGCCTGCCTGCGGCCCAGGGCATGGCCCACTTTGTCAGCCAGGCACGGCCTGGCAGGACCGCACCCAAGACAAGGCCCTCACGAGGGCCCTAAGCTCGGGAGGAAGAACAGCACCAAGACCAGCGAAGGATGGGCCTCCTCAGGCCCTCTCCGGAGCGGCGGAGATCTCTATGCAGAACCCGGCCTCAGGAGTCAAGGATGACGCAAGGAAGTACAGGCGGGCGCGAGCGCGCCAGACGGTGCAGTTTCCCCTTTGGTGCAAAGGGAGCAAGGACGTACGCGGGTTCCCAAAGCACCCCCCCAAAGGTTTCCATTCCGGTGCAACAAGACCACGACCACGAGCCCAGCAGGACGGATGTCATCACCGAGCCCACCTCTGCATCATCGACAGCTACTTTGCAGGCGAAGACCACCTTTGGACAGGGCGGGGATGTACTCCTGTCCTCCTTTGAATTTGGCCGTTGTGGGATCCCTTCCCGCCATTGCCATAAGGGAAGAGGACCCGGGCTTCTGCTATAAATAGAGGATAGGCTACACCGTAGAGAGGGACGACAAGAGAACACAACAGACAAGGCAGAGAGCCAAGTACACCACCCGAGCGCCCTCGCGAGGCAACTCACCACTGTACTAGTTCATCCACCGCACCTCCTCGAGAGGCAATCCACCAAAGCAGGAGTAGGGTATTACGCTTCGCAGTGGCCCGAACCTGGGTAAATCACAGTGTGCATCTTCTTCCTCGTCATCATGCGAGTTCGTCTTAAGAATCATCGGGTAGCGAGCTAGGTTGGGCGAGGCCGTAGGGGATCTTCGCACACGCCCTTGTGTTCGAACCTTGAGGGTTTTGCGGAGCCCGAAATCTGACATTTGGCGCGCCAGGTAGGGGGCGTGTCGGAGTCTTCCTCAAGCCGAGCTCTTCCTCTGCCTCGCCGCTCCGATGTCTGATGCTCGCCATGCCCGCGCCGAGCGCCGAGCTGCCCGCGTCGCCCAGACGGCGCCCGTGGGCCGCGCCACCGCGCGCCGGTCCCCCTCACCTGTGGCCAATGCCGCAACGGGCCCGGAGGCCCACGAACAACAGGACTCCTCCCAGCCGGTCACCGCGCGGCGCGACTGCCGCACCGCCACTCTGTCGATCGTTCCGGCTACCGGGTCGTCCTCCCACGCTCGACCCGGGCCGGCGCGCGGCTCGGGTGCACTCGCCATGGCGCGCGAGCTTCTCTGCTACCGCCCTGCCCCCGACCGCCATGACGACTGGCTCGGGCGCATCGCGGAGCTCGTCAGCGCCACCGGCGACGCTTCGGCGCTCTCCTACTCGTTTCGACCCCAACCTTCCCTGGCGGACGACGTGGCCCATGATGCGCCACCACCTCCTCCACAACGCGACGTCGACCCCGAGCCCAGGCGTGAAGCATGCCCGCGCAACCAGCCCCGCGAACCGCGGGCAAGGGCGAGAGATGAACTAAGCTGCCAGGTGGTGCCACGGCCGCGCGTCGACGCGCATGTGCTCCCCGCGCCACCGAACCAGCGCCGCGATCGGGCACCACTCGAGGCGGCCCCTCAGGAGCGTCAAGACCGGGTCCCCCCCCCCGCACACGCGGCACCCGCCGAGCCAGTGGGGTGCCACGCCATCGCCCCGGAGCTCCATCCAACCACGTGGCCCTGCAAGTTCAAGCCCGACCTACCCCCTTGCTACGACGGCACCCCGGATCCCACCGAGATCCTACAGCTCTACTCGCTGAGCATCCGGGCAGCCGGTGGAGACAACAAGGTCATGGCGTGCTGGTTCCCCATGGCACTCAAGGGCGGCGCGCTCTCCTGGCTCCTCAACCTCCCGGAGGGGTCCATCACCTCCTGGGACGACCTGCGCAACCGCTTCGTCGCCAACTTCCAAGGTACCCGTGACCGAGCGCTCACCGTGAACGATCTGCGACATGTGAAGCAGTAGGAGGGAGAGACCCTGCACAAATTCATATAGCGCTTCATGACCACCCGCCTCAAGATCCCGAGGGCGTCGGACAAGGCTATCATCTCCGCGTTCACAGACGGCGTCACGTACCTCAAGATGAAGGAGGAGCTCGCCATGAACGACGAACTGTGCTCAGCCCTGGAGATGTTCAACCTGGCGAACAGGTGCACCAAGGCCGAAGAGGGCCGCCTATCGCTCCGCGAACCTCCGGCGGCAGAGCCAGAGGACAAGAAGACCAAGGCCAAGAAGGCAAAGCGCAAGGCCCCCGCGGTGCTTGCGGCTGAGCCTGAGGCGAAGAACCCCCCGCAGGAGGGCGGCCGTCCTGCATGTTCCACGGCACCAACAACCACGACACCATTGATTGCCAGGAGCTCAGGCTGGTCCGCGACGAGCACTTCGGCCGGCGTCCTAGACGCGTGGACCGTGGCTTCGGACGCGGAGGAGGCCGCGGCGGAGGCCACTGGGACAACCGGGAGCCGCGTCAGGAGTGGCGAGACCGGCCTCGGGAGGACCGCTGGCGCGATCAAGCTCGGGAAGACCGCTAGCATGACGACCCTCCGTAGGGGTCACGCCGTGGCCAGCCTTGTGAGGCCTGTCCTCATGAGGTCGGCCTACCACCACTACCACCGCCACCCAGAAGGAAGGAAGAGGACAGGCAAGACGGTGGGGCTGGGGGCTTCCAGGAGGTAAGGGCGATAGCCTATATCCTGGGCGGCGCCCAAGCCCCAGCGTCGAATCGCATCTTCAAGCAGTTCACGCGGGAGGTGAACGCAGCTCTCCCGAAGCCTGAAGCCATGCGCCCCCTCAAGTGATCCCAGACCGCAATCACCTTCGACTCGAGGGATCAGCTCAGGTGCTCGGCCATGGCCGGCACGCTCCCTATGCTGTGCAAACCAACCATCAGCAACGTCCTCGTCACCAAGACCCTCATCGATAGTGGAGCGGGGCTCAATGTCCTCTCCATTGAGACCTTCGAGACGCTCCAAGTACCGTACGACCAGCTCATGCCGACCAAGCCCTTCTCAGGAGTCACTGACGAGTCCACCGTCCCCATTGGGCAAGTGCGCCTGCCCGTCACCTTCGGCGGACGCAAGAACTACCACACCGAGATCATCGTCATTGACGTCGCACACATCCACCTCCCGTACAACGCGATACTTGGGTACCCGGCCCTCACCAAGTTCATGGCGGTGACTCATCATGGCTACAATGTCCTCAAGATGCCAGGGAGTGGCGGCGTCATCACTGTCGCCTGCAATGAGAAGGATGCCGTCTGCTCCCTCGAGCGTGCTTACCGCGCTGCGGCGGCCGAGCGCTCGGACGATGAGGAGGATGCCCTGCCTCGTGAGGATGCACGCAAGAAGAAGAAGCAGCTCCTCCCCGCAGGGTGCCAGGGGGCTGGGACCCCCAAGGATGGCGCCTCAGGCTCTACGCCCGGGGACAGGACCCCACCCTCCATCGCATAGGAAAGCGCGCTCGGTGCCCCCTTGGGTCTGGCTCGGGGGCTTCCATCCGGGGAGCTCCCGGCTTAGCCGGTGAGACAAGGGAGGTGCTCGGGCACAACCTGAAGGCGCGTCCTAACGCGCGTCTGCCTGAGCCAGGAGCACAGCGCGAGGCGCCAAGCTCGCAAGAGTCCGTCATCAGAGCGATCGAGGAGCTTCAGGAGGCACAGGCCATGCGAGGCGGGAGCTGCCCTGCACCACCAAGCGCAGCCGCCATCATCGGCCCGGTCAACAGGCCGCGCGTCTGCGTCAACGTGCTCGCAATCAATGGGGCCACGTCCCAGGACCTCTTCTGGTCGACGCGCACCGATCGCGGATGGGTCTACCCGCGCAACTACGTCCTCATGCCCTTCGGCCTGGCGAACGCAGGCGCCACGTTCCAGCGCCTTGCCCAGGCCATGCTCATACCTTGCCGGGCGAGGCGCGACGAGGAGTTGGAGGAGATGCCCGGACCGAGCAGGGGTCCCGAGCCCCGGGAGACGACGGGCTCATGAGGGTCACGCTCACGGAGGTGCAAGATCAGGCTACGACGACAGCTTTGACTCTTCAGCGGCGTGGCCGCCGGGTGATTTTTTGGTTTGTGCCAGGTAACCTTTTGGTTTACTCCGTTTGAAGGCGCCCACCGGGCCGCATTATCCTCAGGCGACCAGGGCATACCCCTGCAGCCGCCTCATTTACGCATGTTTCAGTAACTTTTCATGCATGTGATCTATTTCCTAACGTTTCACCTTGCCTGCACGGCTCTTTGCCGGCGTGAATGTCGCCGTACCCGAATGATCCTACCTTCGACCGCCTCATGAGAGGACTGGGCACGGTGTCTGTGCTCGGGTCCGTCCCTGCAGCATCGATAAATCCAGTGGCTGAGCTCTGTCTGGTGGGCCGGCCCCGCTCATGTCACCTCCTGGGGTCACTGGTGCTTGGCCCTCTCATGCGATGGCCCTCGGGAGCACATTCGGCGCAGGCTTCTCCAAAATTTGTAGGACCTCGGACGGCGCTATCTACAAGAAGATCCAGGCGCAAACTGCCTTTGAGGTAGGGACCTCGCGAGGCCAAAGCGCCCTCGCGAGCTCCCAGATACACCTCCCAGTTCTACCGTGCAAGCCACGCGTACGAACTCAATGGGTTGTACACGCCCAGAGCCCCCCGAGGACGCGAAGGGGTTCCTTCCCATGCAATGTGGAAGCCCCATGCCCCGTGCTGGCGGACAACACAGTCCACCAATGACTATGCCCACGCAAGGTGGAAGCCCCATGCCCCGTGCTGGCGAACAACACGGTCCACCAATGACTATGCCCACGCAAGGTGGAAGCCCCATGCCCCGTGCTGGCGGACAACACGGTCCACCAATGACTATGCCCACGCAATGTGGAAGCCCTATGCTCCGTGCAGGGGATAAACAACTGAGGGCGCCCCAGCGGCCGCATCCAACCTCAGGAAGGCCCCTCGCGGCCCCGTCTCGCTGCGTTCCCCTAGGATGTATGCGTGAGGGGGCTGCATGGGGGCTACTACCGGGCCAAGCCTGGTACACGCCGCCTCCCCAGGTCTGCCAAACCTGGTCTTCATGCGCCCCTCTCAGGAAAAGCTAGCGAGGAAAGGTATGGGAGCCGCTCGTACGTCAAGGGGGACTCCTGAGCATCGCGACTCAGGAGCCTCACTGGCCACGTAGCCCCTCACCCCTTGGAACCGTCCTGGTGATCTGGACGGCCCAACGGCGGCTAAGGTATGCGCGGGGCCAGGCCCTGCCGACGCAGAGCTCAAAGCGCTCAAAACCCCTAAGGAGGATGCTGGAGCTCATACGTCAAGGGGGACTCCTGAGCATCGCGACTCAGGAGCCTCACTGGCCACGTAGCCCCTCACCCTTTGGCACCATCCTGGTGATCCGGATGGCCCAATGGCGGCTGAGGTATGCGCGGGGCCGGGCCCTGCCGACGCAGAGCGCAAGGTGTTCGAAATTTCCAAGTTAACCCAATCTTCACCATGTTCCCTTCATGAGGGTTGCTCGTACGTCAAGGGGGACTCCTGAGCATCGCGACTCAGGAGCCTCACTGGTCCTGTAGCCCCTCACCCCTTGGCACCGTCCTGGTGATCCGGACGGCCCAACGGCGGCTGAGGTATGCGCGGGGCCGGGCCCTGCCGACGCAGAGCATCACAACAAGCAAGAAGGAAACAAGGCGAAGAAAGCAATCACACAGTTCAACAGTTATTACAAGCATTAAAAGTTTTCGCAAATACAAACAAGTTTAACGCCTCCGCGAGGCACAGTGAACGTTGCAGGAAAGGAACAAGGAAGAGGAATTAGGAGGAGCCGCCGTCACCACTCTTCCCGGTCGCGGGGAACTCGTCGTCGACATCGCTGGCGTCGTCTTCTTCGCCGCTAACCCTTGCAGCTTCAGGAGGCAGAGGAACGGTGACGCAGGTGAACTTCTTCACCAGCGCCCCCACGGCGCCCTTCACCGCCGCCGCAGCGTTGGCGCGGACCTCGGGGCCGACCGGGCGGATCACGGAGTCGAAGTCAAACCCCGGCTTGCGAAGGTGAAGATGGCTGAATACGCGCGTCGCGGCCTCAGAAAAGAGGTCGCGGCACTCACTCTCCAAGACCCCCTCCACCTTGGCAATGGCGCCCTCCAGCGCCTCGACGAGCTTCGAAGCGAGCTCCGTGAAGCCGCTCTCCGGAGCCACCAAGGGCTCCGCAAACCCATCCCGGCAGAGGGAGTAGAGCGCTTGGCGAAGCCTGAGCTCGACGGAGGGAAAGGCGCTGAGCTCCGCGACCTTTTTCTCCTCAGCCGCGGCAAGAGCCTTCTCCCTGGTGTTGAGCCGGGCCTTCTCCGAAGCGACTTCCTTCTCCCGCGTGTCCAGGCGCTCTCGCTCCGCAGCTCGGTTGGCCGCCGCCTGGGACAGCTCGGAGTCCCGATCGACAAGCTGGGCCTCGCAGGTCTTGAGGGCTTCCCCTTGCTGACGCAGCCTTTCCACAAGCGCGGACTTCTCTTCCTGAAGAACCTTCAAGCGGGCCTCCGCTTCGTCACAACGCCTTGCAGCAGACGCCGCGTCGGCCAGTGCCGCCTCGCGGGCTGCCTTGGCTGACGCGGCCTCCTTCTCGCTCTCCGCCATGGTGGCCTTGGCCTGGCCCCAAACCGCCACGACAGAGGCGTCGGCCTGGAGCCACCCGGAGAGGAGCCCCAGGCGCCCACTCGCGAGGCGATCGTCAGCGCCCCCGAGGGCGTCCCGAACCTGACCCAGAGCGGTGTAGACCCCGTCCGGGACGCTGGGGCCGCGCAATGCGGACACCAAGGCCTCGTCAGGGGGAGTCGACTGTGCCATCACAGGAGACGCCCCTGGGGCGACAGAAGCACGAGGAGCCGGAGGCTCCACCATGACCATAGGTAAGGTGGATGCAGACGAGTCCAAGGGTAGCTGGCCCCCGGGGCAGCAACGCTGACGCGCCCCCAAAAGCAGGAGCGGCAGCACCAATGCGCATCACGGGCTCAGGGGGCTCCGCGGCGGTGACCAGGAGGGTTGCCTCGCGAGCCCCCACCCCCGCGGCGGCTGACGCCTCGACAGGCGACGGCAGGACGACAGGAGCGGGCGGTGCATCGGAAAGCACCTTCGGCTTGACGCCCGCCTTCTTCTTCCTCATCCTCAGCACGGTGGCATTTCTGGTCACCAAGCAAAGGAAGAATCATCAGCGCACGAGCCACCGGCAGGCGACCAAGGTCAAGCCAGATTACTCACTCTTAGACGTTGACCCACTTCCTTTTCTTCTCCGCCTCGACGACGATGGGGGCGCCCTCGCCTTTCTCCGGGAGGGCACCACCACGCGGGGGAGCAGGAGCACTGTCTGCAAGGGCAGTAGCTGGAGGGGTCACCATGGCCCCGGCCTCGTCCGCCTTGCCCGCGAGCTGCAATTCGGGCGGGGGCGAGGCCGGCGCTTTGTCCGCCTTGCCAGCAGAGGCAGGACCCACCAGAGGAGGCTCCGCCCCATGCTTCCTGGGGGTCGCCAGGCAGGCAGATCGTGCGGCACGAGGGCCGGTCTCGACCCCCTGAGGACCTTGGCGGGACACGGAGAACCTGCAGCAGAAGCTTCACCAACATCGTCGTCGTCCTCAAGGTCACGCAAGAGCATGCTCTGCGACGGGGGAGACGCCTCCGCCAGGCTGTCGTCCGCTGTCTTCTCCGAATCCTCCCTGCCCGTGGTGTCGCCGGAGGACACCATCACCGGGGAGCCAAGGCACTCAGCTGGGGAGAGCCCCAGTTCATTGAAGACAGGCATTGCGGCGACCAAATCAGCTCCGTCGTCGCGACAGTACAACGGGGCGCAGTCGTCGGGAAAATCTCTGGGGTCGCCATTGAGCAGGGTTGTTACAACTCTGCTCAGCTCCCCGGAGGGCATGGGGGCAGACCGAAGCCTGAGGTCGTCGCCGCTACCCCCGTATTCCCACAAGGGCCTCGAATGCGACTGGACGGGTGCCAAGCGCTGCTTCAAGAACTCCTTCACTATCATCCCCCAGTCAGCTTCCTGGCAATGATATCGCGAGAAATCCGCTCCAGGACGGGCCTGGCCCGGGGGTTGGAAAGCTTCGTGGAGCTCCATGTGGGGGTCTTCTCCGGCAGCCCCTTCGGCAGATCCAAGCGGGGGTTGGTACTCTTGAGATCCATGAAGACCCAGCGGTGCCTGAAGTTCTCCACCTTCTTCCCAGCCTTTAAGAGCATGTTACCACTCTGGACCGCGACGAAGGAAACGCACGCCGACCGCTGAGCGCCATCGTGCACGCGCAAGCTGAAGAAATGGCGGAAGAGGGCCACCGAAGGCTTCACGCCCATGAAAGCCTCGCAGTAGAAGGTGAAGACGGACAAGAGCAGGATGGAGTTGGGTTGGAGATGAAGGGCTTGGATCCCGTAGTGGTCGAGGACGGCAGTGAAGAACTTGGAGAAGGGTTGGACGAGCCCAGCGAAGACGCTATGGAGAAAGAAAGGATAGGCCAACCTGGACGAGGGCCGCTTCTCCAAGGAGCCGCCCCATATCAAGGTCCGCCCCCACTCGTTGGTCCCATCTGCCGTCGACTGGAGCACCGGGACGAGGTCTCCGTCCTTGGCAATGGTGGACTCTGAGAGCGCCGGTGAGATGGGAGCGGAGGCTGAGCTCTGGGCCTCTGGCTTCGACTTGCCGGCGGGAGCCATTGGGAAGTTCGCTGGGCCGATGCGGCAAGGAGGAGGACGGAGCGGCGCTGGGATCTGGAGCGGTCTCTACTAAGGCCGGGGATCTGGGAGTAAGAGCAGGTGCGCAGAGGAGGAAAGCAGTAATGGCTCGGCGCTGGAAGTCAGGCTTTTGTCGATTCGAGCGGTGGCCGAAGGGGCGTTGGATGCCCAACATCACCCGCACGACGCACGCCAGTCCTGGCCCGCAGGCGTTTGGGGCCCGCGGCGCTTCGGGCCGTCCTCAGCGGCTTCACCCAGAAGCCGGCTCGAGCGCGCCTTGGGCCCGAGGGCTACTGTCGGCGTTCTGGGAACGGGGGTACCCAGACCTGCCTGCCTGCGGCCTAGGGCATGGCCCACTTTGTCAGCCAGGCACGGCCTGGCGGGACCGCACCCAAGACAAGGCCCTCGCGAGGGCCCTAAGCTCGTGAGGAAGAACAGCACCAAGACCAGCGAAGGATGGGCCTCCTCAGGCCCTCTCCAGAGCGGCGGAGATCTCTATGCAGAATCCGGCCTCAGGAGTCAAGGATGACGCAAGGAAGGACAGGCGGGCGCCAGCGCGCCAGGCGGTGCAACTTCCCCTCTGGTGCAAAGGAAGCAAGGACGTACGCGGGTTCCCAAAGCGCCACCCCAAAGGTTTCCATTCCGGTGCAACAAGACCACGACCACGAGCCCAACAGGACGGATGTCATCGCCGAGCCCACCTCTGCATCATCGACAGCTACTTTGTAGGCGAAGACCACCTTTGGACAGGGCAGGGATGTACTCCTGTCCCCCTTCGAATTTGGATGTTGTGGGATCCCTTCCCGCCATTGCGATAAGGGAAGAGGACCCGGGCTGCTGCTATAAATAGAGGATAGGCTACACCGTAGAGAGGGACGACAAGAGAACACTACACACAAGGCAGAGAGCCAAGTGTCGGTGTCAAAACCGGCGGATCTCGGGTAGGGGGTCCCGAGTTGTGAGACTTGGATCGATGGGAACAGGAGACGAAGGGGACAAGGTTTTACCCAGGTTTGGGCCCTCCTATGGAGGTAATACCCTACGTCATGCTTGATTATATTGATGATATGGGGATTACAGAGTTGATCTACCTTGAGATCCAGTAGCTAAAACCCTAGATGAGTTCTGTTGTTCTACAACCTAAAACCCTCTGGCTTATATAGACGTCAGGGGTCCCTAGGGTTTACACATGGTCGGTTACACGTCGAAGGGATAAACATGCCTATTCACTACTTTAAACATGGAGGACACGCCACGCTTCTAGAAGCTTCCTTTCTGGAGTCTGGGTCTTCCATCAATCCATTGTCCGGCATACGGCCCATATAGTTCGGCCTATAACAAATAGGTCGGCCTTCTGAGGACCCCTCAAACTAGGACTCCCTCAGTAGCCCCCGAACTAGCCTCCAACGCCAAGAGTCCTAGCTTCAGCTGCTTCATGTGATCAAAGTCTTCGGCTTGCGAGGCGAGTTCCTTCCTCCACATAGTGACCGGTCAAATTAGTTCGGCCTCCGACGCCGTGTAGTTTTTCCGATCATAGATCGTCCGAACACCATGAGTCACCAGCCCCGAAGGCCAAACGTCAGGGAGTAAATACCGAACCCTGACAACTTTTCAGACGAAAAGTCACGGCCCACCTCGACCACTGAACCAGTCGTAAAGACTCGATTCGCGATTCGAGGCCGTTTCCAACAGCACGATCCATCAATGCACAGATCGTGCCCCGTTTTATACGGGATATGTTTAGTCATGTGCGTATAACAGCACGCACGCCTTGGGAAGCGGAGAGATTCACTGCGCCGTGAGGGGAGGCTAACCGGCAGTAAGCTCAATAAAAGGGGAAGAAAACCCCAGGGCTTATCCGCACTTCCCATTCGCATCCCTGCTTCCCCAATCTCCGAGCTTCCAGAGCCCAGATCTAGGTTTTCCATCCTTCCTCCTCCGAGCTTAGCCATGGCCAGCTCCGGTTCCAACGGCAAGTGGGAGGCTTCCTCGGTGACAGACCAGGACATCCGGGACCTCAAGGAAGCCGGATACCTCCCCGCCAACGTCTTCCACCGCGCCACAGAGGAGGGCCAGGTGATCCCCACCCCCAAACCAGGCGAGAGGGTGGTCTTCATCCCTCATTTCATCCGAGGATTAAGCTTCCCGCTCCACCCCTTCGTGAGGGGCCTCATGTACTTCTACGGGCTCGACTTCCATGACCTCCTGCTGAACTCGTTTATGCATATATCGGCCTTCATCATAGTCTGTGAGGCTTTCTTGCGGGTCGAGCCACACTTCGGACCGTGGCTCAAGATCTTCAACATCAAGCCGAAGTGTGTCGCAGGTGCCCATGCGGACTGCGGCAAGACAGTCATCAGCAAGCTCCCTCGCGCGGTATGGCCGTCCGGCACCTTCATTGATACCATCAAGACCTGGCAGAAAGAGTGGTTTTACATCACCGAGCAAAGGGAGGAGGGCGGAACTGTTCCTGCCGAATTCAGATCCAGCCCTCCGACCAGATTGACCTCATGGGTCCGAAAGGGCCTTCATTGGGGGTCAGATACCGAGGTGGAGGACCTGCAGAGGGGCATTGCCTCCCTGATAAAAGAAAACATCGATCTGACCAGCGTGGTCCAGATCATGCTCCGACGGCGTATCCTCCCCTGCCAGCGCCGGGCCTCTCCTACGTGGACTTACCGGACTGACGATGATCCTACGATCCGTCAGCTCTTCCACACCACTCAGGAGAAGCTATGGAAGGCGTTGTTCAAAGCGCAGGAGAAGTGGCCGGGCAAGAAGGAGGACAAGGGCCTGAGCGCCATCAAGCCCCCACCCGAGGTATAGCATAGTTTTATTTGATCGGCTCTGTCTTCCTAAAGATAGTCTAAGCATTTTCCGATCACCTTTCATAGGAATGGCTGAGCAAAGCAACGGGCATCAAGTGTCCGGCTCCACAGCCCGAAGACCCCAAGTCTCCGCTATTGTTGGAGATGCTCGTCGTGGCGCCTTACAAGGCGCCAGAGAAGAAGGAGAAAAAGAAGCCAGGCCGAGCAGGCCTGCGCATCAGGGACCAGCCGGAGGCTGTGTCCGAAGAAACCCATGCCTCCTCGAACCAGGAGGAGGAGCACGAGGGTGAGGAGGGAGGCGATTCCCCCCTCACAGGAAAGAGGGCGGCGTCATCAGACGCCCCGGAGGACTTAGATCCTCCCGCCCCGAAGAAAGCGCGCCGGACACAGGTTATCTCGTCCGACGACAGCTCGGACTCAGATACTGGGTCCGAGGACTTCGAGAGGGTTCCGCGAAGGAACCTCAGGGTCAAGCCCCCACCTCGAAGGTACAGATCCGAAGACCTTTCCGAGCTATTAGTGCTAAGTTTCGAATACTATTAACATGTGAACGCTTATTGAACTGCAGCCCACCACAAGTCCTCCCCACCGATCAAGTGTCGGACGGGGAGACCCCGCCCGCCGAGCTAGCGGAGAGCGGGACCGCATCACACCCCTCTCCTCCGGGCGCCGCGAAGGATGCCGCGGAGGTGTCCTCCCAACAGGCTCCCTTGGAGCCGGACACTGGGGGTGATGACGTCATGGCCGAGTCCAACACCTCGGCCGCCGAAGACCCGGGAGAGAGGCCTCTCCCGGATACTGAGGAGACCGGACGAGAAGATGTCCAGTCACCTCCAAGGCGGTCTCCGGAGCGCACCATGCCTCCAGAGGCACCGGTTCAATCTCCGATTGGAGATCGGGCCAATCGATCCCCGCCGGCGCCATCGACCAATGGGTGGCCGGCTATGGGGGAGGCTCTATCAAGCGCCTCCATCTCTGGGGAGCACCGCACTCTTATGGGTGCGGTACTACAGAGCATTCAGTCCGTGGATATTGGACTGAAGGAGGCCTTCAACGGTCTCCTGACGGGCTTTCAGGTAAGCCATGTAATGATCTATTTTGTGAAATATTGATTTCTTTGAGTAATTATTATATACATGGCAGCCCCTGAGCCCTAGGTGAGTTTAGAAAAACTTACCTGGGGGTCTATAATAGAGCATTATCTGAACTAAGACAAATGTGTGTTCGGAATGTTGTAGCCGCCTAAAAAAGGACCGGGCCCATGATTTTATCTAGGACAGTTCGGAAGCTTTTCAACCCATGTAACTTGATATAGTTGGTTTGTATTTTGTAGGCTTCGTCTGCGGCGGCGGCTTCTAACGCTGCCGAGCTGGACGAGCTAAATCGGAAGCTCAAAAGCTCTGAAGACGAGCTTGACGCTCTGAACAAGAGATTCGACGAGGCGCGAGGTAAGCCGGATGAGAGTATCAAAACTCTTCTTTACCGTACTATCGACACGGTTTCTTGATATAAGTCTATGCTTT
Source organism: Elymus sibiricus (assembly GCA_039707655.1). NCBI lineage: Eukaryota > Viridiplantae > Streptophyta > Magnoliopsida > Poales > Poaceae > Elymus > Elymus sibiricus. Next base: position 256,745,592 of record CM077665.1, read on the forward strand.
ATGCAGCCTCGGCGAAGGAGATTGAGAAGCTCAAAGCCGAGCTTGAGAAAGCGAAGCAGGAAGCTTTGGTTGAGAAGGCGACAGCCAAAGAAGCGGCTACCACGCTATCCGCCCTGAGAGCCACTAGCGACAAGCATGAGGCTCGGGTGGAAGAAATTCAACAGGAGCTCAAGGACGCTGGCCAAAAGTGCAAGGTCCTTGAGCGGAAAGGGAAGGAGCAGGCCGCCGAACTATCCACCCTAAAAACCGATCTCCAAAAGGAGCGGGTGGATAGGCGGCCCTATGAAGAGGAGATCGGCCAGGCTAAGGCTATCATGGATGGTAAGCTATATTTATTGCAGTGTATCTTCGGGGATAGGAAGTTCAAACTGCTTACCCAAGTATGGCGTTCCTTAGGCGCCTGCTCGGACCTCCAGAAGAGCGCCGCGGACGCAAACCAGTTCTATGCTTCGCGGGGAGAAGGAGACGAAGCTCAGCGGTTTTGGGCGCAATTCGAAGCCCCCGAGCGCTCTCCTCTCCTCGTTGAGCAGCTGAAGCAGCTGGTGGAGCTACACCGGATGGCGGAGCCGGCCATGAAGGATCTCTGCATCCGGCTATGGCCCAACGAGCCACTGCCGGGCAGCTTCTTCGGCCTGGTGCAAAAGCTGAGCGACGCCTCTCCTCGGATCGACGCACTGAGGCGATCTTCCTGCATTGAGGGAGCTCGGATGACCTTCGCGAAGGCCAAGGTGCACTGGCCGGGGCTTGATCCGATGAAGATAGCCACCGCCCCTCCGCCTCCTAGAAAGGAGCATAGGCGCCCCTAGCTGTACTTCTCCGGAGTTATGGAGGGTGCTCGGGCCATAGAATCTCAGTGTTCGAGAGAGAACGTGTATGAATAAATTGTTGTAATATGTCCTAAGACCTTTCAACGTGTATATATTTAAAATGCATGGCTTATCATGTCTTGTATGTTTTGCATCCTTTGTAACTCCTGTGTGGCCGTTAAAACTGAAAGCGGCGAGACGTCGGCTTCAGCCCCCATGTAGATACTACGCGGGGTATCCGTGCCAACGCACTATGACCCTTAGCCGAACTGTCGGTACCCGAAGGCGGTAGTGCGGGGCGGACAAGGCAATCGGACTATAATGCTTTATTGCTTTCACTTAGCCGTAGGGGCGCGAGAAAGGAGTGCGGGAGGCTGATGACTGGCCCCCAAGGTTCGTGATGTTCGGAATAACCGTGACCGAAGCCTATATCACCTGGTTTGTACTAATACCAAACCCATCGTATGACACGGAATAACCTCTGACGAGATCTAGTTAAGCTCGGATTCGCAGACCGGTTCTCGCATACCATGACAGTCAGTTTTCGGCTTTCTCCACTGAGGTGCTTGACCAGACTAGCCGGAAGCACAATCGCAGTCGTGCTCCCTTTGCCCCTTTAGCCGAACGAGCGGAACATAAAGGGGCAAGCACAGGAGCCGGGCAACCCAACTATTGACCCAAGACATAGTTCGGAACCAATGCATATAAAGCGGGATTCCAAGACGCCGAACACTAAATCAGTTGTGATTAGGGCGATTTTTAAGATCGAGCCCCCGGTCTATTAGCCGGTTGCATCGTAAAGTATACCAAACAGGTTTGCAAGAAGAGGAAGAAAAGAGGGAGTGTTCCGAAAAGGGACAACAAAAAGATATTGTAGGATATATCTGTAATTTACTCAGCAACTCTTATTATTCAAATTGGCGGTACAACTGTTTTACACGTATAAAAAATATAAATCTTACAGGAGGGGTTGTATCAAGGGTCTTCGATAGGTGACCTGACGTCCTGGAAGTGCCCTGTCGCTTGTCCGCTCATGCGTCTCCCGAAGAGTTGTACACCGTTATGGGTGTGGTATTCGGCGAGCGGACTCTGGAGAAAAAGCCTTGAGAAGTCGCCGAAACGTGGACGAGCTTTACGCCGTAGCGGGTACTTTATGGTACCCGTAGTGTGTCTGAAGACATGTTGATGGTGATAGTTCGGTCTAACCGAACACCTTACCCTTTATTAGTTTTTCCCCACCGCTGCCCATGGAATTTTAAGCGCGAAGTTGTGCCTTCTTGGCACGTACTTTGCAGGTTCTAGGGCCGTGCGATGGGGGGGAGTCCCTATTTACTGGGAGAGGAAGGTGCTGGTGCTTCAGATTGAGACCGAGCTCGCTTCCCAGCCTTGGGTGCCTTTACGGCGGATGTCGGCACTTGCCAATCATCGGTGTAGTGGAATTCGGCCGCCAGGGCCAACGCATGCTCCTCAGTTCGGAGGGAGCACTCTGTGTTGCCATTGACAGTAATGACCCCCCCTGGGGCCGGGCATCTTGAGCTTGAGGTATGCGTAGTGTGGAACGGCGTTAAAGCGAGCGAACGCTGTACGGCCGAGCAGGGCGTGATAGCCGCTGCGGAAAGGTACGATGTCGAAGATCAAGTCCTCGCTTCGAAAGTTATCGGGCGAGCCGAACACTACTTCCAGGCTTACAGAGCCTGTGCATCGGGCTTCAATGCCTGGGATCACTCCTTTGAAGGTAGTGTGACTGGGCTTGATCCTTGACGGATCTATGCCCATCTTTTTCACCGTATCTGAGTAAATTAGATTGAGGCTACTTCCACCGTCCATTAGGACTTTAGTGAGGTGGTACCCGTCTATGATCGGATCTAGGACGAGTGCGGCCGAGCCCCCATGACGAATACTGGTCGGATGGTCACGTCGATCAAAGGTGATCGGGTATGCCGACCATGGGTTATACTTCGGAGCTACAGGCTCTATAGCGTAGACATCTCGAAGGGCGCGCTTTCTCTCCTTTTTGGGTATATGGGTGGCGTATATCATGTTTACTGTTTTTACCTCTGGAGGAAATTTCTTTTGTCCGCCACCGATCGGACCACGGGGTTCATCCTCGTTCTCGCTGCGTGGGCTCTTGCCCTGGTCCTCGGATGCGAGCTTGCCGGCCTGTTTGAAGACCCAACAATTACGGTTGGTGTGATTGGTGGGCTTCTCCTGAGTGCCGTGGATCTGGCAAGTCCTCTCCAGTATCTTGTCCAGCGGGGTGGGTCCGTCGTGTTTGCCTTTAGGAGGCTTCTTCCACTGCCCAGAGCTGGAATTGCGGAAGCCGGCGTTAACAGTCGTGTCATCGGCATCACTATTATTGTGCCGGCGCTTGTTCTTGTTGCGCTTCGGTTTCCCGTTTCCATCCCAAACTTCAGAGGTTCCGGGGTCTTCGGGGTTGTAGCTACGTCTAGCTAGCCAGTTATCCTCGCCTGCGCAGAAGCGGGTCATGAGTGATGTGAGGGCGGACATTGTCCTGGGTTTGTCCTGGCCGAGCTGTCGAGCCAGCCATTCATCCCGAATATTATGCCTGAAGGAGGCTATAGCTTCGGCGTCCGGGCAGTCTACGATCTGGTTTTTCTTCGTCAAGAAACGGTTCCAGAATAGCCGCGCGGACTCTCCTGGCTTCTGAACGACGTTGCTTAGATCGAAGGAGTCCGGCGGCCGAACATAAGTGCCCTGGAAGTTAGATCGGAATGCCTCTTCTAGGTCCTCCCAACACCCAATGGAGTTTTCGGGGAGGCTATTTAACCAGTGCCGAGCTGGCCCCTTGAGCTTCAGGGGTAAGTACTTGATGGCGTGGAGGTCATCTCCTCACGCCATGTGGATGTGGAGGAGGAAATCCTCGATCCATACGGTTGGGTCAGTTGTCCCATCATACTCTATGTTTACGGGCTTAAACCCTTCCGGGAACTGATGCCGCATTACCTCGTCCGTGAAGCACAGTGGGTGGGCGGCGCCTCTGACCCGAGCTATGACGCGTCGGTGATCGGTGTCTGTCCTAGATCGGGTTCGTTCCCGATCTTCATTGTCGCGGTCGAACCGAGGACGGTGTCCTTCCCGTCGATCGGGTGAGTATCCTCTGGATCCGTAAATGGATCACGTACGACCTGCTCTGTAATCCAGGTCGTGTCGCAGGTCGAACCTTTCATCGGGCTCTAGTGGCTCCTTTCCCCGTCTACGGGGTATCGTCGGCCTATAGCCGGTATCATCAGCCATCCTGTCTCGTCCTCGAGGTGGGCGGTCTGGCTTGTGGTATGGGGTATGCTTGGGAGACGGCATATCAGTGAGCTCGTCGTCGAATTGTGGCAGTAGCCTTCTGCGCGGATAGCTCTTAGGTTGGTCCGATAGACCGGTGCCGTATCCTTCCTCAGCTGAGAGGACTCTCGTCCATCGGTCATTGAGGTCGTCTTGCTCGGCTTTAAGCTGCCGATCTTTTGCTTTCGTCATCGAGGCGGCCTTTTGCTGTCGTCATCGAGGCGGGCTGTGGATATGAGTGTTGCCTGAATAGTTCCTGATCTACAGGATTGTCGGGAATGGCGAAGTCATTGGCTTCCGCATTATCCTCCCCCTCGATAGAGTGGAGGTAGTCGTCGTCCTCAGGATCATCCAGATCATCGGGGTCGCGCCGGTCTTCCGGTCTCTCCTGACCCTCTAACGGGTGTTTGGGGTTTTCGGGATCACCGAGGTCTTCCGGGGTATCTCCGTCCCCGGTGCCCTCGGCAGCTTTTCTTCCCTTTTTTCCCTTTGACTGTTTATGCGGCTTTCGGCGCCTTGATGGCGCGTCATCCGATTTGTCGCCGTCGTTTTTCAGAGTGTCCACCATGTAGACGTCGTATGTGGAGGTGGTCGTCCACTGCCCGGTCTTAGCGGGGGTGAGGGCGTGATCCTCCTCATCCATGTACTCTGCCTCCTCGGAGGCATAGTCTAGCATGTCGGTTAAATCCTCGACAGTGGCTATCAAGTGGGTGGTGGGTGGGACGAAAAATCCGTCCTGACCCGTCTGGCGCCCGATCTGAGAATAGATCGGGTTTGGGTCGTCGGTAATCTTCATCGACGAGATCCGATCTAGAGCCTCGTTGAGTATCGAGAGCTCAATCGAGCCGGTCTGCACAGAGCTTCCGGGGTGATCCCCCGGTGCGTCCGTGCAGGGAGAGTGTTCGGCAAGAACAGATGTCCGGACATCGGGCACTATTACCTGCTCCGGACTGAACGTCGGGCCCTCGCCAGGGTAGATCCCGCGGGCAGAGCCGAAAGATGGATCTGAGGTTAAAGCCTCAGAGTCTCCGGGCGTGGCAGGCGAGACTGCGAGCCCGGTTAGTGATAGATCGCCTCGAGAGTCTGCGGAGAACTCTAAGTTCCCGAATCTGACCTCTTGATCAGGGGCGAAACTTCCGACGCGGCCTAGATGGCCGGTCGAGTCGGCATGGACACTATGCTGCCGAAAGCGAAGATCTGTCCAGGGACAAAAGTGCCCATATTGCGGACCTCTTCGTTGATGACTAGGCGAGCCATCGATTCCTTCTGATGATCACAGCGGAACTCTCAATGAAAGCACCAATGTCGGTGTCAAAACCGGCGGATCTCGGGTAGGGGGTCCCTGTTGGGGAACGTTGCATGGGAAACAAAAAATTTCCTACGCACACACAAGATCTATCCATGGTGATGAGCATCTACGAGAGGGAGAGTGAATCTACATACCCTTGTAGATCGCTAAGCGGAAGCGTTAAGAAACGCGGTTGATGTAGTCGAACGTCTCCGCGATCCAAATCGCAAGTCGTCCCTCGAACCGATCACGAACTAGTGCCGAACGGACGGCACCTCCGCGTTCAACACACGTACGGCTTGATGACGCCTTCACCTCCTCGATCCAGCGAGCGATGGTGAAGTAGTAGATGAGTTCCGGCAGCACGACGGCGTGGTGATGGTGGTGAGGAACAATCTCTGCAGGGCTTCGCCAAGCGCTACGGAGATTATGACGTAGGAACTAGAGGGTTAGGGTTGCCGCACACGGCTTGGGGAAATCTTGATGTGTTCCGGGTGCTAGCCCTGCCCCTCTATTTATATGTTGAGCCCTGGGGTCGAAACTTGGAGAAAGAGCCTCCTCAAAGTCGGTTTGGCCCGCAAGGCAAGAGTCCTGCTCGGACTCCAGGACCAGACGCCAGGGTCCTCGGCGTCTGGCCCCAGACGCCAGGGTCCCTGGCGTCTGGCCCCTGGCCTCCGCAAAACTTCCTTTTGCACCTTCCTAAAGCCTCGTGGGCTTTACCCCTTGGCCCAAATAAAGTGTTCTCGTACCCGAACATTTCGGGAAACATCCGGAACCCCTTCCGGTGAATTCCGGAACCCTTCCGGAGACCAAACACTATTATCCCATATATCAATCTTTACCTCCGGACTATTCCAGAGCTCCTCGTCATGTCCGGGATCTCATCCGGGACTCCGAACAACTTTCGGTCACCAACATAACAACTCAACTATACTTATATCGTCACCAAACGTTAAGTGTGTAGACCCTGCGGGTTCGAGAACTATGTAGACATGACCGAGACACCTCTACGGTCAATAACCAATAGCGGGACCTGGATGCCCATATTGGCTCCTACATATTCTACGAAGATCTTTATCGGTCAAACCTCTATGTCAAGGATTCAGTTAATCCCGTATGCTGTTCCCTTTGTTCTTCGGTATGTTACTTGCCCGAGATTCGATCGTCGGTATCTCTATACCTAGTTCAATCTCGTTACCGGCAAGTCTCTTTACTCGTTCCGTAATACAAGATCTCGTGGCTAACACTTTAGTCACATTGCTTGCAAGGCTCATTGTGATGTTGTATTACCGAGTGGGCCCTGAGATACCTCTCCGTCACATGGAGTAACAAATCCCAGTCTTGATCCATGCCAACCCAACAGACATCCTCGGAGATACCTGTAGAGCACCTTTATAGTCACCCAGTTATGTTGCGACGTTTGATACACACAAGGTACTCCTCCGATGTCAGGGAGTTGCATGATCTCATGGTCATAGGAACAGATACTTGACATGCAGAAAACAATAGCAATAAACTGACACGATCATATGCTACGTTTACAGTTTGGGTCTTGTCCATCACATCATTCTCCTAATGATGTGATCCCGTTATCAAATGACATCTCATGTCCATGGCTAGGAAACCTTCACCATCTTTTGATCAACGAGCTAGTTAACTAGAGGCATACTAGGGACACAGTGTTGTCTATGTACCCACACATGTATTTGAGTTTCCAATCAATACAATTATAGCATGGATAATAAACGATTATCACGAACAAGGAAATATGATAATAACTAAATTATTATTGCCTCTAGGGCATATTTCCAACAGTCTCCCACTTGCACTAGAGTCAATAATCTAGTTCACATCACCATGTGATTTACATTGTTCTAACACCCAATGAGTTCTCGGGTTCGATCATGCTTTGCATGTGAGAGAGGTCTTTAGTCAACGGGTCTGTGACATTCAGATCCGTGTGTACTTTGCAAATCTCTATGTCATACTGTAGACACTTCTACCACACTCCACTTGGAGCTATTCCAAATGGCTGCTCCACTATATGTATCCTGACTGCTACTCAGAGTCGTCCGGATAGGTGTCAAAGCTTGTATCGATGTAACCCTTTACGACGAACTCTTCATCACCTCCATAATTGAGAAATATTTCCTTAGTCCTCTAGTTACTAAGGATAATCTTGACTGCTGTCCAGTGATCCACTCCTGGATCACTCTTGTACCCCTTGACTGAATCATGGCAAGGCACACATCAGGTGCGGTACACAGCATGGCATACTATACAGAGCCTATGGATAAGGCATAGGGGATGACCTTCGTCCTTTCTCTTTCTTCTGCCGTGGTCGAGCTTTGAGTCTCACTCAACTCCACACCTTACAAATCAGGCAAGAACTCTTTCTTTGACTGGTCCATTTTGAACTCTTTCAAAATCTTGTCAAGGTATGTACTCATTGAAAGTCTTATCAGACGTCATGATCTATCTCTATAGATCTTGATGCCCAATATTTAAGTAGCTTCATTCCAGGTCTTCCTTTGAAAAACTCCTTTCAAACGACCCTTTATGCTTTCCAGAAATTCTACATTATTTCCGATCAACAATATGTCAACCACATATACTTATCAGAAATTCTATAGTGCTCCCACTCACTCTATTGTAAATACAAGTTTCTCATAAACTTTGTATAGACATAAAAACTTTTATCACCTCATCAAAGTGTATATTCCAACTCCGAGATGCTTGCTCCAGTCCATAGAAGGATCGCTGGAGTTTGCATACATTTTAGCATCCTTAGGACTGACAAAACCTTCCGGTTGTATCACATACAACCTTTCCTTACGGATACCGTTAAGGAAACGATGTTTTGACATCCATCTGCCAGATTTCATAACTGAAAAATGCAGCAACTGCTAACATGATTCCAACAGACTTTAGCATCGCTACGGGTGAGAAAGTCTCATCGTAGTCAACTCCTTGAACTTGTGAAAAACACTTTGCCACAAGTCGAGCTTTATAGACGGTGACATTACCGTCCACGTCCGTCTTCCTCTTAAAAAATCCATTTGTTCTGAATGGCCTTACGCCCTTCAGGTAATACTTCCAAAGCCCATACTTTGTTTTCTTACATGGATCCCATCTCGGATTTCATGGCCTCTAACCATTTCTCGGAATCCGGGCCCATCATCGCTTCTCCATAGCTCGTAGGTTCATCGTTGTTCAACAACATGACCTCTAAGACAGGGTTGCCATACCACTCAGGAGCAGTACGCGTCCTTGTCGACCCACGAGGTTCGATAGTAACTTGATCCGAAGTTTCATGATCATCATCATTAACTTCCTCTTCAACTAACGTAGGCTCCACAGAAACAACTTTCTGCGCTGCGCTGCGCTACTCTTTGGTTGAAACAAAGGTTCAACAACCTCACCAAGTTCTATCTTCCTCCCACTCAATCTTTCGAAAGAAACTTTTTCTCGAGAAAGGACCTGTTTTAGCAATAAACACTTTGTGCTTGGATCTGAGATAGAAGGTTCACCCAACTGTTACGTTAGGGTATTCTATGAAGATGCATTTGTCCGCTTTGGGTTCGAGCTCATTAGGTGAAAACCCTTTTTCACATAAGCGTCGCAACCCCAAACATTAAAAAATGACAGCTTAGGTTTCCGCCAAACCAAAATTCATACGGTGTCATCTCAACGGACTTATGGTGCCCCTTTTAAAGTGAATGTGGTTGTCTCTAATGCATAACCCTAAAACGATAGTGGTAAATCGATAAGAGACATCATAGTTCGCACCATATCTAATAGAGCACAACTACGACGTTCGGACACACCATCACACTATGGTGTTCCAGGTGGCGTGAGTTGTGAAACAACTTCCACATTGTCTTAAGTTATATACCAAACTCGTAACTCAGATATTTACCTCCACGATCATATCGTAGACATTTTATCTTCTTGTCACGATGATCTCAAACTTCACTCTGAACTTTTCAAACGATTCAGACTTGTGTTTCATTAAGTAAATATACACTATATCTACTCAAATCATCAGTGAAGGTAAGAAAATAACGATATCCACCGCCCACTACAAAACTCACTGGACCGCATACATCAACATGTATCATTTCCAATAAGTCAATTGCCCGCTCCATCATACCGGAAAACGGGGTTTTAGTCATCTTGCCCATGAGGCATGGTCCGCATGTCTCAACCGATTCGAAATCGAATGAGTCCAAAGATCCATCAGCATGGAGTTTCTTCATGCGTTTTACACCAATATGACATTTAGCGGCAGTGCCACAAGTATGTGGTACTATCATTATTAACTTTGTATCTTTTGGCATCAATATTATGAACATGTGTATCACTACGATCAAGATTCAATAAACCACTCTTATTGGGTGCATGACCATTGAAGGTATTATTCATGTAAATAGAATAACCATTATTCTCTAACTGCAATGAATAACCGTATTGCAATAAACTTGATCTAATCACGTTCATGCTTAACGCAAACACCAAATAACATTTATTTAGGTTCATCACTAATCCCAAAGGTAGAGAGAGCGCGCGATGGTGATCACATCAACCTTGGAAACACTTCCAACACTCATCGTCACCTCACCCTTAGCCTCCGTTTATTCCGTAGCTTTTATTTCGAGTTACCAACACTTAGCAACCGAACCGGTATCTAATACCCAGGTGCTACTAGGAGTACTAGTAAGGTACACATCAATAACACGTATATCAAATATACTTCTGTCGACGTTGCCAACCTTCTTATCTACCAAGCATCTAGGGTTGTTCCACTTCAGCAACCGTTCTCCTCATAATAGAAGCACTCAGTCTCGGGTTTGGGTTCAACCTTGGGTTTCTTTACTGGAGCAGCAACTGGCTTGCCATCCATGAAGTATCCCTCCTTGCCCTTGCCCTTCTTGAAACTAGTGGTTTTACTAACCATCAACACTTGATGCTCCTTCTTGATTTCTACCTTCGCGGGGTCAAACATCGCGAATAGCTCAGGGATCATTATTTCCATCTCTGGCCTTTTATAGTTCATCACGAAGCTCTAGTAGCTTAGTGACAGTGACTTGGAGAACTATACCAATCACTATCTTATCTGGAAGATCAACTTCCACTCGATTCAAGTAATTGTAGTACCCAGACAATCTGAGCACATGCTCAACGATTGAGCTATTCTCCATCATCTTGCAGGCAAAGAATCTTGTTGGAGGTCTCATACCTCTCAACACGGGCACGAGCCTGAGATCCCAATTTCAGCTCTTAGAACATCTCATATGTTCCGTGACGTTCAAAACGTTTTGGAGCCTCAATTCTAAGCCGTAATGCATGACGCACTGAACTATCAAGTAGTTATCAGAACGTGCCTGTCAGATGTTCACAACATCTACAGACGACGCTTGAGGGGGTGGCGCACCGAGCGGTGCATTAAGGACATAAGCCTTCTGTGCAGCATTGAGGACAATCCTCAGATCACAGACCCAGTCCGCATTATTGCTACCATCATCTTTCAAATCTATTTCTCTAGGAACATATAAAAGTTCAAGGGAGCTACAGCGCGAGCTAGTAATCTACAACATAATTTGCAAAGACATTTTGACTATGTTCATGATAATGAGTTTAGTTAATCATATTACTTAAAAACTCCCACTCAAATTGACATCCCTCCGGCCATTCGAGTGTCACATGATCCAAATCCACCAACTCAAGTCCGATCATCACGTGAGTTGAGGTGGTTTCAATGGTGAACATCTTCATGTTGATCATATCTACTATATGACTCATGTTCGACCTTTCGGTCTCTTGTGTTCCGAGGCCATGTCTGTACATGCTAGGCTCGTCAAGTTTAACCCGAGTGTTCCGCACGTGCAACATGGCTTACACCCGTTGTATGTGAACGTAGAGTCTATCACACCCGATCATCACGGCGTGTCTCGAAACGACGAACTTTCGCAACGGTGCACACTCGGGGAGAACACAATTTATCTTGAAATTTAAGTGAGGGATCACCTTATAATGCTACCGTCGTCCTAAGCAAAATAAGATGCATAAAAGGATTAACATCACATGCAAATCATAAGTGACATGATATGGCCATGAACTCGTGCTTTTGATCTCCATCTCCAAAGCACCGGCATGATCTCCATCGTCACCGGCATGACACCATGATCTCCATCATCTTGATCTCCATCAACGTGTCACCATGAGGTTGTCGCGCCGACTGTTGCTTCCACGACTATTGCTAACGTTTAGCGATAAAGTAAAGCATTACATAGCGCTTAATGATTGACACGCAGGTCATACAATAATTAAAGACAACTCTATGGCTCCTGCCAGTTGCCGTACTCATCGACATGCAAGTCGTGATATTCTATACAACACATGATCATCTCATACATCACATATATCTCATCATGTAATTGGCCATATCACATCACAACATACCCTGCAAAAACAAGTTAGACGTCCTCTAATTGTTGTTGCAAATTTTACGTGGCTGCTACGGGTTTGCAAGAACCGTTCTTACCTACGCAAAACCACAACGTGGTGTAGTGATTGCTTTTTGATCTTCTAAAAGAACCCTCTTCATTGAAATTGATTCAACTAAAGTGAGAGAGACAGACACCCGCTAGCCATCTTTATGCAACGAAGTTACATGTCAGTTGAAGGAACCTGTCTCGCGTAAGCGTACGCGTAATGTCGGTCCGGGCCGCTTCATCTCACAATACCGCCGAATCAAGTATCAACTAGTAACGGCAAGCAATATGTATACACCCACGCCCACAACTCGTTTGTGTTCTACTCGAGATCTCATCTACACATAGACCTAGCTCTGATACCACTGTTGGGGAACGTTGCATGGGAAACAAAAATTTTCCTACGCACACACAAGATCTATCCATGGTGATGAGCATCTACGAGAGGGAGAGTGAATCTACATACCCTTGTAGATCGCTAAGCGGGAGCGTTAAGAAACGCGGTTGATGTAGTCGAACGTCTCCGCGATCCAAATCGCAAGTCGTCCCTCGAACCGATCACGAACTAGTGCCGAACGGACGGCACCTCCGCGTTCAACACACGTACGGCTTGATGACGCCTTCACCTCCTCGATCCAGCGAGCGATGGTGAAGTAGTAGATGAGTTCCGGCAGCACGACGGCGTGGTGATGGTGGTGAGGAACAATCTCTGCAGGGCTTCGCCAAGCGCTACGGAGATTATGACGTAGGAACTAGAGGGTTAGGGTTGCCGCACACGGCTTGGGGAAATCTTGATGTGTTCCGGGTGCTAGCCCTGCCCCTCTATTTATATGTTGAGCCCTGGGGTCGAAACTTGGAGAAAGAGCCTCCTCAAAGTCGGTTTGGCCCGCAAGGCAAGAGTCCTGCTCGGACTCCAGGACCAGACGCCAGGGTCCTCGGCGTCTGGACCCAGACGCCAGGGTCCCTGGCGTCTGGCCCCTGGCCTCCGCAAAACTTCCTTTTGCACCTTCCTAAAGCCTCGTGGGCTTTACCCCTTGGCCCAAATAAAGTGTTCTCGTACCCGAACATTTCGGGAAACATCCGGAACCCCTTCCGGTGAATTCCGGAACCCTTCCGGAGACCAAACACTATTATCCCATATATCAATCTTTACCTCCGGACTATTCCAGAGCTCCTCGTCATGTCCGGGATCTCATCCAGGACTCCGAACAACTTTCGATCACCAACATAACAACTCAACTATACTTATATCATCACCAAACGTTAAGTGTGTAGACCCTGCGGGTTCGAGAACTATGTAGACATGACCGAGACACCTCTACGGTCAATAACCAATAGCGGGACCTGGATGCCCATATTGGCTCCTACATATTCTACGAAGATCTTTATCGTTCGAACCTCTATGTCAAGGATTCAGTTAATCCCGTATGCTGTTCCCTTTGTTCTTCGGTATGTTACTTGCCCGAGATTCGATCGTCGGTATCTCTATACCTAGTTCAATCTCGTTACCGGCAAGTCTCTTTACTCGTTCCGTAATACAAGATCTCGTGGCTAACACTTTAGTCACATTGCTTGCAAGGCTCATTGTGATGTTGTATTACCGAGTGGGCCCTGAGATACCTCTCCGTCACACGGAGTAACAAATCCCAGTCTTGATCCATGCCAACCCAACAGACATCCTCGGAGATACCTGTAGAGCACCTTTATAGTCACCCAGTTACGTTGCGACGTTTGATACACACAAGGTACTCCTCCGATGTCAGGGAGTTGCATGATCTCATGGTCATAGGAACAGATACTTGACATGCAGAAAACAATAGCAATAAACTGACACGATCATATGCTACGTTTACAGTTTGGGTCTTGTCCATCACATCATTCTCCTAATGATGTGATCCCGTTATCAAATGACATCTCATGTCCATGGCTAGGAAACCTTCACCATCTTTTGATCAACGAGCTAGTTAACTAGAGGCATACTAGGGACACAGTGTTGTCTATGTACCCACACATGTATTCGAGTTTCCAATCAATACAATTATAGCATGGATAATAAACGATTATCACGAACAAGGAAATATGATAATAACTAAATTATTATTGCCTCTAGGGCATATTTCCAACAGTCCCGAGCTGTGAGACTTGGATCGATGGGAACAGGAGACGAAGGGGACAAGGTTTTACCCAGGTTCGGGCCCTCCTATGGAGGTAATACCCTACGTCCTGCTTGATTATATTGATGATATGGGGATTACAGAGTTGATCTACCTCGAGATCCAGTAGCTAAAACCCTAGATGAGTTCTGTTGTTCTACAACCTAAAACCCTCCAGCTTATATAGACGCCAGGGGTCCCTAGGGTTTACACATGGTCGGTTACACGTCGAAGGGATAAACATGCCTATTCACCACTTTAAACGTGGAGGACACGCCACGCTTCTAGAAGCTTCCTTTCTGGAGTCTGGGTCTTCCATCAATCGAATGTCCGGCATACGGCCCATATAGTTCAGCCTATAACGAATAGGTCGGCCTTCCGAGGACCCCTCAAACCAGGACTCCCTCACCAAGAACACCACCCGAGCGCCCTCGCGAGGCAACTCACCAATGTACTAGTTCATCCACCGCACCTCCTCGAGAGGCAATCCACCAAAGCAGGAGTAGGGTATTACCCTTCGCAACGGCCCGAACCTGGGTAAATCACCGTGTGCATCTTCTTCCTCGTCATCGTGCGAGTTCGTCGTAAGAATCATCGGGTAGCGAGCTAGGTTGGGTGAGGCCGCAGGGGATCTTCGCACACGCCCCTGTGTTCGAACCTTGAGGGTTTTGCGGAGCCCGAAATCCGACAGTAGTACCGCACAGGGCGGTACTACCACTGCAGCTGAAGTGGTACTAATGCTTCATGCGTTACTACTGCTCACTGGGCAGCGGTACTACTGCTTGAAGCGAAGGACCAAAATTCTACTGCTGACCCTAGTACCATGCATGCGAAAAAGTTCATGCACACCCGACGGAACAAACCACGACATTGGAGAGCTGCAGAACCGCTAAAGAGGTACTCCTGCTCCCATGCGTGGTACCGCCGCTCTAGCGGTACTACCGCTTGGGAGGAACCACCAGCCTTAGGCAAACAACAGAGGATCTCCAAGTTGCCAGGAGAGAAGGTGGGTGCAAATGAAATGTGTATGTGTTGGTTCCACCCAACTGTTGGAAATATGCCCTAGAGGCAATAATAAAGTGATTATTATCATATTTCCTTGTTCATGATAATCGTTTATTATCCATGCTATAATTGTATTGATCGGAAACTCAGATACATGTGTGGATACATAGACAACACTGTGTCCCTAGTGAGCCGCTACTAGACTAGCTCGTTGATCAAAGATGGTCAAGGTTTCCTGACCATAGACATGAGTTGTCCTTTGATAACGGGATCACATCATTAGGAGAATGATGTGATGGACAAGACCCAACCATAAGCATAGCAGTTGATCGTGTCAGTTTATTGCTACTGCTTTATCCATGTCAAGTATATGTTCCTACGACCATGAGATCATGCAACTCCCGGACACCGAAGGAATTCCTTGTGTGTATCAAACGTCACAATGTAACTGGGTGACTATCAAGGTGCCCTATAGGTATCTCAGAGGGTATCTGTTGAGTTGGCGTGGATCGAGACTGGGATTTGTCACTCCGTATGACGGAGAGGTATCTCTGGGCCCACTCGGTAATACAACATCACAAGAAGCTTGCAAGCAATATGACTAAGGAGTTAGTCACGGGATCTTGTATTACGGAACGAGTAAAGAGACTTGCCGGTAACGAGATTGAACTAGGTATGGAGATACCGACGATCGAATCTCGGGCAAGTAACATACCGATGGACAAAGGGAACTGACATATGGGATTGATTGAAAATCCTTGACATCATGGTTCGACCGATGAAGATCTTCATAGAATATGTAGGAACTAATATGGACATCCAGGTACCGCTATTGGTTATTGGCCATAGAGGTGTCTCGGTCATGTCTGCATAGTTCTTGAACCCGCAGGGTCTGCACACTTAACGCTCGGTGATGATTCGGTATTGTTGAGTTATATATGTTGGTGACCGAAGGTTGTTCGGAGTCACGGATGAGATCCCGGACGTCACGACGAGTTTCGGAATGGTCCGAAGGTAAAGAATGATATATAGGAAGTTCCGGGAGTGCCGAAGGGTTCCGGGGGTCCACCGGAAGGGGTCCACCAGCCCCGGAGGGGCCACATGGGCTGAGAGGGGTGCGCACCAGCCCCTGGTGGGCTGGGCAACCCTCCCCACCGGGGCCCATGTGGCTAGGCTGGTGGAGGGCCAACCCTAGGGGTGGCGCCACCCTTGCTTGGGCAGCAAGCCACCTCTTGGGCGCCACCCCACCCCATCTAGGCCGCCGCCCCCCTAGGGGAGGAACCCTAGGGCGCCACCCCTCCTCCCTTCCCCCTACATATACTAGAGGAGAGGGAGGGCAGCCGGACCACAAGCCACGGCGCAGCCCTCCCTCTCCCTCTAGATTGGTTTCTCCTCTAGTTCGTCGCAGTAGTGCTTGGCGAAGCCCTGTCGGGACAGCTCCACCACCGCCGCCACCACGCCGTCGTGCTGTCGGAGAACTCATCTATCTATCTGCCCTCGCTTGCTGGATCAAGGAGGCGGAGATGTCATGGAGCTGTACGTGTGTTGAACGCGGAGGTGTCGTCCGTTCGGCACTAGATCGTGATTGGATCGCGCGATGGATCGTGATTGGATCGCGAAGACGTTCGACTACATCAACCGCGTTTCTTAACGCTTCCCTCTTAGCGATCTACAAGGGTATGTAGATGCACTCCCCCTCTCGTAGATGTTGATATCCATAGATAGATCTTGGGTGTTCGTAGGAAAAAAAATGTTTCCCATGCAACATTCCCCAACAGTGGCATCATGAGCTAGGTCTATGCGTAGATAACATGCACGAGTAGAACACAAAAGAGTTTGTGGGCGTTGATGTTCAGATGGCTTACTTCCTTAGTCTTATCTTGATTTGGCGGTATTGTGGCATGAAGCGGCTCAGACCAACCTTACTCGTCCACGTACGAGAGACTGGTTCCATCGACTGACATGCAACTTGTTGCATAAAGATGGCTGGCGGGTGTCTGCCTCTCCCACTTTAGTTGAATCGGATTCAACAGAGGCGGTCCTTGTAGAAGGTTAAATAGCAACTTGAATATCACCGTTGTGGCTTTGCGTAGGTAAGAACGGTTCTTACTAGTTGCCCATAGCAGCCACGTAAAACTTGCAGCAACAAAGTAGAGGACGTCTAACTTGTTTTTGCAGGGCATGTTGTGATGTGATATGGCCAATGACATGATGTGATATATGTGATGTATGAGATGATCATATTTTTTATAGATTATCACGACTTGCATGTCGATGAGTACGGCAACCGGCAGGAGCCATAGGGTTGTCTTTAATTATTACCGCCTTCTTTTGCTTTACTTTATCGCTATGAGTTAGCAATAGTTGTAGAATCAATAGTTGGCAGGACAACCACATGACGTCACGATGATGGAGATCATGCTGTCATGCCGATGACGATGGAGATCATGCCGGTGCTTTCAAGATGGAGATCAAAAGCACAAGATGATGATGGCCATATCATGTCACTTATATGATTTGCATGTGATGTTTATCCTTTTATGCATCTTATTGTGCTTAGGACGACCGTAGCATTATAAGATGATCCCTCACTGAAATTTCAAGATAAAATTGTGTTCTCCCCGAGTATGAACCGTTGTGAAGGATCGTCGTTTCGAAGCACCTCATGATGATCGGGTGTGATAGACTCTACGTTCGCATACAATGGGTGTAAGCCAGATTTACACACGCAGAATACTTGGGTTAAACTTGACGAGCCTGGCATGTACAGACATGGCCTCAGAACACAGGAGACCGAAAGGTCGAACATGAGTCATATAGTAGATATGATCAACATGGAGACGTTCACCATTGAAACCACCTCATCTCACGTGATGATCGGACTTGGGTTGGTGGATTTGGATCGTGTCACACTTAGACAACCTGAGGGATGTTGATTTGAGTGGGAGTTCTTTAGTAATATGATTAATTGAACTCATTATCATGAACATAGTCCAAAAGTTGTCTTTGCAAAATTATGTTATAGCTCGTGTTGTAGCTCCCATGTTTTTTGATACATTCCTAGAGAAAACTAAGTTGAAAGATGTTGGTAGCAATTATGCGGACTAGGTCCGTGATCTGAGGATTGTCCTCATTTCAACACAGAAGGTTTATGTCCTTGATGCACCGCTCGGTGTGCCACCCCCTCAAGCGTCGTCTGTGGATGTTGTGAACGTCTGGCACACACGTTCTGATGACTACTTGATAGTTTAGTGTGCCATGCTTTACGGCTTAGAATTGGGGCTCCGAAGACGTTTTGAACGCCATGGAGCATATGAGATGTTCCAAGAGTTGAAATTGGTATTTCAGGCTCATGCCCGTGTTGAGAGGTATGAGACCTCTGACAAGTTCTTTGCCGACAAGATGGAGGAGAACAACTCAGTCAGTAAGCATGTACTCAGAATGTTTGGGTGCTACAATCGCTTGAATCAAGTGGGAGTTAATCTTCTAGATAAGATAGTGATTGACGGAGTTCTCCAGTCACTGTCACCAAGCTACTAGAGCTTTGTGATGAACTATAACATGCAAGGGATGGAGATGATGATCCCTGAGCTATTCGTGGTGATTAAGGCCGCGAAGGTAGAAATCAAGAAGGAGCATCAAGTGTTGATGGTTAAACAAGACCGCTAGTTTCAAGAAGAGCAAGGGCAAGAAGGGAAACTTCAAGAATGGCAAGCTAGTTGCCGCTCCACTGAAGAAACCCAAGGTTGGACCCAGACTCGAGACTAAGTGCTTCTATTGTGAGGGGAACGGTCACTGGTAGCGGAACTACCCCAAATACTTGGTAGATAAGAAGGCTGGCAACGTCAACAAAATTATATTTGATATACATGTTATTGATGTGTACCTTACTAGTACTCGTAGTAGCGCCTGGGTATTGGATACCAGTTCAGTTGCTAATATTGGTAACTCGAAACAAAAGCTGCGGAATAAACTAAGGCTAGCTAAGGGCGAGGTGACGATGTGTGTTGGAAGTGTTTCCAAGGTTGATGTGATCATTGGCGGCACGCTCGCTCTTCAATTACCATCGGGATTAGTAGTAAACCTAAATAATTGTTATTTGGTGCCTGTGTTAAGCATGAACATTATATCTGGAGCTTGTTTATTGAGAGACGTTTATTCATTTAAATTAGAGAATAATGGTTGTTCTATTTATATGAGCAACATCTTTTATGGTCATGCACCCAATGCGAATGGTTTATTGTTGTTGAATCTCGATAGTGGTGATACACACATTTATAACATTGATGCCAAAAGATGTAGAGTTAATAATGATAGTACCACTTTCTTGTGGCACTGCCGCTTAGGTCATATTGGTATAAAATGCATGAAGAAGCTCCATGCTGATGGACTTTTGGAATCACTCGATTTTGAATCGCTTGATACACGCGAGCCATGCCTCTTGGGCAACATGACCAAAACCCCGTTCCCCGGTTCGATGGACCGGGCAAGTGACTTGTTGGAAATCATACATACTGATGTGTGCGGTCCGATGAGTGTTGAGGCACGTGGTGGGTATCGTTATTTTCTCACCTTCACTGATGATTTAAGTAGATATGGGTATATTTACTTAATGAAACACAAGTCTGAAACGTTTGAAAACTTCAAGCAATTTTAGAGTGAAGTGGAAAATCATTGTAACAAGAAGATAAAGTTTCTACGATCTGATCGTGGTGGACAATATCTGAGTTATGAGTTTGGCATGCACTTGAGACAGTGTGGAATTATTTCGCAACTTACGCCACCTGGAACACCACAACGTAATGGTGTGTCCGAGTGTCGTAATCGTACTCTATTAGATATGGTGCGATCTATGATGTCTCTCACTGATCTGCCACTATCATTTTGGGGTTATGCATTAGAGACAACCGCATTCACTTTAAATAGGGCACCATCAAAGTCAGTTGAGACGACACCGTATGAATTATGGTTTGGCAAGAAACCTAAGTTGTCGTTTCTTAAAGTTTGGGCTGCGATGCTTATGTGAAAAGGCTTCAACCTGAGAAGCTCGAACCCAAAGCGGACAAATGCGTCTTCATAGGATACCCCAAGGAAACAGTTGGGTATACCTTCTATCTCAGATCTGAGGGCAAAGTGTTTGTTGCTAAAAAGGGGACCTTTCTCGAGAAAGAGTTTCTCTCGAAAGAATTGAGTGGGAGGAAGGTAGAACTTGATGAGGTTACTGAACCGCCACTTCAGTTGGATAGTAGCACGACGCAGAAAGATGTTTCAGCGGCGCCTACACCAAGTGAAGAGGAAGCTAATGATGATGATCATGAAACTTCAGATCAAGTTACTGTTGAGCCTCGAAGGTCGACAAGGAATCGTACCGCCCCTGAGTGGTACGGCAATCCTGTCTTGGAGGTCATGTTGTTAGACAACAGTGAACCTACGAGCTATGAAGAAGCGATGGTGGGCCCGGATTCCAACAAATGGCTAGAGGCCGTGAAATCCGAGATAGGATCCATGTATGAGAACAAAGTGTGGACTTTGGAGGACTTACCATTTGATCATAAGGCCATACAGAATAAATGGATCTTTAAGAAAAAGACGGACGCGGACGGTAATGTCACCGTCTATAAAGCTCGACTTGTTACAAAGGGGTTTTCACAAGTTCAAGGAGTTGACTACGATGAGACTTTCTCTCCCGTAGCGATGCTTAAGTCCGTCAGGATCATGTTAGCAATAGCTGCATTATTTTTATTACGAGATCTAGCAGATGGATGTCAAAACAGCGTTCCTTAATAGTTTCCTTAAGGAAGAGTTGTATATGATGCAACCAGAAGGTTTTGTCGATCTTAAAAATGCTGACAAAGTGTGCAAGCTCCAGCGATCCATTTATGGACTGGTGCAAGCATCTCGGAGTTGGAATCTTCGTTTTGATGAGGTGATCAAAGCGTATGGGTTTATACAAGTTTATGGAGAAGCTTGTATTTACAAGAAAGTGAGTGGGAGCTCTATAGCGTTTCTAATATTATGTGTGGATGACATATTGCTAATTGGAAACAATATAGAACTTTTGGAAAGCGTGAAGATATATTTGAACAAGAGTTTTTCAATGAAAGACCTCGGAGAAGCAGCTTTCATATTAGTCATAAAGATCTATAGATATAGATCGAGACGCTTAATAGGACTTTCACAAATCACATATCTTGATAAGGTTTTGAAGAAGATCAAAATGGATCAGTCCAAGAAAGGGTTCTTGCCTGTCTTACAAGGTGTGAAGTTGAGTAAGACTCAATGCCCAGCGACTACAGAGGATAGAGAAAAGATGAGTGTCATCCCCTATGCTTTAGCCATAGGCTCTATAATGTATGCGATGCTATGCACAAGACCAGATGTCAGCCTTGCCATAAGTATGGCCAGAAGGTTTCAAAGTGATCAAGGAATGGAACACTAGACAGCGGTCAAGAATATCCTTAAGTACTTGAAAAGGACTAAGGATATGTTTCTCGTTTATGGAGGTGATCAAGAGCTCGTCATAAAGGGTTACGTCGATGCTAGCTTTGACACAGATCCAGATGACTCTAAGTCTCAAACCGGATACGTATATATTCTGAATGGTGGAGCGGTAAGCTGGTGTAGTTCCAAGCAAAGCGTGGTAGCTGATTCTACATGTGAAGCGGAGTACATCGCTGCTTTGGAAGCGGCGAAGGAAGGAGTCTGGATGAAGCAGTTCATGACAGATCTCACAGTTGTGCCCAGTGCACTGGATTCGATGACTCTCTTTTGTGACAACACTGGTGCCATTGCTCTAGCCAAAGAGCCCAGGTTTCACAAGAGGGCCAGACATATAAAGCGACGCTTCAATTCCATCCGCGATTACATCAAGGAGGAGGACATAAATATTTGCAAAATACATACGAATCAGAATGTTGCAGACCTATTGACTAAGCCTCTTCCACGAGCAAAACATGATCAACACCAGAACTATATGGGTGTTAGATTCATTACAATGTAAATCACATAGTGATGTGAACAAGATAATTGACTCTAGTGCAAGTGGGAGACTGTTGGAAATATGCCCTAGAGGCAATAATAAAGTGATTATTATCATATTTCCTTGTTCATGATAATCGTTTATTATCCATGCTATAATTGTATTGATCGGAAACTCAGATACATGTGTGGATACATAGACAACACTGTGTCCCTAGTGAGCCTCTACTATACTAGCTCGTTGATCAAAGATGGTCAAGATTTCCTGACCATAGACATGAGTTGTCGTTTGATAACGGGATCACATCATTAGGAGAATGATGTGATGGACAAGACCCAACCGTAAGCATAGCAGTTGATCATGTCAGTTTATTGCTACTGCTTTATCCATGTCAAGTATATGTTCCTACGACCATGAGATCATGCAACTCCCGGACACCGGAGGAATGCCTTGTGTGTATCAAACGTCACAACGTAACTGGGTGACTATAAAGGTGCTCTACAGGTATCTCCGAGGGTGTCTGTTGAGTTGGCGTGGATCGAGACTGGGATTTGTCACTCCGTATGACGGAGAGGTATCTCTGGGCCCACTCGGTAATACAGCATCACAAGAAGCTTGCAAGCAATATGACTAAGGAGTTAGTCATGGGATCTTGTATTACGAAACGAGTAAAGAGACTTGCCGATAACGAGATTGAACTAGGGATGGAGATACCGACGATCGAATCTCGGGCAAGTAACATACCGATGGACAGAAAGAACTGACATACGGGATTGATTGAATCCTTGACATCGTGGTTCGACCGATGAAGATCTTCATAGAATATGTAGGAACCAATATGGGCATCCAGGTCCCGCTATTGGTTATTGGCCGTAGAGGTGTCTCGGTCATGTCTGCATAGTTCTCGAACCCGCAGGGTCTGCACACTTAATGCTCAGTGACGATTCGGTATTGTTGAGTTATATATGTTGGTGACCAAAGGTTGTTCCAAGTCCCGGATGAGATCCAGGACATCACGAGGAGTTCCGGAATGGTCCGGAGGTAAACAATGATATATAGGAACTTCCGTTTTGGTTACCGGAAGGAATTCGGGCTTCATCGGTAATGTACCGGGAGTGTCGAAGGGTTCCGAGGGTCCACCGGAAGGGGTCCAACAGACCCGGACGGGCCACATGGGCTGAGAGGGGTGTGCACCAGCCCCTGGTGGACTGGGCGCCCCTCCCCACCTAGGCCCATGCGGCTAGGGCTTGTGGAGGGCCAACCCTAGGGGTGGCGCCACCCTTGCTTGGGTGGTAAGCCACCTCTTGGGCGTCGTCCCACCCCATCTAGGCCGCCGCCCCCTAGGGGGGGGACCCTAGGGCGCCACCCCTCCTCCCTTCCCCCTATATATACTAGAGGAGAGGGAGGGCAGCCGAACCACAAGCCACGGCGCAGCCCTCCCTCTCCCTCTAGATTGGTTTCTCCTCTAGTTCGTCGCGGTAGCGCTTGGCGAAGCCCTGCCGAGACAGCTCCACCACCACTGCCACCATGTCGTCGTGCTGGAGGAGAACTCATCCACCTCTCTGCCCTCGCTTGTTGGATCAAGGAGGTGGAGACATCATCGACCTGTACGTGTGCTGAACACGGCGGTGCCGTCCGTTCGGCACTAGATCGTGATTGGATCGCGGGACGGATCGTGATTGGATCGTGAAGATGTTGGACTATATCAACCACATTTCTTAACGCTTCCCGCTTAGTGATCTACAAGGGTATGTAGATGCACTCCCCCTCTCGTAGTTGCTGATCTCCATAGATAGATCTTGGGTGTTTGTAGGGGGAAAATGTTTCCCATGCAACATTCCCCAACACCAACCTCTCAAATGCGGACCCCCTCTTAATAATACGGATTTCCTACAACTCGTATACCACTGAAAATGAATCGTCAGAACAAATTTGTCTTCACACCATATCACCGAGGGGAAATAAACTGTCTCGTGCTCATCTAACGAAAGCTCTGAAACACTCAGGGCACACGGTTAGTCCACTAAGCACCTTGTCATCAATCTAGAAAACTACCGAGGAAGAAATATGCCCTAACAATCTCCCCTTTTTTGGTGGATTGATGACAACGTGGGATTTGCACAACAGATGAGAATGAATAATATGAAAACCCCATTGTTCATAAAATATAGACGGGCGCCCCCTAGATGTGTGCACAATTTAAGTATGCTTTTGGAATGCAAGGCGCACACACTAGGATCAACACTCCCCCTAAATTTATAAACGAGGCAATACTTGCAACCAACTAAGTAAGAGATTAAGAGCATAGATGCAAGTAAGGTATGTGAGCAAAAAGTAACTAGCAGGATTAAGCATGGCATCACATTCAAAGATGATATAGTAAAACATAAATAGATAGCCAGGGATATGTATGTCTCACTGCTACTTGTGAGTTGCGTTGGGTTTTCCCCCAAGAGGAAGGGTGAAGCAATATAGTAGCGATAAGTATTTCCCTCACTAAGCGAAGGTCAGCGAAATAGTATGATAATCACAACAATTTGCATCAACAGTACATGCAAACAAAAAAGCAAACACTTGCACCCAATGCGGGCAAGAGGGTTGTCAAGCCCCTTGAATCCGTTACTTGCAAGGATTACTTCTGATAGTGATAGATAGATAAATATAAAAGTAAAATAAAAATAAAGTAAATAAATTGTAGCACGGTTTTAGGTTTTTGTAATATGATTTGAATAGACCCGGGGGGCATAATTTTCACTAGAGGCTTCTCTCTCGAACGCATAACGTACGGTGGGTAGACAAATTACAGTTGGACAATTGATAGAAAAGCGCGTAGTTATGATGTTATTCAAGGCAATGATCATGTATATAGGCATCATGTCCGTGATAAGTAGACTGACTCTTGCCTACATCTACTACTATTACTCCACCAATCGACCGCTATCTAGCATGCATCTATGGTATTAAGTTCATGACAAACAGGGTAATGCTTTAGGCAAGATGACGTGATGTAGGCAAAGTAAGACCAAACAATATGTTCAAACCCTGTTGTTTTACTCTTAGTAGCAACAATACAATATGTGTCTTGTCCCCTTCTGTCAATGGGACATAGAGCGCCGCAAGATTGAACCCACTACAATGCACTCCTCCCACTTAAGATAAACCAATCTGGTTGGCCAAACCAAACCAATAGATCGAAGAGACTTGCAAAGCTATAACAATCATACATAATAGAATTCAGAGAAGACTCAATTACTTTCCATGAATAATATGATCATAAACCCACAATTGATCGGATCCCAACAAAGACATCGCAAAAGAAGATTACATCGATCATCACGAGAATCGTGAAGAAGTTTGTATTAAAGATCAAAGAGAGAGAAGAAACCATCTAGCTACTAGCTTTGTACCCGCAGGTTTGTGGTGAACTACTCACACATCATCATGGAGGCAACAAGGTTGATGTACACGGCCTCCATGATGGATTCCCCCTCCCGCAGAGTAGTGGAAAGGTCTCCAGATGGGATCACGGAAGAACAGAGACTTACGGGGGTGGAAAATTGTTTCGGGTGGCTCTTTGATGTTTTCGGATAATTGGGAATATATAGAAGTGGAATTAGGTCAGGAGGTGCCACTGGGGCCATGAGCTAGGGGCGCGCCGGTCTAGCTTGTGGCCACCCCGTGGGTCTTCTGGCCACCTCCCGAAGCTTCCTGGGTCTCTTCTGATCCAAAATAACTCCCGTAATTTTTTATCCAATTTGGACTCCGTTTGGTATTGATTTTCTGAAAAGTCCAAAAGCAAGCAAAAAAACAGAAACTGGCACTAGGCACTGAGTTAATAGGTTAGCCCCAAAAATGATATAAAATGTGTATAATTCCATATAAAATATTCAAGATTGATAATATAATAGCATGAAAGAATAAAAAATTATAGATTCGTCAAAGACGTATCAGCATCCCCAAGCTTAATTCATGTTCGCCCACGAGTAGGTAAATGATAAAAATAGATTTTTTGATGCGGCATGTTACCCAACATGTAATCTCTTACACGTGTAGATATTAAGAAATGATGAATCAATTAACATAAACATAATAATATCCATGAACATAAGAAGTATAATCATTACTGTTTCAAAATATACGATCATTAAAAATATTATCCCCTACTCATTTTATCATATTAAGCATGGCATATCTCCGTCTTCACCGCATAAGTATAAATCATGAGCACCCCGGTGTCAAACCAAGCAATTGTATCGTACTTCTAATGCGCTTCAACATTTTCAACTTCACGCAATACATGAGCGTGAGCCATGGATATAGCATATGGGTGGAATAGAGTATCGTGGTAGATATCACAGGAGTCAAAAGGTGGGAACGTCTCACATCAACTAGGCAAATCAACGGGCTATGGAGATGCCCATCAATCGATATCAATGCGAGGAGTAGGGATTGACATGCAACGGATGCAATAGAGATATAAGTGTATGAAAGATCAAATGAAACTAAGTGAGTGTGCATCCAACTTGCTTGATCATGAATACCTCGGGCATTTGAGGAAGCTCGTCATCTGAATATACAAGCCAAGTTCTATAATGAAAAATTCCCGCTAGTATATGAAAGTGACAAAATTAGAGACTCTCTGTACGAAGAACATGGTGCCATTTTGAGGCACAAGTGTGGTAAAGGATAGTAACATTGCTCCTTCTATCTTTTTCTCTCATTTTTTTCTTTTCTCATTTTCTCTTTTTCTCCATTTCTCTTTTTTTTCTTTCTTCTTTTTTTTCCTTTTTTCCTTTTCTTTTTTTTTCTTTGGTGGTCTCATTTGGCCTCCCCCATTTTTTATTTCTGTCCGGAGTCTCATCCCGACTTGTGGGGTAATCATAGTCTCCATCATCCATTCCTCACTAGGACAATGCTCTCATAATGATGATCATCACACTTTTATTTACTTAGAACTCGAAATTACAACTCAATACGAACAATATGACTCTATATTAATGCCTATGGTAGTGTACCAGGATGTGCAATGATCTAGAGTAACATGTAATCAATGATGAACGGTGTCTTTGCCACAAATACTATGCCAGCTCTATATTATCAGGCAAATATGACAATGAACACGCAAGTCATGTGACGGAACGGTGGAAGTTGCATGGCAATCTCGGAATGGCTATGAAAATGACATGATAGGTAGGTATGGTTGCTGTTTTGAGGAAGAAATGAGGTGGCTTATGTGTGATAGAGCGTATCATATCACGGGTTTTGGATGCACCGATGAAGTTTGCGCCGACTCTCGAGGTGAGAAAGGGCAATGCACGGTACCAAGGAGGCTATCAAATTACAGAGAGGTGAGAGTGCGTATATCCATAGACTCGCATTAGTCATAAAGAACTCATATACTTATTGCGAAGCCTTATTAGCTCTCTCGAAGCAAAGCACTACCGCATGCCCCTGGGAAGGAGGTTGGTAGGAGTTAACCATCGCTCTCCCCCGATTCGAACAACACGATAGGATTTCATTTCAGACATAAAAATGCTCACACCTCATTGATACGTCTCCAACGTATCTATAATTTTTTATTATTCCATGCTATAATATTATATTCTAGGATACTTTTTGGGTATTTATTTGCCAATTCATATTATTTTTGAAAACTAACCTATTAACCTAGTGCCTAGTACCAGTTGTTGTTTTCTCCGTGTTTTTGGCTTTTCAATTTTTACCATACCAAATGAAGTCCAATTGCCATGAAACTTTTTTATGATTTTTTCTGGACCAAAAGAAGACTTGGAAGCTTCGGGAGGAGAGCGGAGGCTGCACAAGAGAGGCAGCACGCATCAGGGCGCGCCTAGGGGGTGGTCGTGCCCTGTTGTGTGCTGGCCCCTCCTGGCATCTCCCGACGTCCCTCTCTGGCCTATAAATTCCAATATATCTCAAAACCCAAGAGAGCCTCACAAAACACTTTTTTCGTCGCTGCAAGTCTCTGTTCCGCCATGTGCCCATCTGGAGCCCTGTTCCGGTGCCCTGCCGAAGGGGGATCGATCACGGAGGGCCACTACATCAACCTTTCTTCTCCCATGGTGATGTGTGAGTAGTTCACCACAGACCTACGGGTCCGTAGTTAGTACCTAGATCTCTCTCTCTCTCTCTTGATCTTCAATACAAAGTTCACCACATCTTCGCGGTGATCTATTCGATGTAATCGCTTTGTGCGGTGCGTTTGTTGGGATCCGATGAATTGTGGGTTTATGCTCAGATTATTCATGAAATTATATTGAGTTCGTTGTTTGTCCTTCTTTACATATGCATGATTATATGATAGCTTCGTAATTCACTCCGGTCTATTGAAATAGTTTGGCCAACTAGATTGATATTTCTTTAGTGGGAGAGGTGCATTGTAGTGGGTTCAATCTGGCGGTGCTCTATATCCCAGTGACAGAAGGGGACAAGACACGTCTTTGTATGTAACAGCCCGGGACCGACACTCCAGAAGATTCCCGTTGTTTTCCGTTGTCGTCATGTGATTCGTTTGGGTGTCGCATTCATCATCGCATCATTCACATCATGTGCATAGCATCGTCACTCGTTTTCGAAAATTTGCATCCGTTCGTAGTTGCCGGTTCTCTTCGTTCGTGTCGTTGACCGTTTTGAGACCAACCACACTCGCACGCGCCCGCGGCATCGATAAAAGAAATGTTTTAAAAGGTGCGCAAAAAATATTCTCGGTTTGGGTCGAAAGTTGGCATGCGGTCTTGTTATATTGTAGGTAGACCGCCTGCCAAATTTCGTCGCAATCAGAGGTCGTTTGATACCCGAACGGTCGACCGTAGCGGCACCGTCATCGGTTTATTCGTCGGACGTTTTCGGTATTTCAAAAACATGTCACGGGCCTCAATATCCCTCTCATCTCAGCCCATGGCCACTCTACACAGCCCACACAGCCCAGCTAACCCCCTCTCCGCTTCCGGACCGTCCGATCGAGATCGCACGGTCCGAAAACGGATGAAACCAGCAAACCCTAGACCTTGTTTCCTATTTAAGCAGCTCCACATGTCCATATTTGGAACCCTAGCCTACCCGCCTCGGAATCCGCGCGCAGCCATCCACCAGCCGCCACTCGACCGTGCCTGTCTCGTACCTCGCGCCGGCCCGCCGAAGCCCATCCGGAGCCCGCCCGGGCCCGGATCGAGCCGCCGTCGCCCGCGCCCCGTGCTCGCTCGGGGAGAGGAGCTCCCGAGCCTGCACAGCCCTCGACCTGCCTCCCTGGTCAGCCCCACCGGAGCTTCGGCGAGCAGCCCCGCCGGACCAACCGCCGTATCCGACCAGGTCAACCCCGCCGCCGCGCCTTTCTGCTCCCCATCTCTCTCTGCGGCTCCTCCTCCTCCTCTCGCTAACCTCCTTCTCTCTCTCCCGTTGCTATTAGGAGCAGCCATGCATGTGCCGAAGACCTCCAGCCGCGCCTCGATCTGTCGCCGCCGGTGACCGGAGTCGTCAACGAGTTCGGATTCGGGACCCTCACCCCCGGATCTATCCATTCCCGACGGATCCGGCCTCGTCCCCGCCTTCAGGTCGTCGTGCCACCCGCCGGAGTCCCCGCCATGGATGCGTTCCTCCCTGCATCGAGCTCCTTCAGCGGCCGTTGACCGAACGGGCACCCGTGCGCGTCGTGCGCATGGCCAGCGCCCCGCCTCGCGGCCCAGCTCCGCAAGGGCCTAGCCGCGCCAGGCCAGGAGCTCCAAGGCCCAACCGTCGGCCTTCCTTGCGCCAAGACCCGCGCCAGGGCCCAGCCTCCTCCTCACCGACCGGCCTGATGGACCAATGGTGAGCTGCCTATCCCGCGCCCCAGGCGCTGCACTGCTATGTTGCGCCCATGCTCCTGTTGTAGCCCGTATGCTGTTTCGGCCCAGTAGAACTTTGACTATGTTGCGCTCGTAGGCGTAGTTTATTATGTTGCGTCCACTGTTAGGCCCTTTTGCGTTTTTATAATTCAGGGAAAAGCTTGTTTTAAAATTGCTATTAAATAATTAACCGTGTGCCGGATTAAAATGTTTTATATATGTAAAATGCTCAGAAAAATGTGTAGATTAATAATATGACGTTTTCATCCATGTTTAAAATACCTAAGCTCGCTGTTTTGCATCATTTTTGCACAAATGCCATGTTTTGCATCACGCATAATTATTTAACATGCATCGGAATTTAATCCAACAATATATTAAAAATGTTCATATTATCGACATCGCATTTTCATGCATGACAAACTGGTTCATTGTAATATTTGCATTTAACTTGCATTTATAGTTGCAAAAAGGGGTTACTCCATTAATTTGCATAATTAATTGTGACATATTTCCCTACATGAACCTACGCATATTATATGTGTTTTCGGGGTAGAAAAATCCATAGAATTTAACTGTGCATTTAGTTTTGGTCATTGGAGGAAGTTCGTGTGCATGTCATTTTGCCATGATGCCCATTTGTCTATTTTGTGGGATTTAATCCATGCACCATATGAAATAATTTTGAACATGAGATATGCCCTTGGACATGTATGCTAGGCCCTGGTATTTTTGGTTGTCATAGAAATGCACGTTTAGGTGTTGTTTCCTTGTTGCTAACATGCTATAAAAATCTGATGTTTTGAGGGTCCAAAATATTTCTAAGTCTGGAAATCTGTTATTTTATTGCTGTCTTGCCATGTGATTTGCTAGTGTTCTAGGAGTCTTTTGGTGATGCCACCAAGGAGTCTTTTGTTAAGCATGTTGTTGCCTATCATGTTGTG
Organism: Elymus sibiricus; assembly: GCA_039707655.1. Lineage (NCBI taxonomy): Eukaryota > Viridiplantae > Streptophyta > Magnoliopsida > Poales > Poaceae > Elymus > Elymus sibiricus. Next base: position 256,776,393 of record CM077665.1, read on the forward strand.
CCAATAGTTTGCATGAATAGATTTAGCATCATAATTAATTCTGTTGCTTAATGTGTCAATCTGTTAAAAACTGCTGCACATGTCTACTCTAATTTTCACTAAGTCTGAGAATCTGTTTTCTTCATGATGCCATGTTGTGTTGATGTTTGCCATGAATCTGAGCATAATTTGATGTTGCCATAAAGTAATGATTTGTAATGCATCATGTCCTCTACCATGCTGTAGATTTTTATGTCATAATATGCCCTGTAGCATATAGTTTTACTGCTGCCAATATGCCTCCGTGAAAATCTGCTATGCAAAAATCTGTTATTTTCACAGTCCTAATCTGTTATATTTTGTTGCCAGGTTGTGAGTTTCCTACCATGTGATCCATGATTCGTTTGACTATGATATGTGAAGATGAAATGAAGTGTGTGTTATATCCTACTGCCCCATGCTTAGTTTGTGCATTTTAGAATCTTGTAGCTTGTTGTTTTCATGTGTGCAATATGCTATGTTGCTGTTTTGTTCAGATTTGAACTAAAACTTGTGTTGGTTGTTGTGGTTGAACCGTAGCTCCGTTTTGGGCAAGCCATATATGTGACTTGCTTAGAATTTCATGTAGTATCATAATAACTTGCTGCATTCATGATTTGAAGTGTTTGTGATTGTCTTTTCCATGCATTTTGCATTCATGACATATGCATCTTATGAAGGTCATATCTTTTAGACCGTAGCTCCGTTTGAGATGTTCTATATATGTAATTCGACTAGAATGACAAGTAGAATCTCATTGTGCATCTTATTTCCCTGTTTAATAAATATTAAAACATGCATAGTTCAGATCTGGACCAATTTCGAAATTAACATATGGGGTCGTTTCGGAAATGCTATATGTTGTTTCCGGACTCATTTAAACTTGCCTAGATGTGTAGTTTACTTATGCTTCACCTCTTGCCATGTTTAACAACATTTAACATTGTCATGTACCTAAACGAGAGTGAACTAAATATTCGAATGTGGAGTTTCGTCAATATGCAACTCGTTGCATATCGAGCTTCACTTAATGTGTAGAAGTTGATTGTTGTGCTTGCCATGTCATGCATAACATGCATCATATTTGAAGTGCATCATGTCATGCATATGTCGTGGTGTATCATGTGTTGATTGTTGTTCCGGATTGTTTCTTCTCGATAGAGTTCCGAAAGCGTTCGGAGTGTGAGGATTCGTTCGACTACGTTGGTTCGTCTACTTCACGGATTCGTTCTTCTTCCAAGCGGGATCTCAGGCAAGATGATCATTTCCCTGGATACCATTACTATCATTGCCATGCTAGTTATCTCGTTTCTATCGTTGTCTCGCTACCTACCACTTGTTTGTCAAGCCTTCCAAATTGCCATGAAAAGCCTCTAACCCCCTCCACATCCCAGCAACATTGTTTGGCTATGTTACCGCTTGCTCAGCCCTTCTTATAGCGTTGCTAGTTGCAGGTGCAATTGCTCCATGTGCCAACATGGATTTTTGTTATAACACAATATTATTGCTATTTAATCTAATGCACATATATACTTGGTAAAGGGTGGAAGGCTTGGCCTTTTGCTCGGCGTTTTGTTCCACTCTTGCTGCCCCTAGTTACTTGTGTACCGATGTTATGTTCCATAATTGAGCGCTCCTAACATGCTCGGGGTTGTTATGGGGATCCCCTTGATTTTCGTTTTAGGATAAAACTTGCCTGGCAAGGCCCAACATTGGTACTACATTTGCCTAATAACAACTAAAATTGCATAGGGACCCGCCGGCACCCGCGGATCTTTAATTGACAACCCGGGCCAGTGCTCCTCATGAGTGTTGGTCCAACCTAGAGCAGCTTATTAACGCTACCCGGGGCAACTCGGTGATTGGCGTGGTAACCATAGCTCATCCGTCGTGTCCTGAGAACGAGAAACGCGGCTCCTATCGGGTACGTCGACACGTCGGGCGGCCTTGCTGGATTTGTTTTACCTTTCTCGAACGTCTTGTGCGAGGAATTCTAAGAATACTTCGGGCTATCTCGAGGTTGCGGTTTTCCATTGGAATTGCCTAGGAAGATCATGAGATTCATGGTCGAGGTTATTCCCGCTGCGTGTGGTTAGTTTGTGATGGATGAGTTGGAGCACCCCTGCAGGGTTAAATCTTTCGGAAAGCCGTGCCCGCGGTTACGTGGCAACTTGGAAACTTTGTTTAACACCCGGTCATAGCAAACTTGAAGTAAACTCAAATAAAATACACCAACCGTGTGCGTAACCGTGACTGTCTCTTCTCGTGAGTCCTTATCCGAGAGAGAACACGGTGGGGTTATGATTGACGTAAGTAGGTGCTCAGGATCTCTTAGAGATCATTACTAGTTCACGTCCGTTTATTCGACAATCATCCCCCTTTATTCTTGTACTCGTAAGTTAGCCACTCAAATAAATGCTTAGTGCTTGCTGCAGCCTCACCACTTAACCATACCTCACCCATTAAGCTTTAATAGTCTTGATACCCTTGGAAATGAGATTGCTGAGTCCCTGTGGCTCACAGATTACTACAACAACAGTTGCAGGTACAGGTAATGCGATGATATGACGTGAGCGCGATGCTTTGTTTGATTGGAGTTCTTCTTCTTCATCATCATCGATCTAGGATGGGTTCCAGGCGGCAGCCTGGGATAGCAAGGATGGATGTCATTTTATCGTTTGTTTTCGTCCGTAGATGGACCCTGCTCTTCTGTATGATGTTTGGATATGTTGTTGTATTGATGTGATATTGATGTAGCTTGTGGCGAGTGTAAGCCAATTCCATATACTCATCTCTTCTTTACATGTACTTGTAATGATATCCATTCTTGCGAAACGACGAGATGCGCTTCTATCCCTGTCGAGGCCCTTGTGCCAAAATAAGGATAGGATCGCATCTTGGGCGTGACATTGTATTGCTGCCACTAAGGATAAAACGATTGGGTTGATTCATATTAATAACCAACTCAACATGATGAACATGACTAGACAGAAATTTCCATGTGTCCTCAGGAGCGCTTGTTTCATATAAGAGTACTTCCTGGACTGTCCTTTGCTATAAAAAGGATTGGGCTATCTTGTTGCACCTTAGTTACTATTATTACTTGTCACTTGTTACGAATTATCTTGCTCCAAAACTATATACTATTGTTACTCACAGCACTTGCAGAGAATACGTTGCTGAAAACTGCTTATCATTTCCTTCTGCTCCTCGTTGGGTTCGACACTCTTACTTATCAAAAGGACTACAATTGATCCCATATACTTGTGGGTCATCAGCCCTCGGGTCTATCCACTTATATATTTACAAAAGCTTTCATTACCTTGCTGCCATTTATTTATTTTGCAATTTACAATTATCGACTATCATCTACACACTTCATTTGCTTGCAAATAACGAGTCCAAGGGGATTGACAACCCTCTTGCCCGCATTGGGTGCAAGTGTTTGCTTCTTTGTGTGCAGTCACTGAAGACGAAGGGTTGCATGCTACTCCTATTGGTTCGATAACCTTGGTTCTCACTGAGGGAAATACTTATCTATATTGTGCTGCATCACCCGCTCCTCTTCACGGAAAACCCAACGCAGATAACAAGTATCAGGAAGGATTTCTGGCGCCATTGTCGGGGAGTATCACCAACCTACTATCAGATACCTTCGCACAAATTATCATTCACTTGTTCTACTTTTTATATGTTGTTATATTTTGCTTGCTTCATAAAAATCAAAAATACAAAAATATTTATCTTTGCTAGTTACTAGTTTACTTGTTTGCTTGCTAGTTTACTTGTTTCTTTTGTTAGTTGCTTGTTTGCTTGAAGTTGCTATCATGTCTGAATTTGAGAAAGTTATTGTTGAAAGTGATAGCGAAGATAGTGCTAGTGACTCAAAGGAGGAAAGACCAAAATTTATTGATGCTACTCATGATCCTCCTAAAAATCAAGTTCCTAATAGTAATACTCACACGGTTCTAAAATCTATGATGTGGGTAGTGGGAATATTATTGGAAAACATGTTATTCAAGAATTTTTTGAGTGCTCGGGAGATATTCATTTTACTAAAGGAACCATACTTGATGAGACAATTTGTTATGTGGATGCTATTACCATGCTAATATTGAAGCTAGAAAGAAAGTTCGTGCATCTCCATCCTATGCTTCAAAAGATATTTTTGGGACTTCCGAGTATATGTAATCCTAAGATTAAGAAAATTGCTCCCATTATCCTTATGCATGAATTTGATTATATAGTGCGGGAAGTGAGAGACATATTTGCTTTCTATAGAATAAAATCTGAAGCTCCTCCTATAGAAGTGGTCCTACATAATAAAGATGCGTTTTGTATATTGGAATCTAGTAATTGCCAAGGTTTTGGTGAGAATATGAGGAGGAATGTCCCTCCCAAAGAATTAACGCAAGCCTTGTTCCTCCACACCTGTGATAAATTTGAATGAATTGCTAGAGGAATTAATGAAGGGTTTAGTGAAGATTGGCATGAAAATACCATTAGAGAACCTATCAATGATGAAATTCATGTCTTATATGAAGATCCCTATGATGATGGTGATGTTAATGATGATATTATAAATCCTTTTGAACACTTGAGCCCTTCAACTAGATTTGAGAAAAGCGATTTGTTAAGCAAGATTTTGGAAGATCTAGTCTTGAAGGACATGAAGGGGTCCAACACTTGATACTTTGCAATATGCCTAGCTAGGGGCGTAAAACAATAGCGCTAGTTGGGAGGCAACCCAATAGTTATCTTATTTTTCTTGCTTTTACTTTATGTTTGTTTTTTATAACATGATTTTTGCCTCTGTAATGATCGTTTTTTATGTTTAAATTAGTGTTTGTGCGAAGTAAAGCCTTTGGGATGACTTGCATGATAAGTAGAATTGATGCGGTGCAAAAACAGACACTTTAGCGTCTAGTGCAGAATTTCTCTGATTTTACTGGAACGTATTTTTGATCTGACATTTTTATACAGTATGTATATACAAATTCCCCATGTTGTCCTAATTTTTCAGAATTTTTGGAGTTACAGAAGTATAGGTTCTCTACAGATCACTACATATTGTTCTGTTTTAGACAGATTCTGTTTTTTGCTTGCATAGTTTGCTTGTTTTGATGATGCTATGGATTGTATCGGGGTGTATAAGCCATGGAGAAGTTAGAATATAGTACCTTATGCAATAATAAAATAAGAATCAATTTATAACAGTACCTAAAGTATTTGATATGTTTATTATACTAACGGATCTCACAAAGGTTTCTGTTGAGTTTTGTGTGCTGAAGTTTTCAAGTTTTGGGTGCTATCATGATGGATGAAGGAATAAGGAGTGGCAAGAGCCTAATATTGGGGATACCCAAGGCACCCCAAGGTAATATTCTAGGAAGACTCAAGCGTCTAAGCTTGGGGATGCCCCGGAAGGCATCCCCTCTCTCGTCTCAATCCATCGGTATGTCACTTGGAGCTATATTTTTATTCATCACATGATGTGAGTTTGGCTTGGAGCGTCGTTTGCTTTAGTTTGTATTTGCTTTAGTTTTCCACAATAATTGTTTGCTGGACACACCCACTTGATAGAGACACAAGATCACCATGATTTATTAGAATACTCTTTGTGCTTCACTTATATCTTTTGAGCTAAGCGGTTGCTCTAGTACTTCACTTATATCTTTTAGAGCACGATGGTGTATAGATTTTAAAGAAATAATTTCACTCTTGTTCTTCACTTATATTTGTTTGAGAGTTAATAAATAGTGACGGTAATTTGCATGGGTTATAAGACTAGTCCAAAAATAATAGGTATTCAAGGAGTGCATAATCAAAACCTTCATGTAGCACATAACAGAGAAATCTTAAGTTAATGATATTAATGTGGTAATGTGAAAGGGCATGAGTGCATGATCATTGGTTAGTATGAATATCATAAATTAGAGGGTGTTAACTTGATGTTCATCTGAAAAAATTATGGCATGGTGATGATGTGTGAGCATTCTTATTCCCCGTTGAAATCCTAGTGTTGTTTAAGTCGGGGGCGCGCGATGGCTAAGTCCTCCCAACCTCCTCCCTAGGGGCATGCGAGTAGTACTTTGCTTCGAGAGAGCCAATAAAACCATACACTAAGTATGTGAGTTCTTTATGACTAATGTGAATCCATGGATGTACGCACTCTCGCCACCTCATATTTGCTAGCCTCTTCGGTACTGTGCATTGCCCATTCTCACCTCGAGAATTGGTGCAACCTTCGCCGGCGCATCTGTCGGATTTCGGGCTCCACAAAACCCTAAGGAATTCGAACCCAGGGGCGTGTGCGAAGATTCCCCAACAGCTTCGCCCACTCCAAGCTCACAGCACAATACCCCCGCTCGATGGTGAGGAAGACGATGGCACACAAGAGTTTACCCAGGTTCGGGCCGCTATGAAGCATAAAAACCTACTCCTGCTTTTGGTGGATTGCCTCGCGAGGAGGTTTGGAGGTTTGTGGATGAACTAGTACAGCGGTGTGTTTTCGGGGTGGTTGCTTCTCTCCCTCTACCGAGCTACTTGGTCTCTATTTATAGCGGCCCGGGTCCTCTTCCCTTATCGCAATGGCGGGAAGGGATCCCACAACGGCCAAATTTGAAAGGGGACAGGAAGTACGCCCTATACTGATGAAAGGCGATCTTCGCCTGCAAAGTTGGTGGTGGTGACGCGGTGGTGGGCTCGCCGGTGACATCCATCCTGCTGCGCTCGCTGACCCGGTCTTGTTGCACCGGAATGGAAACCTTTGGCGGGGCTCCTTGGGAACCCGCGGTAGTCCTTGTCCCCTTTGCACCAAAGAGGAAACTGCTCCTGCTGGCGTGCTGGCGCCCGTCTGGGCTGGCTGTCGTTACCCCTGTCCTCCCGAGGCCCGGCATTGCATAGGGATCTCCGCCTCTCGGGAGGAGGCCTGAGGAGGCCCTCCCCTTCTGCCTTGACGCTATCCTTCTCATGAGGATGGGCTCCTCGCGAGGGTCTTGTCTTGAACGAGGCCGCGCAGGGCCCTATGGACCGCCAGGTGGGCCACGCCTTGGGCCGCAAGCAGGCAGGTCTGGGTACCCTGATATCCAGAACACCGATAGTAGCCCCCGGGCCCAAGGCGCGCTCGAGCCGGCTCCGAGGGGAAAGCCGAAAGGGGTGGCCCGGAGCGCCGCGGGCCCCTATTGCTTGCGGGCCTAGATTGGCGTGCGGTGCTTGGTGGGGCACAGGCGTCCCGCTCCGTGTCTTCTTGGCAACTGCCCGAACCAACAAAAGCCTGACGTCCAGCGTTGAACCATTATTGCTTTCCTCCTCCGCGCCCTTGCTCTTCCTTCCAGATCTCCATCCCTTGTGCGATCCTCCCAGATCTCAGCACCACTCCATCCTCTTTCTTGCTCCCTTCACCTCTGAAACTTCTCGATGGCTCCCGCCGGCAAGTCGAAGCCTGAGGTCCAGGGCTCGGCTTCTGCTCCTATCTCGCCGGCGCTCTTAGAGTCCACCATAGCCAAGGACGGGGACCTTGCCCCGGTGCTCCCATCGACCGCCGACGACTCCAACGAGTGGAAGCGGACCTTGATATGGTGCGGCTCCGCGGAGGGGCGTCGCCTGGCCAAGTCGGCCTATCCTTTCTTCCTCCACAGCGTCTTCTCCGGGCTTGTCCCACCTTTCTCCGCATTCTTCATTGCCGTCCTTGCGCACTACCGGATCCAGGCCCTCCACCTTCAGCCCAACTCCATTCTGCTCCTGTCCGTGTTTGCCTTCTACTGCGAGGCTTTCGTGGGCGTGAGGCCGTCGGTGGCCCTATTCCGCCATTTCTTCAGCTTGCGTCTTCATGATGGGGCTCAGCGGTCAGCATGCGTCTCCTTCGTCGTGGTCCAGAGTGGGAACATGCTCTTCAAGGCCGGGAAGAAGGTGGAGAACTTCAGGAACCGTTGGGTCTTCCTGGATCCCTAGGGCATGGACCCCCGCCTGGGGCTCCCCAAGGGGTTGCCGGAGAAGATCTCGGCGTGGAGCTCCGCGAAGCTCTCCGAGCCCCGAGCCAAGCCCGTCTTAGAGCGGGTCCTTCGGGACATCAGCGCCCGGAAGTTGACTGGGGGAATGATAGTGAAGGAGTTCCTGGTGCAACGCCTGGCGCCCCTCCAGGCTCATTCACGGCCCATGTGGGACTACCAGGGCCGTAGTGACGACATGAGGCTTCGTTCTGCGCCGCTGACCCCCGCGAAGTTGAGCAGGATTGTGGCGACCTTGCTCAACGGCGATCCTGGGGATCTTCCCGAGGCCTACGTCCCGTTGTATTGCCGCGACGACAAGGCTGACTTGGTCGCCGCGATGCCCAGCTTCGACAAGTTGGGGCTCTCTCCGGCCGAGAGCCCCGGCGCCCCCGTGGTGGTGTCTTCCGATGACACCGTCGATGGAGGGGGCTCGGAGGAGACGGCGGATGACAGCCTAGAGGAGGTGTCTCCTCCATCGCGGAGTACCCTTCTCCATGGCTTCGATGATGACGACGTCGGCGAGCCCCCTGCTGCAAGTCCTCCGCGACTTGCCGGGATCCTCAGGGGCCCGGGCGCTACACCTCGGTCTGCCCGGTCTGCCTGCTGGGTGACCCCGAGGAAGCACGAGGCTGGGCCTCCTCGGAGCCCCCAGCTCGCGTTGGTACGGTGGCCGAAGCGCTCGCCTCGCCCCTGCCCGAGCCGCAACTTGCGGGTGAGGCGGTCGCGTCCGGGGCTAACACGACCTTGCCGGTCGCGGCTACTCCGGGCGGTTCCACCACTCCTTCACGCGGCAGCAGCTCCTTGGAGAAGGACGGAGGCCTCCCTGCCTTTGCTGATGTGGAGAGGAAGAGGAAGTGGGTTGACGTCGAGGAGTAAGTAATCCCGCTTGGCTTCATGCTGCCTTCCAGTGGTTTATGTACTGATGGGCCTCCCTTTGTCTGACAATTAGGGGCGCCGCCGTGCCGAAGTCGAGGAAGAAGAAGGCCGGCGTCAAGCCAAGGGCGCCCTCCGACGCGACGCCTGCTCCTGGTGCCTTGCCGCCGCCTGACGAGGCGCCTGGCGTCGGGGCGAGGAGGCTCGCGGGGCGACTCTCCCTGTCGCGGCCGTGGAGCCCCCGATGCCTCTAGAAGTGGCCATCTCTGCCTCCGGGGGTAGGTCCGTGCTGCAGCCTGGGGGGCCAGCCCCCGAGGGCCAATTGGGTGTAGAGTCGCCCGCCCCTTCCTTATCCGCGGTGGCGGTCCTGCCTCCGGAGGCGGCCCCTGCTGCCGCACAGACGCCGCCCCCGGGCCATGTCCTGGTGCCACCGACCCATGGCCCTCTGGTTGAGCCAGGCGCCCTGGACGGGGCCTACTCCATCTTGGATCAGGTCCGAGGTGCCCTGGGTGGCATTGACGATCGCCTCGCAAGGGGGCGCCTGGGTCTTCTTTCTGGGTGGCTCCAAACTGACGCCTCGGCCATGGCGTTTTGGGGCCAAGCCAAATCCGCCACGGCTGCGAGCAGGGAGGAGGCCGCGGCGGCCAGGGTAACCCGAGACTCTGCACTGGCTGACGTAGTGTCCGTCACGAAGCGCTATGACGAGGCGGAGGCCCGCCTGAAGGCCCTTCAAGAGGACAGGTCCACGCTTGCGGAGAGGCTCCGCCAATGGGAGGAGGACCTCAAGGCCTGCGAGGGCAAGATCGCCGACCATGACTCCGCACTGTACAGGGTGGCGGCCGACCTAGCCGCCGAGCGCGGGCGGCATGACGAGTTGAAGGAGGAAGTGGCTGCGGAGAGGGCCCGGCTTGCCTACAGGGAGGAGTCCCTCGCCGCAGCTGAGGAGAAGCAGGCTGCGGAGCTCGAGGCCTTCCCCTCCATCGAGCTCAGGCTCCGTGGAGCGCTGTAGTCCATCTGCCGGGGGGAATTTTCAGAGCCCCTGGCTGCTCCTGAGGGTGGCTTCGCTGGGCTCTCTTCGAAGCTCGCCGAGGTGCTTGAGGGCATCGTCGCCAGGGTGGAGAGCATTCTGGAGAGTGAGTGCCGCGACCTCTTCTCCGAGGCCGCGACACGCGTCTTCAGCCACCTCTACCTTCGTGAGCCGAGCTTCGACTTCAGCTCCGTGATTCGCCCAGTCGATCCTGGGGTTCGCGCCGCTATGGCGACGGCCATGGAGGGCGCAGTGGATGCGTTGATGAAGAAGTTCGCCTGCATCGCCGTTCCCTCGGCTCCGCCTGCCACTACGAGGGCTGCCGACGATGGCGACAGCGGCAGCGATGTCGACGACGAGCTCCCCATGGTCGGGGCGAGCGGTGGTGCCAGCTCCTCATAGCTTCTTTTCCCGGGCCGTCCCCTGTAATATTTATCGTGCCTCGTGGAGACGTCAGACTCGCTTGCATTTTCAAAGATATTTTAATGCTTGTAATGACTGCAAAGTTGTGTGATCTTGTTTCTTCACTCCGTTTCCTTCCTGCTTGCTGTAGCGCTCTGCGTCGGCAGGGCCCAGTCCCACGCATACCTCAGCCACCGTTGGGGCGTCCGGATCGCCAGGACGATGCCAAGGGGTGAGGGGCTACGAGACCAGTGAGGCCCCTGAGTCGCGATGCTCAGGGGTCCCCCTTGACGTGCGAGCAGCCCTCATGAAGGGAACGCGGCGAAGACGGGGTTGATTTGGGGGTTTGAGCGCCTTGGGCTCTGCGTCAGTAGGGCCCGGCTTCGCGCATACCTCGACCGTCGTTGGGGCGTCCGGATCACCAGGACGGTCCCAAGAGGCGAGGGGCTACGAGGCCAGTGAGGCTCCTGAGTCGCGATGCTTAGGAGTCCCCCTTGACGTAGGAGCGGCTCCCACGGGGTTGACTTGGGGATTCGGAGCGCTTTGAGCTCTGCGTCGGCATGGCCCGGCCTCGCGCATACCTCGACCGTCGTTGGGGCGTCCGTATCGCCAGGACGGTCCCAAGAGGCGAGGGGCTACGAGGCCAGTGAGGCTCCTGAGTCGCGGTGCTCAGGAGTCCCCCTTGACGTACGAGCGGCTCCCATACCTTCGTTTTTGTCCGGGTGGGACGCGTGAAGACCAGGTGCCCGGGACCTGGTAAGGTGGCGTAGCCCCCTTGCAGCCCCCTCACGCGTCATCCCGGAGGAATGTCGCGAGATGGAGCCGCGAGGAGCCATCCTGAGGTTGAATGCACCCGCTGAGGTACCCTCAGTTGTTTATCCCCAGCGCGGAGCATAGGGCTTCCACGTTGCGTGGGCATAGCCATTGGTGGGCCGTGTCGTCCGCCAGCGCGGAGCATGGGGCTTCCACTTGGGCGTGGGAATGGAACCCCTCCGCGTCCTCGGGGGGCTCCGGGCGTGTACAGCCCATTAAGTTCGTACGCGTGGCCTGCACGGTAGAACTGGGAGGTGTATATGGGCGACGTGAGGTGGCTCAGGCCCCACGTGGCCCTACCTCAAAGGCGGGTTGCGCCTGAATCCTCTTGGTGGAAGTTGTCGCTTCGAGTCCTGTACGTTTTGTAGAAAACTGCGCCGAATGGATTTCCAAGGGCCATCACTTGAGAAGGCCAAACACCAATGACCCCAGGAGGTGATGTGAACGGGGTCGGCCCGCCAGACACAGCTCAGCCATTGGATTTATCGACGCTGCAGGGACGGACCCAAGCACAGACGTCGTGCCCAGACTTCTCACGCGACAACTCCAAAGAGAAAACACCCGGCGCGCGGCCCCCAGGGCGGCGAAAGGCCGACCGGAACCGTGTCGCGCGCCCTGACTTACCCACCCCTGATTAGCTCACGCGAGGGCGAAGCACCAATGGCCATGCGAGGTGACGTACACGGGGCCGGCCCGCGAGACAGAGCTCGACCACTTGGATTTTGCGACGCTGCAGGGACGGACCCGAGCACAGACGCCGTGCCAGCCCTTAATCATGAGGCGGTCGAGGGCAGGCTCATTAGGGCGCAGCGACATTCATGGCGGCGGAGCACCGAGCATGCAGGTTAAAATACTTAGGGAAATAGATTGAAAGCATGTAAAAGTCCTAATCATGCGGGAAAACGCGGCTGGTGTGTGTTCTAGCCGTCCGAGGATAATGCAGCCCGGTGGGCACCCTCTAAACTGAGCAAACCAAAAAGCTACCAGGGCAAGCCGAAAAGTTACCTGGTACTGGGCAATGGATCACCTGGCGGCGATGCCGCTGGGGCATGAAGGTAGCCGCGGGAGCTCGGCCCTGAGCCTTCGCAAGCTCGGACTTCATGAGCCCGTCATCTCCGGAGGCTCAGGGCTCCCGCTCGGGCCCAGTTCCTCCTCCAACTCCTCATGGTGCCTGGCCTGGTATGGCGCGAACATGGCCCGGGCAAGGCGCTGGAAGGTGTCGGCCGCGTTCGCTAGCCCGAAGGGCATGCTGACGTGGTTGCGCGGGTAGGCCCTGCCGTGACTGACGCGCGTCAGCCAGAAGATGTCCGATGATGCAGCCTTGTTGATGCTGGGTACGTTGACGCAGACGCGCGGCGCGCCGCCCGGGTCGATGATGGCGACGGCGCTAGGTGGTGCGGAGCCGCGCATCCCTCGCACAGCTTGCGCTTCCTGAAGTTCCTCGATCGCCCTGGTGATGAATTCCCGTGAACTTGGCGCCCCGCGCCGTGTTCCTTGCTCGGACGGGTACGTGCCGACGCACGCCCCCCGAGTTGTGCCCGTGCACCTTCCTTATCTCACTGGCCAGGTTGGAGATCCTTTGGGTGGGAGCCGTCAAGCCCGGCCCAAGGGAGGCGCCGGGCGCGCCTTCCTATGCGAGGGAGGAAGGGGCTTGAGCCCCTGGCGCGGATCTTGAGGCGCCGTCTTTGGGTTTTTCAACCCCCTGGTGTCCCTCGGAATGGAGCTGCTTCTTCTTCTTGGGGGTGTCCTCGCGGGGCAGAACTCCTCCTTCATCGTCCGAGTGCTCGGCCGCCGCGGCACGGTAGGCGCACTCGAGGGAGCACACGGCGTCCTTCTCATCTCAAGCGATAGTGATGACGCCGCCACTCCCTGGCATCTTGAGGATGTTGTAGCCGTGGTGGGTCACTGCCATGAACTTGGCGAGGGCTGGATACCCGAGGATGGCGTTGTACGGGAGGTGGATGTGAGCGACGTCAAAGACGATGATTTCGATGAGGTAATTGTTGCGTCCGTCGAAGGTGACGGGTAGGCACACTTGCCCGATGGGGACCGTGGAGCCGTCAGTAACCCCTGAGAAAGGCTTGGTTGGCATGAGCTGGTCGTAATGCACCTGGAGCGTCTCAAACATCTCGATGGAGAGGACATTGAGCCCGGCGCCGCAGTCGATGAGGGTCTTGGTGACGAGGACGTTGCTGATGGTGGGCGTGCATAGCATGGGGAGCGCGCCCGCCCTGGCCGAGCATCTGAGCTGATCCTTGGAATCGAAGGTGATGGCGCACTAAGACCACTTGAGGGGACGGGTGGCTTCAAGCTTGGGGAGTGCCGCGTTCACCTCCCGCGAGAACTGCTTGAAGACGCGGTTAGATGCAGGGGCTTGGGAACCGCCCAGGATGCAGGCTATTGCCCTGACCTCCTGGAAGCCCCCATCCCCATCGTCATGCCTGTCCCCTTCCTTCCTCCTTGGTGGTGGAGGCAGCGGGGGAAGGCCGGCCTCACGAGGGCGGACCTCGCGAGGCTGGCCCCGACGTGAGCCCTCAGGGGGTTCGTCGCGCCAGCGGTCCTCCCGAGCCTGATCGCGCCAGCGGTCCTCCCGAGGCTGGTCTCGCCAATCCTGGTGCGGGTCTCGATTATCCCAGCGGCCGCCGCCGCGGCCTCCGCTGCGTCCGTACCCTCGGTCTGTGCGCCCGGGGCGCCGACCGAAGTGCTCATTGTGGACCACCCAGAGCTCCTGGCAGTCGATGGTGTTGTGGCTGTTGGTGCCATGGAAGATGCAGAATGGGCGCCCGCTCGTGAGGAGTTCCTCGTCTCGGCCGCGCTTCGTCTCAGGCTCAGCCGCCAGCACCGCGGGCGCTTTGCGCTTTGGTTCCTTGGCCTTGGTCTTCTTGTCTTTAGGTTCTGCCTCCGGAAGCTCGCGGAGGGAGAGGCGGCCCTCCTCAGCCTTCGCACACTTGTTTGCCAGGTTGAACATCTCCAAGGCCGAGCTCAGGTCGTCGTGGATAGCCATCTCCTCCCTCAGCCTCTGGTCCCTGACTCCGTCGGTGAACGCCGAGATGATGGCCTCATCTGACGCCCTCGGGATCTTGAGGCGGGTAGTCGTGAAGCGCTGTATGAACTTGTGCAGGGTCTCTTCAGGCTGTTGCTTTACGCGACGGAGGCCTCCCACTCCAAGCGCACGGTCGCGGGTGCCTTGGAAGTTGGCGATGAAGCGCTCACGTAGGCCCTCCCAGGAGGTGATTGACCCTTCTAGGAGGTTAAGGATCCAGGAAAGCGCGCCTCCTTTGAGCGCCATGGGGAACCAGGTTTCCATGACTCTGTCGTTCCCATCGGCCGCCTGGACGCTCAGCGAGTAGAGCTGTAAGAACTCGGCCGGGTCTGCGGTGCCGTCGTAGCGAGGGGGCAGGTCAGGCTTGAACTTGTAGGGCCACACGGCCAGATGGAGCTCTGGGGCGATGGCGCGGCAGCCCACCGGGACCACAGCCGGTGCGCGCTCGGGGAGAACCTGGTCTTGATGTTCTTGCACAGCTGCCTACAGGGGTGCCCGGTCGCGCCGCTGGCGCGCCGGCGCTGGGAGCGCACGCGCGTCAACGCGCGGCCGAGGCACCACCTGGCAACTTACTTCTTCCCTCACCCTCGCCGGGGGCCCGCGCGGCTGGTCGTGCGGTCGTGCTTCGCGCCTGGGCTCGGGGTCGACGTCGCGCTGGGGAGGTGGAGGCGACACATCGTGAGCCTCGTCGCCTGCGAGGGAGGGTTGGGGCCGTAACAAGTAGGTGAACACTGAGGCATCGCCGGCTGCGCTGACGAGCTCCGCGACGCGCCCGAGCCAGTCGTCGAGGCAGTTGGGGGCGGGGCGGTAGCGCAGCAACTCGCGCGCCATATTGAGTGCGCCCGACCCACGCACTGGCCCTGGGCGGGCGTGGGAGGATGACCTGGTAGCTGGGACGATGGATGGGGTGGCGGTGCGGCCATCGCGCCGCGCGGTGACTGGCTGCGACGAGTCCTGCTGCTCGTGGGCTTCCGGACCCGTGGCGGCGTTGGCCATAGGGGAGGGAGATCGGCGTGCGGCGGTGCGGCCCAACGGCGCCGTCTGGGCGACGTGGGCAGCACGGCGCTCGGCGCGGGCTCGGCGGGCATCGGCCATCGGAGTGGTGAGGCGGAGGAAGAGCGAGGCTTGAGGAAGACTCCGACAGGCCCCCTACCTGGCGCGCCAAATGTCGGATTTCGAGCTCCGCAAAACCCTAAGGAATTCGAACCCAGGGGCGTGTGCGAAGATTCCCCAACAGCTTCGCCCACTCCAATCTCACAGCACAATACCCCCGCTCGATGGCGAGGAAGATGATGGCACACAAGAGTTTACCCAGGTTCGGGCCGCTGTGAAGCATAAAAACCTACTCCTGCTTTTGGTGGATTGCCTCGCGAGGAGATTTGGAGGTTTGTGGATGAACTAGTACAGCGGTGTGTTTTCGGGGTGGTTGCTTCTCTCCCTCTACCGAGCTACTTGGTCTCTATTTATAGCGGCCCGGGTCCTCTTCCCTTATCGCAATGGCGGGAAGGGATCCCACAACGGCCAAATTTGAAAGGGGACAGGAAGTACGCCCTATCCTGATGAAAGGCGGTCTTCGCCTGCAAAGTTGGTGGTGGTGACGCGGTGGTGGGCTCGCCGGTGACATCCATCCTGCTGCGCTCGCTGACCCGGTCTTGTTGCACCGGAATGGAAACCTTTGGCTGGCATGCTGGCGCCCGCCTGGCCTGGCTGTCGTTACCCCTGTCCTCCTGAGGCCCGGCATTGCATAGGGATCTCCGCCGCTCGGGAGGAGGCCTGAGGAGGCCCTCCCCTTCTGCCTTCACGCTATCCTTCTCACGAGGATGGGCTCCTCGCGAGGGTCTTGTCTTGAACGAGGCCACGCAGGGCCGTACGGACCGCCAGGTGGGCCACGCCTTGGGCCGCAAGCAGGCAGGTCTGGATACCCTGGTATCCAGAACGCCGACAGCATCTAACCCTGTGACATGATATGCTCTGTTGCACATAAGCCTCATTATATCTTCCTCAAAACGGCCACCATACCTGCCTATTATGACATTTCCATAGCCATTCCGAGATATATTGCCATGCAACTTCCACCGTTACATCATATGACTAGTACTTTCATTGTCATATTGCTTTGCATGATCATATAAGCTGACATAGTATTTGTGGCAAAGTCATCGTTCATCATTTTGTATACATGTTACGCTTGATGATTGCACATCCTGGTACCCTACCAGAGGCATTCATATAGAGTCGTACTATAATTTTTCATGTTGAGCTGTAAGTAAATAAAAGTGTGATGATCATCATTATTGGGGCATTGTCTCAACGAGGAAAGGATGATGAAGACAATGATTCCCCCACAAGTCGGGATGAGGCTCCGGACGAAAAATAAAAGTAAGAGAAAAGGAAAAAAGAAAGAAAGAAAGAAAGAAAAAGAGAAAAAGGAGAAAAATAAAAAAATAAAAAGGAAAAATAAATGAGAGAAAAGAGAGAAGGGGCAGTGCTACTACCTCCTTTTCCACACTTGTGCCTCAAAGTGGCACCATGTTCTTCATATAGAGAGTCTCTTGTTTTGTCACTTTCATATGCTAGTGGGAATTTTTCATTATATAACTTGGCTTGTATATTCCGATGACGGGCTTCCTCAAATGCGCGAGGTCTTCATGAGCAAGAAAGTTGGATGCACACCCACTGAGCTTCAGTTGAGCTTTCATACACTTATAGCTCTAGTGCAGTTGTTGCATGGCAATCCCTACTCCTCGCATCGATATCTATTGATGGGCATCTCCATGGCCCGTTGATACGCCTAGTTGATGCGAGACTTTCTTCTCCACTTTTACCCCTTTGAAACCTACCACCACATTCTATTCCACCTTTATGCTATATCCATGGTTCACGTTCATATATTGCGTGAGTAATAAAAAGGCAAAGCGCGTTAAAAAGTATGATCCCATTACCTGACTTAACACCATGGTGCTTGACATTTGTATTTATGTGGTGAAGACAGAGCCATGCCATGCTAATATGATAAAATGAATAGGGGGTGAACATTCTTTAAGGATTGTATATTTTGAAACTTGATGATTATGATACTTATGTTTACGAATATTACTATGTTGATGCTTATTAATTCATCGTTTCTCAAGGATGATACCTGCAATAGATTACATGTTGGGTAGCATGCCACATCAAAAATTCTATTTTCATTTACCTACTCGAGGATGAGTAGAAATTAAGCTTGGGTATGCTGATACGTCTCCAACGTATCTATAATTTTTGATTGTTCCATGCTATAATATTATCATTCTAGGATACCTTTTGGGTATTTATTTGCCAATTCATATTGTTTTTGAGCACTAACCTATTAACCCAGTGCCTAGTGGCGGTTGCTGTTTTATGCATGTTTTTGGCTTTTCAGGTTTACCGTACCAAACGAAGTCCAATTGCCACGAAACTTTTTTATGATTTTTTCTGGACCAAAAGAAGACCTGGAAGCTTCGAGAGGAGATCGGAGGCTGCACAAGAGAGGCATCACACATCAGGGTGCGCCGAGGGGGGTGGTCGCGCCCTGTTGTGTGCTGGCCCCTCCTGGGGTCTCCCGACGTTCCTCTCTGGCCTATAAATTCCAATATATTCCCAAAACCCTAGAGAGCCTCCCGAAACACTTTTTCGGTCGCCGCAGGTCTCTATTCCGCCGTGTGCCCATCTGGAGCCTAGTTTCGGTGCCCTGCCGGAGGGGGAATCGATCACGGAGGGCTCTACATCAACCCTGCTGCTCCCATGGTGATGTGTGAGTAGTTCACCACAGACCTACAGGTCTGTAGTTAGTACCTAGATGGCTACCTCTCTCTCTCTCTCTTTCTCTCTCTCTCTCTCTCTCTCTCTCTCTCTCTCTCTCTCTCTCTCTCTCGATCTCGATCTCGATCTCGATCTTCAATACAAAGTTCACCGCATCTTCGCGGTGATCTATTCGATGTAATCACTTTGTGCGGTGCGTTTGTTGGGATCCGATGAATTGTGGGTTTATGTTCAGATTGTTCATGAAATTATATTGAGTTCCTTGTTGGTCCTTCTTTACATATGCATGATTATATGATAGCTTCGTAACTCTCTCCGATCTATTAAAATAGTTTGGCCGGCTACATTGATATTTCTTCAGTGGGAGAGGTCTGTTGTAGTGGGTTCAATCTGGCGGTGCTCTATATCCCAGTGACAGAAGGGGACAAGACACGTCTTTGTATTGCTGTCACTAAGGATAAAACAATGGGGTTGATTCATATTAATTGGATTTACTTTGTCGACATCATGTTATTGTTCTCCAAGCATTACTCTGTTCTACTTAATACTATAGATGCATGCTGGATAGCGGTCGATGGGTGGAGTAATAGTAGTAGATGCAGGCAGGAGTCGATCTACTTGCTTATGGACCTGATGCATATATGTAATGATCATTTACATGAATAGATATTGCATAACTATGCGCTTTTCTATCAATTGCCCAACAGTAATTTGTTTACCCACCGTATGCCTACTACATGAGAGATGCCACTAGGGAAAACTATGGCCCCCGGGTTTATCCACTTATATATTTACAAAAACTTTCATTAATTTACTGTCATTCATTTATATTTTATTTATTTTGCAATTTACAATTATCAACTATCATCTACACACTTCATTTGTTTGCAAATAACGAGTCCAAGGGGATTGACAATCCTCTTGCCCGTGTTGGGTGCAACTGTTTGCTTCTTTGTGTGAAGTTGCTGAAGACGGGGGTTGCGTGATACTCCTATTGGTTCGATAACCTTGGTTCTCACTAAGGGAAATACTTATCTATACTGTGTTGCATCACCCGCTCCTCTTCGCGGAAAACCCAACGTAGATCACAAGTATCAGTCATCACCATGCCATGACCAATATTTAGATGAGAAGTAAATAACAAGCTTTAATACCAATATTCCTACTAACCAATGATCATGAATATATATCCTTTCATATTGCTACATCAATACCCATGTTTCATCTTTGGTGAGCTACATGAAAGTTTTTATTATATCCCCTTGAATACCTATCCTTTTTGGACTAGTCTTATAACACGTGCAAATTACCATTCCTTATGCCTTATACTCTCAAAAATATTTAAGTGAAGCATGAGAGTTCAACTATTTCTATAAAACACGACCGCCACCATGCTCTAAAAAGATATAAGTGAAGCACTAGAGCAACTGCCGAGCTCAAAAGATATAAGTGAAGCACATAGAGTATTCTAACAAATTATGATGAAAGTGTGTCCAGCAAATGATGATTGTGGCAAACTAAAAAGAAAATAAACTATAATACACGATGCTCCAAGCAAAACTCATATTAGTTGATGAATAAAAATATAGCTCCAAGTGACATACCGATAGATTGGAGATGAAAGAGGGGATGCCTTCCGGGGCATCCCAAGCTTAGACATTTAGGTCTTCCTTGAATATTGCCTTGGGGTGCCTTGGGTATCCCTAAGCTTAGGGTCTTGCCACTCCTCATTCCTTCATCCATCGTTGTCTCACCCAAAACTTGAAAACTTCAGCAAACAAAACTCAACAAAACTTTGTGAGATCCGTTAGTATAATAGACATATCAAATACTTTAGGTAATGTTATCAATTGATTCATATTTTATTATTGCATACTAGGTATTGTATTCCAACTTCTCCTGATACAATCCATAGCATCACCAAAACAAGCAGACTATGTAAGCAAAAAAACAGAATTTGTCTAAAACAGAACAGTGTGTAGTAATCTGTACTAAAACAATACTTCTCTAACTCCGAAAATTCTGAAAAATTAGGACAACCCGGGAAATTTGTATAAAAATACAGTGCAAAAATTCAGATAAAAAAGATGCTCCCGTAATATCAGATAAATTCTCCATTGGGCGTAGAAGTTTTTGTTTTCCACGAAATCGATTCTACTATCTTCCAAATCATCCCAAAGGCTTTACTTGGCACAAACACTAATCTAAACATAAAAACGCAACCATTACAGTAGCAATAATTGTGTGAACTCAAAATAATAGAAAAGTGAAAGCAAAAATTAAGATAACTACTGGCTTGCCTCCCAACAAGCGCTATTGTTTTAAGCCCCTGGCTAGGTATAATGTATTGTTTCAAGTATTGTCCTCCTTGTCATCTATTTTTGCTACCTTGGTGGGTCCTTTTCAAATCCTGGAGGCTATTTAGATTTACTGGTAATATCTGAAAGTAATATTGTCATTTTCTCTAAAGCATCTAATCTCTTGTTGGAAACCGTAAGGAGCTAAGTCATGCGATTTAGGCTAGAACCTAGAGTTTTGATGGGTTCGTTTAGCTTTTGCACTATGCTCAAATTTTTCTACATATCCCCTAACTTCTCTAATATTTGAATCCCTTCATGAATATAAGGAGTAATTTGTGGTAAAGGAGGGGTTCCAACAACTCCTTCTACTATTTCATGTGTTGCATTAGAATCAATCTCAATAAATTTCCTTTAGCAACAAAATCTAAAATTTGTCTATTAGTTAGACTAAGTCCCAAGTAGAAATTACAAAGAAGAATCTTCATATCATTTTTTACAGTAGCATTACGATGAGACTCTATTATACCAAGCATCTTTTAGGCTCTCTCCTTGCCTTTGCTTAAAATAATGTACTTCAAAATCCGGAGAGACATTGATAGAAGGACCAGCCATAACGACAAGCAAACAAGTAAACTAGCAAACTAGGCAAATAGCCAAATACAGATATTTTGTGTTTTTATTTTTCTTATAAAGATAAATAAAAATACAAGCAAAAAGTAGAACAAGTGATCGATAGTTTGTGTGAAGGGACCTCATGCGAAGTTGGTGATATTTCCCCGGCAACGGCGCCAAAATTCTTTCTGCTACTTGTGAGTTGCGTTGGGTTTTTCCCCAAAGAGGAAGGGTGAAGCAATATAGTAACGATAAGTATTTCCCTCAGTGAGAACCAAGGTCATCGAACCAGTAGAAGAATCGCAACAACTTGCGTCAACAATACCTGCGCACACAAAACCAAACACTTGCACTCAACGCGGGAAAGAGGGTTGTCAAGCCCCTTGAACTCGTTACTTGCAAGGATTACTTATGATAGTGATAGATAGATAAATATATAAGTAAAATAAAAAGAAAGTAAGTAAATTGCAGCAAGGTTTTTAGGTTTTTGTAATATGATTTGAATAGACCCGAGGGCCATAGTTTTCACTATAGGCTTATCTCTAGAACGCATAGCATACGATGGGTAGACAAATTACTGTTGGGCAGAAAGCGCATAGTTATGATGTTATTCCTGGAAATGATCATGTATATAGGCATCACGTTTGTGATAAGTAGACCGACTCCTACCGACATCTACTACTATTCCACTAATCGACCGCTATCCAGCATGCATCTATGGTATTAAGTTCATGACAAATAGAGTGGTGCTTTAGGCAAGATGACATGATGTAGACAAACTAAGACCAAACAATATGTTCAAACCCCGTCGTTTTACCCTTAGTAGCAGCAATACAATACGTGTCTTGTCCCCTTCTGTCACTAGGATATAGAGCACCGCAAGATTGAACCCACTACAATGCACTCCCCCCACGGAACATAAATCAATCTAGTTGGCTAAACCAAACCGATAGACCGGAGAGACTTGCAAAGCTATAATAATCATGCACAATAGAATTCAGAGAAGACTCATTTACTTTCCATGAATAATATGATCATAAACCCACAATTCATCAGATCCCAACAAACGCACTGCAAAAGAAGATTACATCATATAGATCATTGCGAGAATCACGAAGAACTTTGTATTGAAGATCAAAGAGAGATAGAGAGAGAAGAAGCCATCTAGATACTAGCTATGTACCCGTAGGTCTGTGGTGAAATACTCACAAAACATCATGGAGGAAGCAAGGTTGATGTAGACGGCCTCCATGATGGATCCCCCCTCTGGTAGAGTACCGGAAAATGCCTCCAGATGGGATCGCGGAAGAACAGAGACTTGTGGCGACGAAAAAATTGTTTCAGGTGACTCTCTGATGTTTTTGGGATAATTGGGAATAGATAGAAGTGGAATTAGGTCAGGAGGTGCCACAAGGGCCCATGAGCCAGGGGCGCGCCCTACCCTCCAAGGCGCGCCGGCCTAGCTTGTGGCCACCCCGTGGGTCTTCTGGCCACCTCCAAAGCTTCATGGGTCTCTTCTGGTCCAAAAATAACTCCCGTAAACTTTTTTGGGAAAATTTTGTTTTTGCCACTCTAGATTTGGCCAATTTTCCTTATGCCACTCTAGAATTTGACATTTCACTTTTGCCACTCTTAGCTTTTGACAATATCACAATTGCCACTCAGTGGCAAAAACAAAAGAATTTTATTTCACTTTGGCCACTCTTAGCTTTTGACAATTATCACAATTGCCACTCTGAAATTTTTGTTTTTGCCATGAAAATGGCAATTGTGATAATTGTTAAAACCTAAGAGTGGCAAAACTGAAATGTCAAAATCTAGAGTGGCATGAGGAAAATTGGCAAAATCTAGAGTGGCAAAAACATTCCCAACTTTTATCCAATTTGGACTCCGTTCGGTATTGATTTTCTGAAAAGTCCAAAAACAAGCACACAAAAAACAGAAACTGGCACCAGGCACTAAGTTAATAGGTTAGTCCCAAAAATGAAACAAAATAACATATAATTCCATATAAAGCATTCAGGATTGATAATATAATAGCATGAACCAATCAAAAATTATAGATACGTCGGAGACGTATCACTCACACCATACACATGGGCTCAAGTCTCACACTCGAAAGGAAATAGGAGAAAGAGTTCACAAGCAAATCCCAGGTCCTAAACTCTCTCCCCCTTTGGCACCGAGACGCCAAAAAGGCGGAGAGCGATAACTACGCCCTGAGGTGGAAGCATCACTACCGCTGCAGGCAGCAGTACTACCGCTTGGGAGGAACCACCAACCTTAGGCAAACACCAGAGGATCTCCAAGTTGCCGGGAGATAAGGTGGGTGCAAATGAAATGTGTATGTGCTAATTCCACCCAACCTCTCAGATGCGGACCCCCTCTTAATAGTACGGATTTCCTATGACTCAAATACCACCAAAAATGAATCGTAAGAAAAAATCCATCTTCACACCATATCGCCAAGGGGAAATAAACAGTCTCGTGCCCATCTGATGAAATCTTTGAAATACTCAGGGCACACGGTTAGTTCGCAAAGCACCTTGTCATCAATCACCAAAACTACCCAGGAAGAAATATGCCCTGACACCGAAGACTTGGCATATACTTCAAGGGAAGTTCTAGTAGTCAGCATGTTTATTCCTAGTTGGTAACCGACCTTATGTGTAACCTAGGTACCCTCAATGTGTATATAACCAAGGGGTTTAGTCTTTAGGGACACAATTACAAGCCTTAGGTTTAGAACACTGTCACCTGATCTCGAGGTAGTGTTGGGGAACGTTGCATGGGAAACAAAAAATTTCCTACGCACACGCAAGATCTATCCATGGTGATGAGCATCTACTAGAGGGAGAGTGGATCTACATACCCTTGTAGATCGCTAAGCGGGAAGCATTAAGAAACGCGGTTGATGTAGTCGAACGTCTTCGCGATCCAAATCGCCAAGCGTCCCGCGATCCAATCACGATCCGTCCCGATCTAGCGCCGAACGGACGGCACCTCCGCGTTCAGCACATGTACAGCTCGATGACGATCTCCACCTTCTTGATCCAGCAAGAGGGAGCGGAGAGGTAGATGAGTTCTCCGGCAGCGCGATGACGCGGCGGCGGTGGTGGTGGAACTATTCCAGCAGGGCTTCGCCTAAGCACTGTTGAAAACTAGAGGACTTGATCTATTGGGAGAGAAGGCTGCACTGTGGCTTAGAGTTGAAGTGCTTTTGCCCTCTCTCCCTCTAGTATATATAGGAGGAAGGGGAGGGAGGCCGGCGGCCCAAGGGCTGCCCCTTGGTGCGGCCGCAAGGAGGAGAGGTGGAGGAGTCCTACTCCAATCCTACTAGGAGTAGGATTCCTCTTCCTCCACTTGGAAACTCTTTCCACCTTTGTGTTTTCCCACCCCCAGCCGCATGGGCCTTAGTGGGGGGCTCGGCCAGCCCACTAAGGGCTGCCTTGACTCCTCCCATAGCCCATGAGGCCCTTTGGGTCGAGACACCCCTCCCGGTGGTCCCCGGTACCCCTCCCGGCACTCCCGGTACACTACCGAAATACCCGAAACTTTTCCGGTGACCAAAACGGGACTTCCTATATATCAATCTTTACCTCCGGACCATTCCGGAGCTCCTCGTGATGTCCGGGATCTCATCCGGGACTCCGAACAACCTTCGGTCACCACCATACATAACTCTATACTACCGAAACGTCACCGAACCTTAAGTGTGCAGACCCTGCGGGTTCGAGAACTATGTAGACATGACCGAGACACCTCTACGGTCAATAACCAATAGAGGGACTTGGATGCCCATATTGGTTCCCACATATTCTACGAAGATCTTTATCGGTTGAACCTCTATGTCAAGGATTCAGTTAATCCCGTATGTTGTTCCCTTTGTTCTTTGGTATGTTACTTGCCCGAGATTCGATCGTCGGTATCTCTATACCTAGTTCAATCTCGTTACCGGCAAGTCTCTTTACTTGTTCCGTAATACAAGATCCCGTGGCTAACTCTTTAGTCACATTGCTTGCAAGGCTTATTGTGATGTTGTATTACCGAGTGGGCCCTGAGATACCTCTCCGTCATACGGAGTAACAAATCCCAGTCTCGATCCATGCTAGCTCAACAGACACCTTCGGAGATACCTGTAGAGCACCTTTATAGTCACCCAGTTACGTTGCGACGTTTGATACACACAAGGTACTCCTCCGGTGTCAATGAGTTGCATGATCTCATGGTCGTAGGAACAGATACGTGACATGCAGAAAACAATAACAATAAACTAACACGATCATATGCTATGTTCATAGTTTGGGTCTTGTCCATCACATCATTCTCCTAATGATTTTATCCCGTTATCAAATGACATCTCATGTCTATGGCTAGGAAACCTTGACCATCTTTGATCAACGAGCTAGTTTACTAGAGGCATACTAGGGACACAGTGTTGTCTATGTATCCACACATGTATCAGTGTTTCCAATTAATACAATTATAGCAGGGATAATAAACGATTATCATGAACAAGGAAATATAATAATAACCATTTTATTATTGCCTCTAGGGCATATTTCCAACAGTCTCCCACTTGCACTAGAGTCAATAATCTAGTTCACATCACCATGTGATTTACATTGTTATGAATCAAACACCCAATGAGTTCTGGGGTTCGATCATGCTTTGCATGTGAGAGAGGTCTTTAGTCAACGGTCTGCAACATTCAGATCCGTGTGTTCTTTGCAAATCTATATGTCATACTGCAGATGTTCCCACGCTCCACTTGGAGCTATTCCAAATGGCTGCTCCACTATACGTATCCGGATTGCTACTCAGAGTCATCCGGATAGGTGTCAAAGCTTGCATCGACGTAACCCTTTACGACGAACTCTTTATCACCTCCATAATCGAGAAATATTTCCTTAGTCCTCTAGTTACTAAGGATAACTTTGACCGCTGTCCAGTGATCCACTCCTGGACCACTCTTGTACCCCTTGACAGACTCATGGCAAGGCACACACAGGTGCGGTACACAACATGGCATACTATATAGAGCCTATGGCTAAGGCATAGGGGACGACCTTCGTCCTTTCTCTTTCTTCTGCCGTGGTCGAGCTTTGAGTCTCACTCAACTCCACACCTTACAAATCAGGCAAGAACTCTTTCTTTGACTGATCCATTTTGAACTCTTTCAAAATCTTGTCAAGGTATGTACTCATTGAAAGTCTTATCAGACGTCTTGATCTATCTCTATAGATCCTGGTGCCCAATATTTAAGTAGCTTCATTCCAGGTTTTCCTTTGAAAAAACCCTTTCAAACAACCCTTTATGCTTTCCAGAAATTCTACATCATTTCCGATCAACAATATGTCATCCACATATACTTATCAGAAATTCTATAGTGCTCCCACTCACTTTATTGTAAATACAAGTTTCTCATAAACTTTGTATAGACCCAAAAACTTTGATCACCTCATCAAAGCGTATATTCCAACTCCGAGATGCTTGCTCCAGTCCATAGAAGGATCGCTGGAGCTTGCATACATTTTAGCATCCTTAGGACTGACAAGACCTTCCTGTTGTATCACATACAACCTTTCCTCATGGATACCGTTAAGGAAACGATGTTTTGACATCCATCTGCCAGATTTCCTAATCGAAAAATGCAGCAACTGCTAACATAATTCCAACAGACTTTAGCATCGCTACGGGCGAGAAAGTCTCATCGTAGTCAACTCCTTGAAGTTGTGAAAAACCCTTTGCCACAAGTCAAGCTTTATAGACGGTGACATTACCGTCCGCGTTCGTCTTCCTTTTAAAGATCCATTTGTTCTGAAAGGCCTTTCGCCCTTCAGGTAATACTTCCAAAGCCCATACTTTGTTTTCATACATGGATCCCATCTCAGATTTCATGGCCTCTAACCATTTCTCGGAATCCGGGCCCATCATCGCTTCTCCATAGCTCGTAGGTTCATTGTTGTCCAACAACATGACCTCTAAGACAGGGATGTCGTACCACTTAGGAGCAGTACGCATCCTTGTCGACCTACGAGGTTCGACAGTAACTTGATCCGAAGCTTCATGATCATCATCATTAACTTCCTCTTCAACTAACGTAGGCTCCACAGAAACAACTTTCTGCGCTGCGCTATTCTCTGGTTGAAACAAAGGTTCAATAACCTCATCAAGTTCTATCTTCCTCCCACTCAATTCTTTCGAGAGAAACTCTTTCTCGAGAAAGGACCCGTTTTAGCAACAAACGCTTTGTGCTTGGATCTAAGATAGAAGGTTTACCCAACTGTTACGTTAGGGCATTCTATGAAGATGCATTTGTTCGCCTTGGGTCCGAGCTCATTAGGTGAAAACCCTTTTTCACATAAGCGTCGCAGCCCCAAACATTAAGAAATGACAACTTAAGTTTCCGCCAAACCAAAATTCATACGGTGTCATCTCAACGGACTTAGATGGTGCCCCATTTTAAAGTGAATGTAGTTGTCTCTAATGCATAACCCTAAAACGATAGTGGTAATCGATAAGAGACATCATAGTTCGCACCATATCCAATAGAGCACGACTATGATGTTCGGACACACCATCACACTATGGTGTTCCACGTGGCGTGAGTTGTGAAACAACTTCCACATTGTCTTAAGTTGTTTACCAAACTCGTAACTCAGATATTCACCTCCACGATCATATCGTAGACATTTTATCTTCTTGTCACGATGATCTCAAACTTCACTCTGAATTTGCTTGAACTTTTCAAATGATTCAGACTTGTGTTTCGTTAAGTAAATATACCCTATATCTACTCAAATCATCAGTGAAGGTATGAAAATAACGATATCCACCGCACGCTACAACACTCATTGGACCGTATACATCAACATGTATCATTTCCAATAAGTCACTTGCCCGCTCCATCAAGCCGGAAAACGGGGTTTTAGTCATCTTGCCCATGAGGCATGGTCCGCATGTCTCAACCGATTCAAAATCGAAAGAGTCCAAAGATCCATCAACATGGAGTTTCTTCATGCGCTTTACACCAATATGACATTTAGCGGCAGTGCCACAAGTATGTGGTACTATCATTATTAACTTTGTATCTTTTGGCATCAATATTATGAACATGTGTATCACTATGATCAAGATTCAATAAACCATTCTCATTGGGTGCATGACCATTGAAGGTATTATTCATGTAAACAGAATAACCATTATTCTCTAACTTAAATGAATAACCGTATTGCAATAAACATGATCTAATCACATTCATGCTCAACGCAAACACCAAATAACATTTATTTAGGTTCATCACTAATCCCGAAGGTAGAGAGAGCGTGCGATGGTGATCACATCAACCTTGGAAACACTTCCAACACTCATCGTCACCTCACCCTTAGCTAGCCTCCGTTTATTCCGTAGCTTATATTTCGAGTTACTAACATTTAGCAACCGAATCGGTATCCAATACCCAAGTGCTAGTAGGAGTACCAGTAAGGTACACATCAATAACACGTATATCAAATATACTTCTGTCGACGTTGCCAGCCTTCTTATCTACCAAGTATCTAGGGTTGTTCCGCTTCAGCGACCGTTCTCCTCATAATAGAAGCACTTAGTCTCAGGTTTGGGTTCAACCTTGGGTTTCTTCACTGGAGTGGCAACTGACTTGCCATCCATGAAGTTTCCCTCCTTGCCCTTGCCCTTCTCGAAACTAGTGGTTTCACTAACCATCAACACTTGATGCTCCTTCTTGATTTCTACCTTCGCGGTGTCAAACATCGCGAATAGCTCAGGGATCATTATTTCCATCCCTGGCATTTTATAGTTCATCACGAAGCTCTAGTAGCTTAGTGACAGTGACTTGGAGAACTATATCAATCACTATCTTATCTGGAAGATCAACTCCCACTCGATTCAAGCGATTGTAGCACCCAAACAATCTGAGCACATGCTCAGCGATTGAGCTATTCTCCTTCATCTTGCAGGCAAAGAATCTTGTTGGAGGTCTCATACCTCTCAACATGAGCACGAGCCTGAGATACCAATTTCAGCTCTTAGAACATCTCATATGTTCCGTGACGTTCAAAACGTTTTGGAGCCTCAATTCTAAGCCGTAATGCATGACGCACTGAACTATCAAGTAGTCATCAGAACGTGCCTGTCAGATGTTCACAACTTCTACAGACGACGCTAGAGGGGGTGGCGCACCGAGCGGTGCATTAAGGACATAAGCCTTCTGTGCAGCAATGAGGACAATCCTCAGATCACGGACCCAGTTCGCTTTATTGCTACCATCATCTTTCAACTCTATTTCTCTAGGAACATATAAAAATTCAAGGGAGCTACAGCGCGAGCTAGTAATCTACAACATAATTTGCAAAGACATTTTGACTATGTTCATGATAATGAGTTTAGTTAATCATATTACTTAAAAACTCCCACTCAAATTGACATCCCTCCGGTCATTCGAGTGACACATGATCCAAATCCACCAACTCAAGTCCGATCATCACGTGAGTTGAGGTGGTTTCAATGGTGAACATCTTCATGTTGATCATATCTACTATATGACTCATGTTCGACCTTTCGGTCTCTTGTGTTCCGAGGCCATGTCTGTACATGCTAGGCTCGTCAAGTTTAACCCGAGTGTTCTGCACGTGCAAAACTGGCTTACACTCGTTGTATGCGAACGTAGAGTCTATCACACCCGATCATCACGTGGTGTCTCGAAACGACAAACTTTCGCAACGGTGCACACTCGGGGAGAACACAATTTTATCTTGAAATTTAAGTGAGGGATCACCTTATAATGCTACCGTCGTCCTAAGCAAAATAAGATGCATAAAAGGATTAACATCACATGCAAATCATAAGTGACATGATATGGCCATGAACTTGTGCTTTTGATCTCCATCTCCAAAGCACCGGCATGATCTCCATCGTCACCGGCATGACACCATGATCTCCATCATCTTGATCTCCATCAACGTGTCGCCATGAGGTTGTCGCGCCGACTGTTGCTTCCACGACTATTGCTAACTCATAGCGATAAAGTAAAGCAAAACGACGAAAATAATTAAAGACAACCCTATGGCTCCTGCCGGTTGCCGTACTCATCGACATGCAAGTCGTGATATTCTATACAATACATGATCATCTCATACATCACATATATCTCATCATGTAATTGGCCATATCACATCACAACATACCCTGCAAAAACAAGTTAGACGTCCTCTAATTGTTGTTGCAAGTTTTACGTGGCTGCTACGGGTATCTAACAAGAACAATTCTTACCTACGCAAAAACCACAACGGTGATACAAAAATTGCTATTCAACCTTCTCAAGGACCGCCTTTGTCAAATCTGATCCGACTAAAGTGGGAGAAACAGACACCCGCCAGCCATCTTTATGCAACGAAGTTACATGTCAGTTGATGGAACCGGTCTCTCGTAAGCGTACGAGTAATGTTGATCCGGGTCGCTTCATCCCACAATACCGCCGAATCAAGAAAAGACCAAGGGAGGAAGCAATCTGAATATCAACGCCCACAAACTCCTTTGTGTTCTACTAGAGATCTCATCTACACATAGACCTAGCTCTGATACCACTGTTGGGGAACGTTGCATGGGAAACAAAAAATTTCCTACGCACACGCAAGATCTATCCATGGTGATGAGCATCTACGAGAGGGGGAGTGGATCTACATACCCTTGTAGATCGCTAAGCGGGAAGCGTTAAGAAACGCGGTTGATGTAGCCGAACGTCTTCACGATCCAAATCGCCAAGCGTCCCGCGATCCAATCACGATCCGTCCCGATCTAGCGCCGAACGGACGGCACCTCCGCGTTTAGCACACGTACAGCTCGATGACGATCTCCGCCTTCTTGATCCAGCAAGAGGGAGCGGAGAGGTAGATGAGTTCTCCGGCTGCGCGACGGCGCGGCGGCGGCGGTGGTGGTGGAACTATTCCAGCAGGGCTTCGCCTAAGCACTGCTGAAAACTAGAGGACTTGATCTATTGGGAGAGAGGGCTGCACCGTGGCTTAGAGTTGAAGTGCTTTTGCCCTCTCTCCCTCTAGTATATATAGGAGGAAGGGGAGGGAGGCCGGCGGCCCAAGGACTGCCCCTTGGTGCGGCCGCAAGGAGGAGAGGTGGAGGAGTCCTACTCCAATCCTACTAGGAGTAGGATTCCTCTTCCTCCACTTGGAAACTCTTTCCACCTTTGTGTTTTCCCACCCCCAGCCGCATGGTCCTTAGTGGGGGGCTCGGCCAGCCCACTAAGGGCAGGCTTGACTCCTCCCATAGCCCATGCGGCCATTTGGGTCGAGACACCCCTCCTGATGGTCCCCGGTACCCCTCCCGGCACTCCCGGTACACTACCGAAATACCCGAAACTTTTCCGGTGACCAAAACGGGACTTCCTATATATCAATCTTTACCTCCGGACCATTCCGGAGCTCCTCGTGACGTCCGGGATCTCATCCGGGACTCTGAACAACCTTCGGTCACCACCATACATAACTCTATACTACCGAAACGTCACCGAACCTTAAGTGTGCAGACCCTGCGGGTTCGAGAACTATGTAGACATGACCGAGACACCTCTACGGTCAATAACCAATAGCGGGACCTGGATGCCCATATTGGTTCCCACATATTCTACGAAGATCTTTATCGGTTGAACCTCTATGTCAAGGATTTAGTTAATCCCGTATGCTGTTCCCTTTGTTCTTCGGTATGTTACTTGCCCGAGATTCGATCGTCGGTATCTCTATACCTAGTTCAATCTCGTTACCGGCAAGTCTCTTTACTCGTTCCGTAATACAAGATCCCGTGGCTAACTCTTTAGTCACATTGCTTGCAAGGCTTATTGTGATGTTGTATTACCGAGTGGGCCCTGAGATACCTCTCCGTCATACGGAGTAACAAATCCCAGTCTCGATCCATGCCAGCTCAACAGACACCTTCGGAGATACCTGTAGAGCACCTTTATAGTCACCCAGTTACGTTGCGACGTTTGATACACACAAGGTACTCCTCCGGTGTCAGTGAGTTGCATGATCTCATGGTCGTAGGAACAGATACTTGACATGCAGAAAACAATAGCAATAAACTGACACGATCATATGCTATGTTCATAGTTTGGGTCTTGTCCATCACATCATTCTCCTAATAATGTGATCTCGTTATCAAATGACATCTCATGTCTATGGCTAGGAAACCTTGACCATCTTTAATCAACGAGCTAGTTTACTAGAGGCATACTAGGGACACAGTGTTGTCTATGTATCCACACATGTATCAGTGTTTCCAATTAATACAATTATAGTATGGATAATAAACGATTATCATGAACAAGGAAATATAATAATAACCATTTTATTAGGGCCTCTAGGGCATATTTCCAACAGGTAGATCGTCTTGTACTCTGTGCCCCATCACATCAATACAATCAAAGCATGAGTAGGGTTTTACCTCTTCGAGAGGGACCAAACCTCGGTTAAACATCATCTGCCTTGTCTCATGTTACCATCGTTCCTAGATCTACAACTCGGGACCCCCTACCTGAGATCCATCTGCTTTAGCACCGACACACGTATTTCAAGCAAGTGTTGTATGATGTTGGGGAGCTCAGAGGAGAGATGATCAGGTCACCCACCGGGAAAACTCCTAGCAAGATTCGCACTAGCCCAAGATGGTATCTGTATTTCAAGGTGAACATTACTGGTAGTTCATGACTTGACATGTTTGTATTGTTCTGCTATATCCATAACACCATATCTTCATGCCATTTCAGGATTGCATTGGAGAAATAGATGATACTCATGTCACTGCTAGAATGTTGAGGTCACAATCTGCAACATACAGAGGGGAGAAAGCACTACACAAACCAGAATGTTTTTGCTATTGTTGACTTTAATCTGAAGTTCACATATGTGGTGGCTGGATGGAAAGGTTCAACACATGATGCTAACATTCTAAGTGACAACATGTGTAGACCTGATAGCATCAACATCCCCGATGGCAAGTTCTACCTATGAGATGCTCGCTATGCATGTCGGCCAGATGTTCTTCCACCCTTTAGGAAAATCAGGTACCATCTAAACGAGCTCTCTCGCAGGAACTATCCTAATGCTCCACATGAACTGCATAATCTGAGACACTCTAGCCTTAGAGTTACTATTGAGAGGGCATTTGGAGTTCTACAGAATATGTTTAAGATCCTGGATCAAAATCCATTCCACCCTTACCCTACCCAGGTTAAGCTTGTTATTGCATGTTGCATCCTTCATAACTGGATCCTGCAATGGGGTTGTGATGAGGTCATGCCGTAGGAGGAAGATGGGACACCAGATGATGTTGTCAGCTTCGGCCATGGTGTGGAGGTGTTTGAAAACGAAGCCTGGAACAACAAAAGGTTGGAGTGGGCTCGGGCAATATGGAATAACAGAGATCAGACAAAGGATCTAAAGAAGAGGAAGAAGAGGCAGCGGCACAAGAGAAGAAGAAGAAGAAGTAGTAGCAATAGAAGAAGAAGAAGCAACATCAACAACAGAAGAATAATAAGCATAGGACTTCAACCTAGCTAGCATCGATTAACTTTCTCCTATTCGACCGTATGGCTCTTAATTTGTACTGGCATTTGTTATTATGCAGGATTGATAGCCCACAAGTGTAGGGGATCGTTTGTAGCCTTTTCGACAAGTAAGAGTGTCGAACCCAACGAGGAGCTAAAGGTAGAATTAATATTCTCTTAAGTTCTATCGACCACCGATACAACTCTACGCACGCTAACGCTTACTTTACCTAGAACAAGTATGAAACTACTTTGCAGGAAGGAAACTAGAAGTACTTAGTAGGAGTAATAGATAGGTTTGCAAGATAAAAAAGGAACAAGTAAATAAAAGTTAGGGGTTGTTTACATAAATATTAGTTAAGTTAATTGTTTAGTAGAAAGCTTTTTGTAGCACAAGATTAAGATTGTCCATAGGCAATTGACTATAACACGATAGATACTTATCATATGCAACGAGGGAGAGGCATACGCTAACGCACTTTCCGTACTTGGATCATATGCACTTATGATTGGAACTCTAGAAAGCATCCGCAACTACTAAAGATCATTAAGGTAAAACCCAACCATAGCATTAAACATCAAGTCCTCTTTACTCCCATACGCAACAACCCCCTTACTCGGGAGTAAGCTTCTGTCACTCTAGCCACCCACTATAAGCCAATCATGAACGTATTGCAATACCCTCCAGCGGGAATCCCTCACGTGTGCGCGGCACGGAAGGCACCTTAGGACAGCACCATATTAATATACAACTCATATCAATCACACCATACCACAATTAACCCGTAGGAGAAAAGAAATCTACTCAAACACCATAGGATAGCCACACATCATTGGGTATCATTAAGCACCATGTTTAAGTAGAGATTACAGCGGGAAAGAGAGGTTTTACGCCGTTACATAGAGGGGGAGAGAGTTTGTGGTGACATCGGCGAAGTTGTTGGTGTAGATCGTTGTCATGATGGTTGCCCCGACGGCGCTCCAGTGCCATCGGGAGAGAGAGGGAGAGAGCCCCTCCTCCTTATTCTTCCTTGGTCTCCCCCCTAGATGGGAGGAGAGTTTCCCCTCTGGTCCATGGCCGCCATGGCTTCCCGGAGGGCAAGAGCCCCTCCGAGATTGGATCTCTCTCTCTGTTTCTCTCCTGTTTTCGCGACTGTTTTCTGGCCCTTCACCGTTTCTTAAATATCGGGAGATCCGTAACCCCAATCGGGCTGAAATTTTGAGCTGGATTTTTATCGAGAAATTATCTTTCTTGCAGAGAAAGAAGTGACCCAAATGACTTAAGGGGTGGCCACGAGATAACATGGCGTGACCCCCCCCCCCCCCGATCGCACCCTGTTGGCTCGTGGGGCCCTCGAGCACCGTGTTGCGCAGATTCTTCTTCCCAAAATACACATATATTCCAAAAAAATCTTCGTAAATTTAGATCGCGTTTGGACTTCGTTTGATATGGATTTTCTATGAAACAAAAAACACAAAAAAAACACGAACTCTCACTGGGCACTGGATAAGTAAGTTAGTCCCAAAAATAATATAAAGTGTTGCCAAAAGTATATGAAAGTGGTAGAATATTGGCATGAGACGATAAAAAATTATAGATACGACGGAGACGTATCAGCATCCCCAAGCTTAATTCCTGCTCGACCTCAAGTAGGTAAATGATAAAAAGATAATTTTTGATGTGGAATGCTACCTAACATAATCTTGAACAAATGTCTAATCATGGCATGAATATTAAGATACAAGTGATTCAAGGCAATAGTCTATCATTTGACATAAAGATATCAATACTCAGGTTTACTCACAAACGATCATGTCCTTTCAAAATAACAATGCTAAAGAACGTTATCCCTACAATATCATATAGCCAGTCATGTTCAGTCTTCCTAGCATAAAGTATAAATCATGAGCACCCTGGTGTCAAACCAAGCAATTGGATCGTACTTTTTAACGCGCTTCGGCATTTTATACCTCACTCGATACATGAGCATGAACCATGGACATAACATATAGGTGGAATAAAGTATGGTGATAGGTTTCAAAGGAGTAAAAGTGGAAAGAAAGGCTCGCATCAACTAGGCGGATCAACGGGCTATGGAGATGCCCATCAATCGATATCAATGCGAGGAGTAGGGATTGCCATGCAACAGATGCACTAAGAGCTATAAGTGTATGAAAGCTCAAATGAAACTAAGTGGGTGTGCATCCAACTTGCTTGCTCATGAAGACCTCGGGCATTTGAGGAAGCCCATCATCGGAATATACAGACCAAGTTCTATAATGAAAAACTCCCACTAGTATATGAAAATGACAAATCAGGAGACTCTCTATATGAGAACACGGTGCTACTTTGAAGCACAAGTGTGGTAAAGGATAGTAGCAAGTCACTTCTCTCTTTTTCTCTCATTTTTATTTTTTTCTTTCTTTCTTTCTTCTCCTTTTTTCTTTTTTCTTCTTTCTTCTCTTTTCTTTTTCTTTTTCTGGGTGGCCTCGTTTGGCCGCCCCCATTTTTTTCATTTTTCGTCCGGAGTCTCATCCCGACTTGTGGGGGAATCATAGTCTCCATCATCCTTTCCTCACCGGGACAATGCTCTAATAATGATGATCATCACACTTTTATTTACTTACAACTCGATAAGGAAAACTACTAAACAATATGACTCTATATGAATGCCTCTGGCAGTGTACAAGGATGTGCAATGATCTAGCGTAACATGTATAATAATGATGAACGGTGGATTTGTCACAAATACTATGTCAGCCACATGATCATGTAAAGCAATATGACAATGAGTCTAATAGTCATATGATGTAACGGTGGAAGTTGCATGGCAATATATCTCGAAATGACTATGGAAATGCCATAATAGGTAGGTATGGTGGCTGTTTTGAGGAAGATATAATGAGGCTTATGTGCAACAAAGCGTATCATGCCGCGGGGTTTGGATGCACCGGTGAAGTTTGCACCGATCCTCGAGGTGAGAATGGGCAATGCACGGTACCGAAGAGGATAGCAAATATGGAAAGGTGAGAGTGCGTACATCCATGGATTCACATTAGTCATAAAGAACTCACATACTTATTGCAGAGCTTTATTAGCTCTCTCGAAGCAAAGTACTACTCGCATGCCCCTAGGGAGGAGGTTGGGAGGAGTTAACCATCGCGCACGCCCGATTCAATAGCACAAAGGATTTCAAACAAGGATAAATTATGCTCCAACTTCATCGCATAACTAGAGACCATACGTGCATGCTTCGGGAATCACAAACCTTAACACCAATATTCTTACTAATCCACAATCATCCACTCGTGCACCCACATATTACTATCTTAATGTCGCAAAACTATTGCAAGGCATCAAACATATCATATTCAATGATCTATAAGTTTTATGTAGGATTTTATGACTAACCATGTAAATGACCAATTCACGTCGACTCTATAAATAGGTATAAGTGAAGCATGAGAGTTTAATTCTTTCTACAAAATACCACGCTTTAATAAATATAAGTGAAGCAAAAGAGCATTCTACAAATAACGGTTTTCTATATGTAGAGAAACAGGCATCCAACTTCAAATGATATAAATGAAGCACATGAAGCATTCTATAAAGCCATACTCAAAAGATATAAGTGAAGTGCAAAGAGCATTCTATAAATCAACCATGGACTCTCCCATACCAGCATGGTGCATTGCTAAAAGCAGGGCCGACCCTGAGGGGGGCGGAAGGGGCGGCCGCCCCGGGCCCCCGAGCACGAAGGGGCCCACGATACGTGCGATGTTTAGCCCATGTACGGAATACGGATCGACCAGTCATCGTGGCTTGCCGCACGTAGCAAAGCAGCACACGGAGCACACATTCTCCTCGGCTTCTATCCCTTCTTTTCCTCGATTTGTTAACGATTCAGCTAGATTAACGGCGGACCACTTGCTTCGTCCAATTGCGATTTCGGCTGTTGGCGAGATTGGCGGAAGAACATAGTGCAGGTTTCCAAATTCCAATCTAGCAATCTCCTCTTCAGATTGTTCCTTAGTTCGTGAAGGTCATCCTCGTACGTTTCTCTGTCTCACACTCTGTTTCCTCTTGTTGATTGGATCTGAAAAGAGGAACTCAATTTTTTGTTTGTGAGTTGTAAGCATCAACAAATCTTCCAATTTCTAATTTTCTACCCATCCACGTGATCAGGTGCCTTCTCCATGCCTTGCTTTGCATTTTTTATATATTTAATCAGCAGCGTTTCTCAATTTGTTTTCTCATATGTTTGTGTCTGACACTTTCATTCATGGTTTCGGTAATTAGCAAGACTGCTCCTTTTTTTGAAAACATAGCAAGACTGCTCTTAATTTAGTAAGATGTCATCTAGAAAATATCCATCTGGTAATGAGAAACTAAAAGGAGAAAACATTCATATGAGTAAATGGAGTCACAAAAATGAGATATTGAATTTTTTTTAGAATAGACACAACTGATAGGAACTCCTGGAAATTAGCTTTACTTACTGTTAAAGAACAACATAGTGAAAGATTTAGGATCATAATAATTTGAACGCATGCGAAAGTGTACCTAGTTCATCTAACATAGAAAATATAAGGGTTTATGTGGCCAACTTTTATCATGAATTATTATGATCCCTGTTTCGGTAGTCTAGATCACAATTCACAAGGGAACATCAGGTACGTGACACATATGGTAAGTAATCCGAACTTGATGAAAATAAATAGATCACACGACAACATAGATTATGATGTACTAAGTATGTTTTGTGCAAGAAAATAGTAATATAAATACGCATATGCTTATGAGGATTGAGGGCCCCTCTGTGTAACCTCGCCCCGGGCCCCTGAAATCTCAGGACCGGCCCTGGCTAAAAGGAAAATAAAAGGCACACGACGCTCCAAGAATTTACGCATATCATGTGAACAAAACAAAAACCGAGACATACCGATAATTGTTGAAGAAGGAAGATGGGATGCCTTCCGGGGCATCCCAAGCTTAGATGCTTTAGTCTCCTTGAACTCTTGCCTTGGGCATCCCCAAGCTTGAACTCTTGCCTCTCCTTATTCTTCTCATATCGATACCTCTTCGATCCTCGAATACTTCAATCACACAAAACTTAACGGAACTTTTATTAGAAAGGAGTACATATAACATCAAATCTCATCATGTCTTGTCATAAAATTATTATATAATTATAATCTAACATTACCTATTGTATTCTATCACAATTCTATGGCTCTCAAGTCAATGGGGCTTAACAAGAACTCAAACATAAGTAGACAAAGCAACTATAACGGCAATTTTTGAAAAACAGGACAACCTGTAAAGATGCAGATGAAACCTATACTTATGTATCTCAAAAAATTCTAAAAAATTAGGAAGTAATAACAAATTTGCATAACAGTAATGTGTAAAATTTTCAGAATTTTTGCGCGCTCCAGTAAAATATGAAATTCAAACACTACAACAAAAATTTATGTTTTTGCACAACACATATCAAACAAGCAATTCAAACATCCTAAAGGTAAAGAACAAGTAAATAAATTTTAGGTGCTATTTAGATAAATAGTAGTTAAGTGAATTGTTTAATAGAAAGCTTTTTGTAGCACAAGAGAAAGATTGTCCATAGACAATTGAATATAACACGATAGATACTTATCATATGCAATGAGGGAAAGGAATACACTAACACACTTTCCGTACTTGGATCATATGCACTTATGATTGAAACTCTAACAAGCATCCGCAACTACTAAAGATCATTAAGGTAAAACCCAACCATAGCATTAAACATCAAGTCCTCTTTACTCCCATACGCAACACCCCCTTACTCGGGTGTAAGCTTCTGTCACTCTAGCCACCCACTATAAGCGAATCATGAACGTATTACAACACCCTCCAGCGGGAATCCCTCACGTGTGCGCGGCATGGAAGGCACCTTATGACATCACCATATTAACATACAACTCATATCAATCACACCGTACCACAATTAACCCGTAGGACAAAGAAATCTACTCAAACATCATAGGATAGCCACACATCATTGGGTAATAATATGTAGCATTAAGCACCATGTTTAAGTAGAGATTACAACGGGGAAGAGAAGTTTTACACCGCTGCATAGAGGGGGAGAGAGTTGGTGGTGACGGCGGCGAAGTTGTTGGTGTAGATCGCTGTCACGATGGTTGCCCCGGCGGCTCTTCGGCGCCACCGGAAGAGAGGGGGAGAAAGCCCCCTCCTCCTTCTTCTTCCTTGGTCTGCCCCCTATATGTGAGGAGAGTTTTTCCTCTGGTCCATGGCCGCCATGGCTTCCCGGAGGGCAAGAGCCTCTCCGAGATTGGATCTCTCTCTCTGTTTCTCTCCTGTTTTTGCGACTGTTTTCTGGCCCTTCATCGTTTCTTAAATATCCGGAGATTCTTAACTCCGATCGGGCTGAAATTTTGAGGGGATTTTTATAGCGAAATTATCTTTCTCGCGGCAAAAGAAGGGCCCCAAACGACTTAAGGGGTGGCCACGAGCTAACAAGGCACGACCACCCCCCTAGTCGCGCCCCATTGGCTCGTGGGGCCCTCGGGCACGGTGTTATGTTGATTCTTCTTCCCAAAATTCACATATATTCCGAAAAAATCTCCGTAAATTTTTATAGCGTTTGGACTTCGTTTGATATGGATTTTCTGCGAAACAAAAAAACAGGAACTGGCACTGGGCACTGGATAAGTAAGTTAGTCCCAAAAATAATATAAAATGTTGGCAAAAGTATATGAAAGTGGTAGAATATTGGCATGAAACAATCAAAAATTATAGATACGATGGAGAGGTATCAAGGATAAATTGCCATTTGTTTCCTAGCTAGGACTAAGACGATTTTCAACCTATGTATGGTAAGGTCACCACGTGAGAAGTGATGATCACACTTTATGCCATTTGCAACCAAATAACGTATTGTTTGTCTAACAACAACGACACAGGCAACCAAACACACTCGTAAAAGTTTCTTCCCTGATGCAGGTAGCCCCAATGCAGGCAACTAAACAATATGCAGATGTTGATTTTTTGCCAGCTCAAACAGGCCCAACTTGAACACAAAGACATCAACCAAATGTGTCCAAAACT
This sequence comes from Elymus sibiricus, assembly GCA_039707655.1. Lineage (NCBI taxonomy): Eukaryota > Viridiplantae > Streptophyta > Magnoliopsida > Poales > Poaceae > Elymus > Elymus sibiricus. The sequence continues at coordinate 256,816,943 of CM077665.1, forward strand.
CTTAGGCCATTTCTAACTGATCCCCTATCCGACATTAAAGGAGTAATAAGTTGGTTTTACTCCTCTAACACGCACCTAACTGATCCGCAATCCGCAGTAGAGGAGGAAAAAATATCCTCCGATGCCTCTCCCCCCTAAATATACTCACTCGATTGGCGTTGGAGTAATATTTCTAGCGCTCCCTCGCCCACGCCCACCTCTGACCCCCTTCCTCCTCGGCACCCCAGCCCGCCGCCCCCCTCTCCGGCCCCCACCAGCCGTCGGCCCTCCTTCCCGCCTCCCCGCCCGCCGTCGGCCCCCTCCCCAGACCTCCTGCCCGCCGCCGCGTCCTATCCAAGGCGAGGATCCCTCGCCCGACCGTCGCTGCACGTTTGCCTCACCGCCACCACCAATGGCTCTGCCACAGGCTTTCCCCGTTGTTCCATATGTCTTGAGATCCATGGAGTCTGCGCGCCTGGCCTGGCTCGTAGGTGTCGTCGAACACTAGCCGGAACTCCAGTTGGAATTACGGCGAGGCAGAGCCCGACAGTCCGGTTCGCGGGGTCGCGACCGGGTAGGAGGAGGTCGTCGTCATCGGCGGCGGGGCAAACACATGGCCGCCCCATTGCAGAGGGGGGAAGGTGAAGCATGAGGCGCCCCTAAGGGGGAATCCCCTGCCTCCTCGCGACGAGAAACAACAGCCGCCTTCTCCGGCCCGAAGCTCGGCACCGATGAAGGAGGACAACTACACGGAGGAGAACGCCATCACCAGGAGTCGAATCTAGGCCAGCCTCTGGTTCGGCTTCTCGGCAACGTTTGCTCCTTTTTTGAATTTTCTGAAAGGTTGCAGCGATTGTTCAGCTTCATTGAAGAACTAGTACTAGTTCAGAGGTGCAGCGATTGTTCGGCTTCAATGCAAAACTAGTACTAGCGTTGTTGTTTTGAATTTTTTGAACTGTTTGTTTTCTCAGGAGTGCAGCGATTCCCACCGCTACAGAACTAGTCCTGATGCAGAACTAGTACTAATGCAGGCGTCGACCTTGTTGCTCAGTGCAAAGTTTAGAACATTCATATTATGTCCAACTTCTATATGTATGGTAATATATAGTAGTTGCAATGTACATTAGAATTGCAAAATTTAGAAAAAACAAAAGTTTACTCCCTTAAATATAGGTAATCAGTTAGGTCCGGTCAAATTTTAGTGAAGTAAATATACTTCACTAAGATTTTACTACGTCGGACATTTCGCTATTTTTGAAAACTCAGTTAGGAATGACCTTAAAAACGTCTTGCGGTATACACAGGGTATGTGCTGGAATTTCTCTAAGGGCATGGCCAATGCATAGCCTCAAGGTGATGCTCCACGTGCCATGTAGGCTCGGATGTAGGTTTGGATGGTGTAACGGGATCCTCAGCAGGAGGCGGATGCTTGAGGAGAAAAAGTGTGATCCATTGCAAAAAGCTGAAAAATTGAAGTGAAAAGTAGAGATGCATGTGTAGCAAGAGTCCACGCGCCACGCATTGCGCCCATGAAATCTGGGCCGTCTACTCCTCAATAATTCTCCCGTCTCCCCCGTCCATTCCCCCACCGTCCTTGCTCCGCAAGCCTCCGCATAAGACCCTGGAACTTTCCACGACCCCCAAAACCTCCCCGCTTTCTCTCTCCTCCACCTCCCCCCCCTTCTCCACCCCCACCCCCACCCCCACCTCGCGATCTCCACGCCTCCCGCAACCCACTCCCGGGGCGGGCCCCACATCGCCGCCGGTCACCCCCTGGTCCCCTCCCCCGTCTCTATGACGATCTCCACACCGCCCCCGGCGCCCGCAGAGGTAAGCTTGCGCGGGGGGCCCGTGGCGGCCCTCCCCCCCGCGGCATCCGCTTTCTCCATCCTTGCCTTCCTCCCCGCGCGGGCCCTGTCTGTCGCTTTGGGCAGCCGCGATGCCGTACGCATCGTCGCCTGCGGATGCCGCGGTGTCCGTTGCCCTAGCCTTCTGGGCTGTTCTCCTTGGTGGGGGTTCTGGCGTTGGTACCCACAGCCAGGGTGTGCATCCCGCGTCGGCGGAATGGATTCTAGGGTTTGGGGTTTTTAGCTGCTTTGATGAGGTTTGTTGGGATGGATCTGATATGGCGTCAATTTTTTCGCAGCAGCAGCCGCAGCAGGAGGAAGAGGAGGTGCTCGTGCCGCACCAGGAGCTACCCAACGGGACGCAGCCAATGGAAGGTTCTCTTTCGTCACCTCGCCTCGCTTTTCTGTTACGGCTTGTCATTTTATTTTATTGCCTGTTGATGCTCTCAGACGTGTGTTGTGTCGAACTGATTAGCTACCCTGTAGGTTGCATGTTGCTGTCTTGTTTTTCTTTCCCTCTGGTGGGAGTATTTTGCTGCCTTATTGTGTAGAATGATGATTCGTTATTTGATTGTTTGCACTGTTTTTTACTTTCTGCCTTATGCAGGATTGCTATTGTTTATCATATTTATTGTGCAGAATGCTGATTCATCATTTGCTTGGATCTGTTAGTTGTGCTATATATTCAGAGCTATCGTGGTTCTATGTTGTTTTGTTAGATATAATGCACATCACTGCTCCCAGTTAAAAAAATGCTTGCTTGCTTCACTTGCAACGTCATTTCCTTGCCCTACGCTGGGTTAATTGATCTACTGGTGATAGTTTTATGTCAATGTGGTTATGTAGTAATTGTTACGGTTGTTGTAATTGCGTTTTTTGTGTGTAATTGCGTTGACACAGAAACTTCTTTTATTTGCTTTCTTTCTGGGTTGCATCTTTGGTCTCTCTATGCAGTATGTTTAGTAAATGCATTTAATAGTGCCCTTTGTTCGTACTTCGTGGTAAATACAGGATCCAGTTGGAACTGGCATGTTATTAAGTGTTGTTTTTGTTATTATATGTGATTGGCATGTAAGTTTAAGCCGTATTCATGCTGACTCTGTATTGTCACTCCAGTTGTGCCTGCTGAGCCAGCTGCTACTGTCGAAAACCAGCCAACAGAGGATACACCAATCTCGAGATTTACTTGGACCATTGATAACCTATCAAGAGTGAATACGAAGAAGCTCTACTCTGAAACTTTTGTTGTTGGTGGTTACAAGTGGTAGGTTCCTACTGCTCTTTTTCTCTGAAATAGTATATTTGATTAGCTCTGGTCTTCGAGAATGTCTTCTAGTGTTCTTTATCAAATCCTTTTTGTTTTCAGGCGAGTTTTGATTTTCCCAAGGGGAAATAATGTTGAATTCTTGTCTATGTATTTGGATGTTGCCGATTCAGCAGTCTTGCCCTATGGATGGACTAGATATGCGCAGTTCAGCCTCTCAGTGGTTAACCAAATTCACAACAAGTTTACAATAAGAAAAGGTACTTTTTTGCCCCTTCTGTGTGTAATATTCTGCCGGTGAAGAAGAATGCTTATGGCACATTAGTTTGCAATTTATGCATTTTACATAAAGTTCCCTCGTCATCTTCTAGTCACCCTACAATTGGAAGGATTTTTTTTACGGAAATTCTCTATTAAAAGATCAACCTCTTTGTAACTGGAAGTTACATGTACAATAGCCATCTTTAAAAAAAATAGAGATAATATTTTGATCTGGGGTGTAACGGCTTGTATAACAAGTGAATTGAAATGCTTGCAGAAACACAACATCAGTTCTCTGCTCGAGAAAGCGATTGGGGTTTCACTTCATTTATGCCTTTGAGTGAACTCTACAATCCCAGTAGAGGTTATCTTGTAAATGATACTTGTGTAATAGAAGCAGAGGTTGCCGTGTGTAAGGTTGTTGATTATTGGAGTTATGACTCTAAAAAGGAGACTGGCTATGTTGGCCTCAAAAACCAAGGTGCCACTTGCTATATGAATTCTCTCCTTCAGACTCTCTATCACATTCCGTATTTCAGAAAGGTACTAACTCCATATTCGGCGATTATTTTCTTTTTCTGCTCAACCTATCTGGATTGTGGTAACTTGGTATATTGCTTGCTAGGCGGTTTATCATATGCCCACTACTGAGAATGATATGCCCTCAGGAAGCATTCCATTAGCTCTTCAAAGTCTCTTTTATAAGTTGCAGTATAATGACAGCAGTGTTTCCACAAAGGAGCTAACAAAATCTTTTGGGTGGGACATGCATGATTCATTTATGCAACATGATGTGCAAGAACTAAATAGAGTTCTTTCTGAGAAGTTGGAAGATAAGATGAAGGTTTGACATCTGTAAGCTCTTCCTTTTTATATCCTCTGGTGTTTATTGAATCATATATCCCTGACTGAATTATACCTGCACAATGTTGATTCAAGGGAACCGTTGTGGAGGGCACAATACAACAATTATTTGAAGGGCATCACATGAACTATATCGAGTGTATCAATGTGGACTTTAAATCAACAAGGAAGGAATCCTTCTATGGCAAGTGATGCTGTTACTGAAAATGGCCAACAAAGTTTAAACCTTGCACCCTTGTTTGACCTAATTGTAGTATACTTCTGCAGACCTACAGCTTGATGTCAAAGGTTGTCAGGACGTCTATGCTTCATTCGACAAGTATGTGGAGGTGGAGCGTCTGGAAGGTGATAACAAGTATCATGCGGAACAACATGGATTGCAGGTTAGTCCTTTGGAGCTTGTGGCAGCTCAAGCAACCCATGCACCCTCTCAACCTCACCCATGCCGCCATCTCCTTGTGCGTGCCGACCCACGCCCGTGGGCGCACTTACATTCCAATCCTAAAAAAATAGTAGCAACAGCACGGTTTGATTTTTCTTGGGTTCCTTGAAGTTAATCTAAATAGGGCCACACCACCCCCACCACATACCCTAACCCCACGCTGATTGTTGAATATAGTGAGCTGTGGTCACCAGTTACCTGATCATCTGGCAACAAAGTTAATCGATTTATTTCATGGGTTTTCTTAATTAGACATATTGTTGTTTCAGGATGCTAAGAAAGGTGTTCTTTTTATCGACTTCCCTCCTGTTCTACAACTTCAGCTAAAACGTTTTGAATATGATTTCATGCGTGACACAATGGTGAAGGTTTGTATCAGCGCCACCAACTGATTACTTGTCTGCCTCTGTTATTGCATTCCGGTAATTTGAAGACGATGGCTTTATGGTAGAGGAAAGTTTAAACCTGACAGGGCTTACACATTTCTCTGATTATCTATTTGAAGCGCAGAAATGCCTATTTAAAAAACGCAGCACACTATTATCTACTACTCCCTCCGTCCCAAAATAAGTGACTCAGCTTTACACTAACTTCAGTACAAAGTTAGTACAAAGCTGAGTCACTTATTTTGGGACGGAGGGAGTACCTCCGTCCGGGTTTATTAGGCCCCTTTGTATTTTGGGCCAGACTTTGACCATCTATATACTAAAATATAAAGTATATGCTATAAAAGATTATATTGTTGGATTTTTATTTGAAAGAGCTGTCCGACAATATAATATTTGTGACATATAGTTTACATTTTGTTAGTTAAATATTTAGGTCAAATTTTAGCCCAAAATAAGAGGGGGCCCAATAAACCCAGACGGAGGGAGTAGAATATGTCTGATCTCAGGGAACCAAAGTAGTAACACTGATATCTTCTAGGGTGTTAATAACCTTCTCTGCAGTGTGGGCAAAATGCTAACACTTGTATCGGGCTGATACATTCGGAGTTTACATTAGCCATGCGTTTGAAAGTTGGAATAATGTCTCAACATGTCTCTTTAGTCACCTTTTTTTAAATTTTGCGGATTATTAGATTTCTACCACAGCTACATATACTTAGATGACATCAGTAAAGTGGTACACATGATTTTCAAGTGCAACAACATGACCTCCTTCAATACTGTCTCCTTCAATACTGTTTTAGTTGGTGGAAATGCAAATCCTAACTTAGTTCATAAAATTCAGTCTCCTTTGCTTTTTATTTTTTTTATCTTCTATTTTTTATGAAGAATGCTTACCTCTCCTTTTTGAATTGCAGATAAATGACCGTTATGAGTTCCCACTTCAGTTGGATCTTGATAGAGATGATGGGAAGTATTTATCTCCCGATGCAGACAGGAATGTGCGAAATCTTTACACGTTGCACAGGTTCGATTGGATATTCTAATATTTTCTTGTGTAAGATTTTGATAGTTGAAGATGTCACATGTCATGGTTAATTAGCCAATAGTACTGGAGGTGAATTTGATTTTATGGTATTGCCATTTCTCCTGTCCTCAACTTATGTTAATCTATAAGGTGTATAAGGTCTTTTTCGTATGGACATACTTCTTATATCCATTAAATTAAGCTAAATCCAAGTAAAAATGCATGGTTAATGGCCTAACTTTTTAGATGGTCTAGATAAAACGTAAAAGAATGATTGCAACTCATAATTACATGTTCATACTTTATCCCGATACAGTTCATAACAGTTAATTTCTTGCAGTGTTCTTGTCCATAGTGGCGGTGTTCATGGTGGGCATTACTATGCTTTCATACGACCTACGCTCTCTGATCAGTGGTACGTCTGTTTGCCTGGATTGTTATCTATGACTGGCTCTGCTTCCCTTATGAAAATAGCAGATTCTTGCGACCATCTTGGCCATGCTGGGGTTGTCGAATTTTTTGTTACTCTTGCTGGATTTGGCCAGTTGCTGCTTGCAGCTGTACAGCATGGTGCTGACTGTCAACTTGTAAATAATTTTTCTCAGCATTTTGTTAAATGCGCCTGTGGCAGCCCTACCTGGCTTATCAAACTCATGATGATTTGGAATTGGTCTCAAAGAGTTTATTTTTTGTTTTGGCAACCGTGCATGTTTTTTGACAATGTTACGTTTGATTATTTTTGCTCATCTATTGTAAAGAATTATTTCTATCTTAAACCAAATGTATCCATTGTAACTAGTAGTTGGCAACTTGGCATGCATGATGCCGCCTTTGCTTTTCAAAACGTAATATGATCTTGTTGGCTAGTTGTTCTGCTCATGATTAATTACTCACTGAGCAACAATTTCCAGGTTCAAGTTCGATGATGAGCGTGTAACGAAAGAAGATGCAAAGAGAGCGTTGGAAGAGCAATATGGTGGTGAGGAGGAGGTTCGTTACAAGTCTTCGTGGGTACTATACCTATATTTGGTGTAAGAACGTTGGGCTAATTATTCTATACCTACATTTTTGCAGCTACCCCAGACTAATCCTGGCTTAAACAACACTCCGTTCAAGTTCACTAAATATTCAAACGCATACATGCTTGTATACATTCGTGAAAGCGACAAGGACAAAATAATTTGTAATGTGGATGAGAAGGACATAGCTGAGCACCTTCGAGTAAGCTCTCTACTAAGATATCTGTCTATTGAGAGCTTCTTATTTTAGTAGTCTTATATTTCTGTGTGCTCCCAGATTAGACTGGAAAAAGACCGCGAAGAGAAGGAGCGCCGGAAAAAGGAAAAAGCTGAGGCTCACCTATATACCATCATTAAGGTATTTGAGTCAACCTGCTGGGCGTAGAACATCAACTGTTTTAAGCAGCTTTGTGTTGTTTTCACTTAGTTTCATACATGTTTGCTTCCTGTATAGGTTGCTAGGGATGACGACTTGACTGCTCAGATTGGGAAAGATATATATTTTGATCTTGTTGATCATGATAAAGTCCCGAGCTTTCGTATTCAAAAGCAGATGCCTTTTACTCAATTCAAGGTAATTATATGGGGCAAGACTATGTTTACTGTGATGCTGCTTTTGGTTATTCCAGCTGTAGGAATATCGAATAAGGCTGTTGCTTATTACTGGTTGTATCCATAAACCAAAACTGATGATTCAAGGGCTTGAGTGGCCCTATCTTGTTACATGTCATTTTTTGGTAAAAATAACGCTTGGGTCCATCTCAGATGGACTAGTTGCCGTTTATTCTTAAAAAATCGCAAGCCTAAAATGGTGCAATATTTTGGCTTTAAGTAGCACATTTGCACGTGTTTCTTAACATTCTGTAGGTGTAGCCTATAGTTGTGAATCATAGATAAGATTTCTAATTTACCAGTATGACAGCAAGGAGGAATATGTTGCTTGCTACAGCTTATGTGTGTTAAGCTTCATGCACTAGCCAACGCAACCAAAAGTCCAAACTAATGGAAAGGGCTAGTGCAATCCACATATACTGTAACACCCCCCTTACGTGTGACGGAGAAGACAAGTCAACACGTGCAACCGGAAGAGAGCGACGGCGCGCGAAACTCACGTATGACTCAAGAGGCCTATATGTGGACACGAAGGGGGGCTACCAGCAATTTTTTGATTAAATTGCGGAAGCCAGGACTTGAACTCAAGACCTTAGCCCTGATACCATGTTAAGCTTCATGCACTAGCCAACGCAACCAAAAGTCCGAACTAATGGAAAGGGCTAGTGCAATCCACATATACTGTAACAATGTGCACTGTTATTTAGGAATACCAAACTTAGTGCCAATAAGAGTAGAACTTCATGGTTGCCATGTTGATCAGTCATCTGTGAAGTGCTTTACAGGAGGAGGTAGCAAAAGAATTGGGCATTCCAACGCAGTTTCAACGATTTTGGTTGTGGGCAAAGCGGCAAAACCATACCTACCGACCCAACCGACCGTTGACTCCTCAAGAAGAAGCACTCACTGTAAGATGCTTCCATTACATCGCATTGGATAATGATTTTCTTGTCTCTAGTTCTCCTTTGAGTATTTGCAAGGACTGAATGGAACCGTACACATACTTGATGTTATGGTCGGTTTGGTACGCTGTGGTTTCTTGGGTTGGTTATGTTGTCTTCAGAAATTAGTTGTTTTGTGATATCTTGTGGTTTTCATAATTGAAATCTGTTTGTATTACAATGCCGTAGTTCTTTTGGATGTTAATTATTTGATTTTAATTGATTACTAATCAATATTGGGTATTGAATACAACCACTCATCTAAGCAAGTTCCTGTTATATCCTGTTGAATTGTCTATGGTCGTGCACTCCAGTCGACTAGCAGTAATCTATTGTCTGTAAGATAGTAGTAGAAGTTAAAAATATAACCTGTAGATGTAAAAGATTTGACCTGTAGATTTGACCTGCACATACTTTTTATCGGACAAGTTGCACTTGCTCCGATTCTTCCACTTGATCGCATGTCACCCATTAGTATCATCTTATGTGCAACCACTATGTCTAAAAATTCTCTTTTTGCAGTGGGTCTCCTATTTTTTTTCTTCTCTTTTTAAGTTGCAGTAAAACAAGTGTAGCTCTAGCCCGACTTAATTATTGGTGCGATCTCTTGTCAAAATAATACGTCCCTGTCTTTCTTTTCAGCATTTGTATTCTCGTTATGCATATGGGCAAACACACTAACTGGGTAAGCATTTTATGTAGGTTGGCCAATTAAAGGAAGCAGCAAACAAGGCCCACAATGCAGAACTGAAGTTGTTCTTGGAAGTTGAACTTGGACTGGTAAGAGCGCCTTCCCCGTCTGCTTTGGTGCAGTGTTGATATTATCATTTACTTCCAACTAAATAATTTTGTTTGCAATTTTTACGGGTAATGCAGGACCTAAAACCTCTCGCTCTACCAGACAAGACCAGAGAGGATATTTTGCTTTTCTTCAAACTCTACGATCCTGAAAAGGAACAGCTGCGGTACGTCTCATACTTTCTAACCTTTTGCATCGTTGCTCATTTATGATTAGACTAGAGTCTTACATGTCCGATGAATGATTTCTTCAGGTATGTTGGTAGGCTCTTTGTGAAGGCTTCAGGAAGACCACAGGATATTCTGCCGAAATTGAGAAAAATGGCTGGTTTTTTGCAGGATGATGATGTTGAACTTTATGAGGTTAGTTTACTTCTAGTCTGGAAGCTTAATTAGCCTGATGCTTATGTGATAAGCATATTATTTTGGTTCAGTATCTTACATCTTCACCAATTTTAGGAAATTAAGTTCGAGCCAAATGTGATGTGTGAATACATTGATAATAGGATTATATTCCGATCTTGCCAGGTAAGATCTGATGTCTATAATTCTATATTTTGAACTGATATTGTTCTTGTTTCTCTGATATCGTCATACCTGAAATTATTTTTGTGTTCACAGCTGGAAGATGGTGATATTGTGTGTTTCCAAAAATCCCCAAAGCCGGATACTGCTGACCAATTTAGATACCCTGATGTCCCATCGTTTCTGGTGTATATACGTAACAGACAGGTGCCAAAGAACATCCCATTGTCTAGTTCAGAATTGTTTATTATCTGATATTTACACACATTTTCCTTGCTATGACATTTTCTTGTCTCATAGATCACTAGCGGTTCCAACGTTTTATTAAGAAAAATAACAGTTGAACAAGATTTCTATGATTGTATCTAGTTTTGTTTGTTATCTTATTTCCCAAATTCATTTTACCACCTCTCTAGGACCGTGCTCTCATATTGCATGTGTATGTCATAAACATCATATTATATTGTACAATTTTTATATACGATTAACTGCTGTTATCATTTTTTAGGTTGTCCACTTCCGGTCGTTGGAGAAGCCCAAGGAGGATGATTTTTGCCTAGAGATGTAAACATTTGGACATATTGTGGTTAACAGATCTTGATGTTCTGCATCGTTACTGATTTTCTTCTCTTCACCCTTCCTGTATAGGTCGAAGATTTTCACGTATGATGAAGTTGTAGAAAAAGTCGCTCAACAGCTTGGTGTTGATGACCCATCAAAAATTCGTCTTACATCACATAATTGTTACTCTCAACAGCCTAAGCCTCAACCAATTAAGTACAGAGGTGTTGAACGTTTGCTAGATATGCTGATTCACTATAATCAGGTTTGCGACAAACTAATCATTACATGATCATTAGTTGCTTCATTAACAACTAAAGTGAAGAGTAACATATCTATTAACTTCTCATTCATCAGACTTCTGATATTCTGTACTATGAAGTATTGGATATACCCCTGCCAGAACTACAAGCATTGAAGACATTGAAAGTTACATATCATCATGTCACCAAGGATGAGGTTATTTGGTTGAAACTTTTAAAGCTTTGTAGTAGATTGATTTTGTCCAGTAGTCTCAAATGTGTTTTACCAGGTGTCTGTTCACAGTATAAGATTGCCAAAAAATAGCACGGTTGGTGATGTTTTAAGCAATATCAAATCAAAGGTAAACTTTAGTATCCTTATTTTATGGTCTGTATGGCATGTACTAGATCTCTTCGTTGCGTATATGATGCTAGCTCATGTTCTATGCATCCTTTCTGTCATTGTCAATCAGGTTGACCTCTCCCATCCTGATGCTGAACTTAGATTACTTGAAGTTTTCTACCACAAGATATACAAGGTGGTACAAATGCTAGTTTAACACCTCTTAGTTGCATTTAGTTCCACACAATAGACAAGTGTTATTTACCATGTATTTGCTGCAGATTTTTGCACCCAGTGAAAAGATAGAAAACATCAACGATCAGTACTGGACACTACGTGCAGAGGAGGTATGTGACGATATGGCATGCTTTACAGAAAGCCCCCCCCCCCCCCCCCCCACACACACACACACCACCCGTTCAGTGGATGATGTTATCTTTTCTTTGTAGGTACCGGAGGAGGAGAAAAACCTTGGTCCTTTTGATCGCTTGATTCATGTATACCATTTTACCAAAGACACTCAAAACCAAACGGTAATGAAGTTCGGCTAATGCTTACCCTCAGTTACTCAATCTATGCATTTATTTGTGTTCTGCAAAACACAAAAAATATAGCCTGGCTGTGACTAGTTCCTCAAATGCAGTTGGACAAACTTATAGTTATTGTACCACATTTTGTTTTAAGTTGCTTTGTCATTCACTGAAAGAAGTGCTTTAGCTGTGTCTCTAATACTCGAATATTTGACATTGTTGTGTTCCGCCCACTGTCCAGCATGAATGATGGAATTGGGGGCAAGGCAATTATTACTAAGCAAGATTTCCTTGTTCTGCTTCTGATTGCATATTTGAATCTCTAGTTAACCACATGCTTGATATTTGTCTTGATTTCTACAGCAAGTTCAGAATTTTGGAGAACCTTTCTTTATGGTTATTCGTGAGGATGAGACCTTATCTTCTATCAAAGAACGTTTACAGAAAAAGCTTAAGGTCTCAGATGAGGATTTCTCCAAGGTAATGAGGATTTTCCCATGGTTTCTATATTTGTATATAAATATGTGATTTTATTTTATTTTATTTTGTTGCTATAGCGGAATAGTGCATCGCGTCTGCTGCCCAATCTTTGTGAGATGTGATGTTATTGAGATACGTGTCTGCTTGCTAGTTGTCAGAATATTTAACACCAGTCAAACATCAAATATCTGAGTGGCATTTATAGCCCAAGGTCTCATTTGGGATTTGAGAAACAACACAGTTAGCTATTCAAATTTTGGTTGACACTCATAAAATGATTATCAAAACAATAAGTTTTTTGGTTTGTCTGATACATTTTTCGTTATCGGCTTATCGCCTATATATTTTGATGTGGAAATTTAAATATTCCGACACATACTGTCACAAACCTTGGTTCATGAATGCTCAGGTGATGGGGGGATATAGTGAAGGTTATTAATTTCATCCAAGCGGTCCTCTGTTTTGAGGCCTAACAATCCAAAATAAGTAACTAAAATATGTTTGTCTCTAAATTGGTGTTTACCTTATTGGAAAGATATTAATACTTATTGGAAGATAGCGGGGATTCATCCCAACTGGTGACAACTCCCTGTGGCCTAGGACATGAGTTACTTGCCTGCATGACACATCCACAATGCATATAATTAATCGACTGCATTGGTCTAAGCTTGGCAATAATCTCAAGGAAATCAAGCTTTGTCCATTTGAAGCTGTTGGGCTGCTTTAAACATGATACATACTATTATGACTGTTAGAAGTAGTTGTAACAGTCTTGGTATTTCTATGAAGCTGTGGGCTGCTTTAAACATGGTACATACTATTATGACTGTTAGAAGTAGTTGTAACAGTCTTTGTATTTCTACGAGGTGTGTTTATCTTGCTTTTTGTATGTGGAGCTGACACCTAGTGTAAACATCGGTTAAAATGTACTTATCCGATGCTAACAAATGTTCTCTTTGGACAGTGGAAATTTGCGTACATATCCCTTGGCCGGCCAGATTATTTTGAAGATTCTGACACTGTAGCTACGAGATTTCAGGTACTATGATGCTAGTTATCTACTTGTTGAAATAACTTTTGTAGCGCTTAATTTGATTTCAATTGTATAAATTGTTTAGAGAAACATGTATGGAGCTTGGGAGCAGTATCTTGGACTGGAACACCCAGACACAGCGCCAAGAAAGGCACATAGTGCTAACCAGGTACTGGCGGCACATTGTTGCAACTTGTGCTAATGATGTCGGCGTGTTGGTCGGAATTTTGCTAATTGCATATTTTCTGCGCAGAACCGCCATTCATTTGAGAGGCCTGTAAAGATCTACAACTAGACAGTTGTGAGAAGCAGGAGTGACGTCCTGCCATGCAATACCACCAAGCAAGTATCTGAAACTGAAATTGCTGCTTGAATAAATCGTGTACCATATGATGGCAGGACTGGTTGCTCAAGTTAATGACGGAGCCTGTAAGCTAGCGTTTCCATGCACTCTGCCCTGGATATATAAAGTTTGTGCAGAGATGACCCAATGAACGATCACCTTTTAGTAGATATAAGGAGGCTGTTTTTCTTTTCTTGCACTAGGTGCTCTATATACAGTCAAATAGCTAGTGGATTGCTTGGTTCTGCAGTTGTTGCTAGGTGCAGAGTTGTCGATGATGCTTTTTCTGTATATTATTGTTGTGAGCTGTACAAGTCCAGTCCTTGTTGACGGTCACACGGTATCTGTAACTCCAGTGATGATATAGTGCTGTGTCTTTTCACAAATTTGTATCTGACTCTCCTAAGCTGACAGGGCTGTTACCATACTCAAGTTTGAGCTTCCTTACCCTGTGCTCTACTTGCACCATTTAAAGTCGTTTTGCAGCTTTGAAACTGAAACTTAGTCATGAGTAGGGCTTGGAAGGCTCGGTTCAAAAGTATGATAGCATGTTTTAAGTTCATGGTTCAATGGTCCGTGTGGGTTATTTCTCAGAGTCCAGTGAAAGTACTGAACTTTTCAGCGACACAACCAAAGGAGTCCAGTGAAAGTTCTGAACTTTTCAGCGACACAAAGAAAGGAGACAACTTTGGTGGTAGTAATTTTTTTGTTTTTGGTAAGGGTTGTGTTAGTGAAGTTGGTTTATGCTGAATGAGGGTGGATCCAGATTCAGCTTGTTAAGCATGGCCGATGATTTTTTTTTCCGCTATGTTCATGGTATCATGGTAGAGACCGAAACAAGTGAGTAGGAACGAGGGAAATGCATTGGAGCACTTGGGTGCCACGCACCATATGAAAGTAACATTAAAGAAATATCAGAAGATTTCAAAAAATTCTGAAATTTTGGGATATCAAACTTTGGTGCTAGTTATACCCGTGTTTGTTTTCACGGAATGGGTGCCCGTGGTATCCGCGGTGCTAAAATTACGATCCGACATGCGTTTTTTGGGTCTTTTTACTGACATTATCCCTCGCATCCATTCCTCTCGAAACTGAACACGGGTATACAACGGACACCCATGTTTCATATCCCAAAATTCAGATTTTTTAATAAATTTGTAATATGTTTTTTTTAATGCTATATTCATATAGGGATGTGTGCCACCCGAGAGCCACCAATCCTCTTTCGTAGGAACATACTATTTCTTGTTTGATTTCTGCAAAAAATCCAACCCGCTAAATCTGAGTAGAATACGCATGAATATTATTTATTTCTGGAAAAAAAGTTTACAAAATTTTAGTAATACTCTATAGTACTACTGTTAACAACGAAAAGCTCCTTCGGAGCACGACGGTCCCTGGTATGCTTATCCGCACCATATATCTACGCATGGATCAACAAACCGCATTCATGAGACTGTGTATAGAAATATTGTCTCTGAGTTACACCAGGAAGTAATTGACACTCATCGCCTATATTGTAGAAATGCTGGCCCTGGATTTCTCTAGTAGCCAAACGAGTCGCTGCTCGCTCCAGCACCTTAATAGGCAGCAAACTGGTCCTGGTTGCACCAAGATAGGTACAAGTCATCGATGTGTCATGATGGGCCAACACACTTGATGCTCCATGTTGAAGGGGAGAGAGGGATTTGGTGGAATACTTGTTGTATTGCTTGAGCCTCATGGGCATATATATATAGGAGTACAATGACCAACTTGGAGTACAAGACAAGGCAGGATAAATCCTAGTCTATCTCATATTTCCTAACTAATCAATATACTCAACATCCCCCCGCAGTCACAACGGTAGCGACGCAGACGATGAGACTGGAGAAGAATCCGAAGGTAAGCCGACGGTCATCCCCCCACAGCCGTAACGGTCGATGCATCGCGGAAGTCGTGGCTGGAGTAGAAACCGACGAGGTTGTTCAAGCAAGGCGGTAGCCCTTTGTGCCGTTTGTCGAGGTAGCCGAGAGCGTAGGGTGGTGTAGCCGTGGTCGAGGTAGCCGTGTGAAGAACGTCGTGGTCGATGTCGAGTCGGCGTAGCCGGTGTCGAGGAAGTCGCCATGGAGCCGCGGGCGCAAGGAGGCGCCGAGTTAGTCATGGGCGCAGTGATGTCGAAGTAGTGATGCGCCGGGAAGAAGACGAAGTTGAGATGCGTCGCCCCAGGATTGTCAAGTCCGGGGACACATCGTGGACGAAGGCACGCATCGGTGTTGCTAGCACCGGGCATGGATAGACGGACGAAGTCGATGTTGACGATGCGTCGCTCCAGGCTTGCCAGACCTGGGAACACAGCGGGGACGAAGGCACGCGTCGGTGTTGCCAGCACCGGGCATGCGTAGACGGGGACCTGCACACAACTTGTACGCCATGTCGAGGAGACTAGCAAAGAAGGACTCGACGACGGTTGCGGTGCAAATCGGCGGGGGCCCGATGTCGCCCGCGGTGGTCGGAGTAGATGAAGTGGTCGGGGTAGACGACGGCGACGCTGGCGATGAGCTGGTGCTGGACGAAGAAGAAGGAGGGTGGACTGGCGGCGCGGCTCGGGTGAGCGAGTTGCAGCGGCGCCGAAGAAGAGCGGCGGCGGCGGCTGGTTAGGAGCGCGACGGCGATGCTCGAAGGAGGCGTGGAAGAACCCGACAGCATGACGAAGACCGGCGCGGACGATGGCGTTCCCGCGCCGACGAAGGCGGCGCGGCGCATACCAGAAGAAGTCGACGCGCGGGGGACGGCGGAGTGGACCGCGCGCCGCGGCGCTATGCCCCAAAGGGGCGACGAAGCGGCAGCGCACGGGTCGGGGCGACGGCGGGAAGACCTCGGGGCGGCGGCGTGGACCGCGTGCCGCTGCGTGATGGCCCGAAGGGGCGACACAGCGGCGGCGCGCGAGTCGGTGCAGCCGCGGGGACGGCCTCGGGCGGCGGCGGAGACCGCGTGCCACGCTCGCTACGGCCCGATGGGGCGATGCAGCGGCAGCGCGAGGGTCAGTGCGGCCACGGGGACGACCTGGAGCGAACGGCCTCGGGGCGGCAGTAGACCGCGGGCTGCGACACTACGGCCCGAAGGGGCGACGCAGCGGTAGCGCGCGGGTTGGTGCAGCCGCGGGAAGAACCACGGGGCGGCGGCGCTGCGGCCCGACGGGGCGACGCAGCGGCAGCCCGGTGCTCGATCGGTGGAGGGATGCGTTGTACTCGGGACAATCTTCACGGGACCTGCGGAGGCGCGCGCAACCGACGGGCCAGGTCGGTTGCATGGCGGAGATGAGGCGGATCGCGACGGCGGGCGGGTGATCAATCCGATCGCACACGAGGTCGGGGACGCTGCTCGATGGAGGCGGGATGACGACGGAGTCCGAGATGAAGCCGGCGACGACGGCCGGCAGGGCGGCCGTACAGGCGCGGCGTAGATCGACGGGCGGGCCGGCACGCGAACGGCGGCTGTGATGGGCCGCCGCATCGCGCAAGGCCGCCGGAGTGGGGCGATGCAGGTGTCTAGATCGGAGCAGGGCGGTGACGGCCGACATAGATCGACGGGCGGGCCGGCGCGCGAACGACGGCGTTGAGGGGCCGCCGCGTTGTGCGAGGCTGCCGGGTCGGTGTAGAGGCCGGGTCGCGCCAATGTCGGAGTAGAGGCGCGGTGGTCGACAGCGGCGGCGGGCGACGCAAACCGATCTAAGATTGGAAAACCAAAAAGGAAACGCCGATCAATGCGACCAGCGGAAGAGAGAAAACCCGAATCAAGAGATCGGGAAAAAGACTCTCTAGGACAGCCGGTCAACACGACCGGCGGACGAACCCTAGGTACGGGCGGCGCGGCCCCCGACGGCGGTCATGGAGGCCGACCGCCCCGGGGGCGGGGCGCGGTGCGGAAGCGGCGGGCGGCGGCTAGGTCTAGGAACTTGCGGCAGATACCATGTTGAAGGGGAGAGAGGGATTTGGTGGAATAGTTGTTGTATTGCTTGAGCCTCATGGGCATATATATAGGAGTACAATGACCAACTTGAAGTACAAGACAAGGCAGGACAAATCCTAGTCTATCTCATATTTCCTAACTAATCAATATACTCAACACTCCAGCATTTCATAATCATTTACTCAATATAAGAACGTTTTCTACATCGGTGTAGTATAAAAACTGCTCTTATATTATGAGACGAAGAAAATATTAGTTTGATGTGTGATCGTAATTACAACGTCCCAATATTAGAACCTTTCAACTTTTATTGAGAATTTCCAAAAATATGTAATAATTGTGTTTTACGTAACACAATTAGTTATACACAGTTCATTTTGACAATTGCTAATCGTTATATGCAATTTATTTTTTATTTCAATTTTCTTGGCGGCATCCACACAAGCATTTATGTAGTCGGTAATCGTCATTACCACGTTTTGTTTACACAACAGTTCAGGATTTCATTAAGAAAACGATCTGGCCCACATGCACCTACATCGACATGCACAATTATACTCTCGTCCTGTAGCCGGTGCAAGCGAATAGACATATGTTCTGTCTCTGGTTTTGACCAAATAATCTCCCAAGGTTATTGTTCTTCTCTCCCTCCCCCCGCGCGAGTTCGTCACCCACCAAAAGCATCACACCACCGTGTAGAACAAATGCCACAATAACCAGCCGTCGCCCCACAGGTTCAACATACAATGTTTCGGTCATAGGTAGTCAAACCTTGCCAATTTGCCAACGAGCAAACCTCCTTCAAGTATCCTCCGATGTATGCAAATTTGAAGATCACCAGCAGTATCCCCTAGCTCTTTCTCCTAGATCCCCATTTCCTGTACATATATATTTTCGTAGAGGCATCTAGCACAAATCTCAAATGTCCACTATTGTTCAGATCGATGCACATAATCACCACGCGCCTAAATCATTGCAGTTTTCCATATATAACTTCTTACCTTTGTAGAATCATGTCACCAAGATTTAAATACCCATCGACAGATCGCCCAAATACAATAAAACAGAAGTTAGCACGATGCCTAGCCGCGGGCACTCCATCAAAAAGCCCATCCCTCAAGTAGGACACACATCAAGTTTTGATGATGTTGAAGATCCTGCCAGGAACACCTATCAGATGCAACCCTCACATCTCAGATTTCTATACCGAAGTTTTGTTGCGTGGTGTCCCAGTTTAGTAACTTTAAGCGTAGCCTTGTTACCGAGAATGGATTCGGAGCGATGATGCACTTAAAAATAACACACAAGATGAATCTGAAATTCAATTCATCCTTGATGGTGAGAGTAGATCCAGAAGAATGTATTTTAGCCCTCGATTAATCAAGGAAGATACCAATCGTAGACCAAGAAATCAATGGCGCTTTTGGTTTGCCACAAGGAAGTAGGATCATACCTCCAGGACATTCAGACATGTCTGAAGTATGCATAGAGTTCAGTAGATTGGTGTCAAGCATTAGTACAAAAGGCGTCCATAGTCTGAAGGCTACCGAATTTATAGTATCAAACACAATAGATAAGAAATAAAGCAAAGTGGGATGTGACTGCTTCAAGATAGCTTTTGTAATATTCTCAGCGGCCATGCTCTAAATCCTTGCGCCAAGCACGACTACACCAGTGTTGGTTATTGGGCAACTCTTGTTGTGTCGTCAGAGATAAATTCTTTCAACTAGTGTAGGTTTGTGAAAGACAGTTTGATGAAAGGCGTGAGAAAAGATCAAGTCTGACATCGCCAACAGTAACAAAACGATTCACACAGTTGGATGTCACCTTCTACTTCATGTATTTTAATAAGTTTTCATATCCACAACAAGCAGTTATAAATTATTCATATCTTTCACAGTTGAATTTACCAAACAAACCTACCCAAGTAATTACTTTGGGTAGAGTAAATTACACAAAACCACCACTTTGAAGGCTAGGTTTGTAGAAAACACTACGTTACATTTTTGTTGCAGAAAACACCGTGTCTACCGTAATCCTTTTGCAAATAACACTGATCGGTGGATTTGCCTTGGCTAAGCATGTTTATGACAGATGGGGCCCGCCAGTCAAGCTGATGTGGCACAAATTTCTAACACCGTTACATTGTATAGTTTTTGCTGGACATGAGACCCACTTGTTAGCATTTCATCTTGTTCATCTCTCCTCCCTAATTTCTCTCTCTCTCCCCAAACCAGAAGCATGTAGGAGTGCCGCCCCTGCCCATGGCCATTGCCCCTGAGCTTTAAGAATGCCGCCGTCGTTCACCAGCCGTCGCCTGAATCCGGAAGGAATCGAGCTGCTGCCCCCTTCCACACCTCCGATTCGTGCTCCTCCGCTCCAATTCGAGCTCGGATCCCGCAAGAACAGGGTCGGGCGGTGGCCCTGCCACGACCTTCGCGCCCACTCCTTGCCATCCTGCGACCTCCAAGCTGTCGGCCGTGTACCCATGGGCAGCGCTCGCGGGAACAACTCCAGGTACAGTGGTAGAACCATGTCGGCGAGCGCAGGCAGGACCTGGATGAGGTCAGCGACCCTGGTGATGCAGTCATCCCGGAGTGCGCGCACGATGTCCTCAGCGCATGGCGGAAGGCCGCCCCTCGACCGAGGGTGGGGGGCGGACGGGCGGCGTCCTCTGCCTCTCCCTCAATGCGGCAATGGCGACTGCGGCCCCTACCTTAGCCGGGGTCGGGACGGGTGACGAAGGCCCCTGCCTCGGCCGGTGTCGGGACAGATGATGGCCTCTGCGTCCACCTGGGCGCAACAACGACGATGGCAGACATTACCTCGGCCGGAGGCAAGACGGGCGGCGGCAGAGTGGTGTAAGATATTGGGGGGGGGTAAAGTGATAAGAGGAACCATTTTTTCCCTCTATTTCTTTCAATGACAGGTGGACCCCACAGGCTCACACATGATGATAACGTTACCAATTGTTGCCGTTACATCTAATATGTTAAGCGGTGCCACGTCAGCCTGACTGTCGGGCCCCATTTGTCATAAACGTGCTCAGCCGAGGCAAATCCGCCGATCAGTGTTATTTGCAAAAAGATTACGGTAGACACGGCGTTTTTTGCAACAAAAATGTATTATAGTGTTTTCTGCAAACCTAACGTACAAACTGGTGGTTTTCTGCAATTTACGCCTTTGGATAAGATTGAAATCTCAAGCAGCGACATCGCCCAAAACATCCTTCCTCGTGTGAAGGTTTTCGATCACGAATCAGTAAAAAAAGGCAATCGATTCAGTTACTTCCCATGCAGGACATGATGTGTTATTTGCTGGCCTAGATATAAGCACAAATCAACATTATATAAAACATTGTGTGGAACTGAACTCAGTTTTTAATTATACCTATTTATTATTTACTTTATGTTTTTTGTAGTGTTTACTCTAGGCGGTTGTGCAGCCACAGAAGTATGTGCCCAACACACATTCAAACTCTCTCAACGGCACCCAAACAAGTTGTTTGCCACTTCCAGTTCGAAGGTTTCCCCTAGCACAAACCGGAATACCACCAGGGATGAATTTGAAATTTATCAAACATGTGTAGACATGTGCCAAGCCAATCATCCGCCCTTCACTTGGAGATACTTACCACCACAACATAATAGGTTCAACTTAATAAAACTAATGCTCATTGTCATTATTATATAACTTCCTTACTTGATTAAAGATATGCACTATCACATTCTCACTTCTACTTTAACGAATTTAATGAAGGATGCATATTTACTTCTCAATATACATATTATAAATGAAGCATGTGACATTCAATTCATTCATAAATTTCTTGCTCTAAAGATATAAGTGAAGCACAAGAGTAGACAATAAACTACTCCAAAAGACATAAGTGTCGTTGTAGTGAGAACCAGGGCCTCACAAACCTTCTAGGCACGGGGTCTTGCCAGTCTAGAGCTGTCGCGAAGCAGACCCGACAAGGAGACAATATTGCCGACAAGCAATGCATCCGGCAAGCACTACATCAGCAAGCAAGACCAAGAACTCGTCGGGAAGGAACTTTCCCCCGGCGGCATAGTTTTTCGGCAAGGCAGAGCTGGCAAGACAAGACCCGGCGAGGTGGAGCCGGCAAACCAATATCTTTCAGCAAGCTCAAGTCCGGCAAGCTCAGCACTGGCAAGCTCCCTGCTGCCCCCGCTCTCCCACCTGTCCCTAACGGGTGGCGCGCGCGCAAAACTGTGCCGACAAGTGGCGGGCGCACAGGCGGTTTGGTAGAGCATGTCGGCTACGTGGCGGATCACCGCTCCAAAACCAACTTTATCGACACCTGTCCCTGTACGTGTCGTCATCAGCATTTACCCTCTGTAATGAACATTTTAGCCACCGTGGTAACCCCTTTGCCTATAAGAGGAGGTCCATGGCTACCTTTACAAAGGTCGAAAGCCGGCCCATTCTACATGGGTAGCTGCACTCTCGAGCACCTTGCGGGGTTGTTGCGGTCCTTGTAACTTGGGCAAATCCCAACATAATCCACCAAAGCAGGAGTAGGGTTTTACGCATCTTTGCGGCCCGAACCTGGGTAAATCTTGGTGTCGGTGCACTCTCATCATTGGATCTGCTCTTTGTGCACGTCGACCCCCTCTATCGAACCGCAAAGGGACCTCGCCGGTCCCATAGATTGTCGTACCTTGACAATAAGTGAAGAACAAAGAGTAGTTAAGTAAATAGGTAGCTATGTATAGACTTTCTCAAAATCAAAATTTTCAGATCTAAGGATTGTATCAAACAACAAGCAAACAAAAAGACGCTTCAAGAATAGCACATATCATGTGAAGAATTAAAATATAGCTCCAAGTGGGACATACCGATAGTTTTGAAGACGAAAGAAGGGATGCCATCCGGGGCATCCCCAAGCTTAGCTGCTTGAGTCTTCCGTAGACATTTCCTTGGGGTACCTTGGGAATTCCCAAGCTTAGGCACTTGTCGCTCCTTATTCTCCTCATATCGCTATCTCACCAAAAACTTGAAAACTTCATTCACACAAAACTCAACGGAACTCGTGAGATAAGTTAGTGCAAAATAAATTCAAAACCTTAACATTCTCTAATGTCAAAAATCACAAAATTATAATTAAACATCAATATCTTCTATCTCAACGGGTGCAATATCATGCATGACTTCTTGATATAGAGAAAAAGGAATAGCATCTATACTAGCCCCATATCACATAATGATCTCTAATCTAACAGAAACGACACACATGCCAAGAACTTTCTTATTCTTATCTAGCATATCTTGCTCATTTCTAATAGGTTTAGCAATTCTAGTGCCAACATCAAAAAATAGATAACATGCCTATCAATATTATCAACCAAGAGATCTTTAACCATTGCAATTGGAGGTTCTATTTTAATTTGTTCAGAGGGTTTAGGTGTTCTAATATTACTCTTATGAATTACAGTTGTAGCCTTAGCATGTTCCTTAATCCTAACAGGGAAAGGAGGTTTTTCAATATAAGTAGCAAGGACAACTGGATTGGCAATATAAGCAATTGTTTCAGTTTCAACAATAGTTGGTTCTTCATAATTATTTTCAATGGGTGGATGAAATTTAAACCACTTCCCTTTAGGGAGATCAACATGAGCAGCAAATGATTCACAAAATGTAGCCACTATGTCAGAATCAAGTCCAAATTTTGCACTAAGCTTATGAAAAACATTTGTTTCTATAAAAGACTTAACGCAATCAAATTCAAGATTTATACCTGCTCGTTACCTTTGCCGATTTCCCAATCTTCAAAGTTGCGTTTAATTCTTTCAATAAGATCCCATTTGAATTGAATACTCCTTTTTGAGAAAGAACTAACAGAATAATAATCAAGCATTGTTTGATCATTATGAGAAAGCCGTGCATAAAAGTTTTGCTTAATCATTCCTCTTGGGAGCTCATGATTGGGGCATGTGTGCATCATATACTTAAGCCTCCACCAAGATTGAGAGATACTTGCTCCCTCACGAGGCCAAAAATTATATATATAATTCTGATCACGATGAACCAAGTGCATATGATAGAATTTCGGATGGAATTCCAGCTTCAATCGGTTGCAGTCCCATGTTTCAGATTCATCCAATAGAATCTGCAAGCTTAACCAATTCACATATAAAGGGAATAATTTCTTATTAACTCCATCCTGTGATAAATCTGCAAGCTTAAACAATTCACAAAGTTCATCTATATAGATTAAGTGCATATCAGGATGTATTGTTCCATCTCTTGCATAGGGATTAGCAAGCAGTTTTTCCATAATCACTACAAGAAATATGTCAACTTGTGACCTTCTGGCAGTGACCCCTGAAAGAAATGGTTGTCAATCTACGACCATTTGAGACCAGTTGGTTGTAAGGTTTTCGGGGGGCTCCAAACCCTAAACCATAATGACCATTTTGGTCAGAAAGGTCGTAATTTCCTTACACGAAATGGTCGTAAAGCAGACAACACTGGTCCGCTGCCTTATTTCTAGCTGATCACGACCAATATAGATGGTCATAGCCTTGTAAATTGTGGTGCATTGCTATGAATAGGCGCCACCTCATCAGTTTTGCCTATGTGTCATGTCCATGTATCAATTTTTTCCCTAGGTTGTGAAGGAGCCTACATTTCTGTGATTCTCAAATTTATGAAAAAATTCTCATAAATTCTTTGGATGATATCTTCCTCAAACACTACCTCCCTTCCGGTTTATAGGGCTCAATTAAAAAATCTCACCAACCAAGGTAGATGATGAGTGGTGGAATAGTTTTTGTAGTTTGCAAAAATACTCAATTAGTGTGCTCGTTCTACACAAAAGGTTGTACTCCCTCCGTCACGGTTTAGAAGGCGTGCTTGGAAATTCTCTGGGACCTAGGTGGTTATTGATTGGCTGTGAGATGAGCTGAAAAATAGCATTCACACTACACATGCATATAGGAGTAGTACAACGTAGTACTAATTAGCTACTATGAGTAAATGCAATGCGCCCTAAACCTTGTCTATTGTGGAAATGCACGTAAATTTAACAGTGCCTTCTAAACCGTGATGGAGGGAGTATTTACCAATGCAATAATTGCAATGCATGCATGCATGAACAAGAACTTTAACATGCATTGGTCAATGTTCTCTTAATCTTTGCATGGAACAATTTAATGCACCTTGAAATCATAACATGTGATGAAAAACAATTAAATTGAGACTTATAAAACAGGAAAACTAAAACTTTGAGATAAGCCCTATAAACCGGAAAGGAGGGAGTATGTCAAAACCCTTCCTTGCCTAGTTCACAAATAATTCAGGAATATTCATTTTCCTATTTTGTTCAGAACAACACTTTGTGAAGGAAGTGCTATTTATATTTTTTGGATTGCCCTCAAAAAGTTTGGGCACTCTTTCCTATCCAAATCATTGCCTCATGACAAAATTCAGCTCCATTTGCCTATTAAATCTTCCTCAGCAAATTTCCAAAGTTTCTGTTCAGCTAGAAGCTTTGTGAAGTACTATCTAGGCATCTCCTAATGAGATGAATTTTTTCCACATATTCTATATGCTCAAATCATAGCTCTCCACAAAATTGTATCCTCATCTAATAATCCATGTGAGATCACCATCCAATCTTTGTTTCTGGTAATATTTTTAGTTTGTGAAGCAAAACTATTTTATATTGCTTTATAATTGCTGAAATTTTACCAGGACATGACCCTGCCCATAGAACCTACCTACACCAAATTTTATCTGATTTTAATGTAGCCAATTTTCCTCAATAGTTTTCCCAATTTTCTGTTCAGTGAAGAGCATTGTGAAGGAAGTACCATTTTTATTTATCCAAATGTT
This sequence comes from Elymus sibiricus, assembly GCA_039707655.1. Classification (NCBI taxonomy): domain Eukaryota; kingdom Viridiplantae; phylum Streptophyta; class Magnoliopsida; order Poales; family Poaceae; genus Elymus; species Elymus sibiricus. Next base: position 256,842,254 of record CM077665.1, read on the forward strand.
ATGAAATTTGTACAGTTCCTTCATATGCCCATATTACCACCCTCCTCCGAATTGCAGCTCAATACAATCATCTATGTGGGCCCAACATCAATTTCTATTTTCTGTCTAGAGAAGAGCATTGTGAAGGAAGTACCACTTTGATATGTACAAATGGTATCAAATTTTTACAGTGCCTTCCTATGCCCAAATGACTATCTTCAACCAAATTTCAGCTCAATCCATTCAATCATTTGAGCCCAGCTTCAACATTCATATTTATGTCCACCGTGGTACTTTGCAAAGCAAGTGCCACCTAGGCTCCTCCATTTGAGCTGAAAATTTGCCAAGACAGTCTCCTCAGTAGATAATCATCCTCAGCCAAAACTCAGGCCCATTGGCCATGTTCATTTCCCTCACCGCTAGTCAAACACTTGGGTGCTAATTCATGTTTGAGCTTAGTTCAGTCTCCTCGTGAGATTCTTCTATTGTATTCTTCTTAGTAACACCTACCGGGGGAGTGCCCAACCCATCAGACATGCCTAGGCTGCCCAGAACGGGTGGCAATACGAAGGTCACGCGGTGACCACGCGACTGGCATGCCAGTTTGCGCGCTCTAGAGTTGGGGCCATCGTCCACCGTCCAAACCTCGATGTCTAGCCACCAAACCATGTATATCTGATTACATAGATACTTATGTACCAAGAAATTATTTTTGGAAAAAATCATGAGCAACTATGAGGCAACTGCAGTTCAAATTTGACCCGCTTCGTGCTGAATCGGCGGAAATTTGTCTTTTTCATGAGAGGTGGCTCAAAGCTTTTGACACCCAACCATTTAGTAAATTGTAATTAAATATGGCCTAATATTTTATAAAATTGATTCGGTCCTATTTTGCAACAAATATATGGTAGGCCCTTCACAAAAAAACTCATTTTCGGCACTCGAAAAATGGAAAATGAATTTTCCGTCCAAAGAAAATGAAAACTTCCTTAGGCAACATTGTTTTTCATTCCAATATGCATCCTTGTGTACAACATGAGATCATTTGAGCAAACCATGCCATGAATGTGGCCATAAGATTGATCATTTGGCTTGAAAACCATGAATCTTCACACATGATAGCTCATTTCTCAGAACACTTTTTTAAAATAATTACCGTATTAAAAGTTTATTAATTTTCCTCATAACTTGCTCACATATAATGACACAATGCGAAGGTTTTCCAATTATTTATTTATTTTTTGAATTTTTCATGCCCGTTTCAAAATGCGGTCAAACTATCGCTTGCTGGTATGACCGTTCTTATCTAGGGGTGGAATATTGTGAAACTTTTGGTGTTTCTATGATTAAATAGATACTTGTGTACCTAAAAATGATTTTTGGAAAAAATAAAGAGCAAACTATGAGGCAGCTGCAGTTCAAATTTGACCCGCTTCCAGCTGAATCGACGAAAATTTGTCTTTTTCACGAGAGGTGGATCAAATATTTTGACACCCAACCATTTGGTCAATTGTACATTAAATATGGCCTATATTTTAGAAAATTGATTTGGTCCAGTTGTGCAAAAAATATATGGTAGGTCCTTCACAAAAAAAACTCATTTTGGGCACTAGAAAAATGGAAAATGAATTTTTCATCCAAAGAAAATGAAAACTTCCTTAGGCAATGTTGTTTACCATTCCAATATGCACCCTTGTAAACAATAATATATCATTTGAACAAACTATGCCATGAATGCTATCATAAGATTGATCATTTGGCTTGAAAGCCATGGATCTTCACAGATGATAGCTCATTTCTGAGAACAATTTTTTTAAATAATTGAAGTATTACAAGTTTATTATTTTTATTGGTAACTTGGTCACATATAATGACACAATGGGAAGGTTTTCAATTTTTTTTGAATTTCTTATGCCGATTTCAAAATGCGGTCAAGTTTGCCGGTATGACCGTTCTTATCTAGGGGTGGAATCTTGTGAAAATTTTGGTGTTTATATGATGAATAGATACTTGTGTACCTAAAAATGATTTTTGGAAAAAATAAATAGCAAACTATGAGGCAACTGCAGTTCAAATTTGAGCCGCTTCCAGCTGGATCGGCGGAAATTTGTCTTTTTCACGAGAGGTGGATAAAAGCTTTTGACACCCAACCATTTGGTAAATTGTACATTAAATATGGCCTAGTATTTTAAAAAATTGATTTGCTCCAATTAAGCAACAAATATATGGTAGGTCCTTCACAAAAAAACTCATTTTGGACACTCAAAAAAAGGTAAATGATTTTTCCGTCCAAAGAAAATGAAAACTCCCTTTAGCAACATTGTTTGTCATTCCAATATGCACCCTTGTGCACAATATTATATCATTTTAACAAAACTATGCCATGAATGTGGCCATAAGATTGATCACTTGGCTTGAAAGCCATGGATCTTCACACATGATAGCTCATTTGTGAGAACACTTTTTTAAGAAATTTGCCGTAGTCCAAGTTTCTTATTTTCCTGAAAACTAGGTCACATATAATGACACAACGCGAAGGTTTTCAGATTTTTTTTATTGAATTTCTTATGCCCGTTTCAAAATGCGGTCAAAATGGCGGGCATGACCGTTCGTAGCCGGGGGTTGAATCTTGCCAAAGTTTTGTTGGATCTCTGATTAAATGAGTAATTATGTATCTAAAAATGTTTTTATAAAAAATCATGAGCAAACCATGAGGCATCTCTAGTTCAAATTTGACCCCGGTCCTGCTCAATCGGTAAAAAAATGTCTTTTTCACGAGAGGTGGATCGATTTTTTTGACACACAATGATTTGGTCATCTGTACATTAAATATGGACTAATATTTTAGAAAAAATATTTTATTCAATTTGGCAACAAATATTCTATAAGTTCTTAAGAAAAAGCAGAAGAAAAGCAAAAGGGAAAATAGAATTGTAGGTGCTTTACTCTCATTGGTGGAACTAATTGTGACACGGATCGATGACATGGTGCCCATCTATCCGTCTACCCATCTCGCCATGCCACATCCATCCATCCATCTACAGGAACAGGAAAAAGATCCAACCACCCCCTCACTCCCGTGACCTCTCATTCCCTCCTCTCCCATTCCCTCCCGCTACCTACTCTCCCAGATCCCACCGGCCAGCGGCGACCTCCTCTCCACCAGCCCCGTCGGTGACCTGCTACCCCACCGCCAGCACCCGCCAGATCCAACTCAGTAGCATACCCCTACCCCGCGGCCATGGCAGGGGGAGCCCAAAGTCCTACCCCGTGGCGGCTAGGGTTTTTGTCGCCTCCAAGTGCTACTCCGACGAGTCCAGCTGGTCCTCTCCAGTGGATCTGGTAACTTATTACCCCTCTTTCTCTCGGTATTCCTCTCTCAGTAGCTCTCTCTCCTTCCTCGTAGAAGCAACCGGATGCAAGGCTGGAACCCGTGCCGGATCTGAAGGCCGGGCGTCCTGCTGCCGTCTGCCCTCGTGGGTGGCTACGTCCGCAGCGACGACGGAGGCCTCGTCGTCCCCGGAGGCCACGGTGCCCCTCAAGGCCGACCTGGCGCCCTTGGCGCCCGCGCCGCTGATGCGGGTCGTGCCCGAGTCGCTGCAGGGCGCGAGCGGGTCACTCGTGGGCGTGCCAGGCCGCGGGGCACTCTCTCCATTTTTTTGGATGCCGGAGATCCCATCGACCGCACGGTGCCACCATGGATGCCGGAGGGGCCTCGCTAGGGACGACATGCACTTCGATCTGGACATCAAGGAGGCGCTCGTCCTCGCTCCTTTCCGGCGAGATACGGCACACGCGTCCTTCAGCGCCACCAGCGATTGTCTCCGGCGACTCAGGTGCACCCTCCACTCCATCCCTCCTCCTCATAGCCCTGCCTCACTTCCTCAGGTCCCGTTCTCTCCCTCGCAGATCCAGGACGCCATCCTCGCTCGAGCACTAGGACGCCATGGACAGGAAAGTGGCACCCTCCCCTGCCCCGGCGCCATTGAGGTCACCCCCTCTCCTCTCCTATCCCTTGGATTTCTTCTTCCCTTCCCTCCCATCCCCTTATCTGATGCGTTGCCATCTCCCTCCATCAGCAGAACTAGTGTCATGGGCGATGAAGGCCAGCAGCAGCAACGCCCCTGCAACACCAGATGGTAAGCCCCCTGCAGCAGCAACGCTCCACTTCCTAGCTAACAAACTAGCTTGCTTTGCTTCCCCTCCCGAGCAACCAACCTGGATTTGGTTGGTTTCAGTTTACTCTCTTTCTACACACGTACATGGTTTGTTTCAGAGACACATGGATGGTATGCTAGGTTGGTTTAGATATCAAATTCCAGCATAATTAAATCTGTTCGCCTAGATCTGAACTTCACCTTTAATAATTATAAGGTGTTAGTAATAATGTAGTCTATGCCATCATTTTAGATTATGCAAGTGTGTAATGTTTTTAAATTATGATGGGGTTGTAAGCAGTTCATGTATCATTTTCTACATAATGGAAGCAATTACCTAGTTAACATAGTCAGGCATATGTTTTAGAGACATAGTACAAATTACAACACATAGTCATCATCCAAATGGTCAAAGACAATAAGTGGTTCGAAGATAATAAGTAGTACATATTACAACACATAGTTCATCATCCAAATGGTCAAATACAATAAGTAGTACAGATTACAACACATAGCTCAAGCAGACGAGTTACAAATACAAATGAAAACTTGCATCAATCAATAGCAACCAGTAGCAAATACAAATGAAAACAAATAGCAGCAGCAATCAGTAGCAAATTACTAGCAATAACAACATCAATCAGTAGCAAGCAATCTCTCTGATCTATATCTAAATGTGCAGAAAAACACAGTACAACACATCTCTGATCTATATCAATCATCAAGATAGCTCTCTGATCTATATATAAAAAGAAGCATGATATATCTGTATTAATGTGCACCAAACACGCATCTCCCAATCTCTCATATCTCTGCTCTCTCTCTATTCTCTCTAGTAAAGCGGGCAGCAACAGCTCCAGCAAGCCACACCATGAATCAATACATGCCATCTCTCTAGCAACAGCGCCCAACTCCTCCTTTCAAGCGCCTCCCCGTCTTCACACGGCGCCCGCGCCACCACTGTATACAGCACCATGACTCCCTAGCCTAGATTCTTTATTTTGCCTAGATCTGAGAGAAAACTGAGGAGGGAACGAACCTACGATGCAGTGCTGACGGTGTGGTGGCACCTAAATTAGTGTCATTGTCATTGTCCAACTGGCTTATAAGTGTATTACCGTCGCATGAGGTGTTTCTGTATGTTACCAATTGGCATCTAAATTAGGTCATCTTCCCAATTCCCTACCTGCTATAATGTGCTTGCGAGCTTAAATTTTGTGCTGCTACTACTATGGCATGCATCGTCTATGTGAAAACTTTGTGCTACTGCTTCCGATCACTTAGGATTGCTGGTGCATTTTTATGTCTTGTGTACTAGCGTTAAAATCATACAGCAAAACATGTCTTCTTTATTTTGGATAAACAATTTATGAGCTTAGAAAGAAATTATATGGTTTGAAGTATTTTGGCGCTCACCTCTTTCTCAATTATCTTGTAGACTCCTTTCAAGAGGAGAGGAAGGTTAAGGAACTTCAATTGTACAGAAAAAGTATCCATGCTTCCATTGCTGCCAATGTGGTTAAGATGGCGTTCTGCACCAGTTTCTTATGTTGCATGTGAATGGGGTGAGTAGATAGAACTGGAGAGAGCAAATCACTATATAACTAAGAAAATCAGAAAGTACATGTAGGAAAATATCATAGCTCTTACTCACTTTGCAAAAATAACATGTACTTGTATCAATTGTGCCAAAACATTAGCATTGCCCGTTTGAGAGCTTGCTGTCAGTTACTTGGTACTACTTTCAGTGATACTTGTTGTTTGCTGATAATTATGCCGCTTTTGCTAGTTCTATTGTGATTCATGTACGCATGTTGGCTAGAAATTGCCCTGTTTATACATATATTTTTATTACATTATATATTAATGTATCTTGTTATTATTTGTGTGCGTGATGCTTTGAGCCTGTTTTCCCCCTTTCCTCATTGATTGATCGATTCATGTAATGTTATGTTCTTGTAGGAAGGCAAGTTGTCGCATTTGGAGCACATCAAAGGGAGCAATGAAGTTTGTACTACTTGGTTCTTACCATTAGTACAGTACCAGATGTGCTAATACGAGTTAAAAAATGTGATGTAGAAGTAAGTTAAGGCAAATTGTGTAGATGATGTACTCCTGTGTAATCAAATGTGATGTACCAGGTGTTGCTGCTTTAAACGACATGAAGATTATGGAAATTGTGTACATGCTACTTCATATGGGTTGAATATGACAGAAAATAATACTGGGCCTGAATAGGCCATGGACCAAACAAAGTTGGTCTGGAGTTGTTTATGTAATAGAAAAAACTCATTAGAGAAGGGCGAACATAATAAGAAATTGACTATTAAAAGGCCACGACCCAAAATATAAAAGGCCGAATTATGAATATAAAAAGGTCGGATTGTTGGGCCTGGCCCATGTAGCTAAATAAAATTAACAGGAAAAATATATACGGAATGAGCAGAATTATTGGGCTCGGCCCATATAGACGGCCGAATTGGAGCAGGTTGATTCTAATCTACGACCAATTCATTTGGTCGCAATTTTGCCACGTCAACTTGCCACGTTGGATCTGACGTGGTGTGGGCAGGTTGCTAGTGACCAAAACAATTGGTCGTAGAACCTACGTCCTTTTGTTTTGGTCGTAACATTCTACGACTATTTCACATTAAAGGTCGTTAAGTTTCATTAAAGACGACCAGCTTTTGACCAACTGTTTTTTGGTCACAAATGAAAAACAATGACCATTCAGTGACCAATATTGATGGTCACAAGTTGACATATTTCTTGTAGTGAATACCCAAAGGGACTTCATAATAAATATTTTTAGTAGGTTCAATAGGTTGAGGAGCGGCTCTTACCACTTCCTGTCGAGGTGAAGATACCCCGAACAAGCCCTCAAAATATTATCTTCCATACTCACAAGTGAAGATAAAATGCAGCACATAATATAAATGTATCCTTACCAAAAACGCTTCACTCCCCGGAAACGGCATCAGAAAAGAGTCTTGATGACCCACAATTATAGGGGATCAATCGTAGTCCTTTCAATAAGTAAGAGTGTCGAACCCAACGAGGATCATAAGGAATTGATAAGCAGTTTTAGTAAGGTACTCTCTACAAGTGTTGTAAAAGTAACCAAAGTAACAAGGTGCAACAAGGTGCACCAATCCTTATATTGCAAAGGACAAGCCAAGAGTATTTCTTATAGTGATCAAAATGTTCCCGAGGACTCATGGGAATTTTGTCTAGTCACGTTCGTCATGTTTAGTTGATTCATGATCACTATGATAAATGGTTACGTGGGTGGAACGGTGCTAGGATTCTATTCTTACTTGAACAAACAAACCACTTATGATTACCTCCTCCTACAAGCATCCACAACTATGAAAGAAGAATTAAGATAAATCCAACCATAGCATGAAACATATGGATCCAAATCAGCCCCTTACGGAATAGCGCATAAACTTGGGTTTAAGCTTCTGTCACTCTCGCTACCCAGCATATTCTTACTACTCCACAATGCATTCCCATAGGCCCAAGCATGGTAATGTGTTATCTAGTCGACGTTCACACAACACCACTAGAGGAAGAACAATATACATCTCATCAAAACATTGAGCGAATACCAACTCCACATGATTGATTGTAACAAGACTTCTCCCATGTCCTCAAGAACAAAGAAAACTACTCACAAATCATATTCATGTTATGATCAGAGGAGATAAATATATGATTAACAATCTAAACATATGATATTCCACCAAATAAACCAACTAGAATCAACTACAAGATGTAATCAACACTACTAGCAACCCACATGTACCGATCTGAGGTTTTGGATAAAGATTGAATACAAGAGATGAACTAGGGTTTGGAGATGAGATGGTGTTGGTGAATATGTTGATGGAGATGAGTCCTCACATGATGACAAGAGTGTAGGTGATGACGAAGGTATCGATTTCCCCCTCCCAGAGGAAAATACCACCGGCAGAATTGCTCCGCCAGAGAGCAAAAGTGCTCCTACCCAGGTTCCACCTCGAGACTACGACGCTTCGTCCCGAAAGTCGTCTCTTATTTTTTTTGCTAGGGCAAATGGCCTCATCTAGCAGAAGATGGGCACCGAAGGGCATCCGTGGGCCCATGGTGCTTCTCTGGTATTTCTTTGTTCTAGTATTTTTTATATATTCTAGAATAAATTACCGTAATTTTTTAGGTTATTTGGAGCTCTAGAGAATAGCTATCTCTGTTGCAGCTCTTTTATGTCAAGAATTCCAATTGTCAGCAATTCCCCTCTTCATGTGTGTGTCTTGCATATTAAGAGATAAAAGACATAAGAATTGCATCATAAAGTGAAACATTGATCAAAGGCATTATAAATAACAATAAAAAAATGATGCAAAATGGATGTATCAGAGTACCAATAGGATGTTGTATTCTTTCCTGAAGTCTGAAGGACTTCACTGAGGATCATCTGCGTTGCAGATTAGAGGGAGATACATTTTGAGAAGAAAGAGTACCGAGAAGAGGGTGTTAAAGAATTGACCTCTTAAAATTATTTTCGTCACGAAGAAATTTTCATTTGGTGTGTCCAAAGAAGAATGACTACAGCTGGGAAGATTGAAGATGAAGCAAAGACATAGAATTTGTTTCGTTGTTTACTTTTCTGCTATTTTAGTCATAGGACCTCCGTACTAGTAAGAGGGGTATAGGTTCTCGAAGCTTAGGTCTGTTGTGATGCTTCGCTGAAACCTATGAGAGACTGAGAAAAATCTCTTTGTGCACCAAATGATTACTTGCCAGCTAGAGACGTTGCTCTTCTGGGGTGAAAAAGATATCCTTCTGACCAAGGAGTTAGCATTATTTGTTCCTCAAGTAATGTTATCATTGTGCTCAAAATCTTACCATTGGAAACGTGTCGATTGACGATTGGCTGGATCACGTGTCTTAAATGGTCGTTTCCCGTCCGAGATGGCTACGACTATAAATAGCCACCCCGCACCAACGTTGTCCGTTGGCTGCTCCACTTGAGATTCTGAGAAGATTGATTGAGCACCCCTTTCTAGAGATTTTATTTTAAGATCCACTGGGAGAAAATCAAGAACCAAAACTTAGATAGTGGTTGAGTATCATAGTAGATCTGAGCTACAGTTCTTGTGCCTATTACTCTTGGGAACATCACACTCTCTAGATGGATAGGTGATGGCTTGAGTATCAAAGAGTAACTGTCTTAACCAAGCTAAGTCTTCTGCAACCAAGAGTAATTGTGGTTCGCAAAGATGTCTATCAAAGGTTTGGAGATTGCCGATAAGAATCTACCCCGAGTGAATTCAACTGAAGTCTGATCAGCTCTGGGTTGAAGGAGAATAGGATGGAGAGAGGTTTGCTCCTGTTTTCAATCAAAAGTCGCTCCAACCAGAGGTAGCTCTTTTGCAGAAGAGTGAACTGGTCTAACAAATCATCTGTCGCAATGGAGCACCACTGGGTCATTCAACTCTACTCATATTCTTCAGTAGTTTAATTTCATGTCATGTGCCTCGATAGATATTCCAGATCTTGTTATTTACTCATATAGTTCTCGTTCCCTCTGTTCTATAGTTTATTTATAGTTGTATGCTTCATTTTTTCTTTGTCTAGCAGTGTATGATCATATCTTGTATCATTTGTGGTTATCCACTTATATTCCTTGCCTTACTTTCATTTTGTGCCACGATTGTTATAGCCAATTCAGCTTGTCACTATTCATGCAACATCTTCACTTTCACCAAAAAATTAGCTTGATCTCTCTCAACCGGGTGTGTTCGCTTGCCTCTGATTTCATTTGGTGTATCTCATCGAGTATTATTTCCGCTATGCGGATTGGTTTTGAGTCGAAGTTCCGAATGAAATTTTGAATCTCCCATTCACCCCCCTTTGGCCGATATACTCTATGTCCTAACAAGTTCGTCCTTCTCAGTTTTAATTTTAGTTGTACAACTAAGTTCCTTATTCATATCATGTACATTTAACAAAACAGAGCCAGTAATGTTCTTTAGCACTGCATGTATGCAGTGGTGTAGTGAAGTTGTTGACACCAGCACAGTGCCATTTCCTGCTTTGTCTTAACTATGAACATTGACATATTATGTTAATGCTATTTTAAATCATGTATCTTTGTTTGTCAATATGAAATGGAATAAATTCTAAATTGACAACAGACTAACCATTGATTCTTATATGTGCAAAACCTGTTATCTGTTTGTTATTTGTCTTTTAGAGTGATATCTTCGACGTCAGGGAGAACTGCCAGTAAGATGAGACAAACCCATTGATTGCCCCTTTAACATATATTGTAGCGAAGAAGTCAAAACATCTTGAAGTTAGTGATACAACCCCCAAAGTCATGTCTTGCTGTAGTGTTCAAGATACTTGCCAATAGCAGTGACACAAGCTCGATGAAGTCGCCGCCTGAATTAGTTCAACTTCTCCAATCTCAAATTCAATTGGAAATACATGGTTCAACTCAGCTCCGACTCAAATTCCTCTAAGGAAGATCTTAGAGAATCCATTGCATACATTATTACTAAGCAGCTAGAGTTGGAGGATATATATGAGCATCAAACAAGCATAGAATCATTAACTTGCTCAGCAGCTCCCGGGCAGGGCTTACGTTTATTGAGATGTGTTGAAGTGCTCTCGGTTCTATATATTACTCCCTCCGTTTCTTTTTAGTTTGCATATAAGAATTGGTCAAAGTCAAACTTTACAAAGTTTGAATAACTCTATAGAAAAATATATTAATATTCACAATATGAAATCAACATTATTACATACATCATCAAATTAACTTCCATACTATATAACTTTAGCATTGTAGATGCTGATATTTTTTTGTATAAACTTGGTCAAACTTTGTTTAACTTTACTTTGACCAAATATTATATGCAGAGTAAAAAGAAACGGAGGGAGTATTTTCTTGGCACGTTTATTTGCACTGGTGGTGACCTTTGATGCCCAGTCTATGTAATTTGCTATGATTTCTTTATTCTACAGTGTAGGCTTTTTTCGAGGTGATTGTATATCATAGGTTAATTCTTATTTACTGTATATGGAAGGACGTGTATGTCGCCTAGAGGGGGGGGGTGAATATGCGCTTTAAAATAATTACGGTTTAGGCTTGAACAAATGCGGAATAAAACTAGCGTTTAATATGTCAAGCACAAAACCTAAAACAACTAGGCTCACCTATGTGCACCAACAACTTATGCTAAGCAAGATAAACAACTAAGTGAGAAAGAAACTGCCATAACTTTCGCATACGAGCTCCGAATTGAGCAAACTCAAGCTTGTTGGATAGAGGACGACAAGAGCTATCCAACAGCGACTGGTTATATTAATGTAAGTGCATCTAGTGCCACCCTTGTTTGGTTTTGGAGTATTGAAGACAAACGTGGTTGAGGGACTAATGTGTTTGTGAGAGTTCACAGGATAACACAGATAGAAGTCCCTGGAGATTCGGATTAACCGTCAAAGACGACCCCTAAAAATGTCCGAAGACATTGATGATGGCCGAAGCCATTGGTGGTATGCGAAGATAATCGCCTGAAGATAATGAAACGCAAATACGAAGTCTTTTGGTAGTTTTGTTTCTTCTTTCCTGAGTCATAGGAACCACCGTACTGTTAAATGGGGTCGATGTGATCGAAGTCAGATGCTGAGGTGATGCTCAACCCATACCTATGTCTTCGAGTGAAGACAATGAGAGGAAATCTCTTCCAGAGTTGGTTGAGTCAGCTTTACTTGTAGCCCAAGTAAAGTTGCAGCGTGTGTTTGAAATCCGACCATTGTGGCACGTGTCGGTTGGCCATTGACCCAGGGTCAGTTTGGTCATATCAGGTCGGGTTGCCCCTGGCTATAAATAGCCCACCCCCTCCACCATAAGAAGGTGGCTGCTTAGAGAGAGATACGACTCTTGTCGTTTTGGAGCAACCCACCTCGAAGACATTGAGAGAGAGAAGTATCCTGCAAGGATAAACCTAAACACCTATAGCTAGAGTGTTTGAGCATCACCGGCGTCGTTCTGTTTTGAGTGAAATGAAGACTTATTACACTTGAAGACTGTGATCTTCCAGACGGTTAGGCGTCTGGGTCTAGAGCATCCAAGAGTCAATGTGGATTGCCGGGTGACCAAGTTTGTACGGGTTACGGAAGTCTCCCCTGAAGACTTACCTGAGTGATTGGGCGTTGTCTAAGTGACTTCGGCTCAAGGGGAACAAGGTGAAGACGAGGTCTTCTGAGTTGAATCTCAGCCTCCCTAACCAGACGTACAGTTGTCATAGCAACTGGAACTGGTCCAACAAATCCTGTGTCTTCATCGAGCTACTGGTTCTATCCTTCACTCTTTTACATTTTGTACTAAACTGTGAAGCCATTGCCTGAATTCCACCGTTTGAAGACATACCCCGAAGACATTCATACCTGCTGTTTATCTTCATACAGTCTAAGTTTTTCTTCGACTCATCTTAGTGTGTATGATGATAATGCTTAACTTGCTTGTATGTCTTCATTGTGTTGCATACACTGCCTAGATCCTTGATGTTATCCCTACTTGATCCTGTTCCGCTTCCGCATGTTTTGAATACATTCATTGTTTCGAAGCCTTTCATAAAAATTGCCTATTCACCCCACCTCTAGTCTATAACTAGCACTTTCAATTGGTATCAGAGCAAGGTACTCCCTTGTTCTGTGTTTTGGTTTAACCACTTGGAGTTTTAGCTATGTCGACTGCAGGGATTATCAAGGTCTGCGCTGCGTGCCCTGTCTTCGATGGCACCAACTACCCCTATTGGAAGAACAAGATGTGCATGCATCTCGAAGCCATTGACAATGACCTATGGTATGTCGTCATGGCGGGCATTCCTGAGGTTGGCAAAGGTGTTACTGCTGCTGATGTGAAGAGGTTCACACAACTGGACTCCACCGCCAAAAACATCATCTGTGGTCACCTGACCAAAAGACAGTATGGCCGTGTGAGTGCACTGAACACTGCAAAGCAAATCTGGGAATGGCTGTCCAAAGTGAATGAAGGTGTCTCATCTCAAAGAGACTCTCATGGTGATGTGCCTCGCAACCTGTTCAACCGCTTCAAGAGACTCGACAACAAAAATGTCCAGCTCATGTTCGATCGACTCACTGACATCTCAAATGAGCTAAATGCACTCGGCGCCACTGATATCACCAAACATTAAGTCATGAAGAAGCTTCTCAGATCACTCGACAGTTCCTTTGACACTCTCGCACTCATGATGCAAGAGCGCCCTGACTTCAAGAGTTTGGATCCTGCCGATATCCTCGAGAGGTTGAACACGCATGAATTCCAACAAGCTGAGAAGAGGGATATCTACGGTCCTAGTTACAGTCGCTCTCGTGCTCTGAAGGTTAAGGCTGTGTCCTCATCTGAAGACAGCTCTAAATGCAGTTCTGATGGTGCTAAAGACTTTGGAAAAGAACTTGCTTTGCTCGTCAGGAAATTTCGGAAGTTTGCCAAATCAAAACGCTATGCAAAGTCTTCAAAGCGTGATTCCAACAGGTCTGGTGAAATGTCTTCTCGGGACAACAAGAAGCAAACCTGTCACAAGTGCAAGAAAGTTGGCCACTTCATTGCTGATTGTCCTCTATGGTAAAAGGAATCCAAGAAGAAGAGCAAGGACTATGACTCAGATGACAAGAAGAAGTATGCAAAGTCTTCATCACACAAGAATGGTTCATCTGGCAACGCACATGCTTTTATCGGAAAGGAGATGGATTCACTGTCTGAATCAGGTTCTGAGGCTGTGGAAGCATCTGAGGAGGAATCTGCCGCTGAAGGAGCTGGACTGGCAATGGCTTCGGCATACCTCTCCACTTCTGTCTTCGAACCCGAAGACAATGGCTCCTTCTCCAACACCGAAGCCAGTGATGATGCCACTACTTCTGCCTACTGCTTCATGGCAAAAGCCTCCAAGATATCCTCAAAATCCTCACGTCATGACTCTGAATCCGAAGCTAAATCTAATGATGACATGAAACCTAGTTATGCTAAACTTGTAAAAATTGCCACCAAGCAACAAAGTTCCATGGAAAAAATACAAACTACTTTAGAGAAAAGCGATGATCTATTACGTGAAGAGATGAGTCTGAACGAAACTATGGCTGGAGACATGCATAGTCTTCGTTCAAGGTTTGAGGATCTCCAAAGTCGTCATGATGCCCTCTCAACTGAACATGAGAAGCTTTCTCTAGAATATCTTCAGAAAAAGATTGATCTTGAGAAGTTGAGAGAAGCTCATGATGACCTATGGAAGGAAAACGACTCACTCCTTGCAGAACAGATCAGTACCGCTCATGATGAATTTGATGCTCCATGTTTAAAATGTCTTGCTCGTGAAGCTAATGATTCAACTGCTGAATGTGCAAATGCTTCTGAATGTATCTGTGGTGACTAACCCCTCATCTGAGGAAACCACTGCTATCACTGATGACAATGACAGGTTGAAGACATTGCTTGAAACTGGCATGTACAAGAGTCTGAAGGGACATCAGATTCTTTGTGATGTCCTAAAGAAGACTATCTTGAACAAAAACCCTAGGAAAGAGGGTGTGGGTTTCGAAAGAAACATCAATGTTGATGGTTCTTATTGGACGCCTGAGCAGTATCCCAAAACCACATGGGTTGCTGCAAAAGGCCCTTCAGTAGATCCATCCACATTATCTGGCTTTAACTGTGCTAACCCTGTCATCATTGACGAGTCATTTGACTCCAACTATAAGTTGTTCAAATCTATGAATGGTGAAGTGTTTGCCAGGTACATTGGAACTAATTGCAGGAATGGTTCACCTATGAAGAAGATCTGGGTTCCCAAATGTCTTCTTGAGAAGCTTCCAGTCAATGTCATGACACCACCAAAGAAGAAGACAAACCCCAGATCAAAGTCTTCATATGGACCAAAATCTTCATATGGACCCAAATCTTCATATGATCATTCTAACACGTGTGTTTCGCAGGGTAGAGCTGAAAGGGCTCATGAATATGTGCACTATGGCATGAACCGATATGTTCATCCTACTAAGAACTTCCCTGCATATTCATTTGAGTATTCTAACCCTCCTGTGAAACGTACTATTAGGGCATCTTTGCCTAAATTCTCTGATGCTGCCTTACGTCTTATTGCTTCTAATCCACCCCTACGCATGTGGGTGGTTAAGAAGAACTAATATATTCATGCATCATAGGGTCTCCAGATGATATGAAGCCTATCTTGAAGATTATCTCTGGAGACCCGAAAACAATCTTGTCTGGACGCAAGATAAATAATGCGAATGGCGTTACCATTCATATCGTCCAATATCTTCCTACAAATTGTGCACTGCAATATCTTCATCAATGCATGTTACAATTGCATGCCTTGGTGAACTAGACTAATTCTCAATGCACGAAGACAAATCAAATGCCACTGAATGGATTATGGACAGTGGATGCACCAGTCATATGACTGGTGATCGAAGCCTATTGATGGAGCAAACTCTTCGACCTCCAAAAAAAGACCACATCGTCTTTGCTGACAAGAGCAGCAGCAAAGTATTGGGACTAGGTAGAGTTGCTATCTCAAGGGACCGACACATGGAAAATGTCATTCTTGTCGAATCCCTTGGCTACAACTTAATGTCTTTCTCAATGCTTTGTGACTTAGATATGCTTGTCATTTTCGGCAAATTTCGATGTGTTGTGCTAATGGCCTCTGACAAAACCAAAGTCTTCGAACGTTTTCGAAGAGGCGATCTGTATATGGTAGACTTCTCTGCAGGACCACATGTTGCCTCATGTCTTCTAGCAAAGGCTTCGGAATGCTGGTTATGGCACAGAAGGCTAGGACATGCTGGGATGAGGAACTTACACACACTCGCCAAGAAGAAGCTTATCATTGGCGTCGAGGGTGTCAAGTTCAAGAAGGACCACCTTTGTGGTGCTTGTGAAGCCGGGAAGATGACTAGGGCCAAACATCCCTCAAAGACAATCATGAAGACCACACGTCCTTTCGAGTTGCTGCATATGGACTTATTCGGCCCTACTCACTATTCCACCTTCTCTACCACTTCAAATCTATATGGCTTCGTAATTGTTGATGACTATTCTCGATTCACCTGGGTGCATATCATACACTATAAAACAGAAGTGCAGGATGTCTTCAGGCGCTTCGCAAATAGGTGTATGAACAACTACACCATCAAGATCAAGCACATCAGGAGTGACAATGGCATGGAATTCAAGAACACATGCTTGGATACCTATCTTGATACTCTTGGCATCACTCATGAGTTCTCTGCTCCATACACACCTCAGCAGAATGGCGTCATGGAGTGCAAGAATAGGACTCTCATTGAGATGGCTAGCACTATGCTTGATGAATGCAAGACACCACAGAAGCTATGCCCTGAAGCTATTGACACTGCATGCCACATCATCAACAGAGTATATCTTCACAAGTTCTTCAAGAAAACATCATATGAGCTTCTCACCGGTAAGAAACCCAATGTAAGTTATTTCGAAGTCTTCGGTGCAAGATGCTGGATAAGGGATCCACACCACACTTTTAAATTTGCACTGAAAGCACATGAGGGTTTCATGCTTGGTTACGGAAAGGATTCGCACACCTACAGAGTCTTCAACACGTTCCACAACAAAGTTGTTGAAATTGTAGATGTGTGATTCGATGAAACTAATGGTTTGAGCTCTCAACGAACGATACAATGAAGCTACTCACTTGAGAGCCCCCCTTGATAGTACGACAATCGATCCTATAACCCGGTCTCCCAACTACCACCATGAGACCGGTAAAATAGAAAACCTATCAAGGGTAAACCTATACCTTGCACATAGTCTACTTGAGCTGGATGATGACGATCTTGACTTCCTCAAGATGGACCACCTTTCTTGATTGCGTTGGCTCGACGAAGACTAGTTGATTGCTCCCCCATACTCCACTATGGGTGAACCACTCTTCGGCATATCTTCACAAGTCCATTGTCACCATAATGGATGGCAAGATTCAAGCATGATCTCTTCGTGATGCTCTACTTGAACTTGCACACCGCAATCTTGATGACGATCACCACTTGATGTCATCCTCCATGGGTTGTATGAGATCTTCCTCTTGATGCAAGCCCATGGAAACATACCTAACCCCACATAGAACTCTCATGTAGACCATGGGTAGTACACAAAGCATAATGGACAATGCTTACCATACCATGGGATCACTTGATCCCTCTTGGTACATCTTGTATGCTTTGAATGTTGATCAACTTGATTCACTCTTTGACTTAGTCTTGATCAACTTTGTATCTTGTCTTCTCTCTTCATAAAGATGATGTCTTGAAGGTAAACATGAATGCTCACACAATCTTCTTCTTCAAGACATGCTTGCAATAAGGTCAACTCTCACATGAACAATCTTTGGATAAAACCTTGAATACCACCTTGGTCACCGTATAAACTCCTTGAAACTAACAGATGGACTTCAATAAGTGCCTATGGACAAATCCATCGAATATAAATCAAGGCAACCATTAGTCCATAGGGATTGTCATCAATTACCAAAACCACACATGGATAAATGTGCTCTTATAGTATATGATACCATCGAAAAGTCTGAAACGCATCGACGCAACCCAATGGGCCAAAATGTTACCAGGCCGCCATTTGTAGAAAATGAATATACGATTGGTAGGCACAAAGGGCCATTATTGGGTCGGCCCACTAATTATAAGTGGATCATAATCCACATGGGCCTTTAATAAACATGATGGGCCCGCTTTCATTAAATAGGCTCATAAACATCATCGGCCATTAGTAGGCACAAATTTAATGTGTCCGATCGAGGCAACGGGTCGTTAACAGGCCGAAAAACACCTCGGGCCTTAATTGTGCCAGAAAATACCAAGGCCTTTAACAGGCCAAAAGGCAGATTGGGCCGTAATGTGCCAAAGAACCCACGGGCCATTAGCAGGACGAAATCTATCTCAGGACAGGGGGCCCAATTACAAGGCGGTCCATTAATAGGCTGAAGGGGACCATAAATGGGCCGACATACGACATGGACTTTTAACAAGCTGAAAGTGAGGATGAGCCAGAATTGTGACATAGAGAGCATGCGCCGTTAAGAGGTCGAATGTCACCTCGGGCCACAAATGACCCAATTATAGAGTCGGACATTAACAAGCCGAAAGATAAATCGGACTGGAAATGGCCCAACTCTACAGTGGACCGCTAATAGGCCGAATGACACACGAGTCAAAACACGACTCAACTCCACCACATGCCGCTAATAGGCCGAAAACATGTCGTGTCGTAATTGGTCCCATATGCACAGTAGAATGTTAACCAGCCAGAACTGTTGATGGGCCGCAATGATGTCTAATGGCCAACGGGTTCGTGACGGGTCGAATTGGCAGCCTTTTTATGTATAATTGTAAGTGCTTCTAGTGCCACCCCTTGTTGGTTTTGGAGTATTGAAGACAAACATGGTTGAGGGACTAATGTGTTTGTGAGAGTTCACACGATAACACAAATAGAAGTCCCTGGAGATTTGGTTTAACCGCCGAAGACGACCCCTAAAAATGTCCGAAGACATTGAAGACAGTTGAAGACAATGGTGGCGCACAAAGATAAACTCATGAAAATAATGAGACACAAAGATTTTGTATTTTTGTAGTTTTGTTTCTTCTTTCCTGAGCCATAGGAACCACCGTACTGTTAAGTGGGGTCCAAGTGATCGAAGTCAGAAACTGACATGATGCTCAACCCAAATACTTATGTCTTTGCATGAAGACAACGAGATAAAGTCTCTTCCGGAGTTGGCCGAGTCAGCATTGCTAGTAGCCCAAGCAAGTTGCCACATGTGTCTTTGAAATCCGACCGTTGTGACACATGTCGGTTGGCCATTAACCGAGGGTCATTTCGGTCATATCATGTCAGGTTGTCTGTTGGCTATAAATAGCCCACCCCCTCCACCATAAGTTGGTGGCCACTCAGAGTTATTGCACGACTTTTGTCATTTGAGAGCAACCGGCTGATAACCCACAAGTGTAGGGGATCGTTTGTGGCCTTTTTCGATAAGTAAGAGTGTCGAACCCAATGAGGAGCTAAAGGTAGAATTAATATTGTCTCAAGTTCTATCAACCACCGATACAACTCTACGCACGCTAATGCTTACTTTACCTAGAACAAGTATGAAACTACTTTGCGGGAAAGAAACTAGAAGTACTTAGTAGGTGTAAAGATAGTTTTGCAAGGTAATAAAGAACAAGTAAATAAAAGTCAGGGGCTGTTTAGATAAAGAACAATAAAGTATATTGTTTAGTAGAAAGCTTTTTGTGTAACACAAGAGAAAGATTGTCCATAGGCAATTGAATATAACATGATAAATACTTGTCATATGCAATGAGGGAGAGGCATGCGCTAACACACTTTCTCTACTTGGATCATGTGCACTTATGATTGGACCTCTAGCAAGCATCCACAACTACTAAAGATCATTAAGGTAAAACCCAACCATAGCATTAAACATCAAGTCCCCTTTACTCCCATACGTAAACAATCCCCTTACTCAGGTTTGTGTTTCCGTCACTCACCAACCCACTATAAGCGAATCATGAATATATTGCAAACCCTCCAGCGTGAATCCTTCACGTGTGAGCCTCACAGAAGGCACCTTAGGACAACACCATATCAACATACAACTCATATCAATAACATCATACCACAATTAACCCGTAGGACAAAAGAAATCTACTCAAACATCATAGGATAGCCACACATCATTGGAAAATAATATATAGCATTAAGCACCATGTTTAAGTAGAGATTACAGCGGGGAAGAGACATTTTACACCGCTCCATAGAGGGGGAGAGAGTTGGTGGTGACGGCGGCGAAGTTGTTGGTGTAGATCGCCGTCACGATGGATGCCCCGGCGGCACTCCGGCGCCACCGGGAGAGATGGGAGAGAGCCCCCTCCTTCTTCTTCTTCCTTGGCCTCCTCCCTAGGTGGGAGGAGGGTTTCCCCTCTGGTCCATGGCCACCATGGATTCCAAAGGGCAGAAGCCCCTCCAAGATTGGATCTCTCTCTCTCTGTTTCTCTTCTATTTTCGCGACTGGTTTCTGACCCCTTCACCGTTTCTTAAATATCCGGAGATTCATAACTCTGATCGGGCTAAAATTTTGATGGGATTTGTATCGCGAAAATATCTTTCTTGCTGCGGAAGGAGAGCGTCAACCGACCAAAGCGCTGGCCACCAGCCAGCCCTGTTATGTGGTGGGGCCCTCGGGCATCGTCTTGCGTTAATTTCGACTCCCAAAATTCACATATATTCCAAAAAAAATCTTCGTAAATTTTTATCGCGTTTGGACTTCGTTTGATATGGAATTTCTGCGAAACAGAAAACACACAAAAAATAGGAACTGGCACTGGGCACTGGGTTAATAGGTTAGTGCTCAAAAAAGATATAAATTGGTAAATAATTACTCTAAAAGTATCCTAGAATGATAATATAATAGCATGGAACAATAAAAAATTATAGATACATTGGAGACGTATCATCGGCCACCTCAAAGACTTTGAGAGAGAGAGAGAGAGATCCTGCGAGGATAAACCCCTAAACACCTACAACTAGTGTGTTTGAGCATCACCGAAGTCATTTTGTTCTGAGAGAACTGAAGACTTATTACACTTGAAGACTGTGTATCTTCCAGACAGTTAGGCGTCATGGTCTAGAGCATCCAAGAGTCATTGTGGATTGCCGGGTGACCAAGTTTGTGAAGGTTTTGGAAGTCTACCTTGAAGACTTACCAGAGTGATTGGGCAAGGTCTATGTGGCCTTGGCTCAAGGGGAATAAGGTGAAGATGAAGTCTTTAGAGTTCAATCTCAGCCTCCCAACCAGATGTACAATTGTCACAGCAACTGGAACCGGTACAACAAATCCCGTGTCTTCATCGAGCAACTGGTTCTATCTTCTTCGCTTCTTTACTTACTGTATTGAATTGTGAAGCCATTGCTTGCTCGTCTTTGTGTGAAGACATTCACCAAAGACATTCATCTGATTGTCCTTGTCTTTGTACTGTCTAAGTTTATCTTTGATACATCTTAGCCTGCATGATGACTATGCCATACTTGCCTGAATATTTTCATCATATTCCATGCTTTGCCTAGTCCCTTGATTGTTAGCACTATCTGATCATGTTTAGCTTCCACATACTTCGAATACATTGCCTGTTTTGAAGCCATTCATAAAAATCATCTGTTCACCACCTCTACTCGATAACTAGCACTTTCAATTGGTATCAGAGCAAGTACTCCATGTTCTATGTGATTTGGTTTAACCACCTGGAGTTTTAGCTATGTCAACTCTAGGGATAATCAAGGTCTCCGCCGCGTGCCCTGTCTTCGATGGCACGGACTACCCCTTATGGAAGAAGTTGATGTGTAAACTTCTTCAAGCTTCAAATGATGATATGTGTATTATCACCGATAGGGGCATCTCAGAGCTTGGGAAAGACACTACATACAAAGACATTTGTCCGTACCCTCAGTTGAACACCTGCAACAAGAATATCATATGTCCGCGTCTATCCAATACATGGTTCACATGCGTATATAGTCTGGGCTCTGTGAAGCTTATCTTGGACAAGATCTCGGATATCTTCGAGGGAGCCTACACTCGTCAAGATCCTTTCATCTCCGACTTCAGAAATTATCTTGATGCGGAGAAGGAAAATATCATTCAAAATGATTCCGCATTCTCCCTTATGGCAAAAGGTTCCAAGGTATCCTCGCAAGCCTCATCATCTTCAAGTGAAGTTGAATCTGATAGTGATGATGAATCTGAATGTGAATCCAAACTTATCAAACTTGGCACTAAGCAACAAACTGTCATTGAAAATCTTCAAAACTTGCTAGAGAAAAGCGATGATATGTTGAGAGATGAGATGAGTCTGAACGAAACGATGGCTGAAGATGTCAAAAGTCTTCGTTCAAGGTTTGAGGATCTCCAAAGTCTTCATGATACACTCTCAACTCATCATGAGAAGCTTTCCTATGAATATCTTCAAAGGAAGCAAGATCTAGAGAAATTGAGAGTGGCTCATGAGGACCTACGAAAGGAAAATGATTCACTCCTCACACAACAAATCAGTACCGCTCAACCTGAATTCATTCCTCCATGCTTAAAATGCCTTGCTCATGAAAATGCTGATTGCACTGCTGAATGTTTAAATGCTTCTAAATCTGCATTATCTTCAAGTGCAACTGTGGTCACTAACCCTTCATCTGAGGAAGTCACTGCTATTACTGACGAGAGACAGGTTCAAGACATTGCTTGAGACTAGCATGTACAAAAGTCTCAAACGACATCAGATTCTTTGCGATGTCCTCAAGAAGCAAATCTTCAGCAAGAAACCTAGGAAAGAGGGTGTTGGTTTCGAAAGAAACATCAATGTTGATGAATCTTACTGGAAACTGAGCAGTACCCCAAAACTACATAGGTTGCTGCAAAAGGATCTTTAGTGGATCCATCCACACTATTTGGTTTCAACTGTGCTAACCCTATAATCATTGATGAGTCACTTGACTCCAACTATAAATTGTTCAAGAACCAGAATGGTGAAATGTTTGCTAGGTACATTGGTACTAACTGCAGGAACATTCCTCCCATGAAGAGGATCTGGGTGCCCAAATGTCTTCTTGAGAAGCTTCCTATGAATGTCATAATGACACCACCAAAGAAGAAGACAAATCCCAGACCTATGTCTTCATATGGACCTAAGTCTTCGTATGGACCAAAGTCTTCATATGGACCTAAGTCTTCGTACACACCAAAGTCTTTGTATGGACCAAAGTCTTCATATGGTCGCACTAATGCTTATGTTTCGTAGGAAAGAGATGAAAGGTATCATGAATATCTGCACTATTCTTTGAACCATTATGTTCGCAAATCTAAGAACTTTTTTGCATATTTATTTGAGTACACTACCCCCCCATGAAACGTACTGCTAGGGCTTCATTGCCAAAATTGTCTGATACTGCTCTTAGACTCATTGTTTCTAAGCCACCCCTTGAAGTCTACTATGCAACTTTATTCTTGTAGATGTTGTTGGGCCTCCAAGTGTAGAGTTTTGTAGGACAGCAACAAATTTCCCTCAAGTGGATGACCTAAGGTTTATCAATCCGTGGGAGGTGTAGGTTGAAGATGGCCTCTCTCGAACAACCCTGCAATCAAATACAAGAAATCTCTTGTGTCCCCAACACACTCGATCCAATGGAAAATTGTATAGGTGCACTAGTTCGGCGAAGAGATGGTGATACAAGTGCAATATGGATAGTAGATATAGGTTTTTGTAATATGAAAATATAAAAAAAGCAAGGTAGCAAGTGGTAAACAACGAGCAAAATGTTGTATAAATGCTTCGAAATAGGGCCTAGGGTTCATACTTTCACTAGTGCACTCTCTCAACAATGCAAACATAATAGAATCATATGATCATCCCTCAACATGCAACAAAGAATCACTCCAAAGTTCATTTCTAGCGGAGAACATGAGATGAAATTGTTGTAGGTAGTAGAACCACCTCAAAGTTACCCTTTCCGAACAATCTATTGTGCTATTCCTATAGGTGTCACAAACAGCTCTAGAGTTCATACTAATATAACACCAATGATACATGTCAATCAACCCTAATGTCACCTAGATAATTCAATGTCACCACAAGTATCCGTAGATTAATTATTCGACATGCATCAAACAATTTCAGATTCATCATATTCAATCCAACACAAGGAACTTCAAGATTACCCCAAGATTTCTATCAGAGAAAGCAAGACAAGAATGTGTATCAGCCCCTATGCATAGATTACCCCATTGTCACCACGGGAATCCGCAAGTTGAGTACCAAGACATACATCAAGTGATCTCAAATCCAATATTCAATCCAACATAAAAAATCTCAAAGGGAAAGATTAAATTCATCACATCAAGATAGCAAGGGACAAACACCATATGATCCAACTATATTAACAAAGCCCGTGATACATCAAGATCGTGCCATCTCAAGAACATGAGGGAGAGATATTAAACACATAGCTACTGGTACATACCCTCAGCCCTGAGAGTGACTACTCCCTCCTCATCATGGCCTCCGCCGGTATGATGAAAATGGCCACCGGTGATGATTTCCCCCCTCCGACAGGGTACTGGAAAGGCTCCAGATGGGTTTTTCTTTGATATAGAGAGTTACGCGGCGAAGCGGAAGTTCTAGGTTAACTTTCGGGGGTTTCTGGATCTATATGATTTTTCAACGTTGGAATCACGTCAATCAGAGCCACATGGCCCCCACAAGCTAACAGGGCGAGCCCAGGGGGTGGGCGCGCCCTGTTGGCTTGTGGCCCATAGGTGGCTCCACTCTGGTGGTTCTTCACTCAGGTATTTCTTATTTTCTCTAGAAAAACATAAAAAAGTTTCGGGCGATTCCGAGAACTTTTATTTTCTGCACAAAAACAACACCACGGTAATTCTGCTGAAAACAACGTCAGTCCGGGTTGGTTCAAAATAAATCATATAAAGTGCATCAAAACCATATAAAAAATTGTAAACATAGGCAAATATGGCATGCATACTTCATAAATTATCGATACATTGAAGACGTATCAGCATCCCCAAGCTAATTCCTACTCGTCCTCGAGTAGGCAAATGATAAAAGAAGTAATTTATGAAGTGTTAATGCGAGCATAGTGATTTTTTTGATCTTTGATAATTCCAGTCACTTCTCTAGCATCATAACCACCAACTTATTCTCATAAAAACTCCCCATGATCAAGTAGCAAGCTATTCACATGTTAAAGTATATACCATAAACTTTCTTGAAAACCAACAAACTATGTTTTCAGTCATCAAACAATTACAATTCATCTTATTGTTAGGAAGGGTCTATGTAAGAGCTTTGATTTAGCAAATTCCACATACTCAACTATCATTTAGTCTTCCATGATTGCTGACACTCAAAGCATATTTTTAGAACAAGTAGTTTCAATCAAACACATAGGAAGATAGGGGCTTAATGTTCTGCCTCCCAACTTATTTATCTCAGGGATAATGTCAACAATAATGAATCATGATCACCTATATCCAACTGGATATATGTGCCTGGATCTTTCCCCACCACATGATGCTTGCCAACTAAAGAATCAATAGATTGGAATAGGGATGAACATGATTGAATCTTGCATAAAAGTAAATATAGAAAATTAAATGCATAAAAGTAAAGATAGACCCTTTGCAGAGGGAAGCAGAGGTTGTCATGTGCTTTTTATTTTTGGACGTGCAAACTCTTAATGGAAAGGAACGTCACTTTATATTGCCCCTTCTGATAGCAACCTTTATTATGCAGTCCGTCACTTTTATTTCTTCACCGTCACAAGTTCTTACAAATCTTATTTCCCTTCCAATAAAAGATCATACATATCCAGGAGCAATTTTTATTGCTTTTTTGCATCGATGACAACTTACTTGAAGGATCTTATTCAATCCATATGTAGATCTGGTGGACTCTCATGGCAATAAACTGGGTTTAAGGAGCTGCGACCCTATATTTCCTCTTTCCTTCAGTCTTTCTGAGAACTCCACCCCCACACTCATAGCTCACACCCCTCTCTAGTATTTGGTTCTCATTTGTAGTCATGGCCCGGGGGCCTAAGAACCCATCTTCTGTAAAATGTAATCCTTTGTTGTGATTCATACAAATAGGTCAGTGGGAGTGTCTCCCACTGTCATTCATGGTAAAAAAAAAAAATTGGTTTAAGGGTTTTTGGATGCACAAGTAGTATCTCTACTTAGTACGAATTTTTGGCTAGCAAAAGATCCTAAGCAAGCACCACATGTTAGAGGATCCATGACAATATAACTTCTATGTGAATATAAACAAACATAACCATTACGTTGTCTTCCTTGTCCAACATCAACTACTTGCTCAAGTTTGAAAATAATTAATGGGGCTCACAATAATAGAAGATGTCCAATATAGTATATTTATATGTGAAATCTCTCTTCCTTCAATATTCTTTCATGAATTGTTCAAGTGACCAATGCTATGTTTGTTAACTTCCAATAAATTTTACCGCTTATGCTTCTTGTATGTGAAGTCACTACTCCCCATGGGAGAAGCATATGAAGCATATATAATTTCATATTTATGACATTCACTTCATTCAATATTTTCTCTTAGGATATAAGTGAAGCACAAGAGTGAACATCAAACTACTCTCAAAAAGATATAAGGGAAGATCAATGGGTAGTCAAACAATTAAGTAGCTATGTGAAGACTCTCTCTCAATAAAGATTTTCAGATCTGATTAATTTTTTTAAAACAGAAAACTAAACAAAAATACACTCCAAGAATAGCACATATCATGTGAACGAATAAAAACTTAGGCTCAACATAGGCTAACCAATAATTGTTGATGAAGAGAGGTGGGATGCGTAGCATCCCCAAGCTTAGAAGCTTGAGGCTTCTTGAAATATTTATTTGGGGTGCCTTGGGCATCCCCAAGCTTGAGATTTTGTATCTTATTCAATCCTCTCATATCCCGGTTTCACCTAGGTCTCAAAAATTTCATCCACACAAAACTTGAAAGGAACCAGTGAGATAGGTTAGTGCACATACAAATAAATCAACTCTTTATGTACTGCAAAGACAAGTTGCATAATAATTTTCAAACACTATCTACTGTATACTATCATTTCCAAAATTTATATCTACCAATATAAGTCATGGAAACTATAGGAGAAGTGGATAACAAAACTATGACAACAATCTGTCTAAACAGGATACTCTGTAGAAATTTATTAAAACAGTGTACTTATGCATCTCCACAAATTATGAAAATTTAGGACATGCTAAAAAGAAATTATGACCATACTGTGTAACAATTTTAGACACTACAACAAAAGTTTCAGTTTTTACAAAGTACACATCAAACATGTAATTCAAGCATCCTAAAAGGCAATTGTTGGAACTTTTTATTGAAAAACAAGATAATAAATAACAGCAAGCAAAGTTTAACAAAATAAAATGATGCTCCAAGCAAAACACATATTATGTGACGAATAAAAATATAGCTCCAAGTAAGATATACCGATAGTGTTGAAGACGAAAGAGGGGATGCCTTCCGGGGCATCACCAAGCATAGACGCTTGAGTCTTCCTTGGATATTACCTTGGGGGTGCCTTGGTCATCCCCAAGCTTAGGGTATTGCCACTCCTTATTCTCCTCATATCGGTGTCTCACCCAAAACTTGAAAACTTCAATCACACAAAACTTAACGGAACTTCGTGAGATGGGTTAGTGTAATAAAGATAGAGCATTCACTTAGGTACTGTCAAGAAAAGATTCATAATTGTTATCACATAATACCTATTGTATTCTATCATTCCCATAATTTATACCACTAAATATAAGCTATGGAAACGCTAAAAGAAGCAAACTATGCATGCAAAGCAGAATCTGTCAAGAACAGAACAGTCTGTGAAGATCTGAATGAAAACCATATTTCCTTGTCTCTAACAATTCTGAAAAATTAGGAAAACGCATATAATTTTCATAGTAAAACTGTGTAAAATTTTCAGATTTTTTTGACTCTCGAGGAAATTCATAGAAATTCTGCACTAGACGTAAATGTTTCTGTTTTTGCACATAATCAAACTAACAAGTATCCACACTATCGCAAAGGCTTTACTTGGCACCTTATTGAAATAAAAGACACAAAACATGATTACTACAATATCTTAATTGTGTGAACACACAAAAATAGAAAGGAAAAGTGTTCAGTTGTCTCCCAACAAGCGCTTTTCTTTAATGCCTTTTAGCTAGGCATGATGATTTCAATGATGCTCACATAAGAATAGTAATTGAAACTTGCAAGAGAGCATCATGAATCACATGGAAAATACATTTAAGTCTAACCTTCTTCCGATGCATAGGGATTTGTGAGAAAACAATTTATGGGAGCAAGAATCAACTAGCATAGGAAGGCAAAACAAGCATATCTTCAAGATTTTCAACACATAGGAAGGAAACTTGATATTATTGCAATTCCTACAAGCATATGTTCCTCCCTCATAATAATTTTCAGTAGCATCATGAAGGAATTCAACAATATAACTATAACATAAAGCATTCTTTTCATGATCCTCAAGCATAGAAAATTTATTACTCTCCCCACAAGCAAACTTCTCATACATAATACTGGGAGTATCATAAGGGACTCGAATGCTATAAATTGTTTCCACATTAAAAGAATAATGTTCAGAAAAAGGGTATTCATAATTGTGACAAGTTTATAATAATAATGATCACTACTTTTTATAGCATAAGTATCATCACAATAATCATCATAAGTAGCAACTTGGTTCTCATCATAATCAATTGAAACCTCTTCCAAGCTAGTGGAATCATTACTAAATAAATTCATGACCTCTCCAAATCCACTTTTATCATTATAATAAGATTCAATAACCTCCAAAATAGTGGGATAATAATCATCTAAAGTTGACACTCTTCCAAACCCACTTTCATAAAAATTGCAATCATCATAAATAGGAGGCATGCAATCATCATAACAAATTTGAACATTGAAAGTAGGGGACTAAAAAGATCATCTTCATACAACATTGCATTCCCAAGCTTGGGATAAACATTATTTTCAGCAAATAAATTCTCAAACATGTCATTTTCATCAGACACAGCATCCCCAAGCTTGTGGGTTTGCATATCATTAGCGTAATCATCAATAGCATTAATGGCACCAATAGTATAACAATTACTATCATCATAATTTTCCAAGTTGGTGCCAAAAAGATTTTCAATATTATAAGGAGTATCATTATCTTCCCAATCATCAAAACAAGTAGTAGGCATAACAAAATAATCATCAAGTGTATCATCGTCCACACTACTTTCGTATTCATTCTGAACGATTATAGGAGCGGCATTATTTGGGAGGGATACCTTTTTACCTCTACTTTTCCTTCTTTTCTTCTTCTTCACCACCTTGTGTGTGGGTTTAAGTAATTTATCTGAGCTTCTTATTGAAGAGATGGGAAGCTCCTCCTTGCAACCTGATTCATTACGAGAAACAATAGGAGGGTATTGGGAGACCTTTACCCTTTCATTAGTATACCTTTTATATTCTATTGGTTTTGCCTTCTTTCTATAGTTGGCAATATAAGCATTCTCATTACAATTTACTACGAAAAACATATAGATTTCTTGTAGATTAGTTTCATTATCATTAGTGATAAGGGATATATAAAACCAAATCATTTTTATGTGACAATTCTTCACACCCCAAAAATAAAAAAAGTTCATTATAGAGCTCACCGGTCAAATTATCACAATATTTGGAGGTTTTTTTGGATGGAATATTGGCGTCAGCCTATAGGTTTTCTGGTTTTTTAGTTTCTTCTTTGGCAGAATGTGAAAGATTACCCTTTGATTTACCAGAAGCGGAGGAAGAATTAGTAGCAGGTTACCAAACTGAATATTCCGGTATCAAATATGGTTTATTTTATCTTGTTTCTTACCTAAATTTATTAGTTTCTTCTTTATTTGTAACAGTTCTCTACTTGGGCGGGTGGAATTTCTCTATTCCCTATATATCCTTTTTTGATTTTTTTTAAATGAATAAAGCAGTTGGAATTTTGGAAATGACAATGGGTATATTTATTACATTAACTAAAGCTTATTTATTTCTCTTCAGGGTTGATCATCAAAATGCATGCATTGGAAATTAAGACGACCAGCCCTATTGCAAAGTTCACAAGTAATGGGATGAAGAGAGCATAATCTTGTGGCAAATTCATCTATCAATTTAACCACCAATTGGTTTTATCATGTTTATACTTCTTACAAAATCTATCATCCCTATATGGCATGTCTTCACAAATTTTATTCACTCCATAAAAATTGACATGCATATAGGAAATCTTTTTGTCATGCCTAGTGCAATCATCATTAGCATCATGGACATTCAGAGAATTCATACTAACAATATTGCTATCATGCTCATCATTGAAGGATTTCACATTAAGCATTTTTATAAATTCTTCGTCTAACAATTGAGCACAATTTTCCGAACCATCATTTTTACGAAAGACATTAAAAAGCCGAAGCAATTGAGGCAACCTAAATTCCATTTTTTTGTAGTTTTCTTTTTATAAACCAAACTAGTGATAAACAAGAAATTAAAAGATTTAATTGCAAGATCTAAAGATATACCTTCAAGCACTCACCTCCCCGGTAACGGCGCAGAAAATAGCTTGATGTCTACTACACAAATTTATTCTTGTAGACGTTGTTGGGCCTCCAAGTGCAGAGTTTTGTAGGACAGCAACAAATTTCCCTCAAGTGGATGACCTAAGGTTTATCAATCCATGGGAGGTGTAGGATTAAGATGGTCTCTCTTGAACAACCCTGCAATCAAATACAAGAAATCTCTTGTGTCCCCAACACACCTGATACAA
This sequence comes from Elymus sibiricus, assembly GCA_039707655.1. NCBI lineage: Eukaryota > Viridiplantae > Streptophyta > Magnoliopsida > Poales > Poaceae > Elymus > Elymus sibiricus. Next base: position 256,872,954 of record CM077665.1, read on the forward strand.
TGGCAAATTGTATAGGTGCACTAGTTCGGCGAAGAGATGGTGATACAAGTGCAATATGGATAGTAGATATAGGTTTTTGTAATATGAAAATATAAAAACAGCAAGGTAGCAAGTGGCAAATAGCGAGCAAAATGTTGTATAAATGCTTGGAAATAAGGCCTAGGGCTCATACTTTCACTAGTGCAGTTTCTCAACAATGCTAACATAATAGAGTCATATGATCATCCCTCAACGTGCAACAAAGAATCACTCCAAAGTTCATATCTAGCGGACAAGATGAGATGAAATTTTTGTAGTAGAACCACCTCAAAGTTACCCTTTCCGACCAATTTATTGACCTATTCCTATAGGTGTCACAAACAGCTCTAGAGTTCGTACTAAAATAACACCAATGATACATGTGTCACCTGGATACTTCAATGTCACCACAAGTATCCGCGGATTAATTATTCGACATGCATCAAACAATTTCAGATTCATCATATTCAATCCAACACAAAGAACTTCAAAGAGTACCCCAAGATTTCTATCGGAGAAAGTAAGACAAGAACGTGTATAAACCCCTATGCATAGATTACCCCATGGTCACCACGGAAATCCGCAAGTTGAGTACCAAGACATATATCAAGTGATCTCAAATCTAATATTCCATCCGACATAACAAAATCTCAAACGGCAAAATTCAATTCATCACATCAAGATAGCAAGGGACAAACACCATATGATCCAACTATATTAACAAAGCCCGTGATACATCAAGATTGTGCCATCTCAAGAACACGAGAGAGAGAGAGAGAGAGAGAGAGAGAGATTAAATACATAGCTACTGGTACATACCCTCAACCCCGAGGGTCAACTACTCCCTCCTCATCATGGCCTCTGCCGGGATGATGAAGATGGCCATCGGTGATGATCTGCCCCCCTCCGGCAGTGTACTGGAAAGGCTCCAGATGGGGTTTTCTTCGATATAGAGAGTTGCGGCGGTGGAGCGGAAGTTCTAGGTGAACTTTCAGGGGTTTCTAGACTTATAGGATTTTTCAGCATTGGCATCACATCAATCGGAGCCACGCGGGCCCCACAAGCTAATAGGGCGCGCCCAGGGGGGTGGGTGCACCCCATTGACTCGTGGCCCACAGGTGGCTCCCCTCCAGTGGTTCTTCGCTCAGCTATTTCTTATTTTCTCTAGAAAAAATCATAAAAAGTTTTTGGGCGATTCCGAGAACTTTTATTTTCTGCACAAAAATAACACCACAGTAATTCTGCTGAAAACAACATGAGTCTGGGTTAGTTCTAAATAAATCATATAAAGTGCATCAAAACCATATAAAAGTATTGTAAAAATAGGCAAATATGGCATGAATACTTCATAAATTATCGATACGTTGGAGACGTATCACCCCTCCAGATGTGGGTGGTTAAGAAGAACTAATATCTTCATGCAACATCGAGTCTCCAGATGGGATGTGCTCATCTTGAAGATTATCTCTGGGGACCGGAAAAACATCTTGTTGGACGCAAGATAAGTAATGCTTATGGTTTTTGCCATTATATCATCCATGAAACTTTTGATTCACATATGCACATCTATGTCTTCGCATGCTATTGCAACATGTCTTTGTGAATCAGACTAATTCTTCTATAGGAAGACATATCCAAACCCACCGAATGGATCATGGACAGTGGGTGCACTAATCACATGACCGGTGATTGAAGCCTATTGATGGACTCAAATCTTCGTCCTCACACCAAGAACCACATCGCATTCACTGACAAGGGAAGCAACAAAGTGTTGGGATTAGGTAGAGTTGCAATGTCAAGACCGACACATGGACAAAGTCATGCTTGTCAAATCCCTTGGATTCAACTTAATGTCTATCTCAATGCTCTATGATTTGGACATGCTTATTATCTTCGAAAAGTTTTCTTGTGTTGTGATTTCAGCTCTCACAAAACTAAAGTCTTCGAAGGTTATTGAAGAGGTGATCTGTACTTGGTAGATCTCTCTGTAGGACCATAGGTCGCCACATGTCTTCTAGAAAAGGATTCAGAATGTTGGCCATGGCATTGACGGCTAGGGCATGCTGGCATGAGGAACTTTCACACTCTCGCCAAGAATAAGCATATCATTGGCGTCAAGGGAGTCAAGTTCAAGAAGGATCACTTATGTGGTGCCTGCGAAGCTGGGAAGATGACTCGGGCCAAACACCCCTCAAAGAAAATCATGATGACCACTCATCCCTTCGAGCTGCTACACATGGATCTATTCGGTCCTACTCATTATTCTACATTCAGTACCACTGCAAATCTATATGGCTTCGTAACTGTTGTTGATTATTCTAGATTTACCTGGGTGTGCATCTTATGGTATAAAAGTGAAGTGAAGGACGTCTTCAGACGCTTTGCCAACCGGTGTATGACGAACTACGACATCAAGATCAAGCATATTAGGAGTGATAATGGCACTGAGTTCAAGAATACTGGACTCGACACCTTTCTCGATATGCTTGGCATCACTCATGAGCTCTCTGCTCCATATACACTGCAGAAAAATGGCGTCGTGGAGTGCAAGAATCAGACTCTTATTGAGATGGCATGTACCATGCTTGACGAATACAAGACTCCACGACAACATTGGCCTGAAGCCATTGATACTGCATGTCACGTCATCAACCGGGTATATTGAAAGTGCTAGTTATCGACTAGAGGGGGGGGGGTTGAATAGGCGATTTATGAAAGGCTTCGAAATAATGAATGTATTCGAAGTATGCGGAAGCGAAACAGGATCAGGTAGGGATAGATATCAAGGATCTAAGCAGGGCATGCAATGCAATGAAGACATACAAGCAAGTTGAGCATTATCATCATGCACACTAAGATGAGTCGAAGATAAACTTAGACAGTATGAAGATAAACATATATGAATGTCTTCGAGGTACGTCTTCAAACAGTAGTATTCAAGAAATGGCTTCACAGTTCAGAACAGAATGTAAAAGAGTGAAGGATAGAACCAGTAGCTTGATGAAGACACATGATTTGTTGGACCAGTTCCAGTTGCTGTGACAACTGCACATCTGGTTAGGGAGGCTGAGATTCAACTCAGAAGACCTCGTCTTCAGCTTGTTCCCCATGGGCCGAAGTCACTTAGACAGTGCCCAATCACTCAGGTAAGTCTCCAGGGTAGACTTCCAAAACCCGTACAAACTGGGTCACCCGATAATCCACAATGACTCTTGGATGCTCTAGACCCAGACGCCTAACCGTCTGGAAGATCACAGTCTTCAAGTGTAATAAGTCTTCAGTTCACTCAGAACAGAACGACTTCGGTGATGCTCAAACACACTAGCTCTAGGTGTTTAGGTTTATCCTCACAGGATATTTCTCTCTGTCAATATCATCGAGGCGGGTTGCTCCAAAACGACAACAACCGTATCTCTCTCTGAGCTGCCACCTGCTTATGGTGGAGGGGGGGGGGCGCTATTTATAGCCATCAGGCAACCCGAGCTGATATGACCGAAATGACCCTGGGTCAAAGGCCAACCGACACGTGTCACAACTGTCGGATTTCAAACACACGCGGAAGCATTACTTGGGCTACAAGTAAAGCTGACTCAACCAACTCTGGAAGAGATTTCCTCTCATTGTCTTCACTCGAAGACATAGGTATGGGTTGAGCATCATGTCAGCGTGTGACTTCAATCACATCGACCCCACTTAACAGTACAGTGGTTCCTATGACTCAGGAAAGAAGAAACAAAACTACCAAAAGACTTCGTCTTCGCGTTTCTTTATCTTCAAGCGATTATCTTCGCATACGACCAATGGCTTCGGCCATCATCAATGTCTTCGGACATTTTTAGGGGTCGTCTTCGACGGTTAAACCGAATCTCCAGGGATTTCTATCTGTGTTTTCCTGTGAACTCTCACGAACACATTAGTCCCTTAACCACGTTTGTCTTCAATACTCCAAAACCAAACAAGGGTGGCACTAGATGCACTTACAATCTCCCCCTTTTTGGTGATTGATGACAAACTGGTTGAAGTTTTCAACGGGGATGAAAATATGTGAAGATAAAGACTTGGAGATTATGATTGCAAGATATAGAGAGCTCCCCTAAAGATGTGTTTATGAAGATTTTGCTTGGAATGCAAAAGCACATGGCAGGTTAGAGTTTGTGGAGATCTCCCCCTATATCTTGTAATCCAATCACTATGCATTTAAATGATATTTCGAAGATAATGAAATACATAATGAAAAATGGGCGTCTGCAGTATGGCTTCGGGCGCACATGATAAAACTTGAAGTAGCGCCAAAAGTACGGTAAACATAAAGTGTGCAGACGTCCATCAGGACTTAAGTTTTACAACCCAAATAGCAAATGTTCAGAACGAGAGTTGTAAACTTAACAAAAGTAGCAGCACCCAGCCCATATAAGTAGACCCGTTTGAAGACTATCCAATGCTTCTCCCCCTTTGTCATTGCATGACCAAAAAGGGACGAAGACATCAAGCACTACACGTCCCTAGCATGAGTTGAGGTCGACGGTGCAACAGGGTCATGGTGCATTGGTGTAGATGAGCTTGGTGCAGTGCCGTGTCGCCGAGTCGATGGACGCAGAGAGGTAGCATCATCAGCTTCATCTGCAATCCTGACATTGACAGATGGAGATGAAGAGGAGAAATCACTGTCTTCGAGCGATGGAGTCTTGCGCCATTTCTCTGTGATGGGAGGTGGTGCACCAAATTTGTAGCGTTGGTGGAAGCCATCCTCTCGAAGATATTCCTCAGGAGCTATCAAGGTCAAAGTCTTCCATGAGCGACGGCCGGTTTCATAGGCCACAAAGGCATTCTTGGTGGTGAGGTTGCGAATGCGGTTGATGTCTTGAACCATGGAATGCATCTGTCTTCGTGACCACTCATGGTGCCGATCCTGCTTCTGGATCAGAGAAACAAGAAGTTCTCGATCAGTGAGGGCACGCTCTCTTCTTGGCAGTCTTTGGCGAGGCAGAGTGCTGGCAGTGGCTTCAGTAGAAGTGGCACTTGTTCTAAGTTGGCGAAATGAGCCAATCAGTCTTGCCCTTGTGAGATCAGATGGAAGGTGAAGACCTTCATCTTCAGCAGTGCCACTGGTTCCTTCCACGATGGGGTTCTTGCCTTTGGAGGGATAGAGATCTGCTTGGACAATTTCTATGTTTGGAAGATAAATGCCATGATTGCGAGCAGATGGCAGAAACCTGGTGCTGGTTCTGTACTTAATGAAGCGCATAATCCATGGAGCATATATCTTCGGCTCAAAGAGATTGATGCCATTTGCTACGAGGTTGCAAAGGAAGAAGTCTTGAAGATTAAACCTGATGCCATAGACAGTGTTGTAGACCAATGTCTTCAGAGCCCCTTCAATCTTGCGAGTTGAGTTATGCCCTTTGATTGGCCATATTGTATGCCGAAGAATATGATAGATGGTCCTTGCAGACCGCCCTTCTTCGATGATTTTTCAGTGGCCATTGGCTTCGGCAAAGGCTTCGCTGGTGTGTGCAAATGAGAGCAGGCGCCAGATGAGTCCAGATGAATCTGCAAGTAGTCTGCAAATGAATTCAGACTATGAGATCCAAGCGATTCTGCTGCGGACATGTACCTACGAAAGAGTTAGAGAGGCGAGGGAAGAGAAGAGGTCATATGCATTCTCAGAAGATTTTGAAGATAAATCTGTGTTTGAAGATATTGACCTCGTTTACCGAAGACATTCACTTTTTAAATAGAATATGGTGGTTTCAGATTTGTACAAGTCCGAGAATTTGTATAAGTGAGAAATCAAACCAATTTATACCAAAAAGTGAAAGCATTAGGTAGACTGAGTTCAAGATCTGAGTGCTGTTTGAAGGAAAAATTGGAAAAACCGCAATCGAAGATTTTTGGTAACTTTTCAGATCAAACGAATGGTAAAAATAGCAATTTTTTTACCGCGGTGAAGAACACGATGAACAGCTCGATGAGGCGGAGAGGCCGAGAGGTTCGATCTGCCGCGGTGAAGAACTCGGTGGAGGCAGACAACTACGATGGCGACGAGATGGAGATGGTCGCGGCTGGCATGAGTACGTCGTCGGAGAAGTCGCGGCAGCTAAGCGCTTCGTCTCCGGCGGCGATGGAATCCAGCGACGACGCTAGGGTTTGGGATCTCGAGTGGTGGAGGAGGCGAGGGAGAGTAATTAATGAGCAGGAGGATATGAATTTATAAGGACTGGAACATCCGATATTTTTGGACGGATATGCCCCTGACTCTTCGGCTTAGTGGGACACGTGGCGAGCATGCAACACGTCTGATAGCCCACTACACGACCGGAAGCGATGGCACGGGAAGTTGTTGCGATAAGTGCGACAATGACAACAAATTGGAATTTTAAACGTTTGGTTGGATTTGTCTTCGTCTGACAAGGACGCAGTGAAGACAATCAACACGTGTCAAGTAGAATGCATATGATTGGAGTTGAATAGAGTGAGATGAGATTAGAATAGACAAGGATAGTGGGTCCGATCACATTGGCCTAGGTAAAACTTGAAGATATAGCTATAGGCCCAATGCTGTTGAGGACAAAACTCCAAGTAACATACTGAATATATTCAACTGAAGTGTTATGCAAGTTCAAAGTGATTCGAAGACAAACAATGTTTCCTGAAGACATAGTCAGAGGCGAAGATAAAAGCAAAGTCTTTAGGATGGGGTGGTGGCATTACCCACCTTGTAAGAATGTTTGACCCAGACATGGCGCAATTATCATGGCACTCTATAGTCATATTCTTCGTTAATGTATTCACACTTAGAGTGTAAGTCTTCATGAGATTGAAGACCTACGTTTCTTCGTGTGTTGTGCATCAAAGTCATCAATCATGCATGAGCGTTAGGATGTATTCCCATTCAAAGGACATTTGAGGATTCTAAGATATTTAGCTCACACCGCAACTTGCAAAATCTCTTCTCATCCAAAGGCTTCGTGAAGATATCCGCCAACTGATCTTTAGTGTCAGCATGCTTGATGTTGATGTCGCCCTTCACCATGTGACCCCGAAGAAAATGCTGTCGTATCTGAATTTGCTTTGTCTTCGAATGCTGTATTGGGTTGTAGGAGATCTTGATCGCACTCTCATTGTCGCAGTAGAGAGGAACATGCTTCAGGTTGATGCCGTAGTCCTTGAGAGTCTGCTTCATCCAGAGAAGCTGAGTGCAGCAAGCGCCAGCAGCAATGCATTCGGCTTTGGCAGTGGAGAGTGATACACAGTTCTGCTTCTTCGAAGACCAACATACAAGAGATCGTCCCAGAAAGTGACATGTTCCTCATGTAGACTTACGATCAACTCTGTCGCCAGCAAAGTCAGAATCTGAATAGCCAATGAGCTCAAACTTCGAACCCTTTGGATACCATAATCCTAGTGTTGGGGTGTGAGCCAGATATCTAAGTATTCGCTTCACCGCTAGGTGATGCGACTCCTTTGGTGCCGCTTGAAATCGGGCGCACATGCAAACACTAAGCATTATATCTCGCCTAGATGCACATAGGTACAATAAAGAGCCAATCATGGAGCGATATACCTTTTGATCGAAATCTTTCCATTTTCGTCATTGCAGAGGTGACCATTGGTAGGCATTGGCATCTTGTAACCTTTGGCTTCATTCATGCCAAATTTCTTGAGGAAGTTCTTAAGGTACTTCTGTGAGATATAAAGATTCCATTGGGTTGTTGTCGAATCTGAAGCCCTAGGAAGAATTTCAGTTCTCCCATCATCGACATTTGATATTTCTCTTGCATCATGAAAGCAAACTCATCACTGTATCGATTGTTAGTACAGCCGAAGATAATGTCATCCACATAGATTTGACATAGAAACAGTTCACCATCATAGGATTTAGTAAAGATAGTGGGATCGAGTGAACCAGGTTTGAAGCCTTTCTTCTTGAGGAACTCCTTGAGTGTGTCATACCAAGCTCTTGGTGCTTGCTTGAGGCCATACAGTGCCTTGTTGAGCTTGTAGACTTTGTCAGGATGCTTTGGGTCTTCAAATCCTGGTGGTTGAGAAACATATACTTCTTCCTCAATCTTACCATTGAGAAATGCACTTTTGACATCCATTTGATATAAGCATATGTAATGATGGTTAGCATAGGCAAGCAGTATACGTATAGCTTCCAGTCTAGCAACAGGTGCAAATGTTTCACCGAAGTCAATACCCTCAACCTATGTGTAGCCTTGAGCCACAAGTCGAGCCATGTTTCTGACTACTTGGCCAGACTCATCTTGCTTGTTGCGAAAGATCCACTTCATGCTAATGATGTTGTGCTTCCTTGGATCAGGGCGCTTCACGAGTTCCCACACATTGTTGAGCTTGAACTGGTGAAGCTCTTCTTGCATGGCTTGAATCCATTCCAATTCCTTGAAAGCTTCATCTACTTTGGTGGGCTCTGAGATAGACACAAAAGCAAAATGCCCACAAAAGTTAGCCAGTTGAGTAGCTCTTGAGCGAGTGAGTGGACCTGGTGCATTTATGCTGTCAAGCATTCTCGCAATTTGGACTTCATTAGCCACGCGTGGATGAGCAGGGTGAAGACTTTGTTCCGGCTGCTGAGCATTGTCTTCATCAACAACATTGTCTTCAGGTTTAACATTGTCTTCACGCTGAGTGGATGGAGGAATGATGACTTCCTCAACTTCTGGTTCTTCAGGCATGATTTCTCCAGTGCCCACCAATCTGATAGCTTCGTTAGGTGGTGAAAGTGATAGTTATCGACTAGAGGGGGGGGGGGGGTGAATAGTCGATTTTTATGAACGGCTTCGAAAAAATGAATGTATTCGAAGTATGCGGAAGCGAAACAAGATCAGGTAGGGATACAATCAAGGATCTAGGCAAGGCATGCAATACAACGAAGACATACAAGCAAGCTATGCATTATCATCGTACACACTAAGATGAGTCGAAGACAAACTTAGACAGTATGATGATAAATAGCAGATATGAATGTCTTTGGGGTATGTCTTCAACCAGTAGTACTTAAGCAATGGCTTCACAGTTCAGAACAGAATGTAAAAGAGTGAAGGATAGAACCAGCAGCTTGATGAAGACACATGATTTGTTGGACCCGTTCCAGTTGCTGTGACAACTGTACATCTGGTTAGGGATGCTGAGATTCAACTCAAAATACCTCGTCTTCACCTTGTTCCCTTTGAGCCGGAGTCACTTAGATAACGCCCAATCACTCAGGTAAGTCTTCAAGGGAGACTTCCAAAACCCGTACAAACTTGGTCACCCGACAATCCACAATGACTCTTGGATGCTCTAGACCCCTTAACCATAAAGTGGCACTTCTCCCAATTCAAGACAAGATTTGTTTGTTCACATCTCTGCAAAACTCGATCAAGGTTGCTTAAGCAATCATCAAAAGAAGTCCCGTAAACGGAAAAATCATCCATGAAAACCTCCACAATCTTTTCACAAAAGTCTGAGAATATAGCAGTGATACATCTTTGAAAGGTAGCAGGTGCATTGCATAAACCAAAAGGCATACATCTATAAGCATAGGTTCCAAAAGGACAAGTAAAGGTGGTTTTCTCTTGATCAATTGTGATCACAGGTATTTGAGAGAAACCAGAATATCCGTCCAGAAAACAAAAGTGTGTGTGCTTAGATAATCTTTCTAACATTTGATCAATGAAAGGTAGAGGGTAATGATCTTTTCTAGTAGCTTTATTTAATTTTCTAAAATCAATTACCATTCTATAGCCAGTGACAATTCTTTGTGGAATGAGTTCATTTTTATCATTAGGAACAACGGTAATACCTCCTTTCTTAGGGACACAATGAACGGGACTTACCCATCTACTATCAACTATGGGATAGATTATACCTGCTTCCAGAAGCTTTAATATTTTAGTTTTTACCACTTCTTTCATCTTAAGATTCAATCGCCTTTGGTGATCAACAACGGGTTTAGCATCAGGTTCCATATTAATCTTGTGCTGACATAGAGTGGGACTAATGCCCTTAAGATCATCAAGAGTATATCCAATAGCAGCCTGGTGCTTCCTCAGAAATTTTAATAATCTTTCTTCTTCATGTTCTGAAAGGTTAGCACTAATAATAACAGGATATATCCTTTTCTCATCAAGATAAGCATACTTCAAGGTGTCAGGCAATTGCTTTAATTCAAACACAGGGTCACCTTTAGGTGGAGGAGGACCTCCAAGAGTTTCAATAGGCAAATTGTGTTTCAGGAGAGGTTGTTGTTCAAAGAATTTTTTATCTATTTCATTTCTTTCACGCAAGTGCATATAATTTTCATGGTCAAGCAAATATTGTTCTAATGGATCAGTAGGAGGCATGACAATAGAAGCAAGACCAATTATTTCATCCTTACTAGATAATTCTCTATCACCAGGTTGTCTACTAAACTTGGAAAAATTAAACTCATGAGACACATCACCAAAACTTACACCGACAATTTGTTTTTCGCAATCTATCTTAGCATTGACGGTGTTCAAGAAAGGTCTACCAAAGATAATGGGACAAAAGTCATCTTGCGGGGAACCAAGAACTAGAAAATCAGTAGGATATTTTACTTTCCCACACAAGACTTCAACATCTCTAACATTCCCAAGTGGTGTGATGGTGTCTCTATTAGCAAGTTTAATAGTAACATCAATGTCTTCCATTTCAGCAGGTGCTATTTCATTCATAATTTCTTGGTATAAGGTAAAAGGGATATCACTCACACTAGCACCCAAGTCACATAAACCATGATAGCGATGATCTCTTATGTTGACTGAGACAACATGCATGCCCACTACGGGTCTATGTTTATCTTTTTCATCGGGTTTGGCAATTCTAGCAGCTTCATCACAGAAGTAGATAACATGCCCATCAAAATTTTCTACCAAGAGATCTTTAACCATAACAACACTAGGTTCTACTTTAATTTGCTCAGGGGGCTTAGGTGCTCTAATATTACTCTTGCAAACCATAGTTGATACCATAGCATGTTCCTTTATCCTAACAGGGAAAGGTTGTTTTTCAATATAGGCGGTAGGCACAACTGGATCAACATTGTAAATGATGGTTTATCTTTAGCTATGACCGATTATTTAATTTCTTCTTTAATAGGAGGATGAAATTTAAACCACTTCTCTTTAGGGAGATTAACATGAGTAGCAAATGCTTCACAGAAAGAGGCTACTATCTCGGAGTCAAGTCCATATTTAGTGCTAAACTTGTGAAAAGCATCGGTATTCATAACAGATTTAACACAATCAAACTTAAGCTTTATACCTGACTCATTACCTTCGTCGAGTTCCCAATCTTCAGAGTTGCGTTTAATTCTTTCTAAGAGATCCCACTTGAATTCAATAGTCTTCTTCATAAAAGAACCAGCACAAGAAGTATCGACCATGGATTGATCATTATGAGAAAGCCGAGCATAAAAATTCTGAATAATAACTTCTCTTGGAATATCATGATTGGGGCATGAATATAACATTGAATTAAGCCTCCCCCAAGCTAGAGCGATGCTTTCTCCTTCACGAGGCCAAAAATTATATATATAGTTCCGATCACGATGAACTAGATGCATGGGATAAAACTTTTGATGGAATTCCAATTGCAATCGACTCCAGTTCCATGATCCAATATCATCACATAGCCTATACCATGTCAATGCTTTTTCCTTCAAAGATAAAGGGAAAACCTTCTTCTTAGCTTCATCTCCGGGTAAACCTGCAAGCTTAAATAATCCACAAATTTCGTTCACATATAAGAGGTGCATATCAGGATGTTCAGTTCCATCTCCCGCATAAGGTTTAGCAGCCGTTGTTCTACCATACCCGAAGGAATTTCATAACCAATATTTTTAGTAGGTGCAGTAGGTTGAGGGGCAACTAATTGTGGTTCCGGTCGAGGTGAAGATACCCCGAACAAACCCCTCAAAGGATTGTTTTCCATAGTAGCAAGTAACAATAAATTTCAGCACGTAGTATGAGTTTTTCCTTACCGATTTCCACTTACCAAGAGCGCTTCACTCCCCGGCAACGGCACCAAAAAAGAGTCTTGATGACCCACAAGTATAGGGGATCAATCATAGTCCTTTTGATAAGTAAGAGTGTCGAACCCAACGAGGAGCAGAAGGAAATGACAAGCGGTTTTCAGCTAGGTAATTTCTGCAAGCACTGAAATTGTAGGTAACAAATAGTTTGATAGCAAGGTAATTGGTAACCAGCAAGTAACAGTAACGGTAAATAAAGTGCAGCAAGGTATCCCAATCCTTTTGTGGCAAAGGACATGCCAGAACAGTCTCTAGTAATAGGCAAAGTGTTCTTGAGGGTACACGAGAATTTCATCTAGTCACTTTTATCATGTTGGTTTGATTTGTGTTCCCTACTTTGATAATTTGATATGTGGGTGGACCGGTGCTTGGGTGCTGTTCTTACTTGAACAACCTCCCACTTATGATTAACCCCCTCGCAAGCATCCGCAACTACGAGAAAAGTATTAAGATAAAATCTAACCATAGCATTAAACGTTTGGATCCAAATCAACCCCTTACGAAGTAGCGCATAAACTAGGGTTTAAGCTTCTGTCACTCTAGCAACCCATCATCTAATAACTAATCCACAATGCATTCCCTTAGGCCCAAGGATGGTGAAGTGTCATGTAGTCGACGTTCACATGACACCACTAAGGGAATCACAACATACATATCATCAAAATATCGAACACATATCAAATTCACATGATTACTTGCAACATGACTTCTCCCATGACCTCAAGAACAAGGGTAACTACTCACAAATAATATTCATGCTCAAGATCAGAGGGGTATTGAATAGCATAATGGATATGAATATATAATCTTCCACCAAATAAACCATATAGTAATCAACTACAAGATGTAATCAACACTACTAGTCACCCATAGGTACCAATCTGAGGTTCTGGTACAAAGATTGAACACAAGAGATGAACTAGGGTTTGAGAGGAGATGGTGCTGTTGAAGATGTTGATGAAGATTGGCCTCCCAAAGATGAGAGGGGTGTTGGTGATGACGATGGCTTCGATTTCCCCCTCCGGGAGGGAACTTCCCCCGGCGGAATCGCTCCGCCGGAGGGCAAAAGTGCTCCTGCCCAAGTTCCGCCTCAAGACGGCGGCGCTCTGTCCCGAAAGTCCTCCCCTTATTTTTTTCTAGGTCAAAAGACCCTATATACCAGAAGATGGGCACCGGAGGTGGGCCGAGGAGGGCACAACCCACCAGGGCGCGCCTAGGGGGCCTGGCGTGCCCTGGTGTCTTGTGCCCACTAGGCTGGACCCTCCGGTAGTTATTTGCTCCAGTATTTTTCATATATTCCAAAAATATTCTCCGTAAAGTTTCATCTTCTTTGGAGATGTGCAGAATAGGTATCTCTGATGTGCTTTTTCAGGTCCATAATTCCAGCTGCCGGTATTCTCCCTCTTTATGTAAACCTTGCATATTATGAGAGAAATGGCATTAGAATCACTCCCTAAAGCATTATTATTCAACAAAACATAATAAATAACAGTAGGAAATCATGATGCAAAATGGACGTATCAGGGTCGTCTTCGATGGTTAAACCGAATCTCCAGGGACTTCTATCTGTGTTATCCTGTGAACTCTCACAAACACATTAGTCCCTCAACCACGTTTGTCTTCAATACTCTAAAACCAAACAAGGGTGGCACTAGATGCACTTACATATATCTTCACAAGCTTCTCAATAAAACCTCATATGAGCTACTCACCGGCAAGAAACCCAATGTAAGTTATTTCAAAGTCTTCGGTGCTAAGTGTTGGATAAGGGATCCACATCACACTTCCAAATTTGCACCGAAAGCACACGAGGGATATATGCTAGGTTATGGAAAGGATTGACACACCTATAGAGTCTGCAACACTTATCACAACAAAGTGGTTGACATTGTAGATGCGCAGTTCAATGAATCTAATGGCTCGCAAAGGGAGCACCTGCCACCTATTTTAGATTAACTGCCTGAAGAACCTGTTGAGGGAGAAGTCATCATTCCTCCATATGCTCAGTGCGAAGATAATGATCAACCTGAAGACAATACTGCTGACCCTGAAGATAATGCTCAGCAATAGAAAAATCTTCGCCCTGTGCATCCTTGTGTGGCTAAAGAAGTCCAAGTTGAAAAGATACTTAGCATCAACGCACCAGGTCCTCTCACTCGCTCAAGAGCAACTCAACTAGAAAACTTTTGTGGGCACTAGGATTTTGTTTCTATATTAGAACCCACCAAAGTTGTTGATGCCTTTCTGGAGCCGGAATGGATTCAAGCTATGCAAGAAGAGCTTCAACAGTTAGAGCTCAACAATGTTTGGGAACTTGTCAAACGTCTTGACCGAAGCAAGCACAATGTCATTGGAATGAAGTGGATATACTGCAACAAGCAAGATGAGCATGGCCAAGTTGTCAAAAACAAGGCATGACTTGTGGCCCAAGGATACACACAATTTGAAGGCACTGACTTCGAGGAAACCTTTGCTCATGGTGCTAGGCTCGAAGCTATGTGTATGCTGCTTGCATATGCCAATCATCATGATATTTGTCTCTATCAAATGGATGTAAAGAGTGCCTTCCTCAATGGCAGGATTGAACAAGAAGTATATGTTGCTTAGCCCCCTAGGTTTGAAGATCCAAAGCATCCTGACAAAGTCTTCAGACTCAACAAAGCATTGTATGGTCTCAAGCAAGCACCCCAAGCCTGGTATGATACACTCAAGGAAAAGCTCATGGAGAAAGGCTTCAAACCTGGTTCACTTGATCCCACTCTCTTCACAAAGTCCTACGATGGTGAACTGTTCGCGTGCCAAATATATGTGGATGACATTATCTTCGGGTGCACGGACAATCATTACAGTGATGAGTCCAACTTCATGATACAAGAACAATATCAGATGTCCATGATGAGGGAGCTGAATTTATTTCTTGGTCTTCAAATTCGTCAACAACCCAATGGCATGTTTATATCACAAGAGAAGTATCTCAAGGACTGTCTGAAGAAGTTTGGTATGCAAGATTGCAAGGGATACAAGACACCAATGCCAACCAATGGTCACTTGTGCACTCATGAAACCGTAAAGACTTCGACCAAAAGGTATACCGCTCCATGATTGGTTCGTTATTGTACTTATGTGCATCTAGGCTAGATATAATGCTTATCGTTTGCATGTGTGCCTGTTTCTGTGCGGCACCAAAGGAATCGCATCACCTCACTGTGAAGCGAATTCTTCGATATTTGGCTCACACCCCAACGCTAGGATTATGTTATACAAAAGGCTCGGAATTTGATCTTATTGGCTTCTCAGATTTGATTATAATGGAGACAGAGGTGATCACAAGTCTACATCAGGCACTTGTCGCCTCCTAGGCCGATCTCTTGTGTGTGGATCTTCAAAGGAGCAGAACTGTGTATCACTCTCCACTTCCGAAGTCGAATACATTGTTGCTGGCGCATGTTGCACTCAGCTTCTATGGATGAAGCAAACCCTCAAGGACTATGGCGTCAACATGAAGAAAGTACCTCTCTACTGGGACAATGAGAGTTCTATCAAGATAGCTCACAACCCAGTACAACACTTGAAGACAAAGCACATTCAGATACGACATCATTTCCTTTGTGATCATGTGTTGAAGGTAGACATCGTCATCAACCACATGAAGCCAGACGAGCAGTTGGCTGATATCTTCACGACGCCTTTGGATGATAAGAGGTTTTGCAAGTTACAGTGTGAGCTAAATATTTTAGAATCCTCAAATTTTGTGTAAAAGTACACACATCCTAATGCTTATGCATTTTCATGACTTTGATGCACAACACACGAAGTAACGTATGTCTTCAAATCATGAAGACTTACACTCTAAGTGTGAATACATTAACAAAGAATATGACTTCAAAGCGCCATGATAATTGTGCTCCGTGTCTGGGTCTAACATTATTATACGGTGGGTAATGCCACCACCAACACTTGAAGACTTTGATTTATCTTTGAAACTTTTGCTATGTCGTCAAGTTGAGTTTATCTTCGAGTTAGTTTTGGTCTTCAATCTTTGATTGGCTTTGCATTTGCTATATATATATATATATATATATATATATATATATATATATATATATATATTTGCTAGCTAGAGTGTTTTTGTCCTCAACAACATTCACCTATTGCTATGTCTTCGAGATTTTATCTAGGTGAATGTGATCAGACCATAATACCTCATCTATGCTTATGTCTTCTAAAACTGTTCACTCTAGTCATATGGATTCTACTTGACACATGTTGATTATCTTCATTGCATCCTTGTCAGTCGAAGACAAATCCAACCAATGGTTAGAAATTTCAATCTTATCTTTTTATCGCCCTTATCGGAGTCTTTCCCGTGCGGGACGCTATAGTGTGGAGGTAGTGGGCTGTCAGATGTGGTGCATGCTCACCACGCGTCCCACTAAACCGAATGGTCAGGGGTATATCCATCCCGAAATTTCGGACCGGTCTGTTTCTTACCCCTCTATAAATACCCCACCCCCGGTTCATTTACCGCCTCTGATACGGGGCACACCCGTGTGTGTTGATCTTTCATGAATTGGAGGGGGATTCCACAAATAACACGAAGAACACAGGGAAGAACGAGGAGAAATCACAAGAGAAACACTCAAGAACAAGTCCAATCACACATCCACTAGACTCACATACACATAAGATCCACAAAGGTACAAGAACAACGAAGGGAAAGAGGATACATGGTAGAGTTCTCCCAAATCCCATGGGGAGATGGGGCCTTGAATCCACTAGGGATCTTCCCTCGCAAGGGGCCTTGACATCCACTAGGGGATCTTCTCACATGGAGGTCTCATCTCCATGGGAGAGGTAGTGGAGGAGCTATGCTCAACAAATCTCAGTGCTAAACATAAGCTAACCCTAGAAATGAGGAGGGGAAGGAGTATATATAGGCCCAAGGCATTGGAGGGGTAAGTAGGGGCGAGATGGGGATACATGGGCCAAGCCTAACAGATACATGCACGCACCCCCGTGTGCAGGGGGTAAGTGGAGCCCGTGCACACGGGGTATCCAGGGAGCCGTCCACTTAGCCCGTGCGCACGGGGTCTTCGGGGCGCAGTGCGCACGGGGTGTCCAGAGAGTTTTGGGTACCCTCGTGCGCACGGGGTCGCCTGGGACTTGGCTGTTTGTCCTTCCTCCCGCTTCTGGACTCCGTCTTCTTCCGTCTCCACTTCCAAGCTACCCTCACGGATGGTGTAGTTGTACGTAGGTGCCGGCACTTCTCCTCGTCATCCGTGAAGCTCCGACAATACCTATGCATGCACAAGAGAGGAGTGTCAAGTAGTATACCATCCTCGAAGGGGTCAAGTGAACACGTGTAAAGGAGATGATTCACCTTTATGTATGTGAAATAGATGTCGCACGTGTCACTTGCCGAACGGACTCTTGACATGGTGATGTCCGTAGGATGCTCCGCATCATCCCCTCCCCCTTGGGAAAGATCTGTCCTTGGATCGAAATCCAAATCACCATGGGAAAGAGATGGCTTCACCGTGTAGAAGTGGACGATCACCAAGCACTTGTCATCATCAATCTCAAAATGGGCACTCTCCAATGTCGCACCGTCTTGTAATTCCTTCAAAATGAGCAAGGACAACAAAAACTTGGAAAAACAAATGTGGTTAGCGTTAGTGCAAAACCAAGCATTCAAGAGGTTATTGTGGGATCACAAGAAGGGATGTCTAGAGGGGGTGGTGAATAGACTACTTGACAAATTAAAAATCTAACCTTTTCCAAAGTTAATTGGTTGGCAAATTTTAGCAATTCTAACAAGTCTAATGCACCCTACACATGCTAGTCAACAAGTATGGTAGCGGAAAGTAAGGACACACATATGTAAGAGAGTAGAGATAGGAAGATCAAACGCAATAGATGACACACATATTTTTCCCGTGGTTCTGATAAGTGGTGCTATCGTACGTCCACGCTGATGGAGACTTCAACCCATGGAGGGTAGCAGTCGCGAGAGTCCATGAAGGGCTCCACCCGTTAGGGTCCACGAAGTAGCAACCTTGTCTATTCCATCACGGGTTCCGTCCACGAAGTACTAGCCTCACTATGGGTAGATCTTCATGAAGTTGGCGATCTCCTTGCCCTTACAAACTCCTTGGTTCAACTCCACAATCACGAAGAAGGAGGCTCCCAAGCGACACCTAACCAATCTAGGAGGCACCACCCTCCAAAAGGTAATAGATGTGGTAGTATGATGAACTCCTTGCTCTTGTGCTTCAAAAGATAGTCTCCTCAACACTCAATCGCTCTCTCATAGATTTGGCATGGGTAGAAGAGATTGATTGGATGGAAAGCAACTTGGGGAGGCTAGAAATCAAGATCCATATGGTTGGAGTGGATGATCTTGACCTCAACACAAGGGTAGGTGGTTCTCTCTCAGAAAATTGGATATGTCAAGTGGGTGTATGTTCTAAGTGCTTCTCTTGCGAGTGAGAGGTGGTGGAGGAGTATATATAGGCATCTCCAAAAAATCCAACCGTTACAACATTATTGTCCAACTCGGTGAAACCCAAGTGAAAACTCGGTTGCACCGACTAGTGCAAAATGTGGCAACTTTGGCCTTTTCGGTGAGACCGATATATGAATCTCGGTGGTACTGATATGGGTGTCCTAGACAGTTACCAAATCTCAGTGTCACCGATTCTTAAAACTCGGAAGTTCCAATTTTAAAAATTGGTTACCAGAATGTTGGTCACTTGTTTCGGTTGCACCGAATGAAATGTTGGTAGTACCGAGATGCTAGGGTTTGGCTAGGGTTCTGTCTGGGTTAAAACTCGGTGGATCCAAATGGGAAAGTTGGTGTCACCGAATTTTGACTTTGGGCTTTGGACAGAAGATTTGTGTGGGAAAGTGGGTGAGTATTTTTGGTGGCTAATCTCTAAGCACTTGAGCAACCAGATCATCATATTTAGCTCATCCTCTTTTAATAGTATTGGCTTTCCTATGGACTCAAAGTGATTTCTCGCAAAATGTATAATGTAGAATCCTCATTCTTGAAGCATGGCCAATCCTATTCCTTCCCTTATCCTTCTTGGGAATTCTCCTCACAATCCTTAGCCAATCCTCTCTGTGGACTTCATATGAAATAAGCTAGGTAAAACTATTAGTCCAAGAGACAATGTATGTTGTCATGAATTATCAAAACCACCAAGGGAGCATATGTGCTTTCAGTTATTCACCGAACAAGTGTCGTCATCATGCATAACATATGGTGTGACAAGGGATTGTGGCATGGCATGTAAGTATACAAATTGAGCATAATCTAAGGCATCATGGGGACAAGCATGAAAATGTGAGCTAAGAATGCAATTATGTGTGACAATATAACAAGCATCTACCTCATGGTCATACCACGCATGCACAAAGCAATCAACGAAAGGTCTATGGTAGGTATAGCATCATTCACAACACCAAGTAAAATGAAGTGTCTATACACATGGGGCAATCCAAAGTGCAAGGCAATCCAAGCATAATGTTCATATGGTGTAGTGAAGATAGGGTGGCACTCAACACAATAGAAAGAGAAATTGGTCATCATCTGTGAGGCAATCAAGTCAAGCATGTAGCAAGCAATCAGGCATGGCATATGTGAAGAAATGACATTGGTGCAACCAAAAATATGATAGGAGAAATCAATCCACAAGGTGGATGCAACACACAAGGTATATATGTCATGAGGCATGGCAATGTGGCAATCGTAAGGAAAAGCAATATCACTAACTTGTGTGCAAGTAAGTGGTCCAAGATGACCAATATATGTCATGGTACAAGCAACACAAATAGGATGAGCCACAATATCCATGCTCAAGAAAGATGTAACATCAAAAGCGTGACCTTGTGCGTGCATCACAATGCCAATGCGCAAGCAAGTGCGATGTAGAAACGCATCGGAGTAGCATGGCTCGCTCTCAAGAGCTCGAATCGTCAACTCACTTGAAGTGGAAGTTGACATGAGTCGAAGTATCCTACACATACACACAACAAAGCAAAGAATGTATGTGCATGGTAGACAAACACATCATCCATCATGATGGTTCTCTTCTCTTGCACATAATGTCGGGCACCTAGGACTGGGGGTACCTAGGCCCGTTTGCCTGCGGCCCAAGACGCAAAGATTACCTCGAACACTAGGTGGCCCCACCCGCAGGGCTCAAGGTGTCGGGCCTCGCGAGAGCTAATGCCTCGCGAGGCGCGAGGCGACGTCTCCACCAAGCACCTCACGGGGTCCCCCCCGCGAGGCTCCCCGCGGCGTCCTCGGGAGGCGGGTCCGCCTGGAGCTAGCCGGGCCGGGCCCCGCAACTCCTTACCCGCACATGGGTGACGCATGCCATGCCAAACAGTGCAAGCAACGCCAGTAGGCGCGGATGGCGAGGATCCCCTCTTTGGTGATAGAGGAGAGGTGCCAGCTCGCGGGTTCCCAAAGCATCCCACAAAGGTTTCCTCTTCCGTGCAAGGAGACCAAGACCAAGGGCGCGGCGGGACGGATGTCACCCTCGAACCCACGAGCGCGTCACGGCAGGGAGCTTTAGCAGGCGAGGACCGCCTTTTGTCAGGATAAGCTGCAACCTTGTGGCAACCATTCCCGCCTGATATTTTTCGGGGGAAGAGGACCAGGGCTAATATAAGGGAGGAACCGGCCCCTGAGTGAAGGGAGAGCACCTCTGGTTGGGCAAGAACAAGCCTTGTACTCCTGTTCCTCCTCAAGCAATCCACCAAGCAGGAGTACGGTTTTACACCGCGAGGTGGCCCGAACCTGGGTAAACTCTTTGTGTCCTTGTTCGTCTTCCTAACTCAAACCGCTCGAGAGTCGTCGTGAGGTTGCGAGGTAGAGTAGGGCAGGAGGGCGAGCACACCCCAGTGTTCGAACCTTCTTGGTTCTACGGAGCCCCGATTCTGACATTTGGCGTGCCAGGTAGGGGTGCACCACAGCTCTCCAGCTCCGCCTCATCTCCACTCACGCCGGCCCGATGGTTGACACCCGCCGCGCGTGCGCAGGGCGCTCAGCACCGAGTGAGCGCCACGGCCCGCACCAAGCCGCGGACGAAGCCATCAACGGCCGCGACGTTCGCGAGCGGCGGGACCGCTCGCGCCCCCCTGTGCGGTGAAGCAACCACCCTGTCGCGTCCCCCCAACCCGCGTTCATGTGGGAGACCTGAATGCGCAGGACGCGCTACTCATGGCGAGCGAGTTGCTCCGACAACGCCCGACGAGCGGGGGCCACGACGCCTGGGCGGACCACATCGCCGAGCTCATCACCGTCGCCAGGAGGGCTCTGCGCCCTACCGCCCACGCCGGGCTCCGGCGCTGGAAGGAGGAAGCACGGGTGGCGGGCCTCCCCCACCACCAGGTGACGACCTGTTCGGGCCTTAGTCCGACGGGCCCGAGCAAGGCCCGCCTCGCGCCATCCTCCTTCTCCTCCGAGTCCCGGTGGCCAGCTGTGGCTTGCAGGCCGGCCCTGGCGGTGATGCCCCCGGGGGAGGCGGCGGAATGTTCTGCAGTCACCACAACATACACACCCACAACACGGGGGACTGTCGGGCGTTCGGGCCGTCCCGCAGGGAGCGCACCGGCCGGCGTCAGGGCCGCAACATCCGCGGCGCCGGTCACGGGGATGGCAGCGGTGGCGGCAGGAGGAACAACCGCAACAACAACCTTAACCAAGACCAACGTGAGCAGCCTTGCGGCAGCGACGGGCACGGGCGGCCTCTGGAGGACGCCTGGCAAGGACGGCCCCACGTGGTCCGCCTCCAGGACGTCGCGGCCCAGCCGCCGTGGCCGCCGTCGCCCGGGGAGAGGAGCAGCGGCCTGCATCCTTGGCGGAGCCCAATCCCTCTCGTCAAACCGCTGGCTCGGACAGCTTCACCGCGTGACGAACAGCTCTCTCCAGGGGCCGGGAGCCACACGGCCCCTCCGGGGGTCCCAGTGTCCCGTTTCCTTTGATCCCAGGGACGGCCCCAAGTCCATGGCCGCCGTGGGCACGCTCCCCCTGCTGTGCACCCCCATCATCTGCAATGTTTCCGTCACCAAGACCCTCGTCGACGGAGGTGCCGGCCTCAACGTGCTCTCCGTGGAGACCTTCAAGACCCTCCGGGTGCTCTACCGGGAGCTGGCGCCCACCATGCCGTTCAACGACGCCACCAGTGGTTCCGTCGTCCCCATAGGGTGGGTCTGCCTCCCCGTCACCTTCGGCACGCGCGACAATTACTGCACCGAGCTCATCAACTTCGACGTAGCGCGCATCGGCCTCCCGTACAACGCTATCTTGGGGTACCCGGTCCTGGCCAAGTTCATGGCAGTGGCTCACCATGGTTACAACATCCTCAAGATGCCGGGCCCTGATGGCGTCATCACCATCACCTGCGACAAAACGGACGCGGTCCGTTCCCTCGAGCGGGCCTACAAGGCGGTCGCGTCCGAGCGCCCCGACAACGAGGGGGGAGCTGGGCTTGGCGTGGCCGTGCCCCCGAGGAAGAAGCAGCCGTTGCCCGTCCCAAGCCTCGTCAAGACCAAGAACACAGCCCCTGCCGACGCGGGTCCAGCGCCCGTTGCCGGCGCCAACCGCCTCCCCGCATAGGAAGGCGCACCCAGTGCCCCCCTCAGATTGGGCTCGGGGGCTTCCACGTGGGAAGCGTCCGACTTGGCCGGTGTGACGAGGGAGATGCTCGGGCACCACTTGGAGGTGTGCCTCGTGGCATGCCCCCGGAAGGAAGGAACGCGGCGCCAGGCAACGGCGTCGCGGGAATTCATCGACCAAGAAGACGTCAGGGTGCGGGAGGAGTATCGCCGGGAGCGCACCGAGACGCGCATGTGCGTCGACATCACGGGCCTTAACCGGGCCGTATCTCAAGGCCTTTTCCGGCCGCACATCGCCGCCCACCGCGTTCGCATGCCCTTTGGCTCGGTGAACGCCGGCGCCGTCTTCCAAAGGCTGGCACAGTTCGCGATGGCGCCTCGCGTGGCACCAAGGCCCCTCGAGCCTCCAGGATCTCCGAAGCCTCAGGAGCCAGTCCGCCCCTGAAGGGACAACCCCCACGACACGCATCAATGAACATCCCGACGCTCCCACAACGGCGTGGCCGCCATGTTATTTTTGTGGTCTATTCAAATCCAAACGCCCCCCCCGTCCCCCCTTTTTTGTGTACCTTTCGTTACTCCGGAGCTGGGACTTCCTTGCTAGGTAATGAACCAGATTAACCCCTGTCAAGATTGTGTCGTTTGTTTCAAGCTGCAAGTGTAGCATATCGTACTAGCTAGGATCTTCGGCCCCTGCGCCGCCGCCTTGGCGGTTCCATGGAGGAGGGTTGGACACGGCGTCTGCGCCAGGACATGTCTTCGCAGCGCCGAGAAATCCAAATGACCAAGCTCTAGCTCATGGGCTGGCCCCCCGTGCTAGTAATCTCACCAAGGTCTTTGGTGTCCCACCCTCTCAGAGAACCGTCATGGGCGGGTAATGGGGGCACGGCTCGGGGCGGCGGGGGTAAAGCCGTCCATGGACGGGGGCCCCGCCCCCCCGGCGCAGCACGATGACGATCGCGCGGTGCGTCCCGCGCCCATATTATGGGTCACGAGATGCGCACCCGCGATGGAAACTAGGCGTAAAGCCACCTGAGGAAATTGGGAAGGAACTCCAAGCCTTGTGCCTGGAGTATCCTATTCTCCTTTGAAATCGCCGCCCGTAACACTCTCACGTAAGAATGAGTGGGGCTGTATATGCCCCGGAGCCTCCTGAAGGACCGCCCCTCGGCCTCGGGAGGACTCCTGCCCACGCCTAGTGGAAGCCCCATGCTCTGCGCTGGTGGAAGAAGAACCGAGGAAGGAGCTCCTGAGCCATGTGCCTGGGGTATCTGACCCCTCTTTTAAAATCGCCGCCCTTGACCCTCTCACGTAATAATGAGGTTGGGGCTGTACACGCCCCGGAGCCTCCCGAAGGGCCGCCTCTCGGCCCCGGGAGGACTCCCGCCCATGCCTAGTGGAAGCCCCATGTTCCGCGCTGGGTGAGACAGGAACAAACCCCGCGGCGGGGTCCGTAAAAGCCTCGGGGCAAGTGGTCCCCGCCTCGGAAACCACCGGCTCCTCCCGCGCCACGCGCCCACCGGCCCCCTTGGGCCTCACGCGCGCAGGGGCTGGGCACGGTGCCTGCGCCTGGGCAAGTCCTAGCGACGCCGGGACCCAGAGGACTGGGTTTTGGCTCGCGGACATGCCTACACGCGCATCACCTCACCAAGGCGCGTGGTGCCTATCTACCTGACGTGACGCCCAAGTGTAAACCGGTAAGCGCGTTCCGACCTAGGAGCAAATGCTTTCACGCAGGATTTCTCCCTAGGGCGGTTCCCCAAAGAACCGTCGCACGACAGGACCCTTCATACCAGCGACGACTGAGATACGCCCGGGAGCTGAGCCCCGGTAACGCATAGTGTCAGGACAAGGAGGAGAGGCTAATTTTCAACCCAAAAGCGTTCAATTGGAGGCACGAGGGACATAACCCATTTTTTGCGCACCCCCGCGGGTTCAGCAAGGTTCACTACAACAAAAGAAAAACAACAGAAAAGAGGAGCTGGACTCCCGCGGCGCCCCGGAGATCCTGACCCCGACGCAACGCCGCCGCGCCTAGTCGGAGTCCTCCTCCTTGATGCGGATGCTCGGAGAGCCGCCGGAGTCGTCATCACTCCCACTCCCCCCGGAGGAGGAGCTGCAGCCGCTGCTACCGCTGCTGCTCCTGCCGCTCTCCATGCATTAGTCGAAGTGATCGTCGGCCTCCCCGAAGATCTTCATGAAGAGCGTGGAGGCCCCATCAAACTTGAAGTGAAGGACGTGCCCCTCCCGCAGGCCACGGGCAAGGGCGAATGACTTCCACCCACGCTTCAAAAACATGAAGCGAAGTGGTTTGAACTCCGTCGCCACCCAGGAGGACCCGTTGCAGCAGCCGTCCGGCTGCAGCCATAGGCCCAGGGGAGCGCGTCCCTCCATCTCCCTCGCAAAGGGGTCTGGGAGCCGGAGCCAGGTGCGAGGTCGGCCCTCCACCCTCACGATGAACTCGTGGACCGCGTCGGCGGAGTGGTTCCGTGGCTGGGGCGGCTGGGAGGCTGTACCGTCCCGCTGGCCTCGCCCGTGGCCATCCCGCCCGCCGCGCCCGCGCCCGCGGGCGGGGCTCCTTCCGCGGCTGCTCGAGTCGACGTGGGCCGCCAGCGAAGGTCGACCGCGCCCCCGACGAGGTGCCTCGAGCGCAGCGATGGACGCATGACGACAGCCACCGCCCCTCGTCAGCCTCGACGCGCTCGCCTCATCCATCACCGCCTTCTCCTTCTCGGCGGAGGAGAACTTCCTCGTAGGTCCCATCGCTGCTATGGTGGCAAATGGCGATGGAGACCGAGGACAAGGAGGATGGGCTAAGGGAGTCCTCCCCTCCCCTTTTTTATGCGGCCCGGGCTTTATGCCAGCCTGGACAGTTACCGAGGCGCCGCAGGGAGTGGAGGGGCCCCATGCCTCATGGTGCGCCACGTACTGCGAATTCTCAGGCGGTTCGGGCCCGCGTCGCTCCGACCTCCACCCACTGGAGGAGCTGCAGCCGCCGCGAGCCCATGGGTCGCACCGCAGGACTGGGGGCATCCGGGCCCGGCTACCTGCGGCCCAAGGGGCAGCATGCGCCACCAGCCGAACCTGGCCCACCAACGAGCTCAGCAGGCCGGATCCCCATAAGGGTCCCGCCCCCCGGCTCGCGCCGACGGCAATCGCCAGGGGCCTCTGTGGCACCTCGCGTGAGGCCTCGCCCTGGAACTGCCTCGAGGACTTTGCCTAGGCAGGCTCATCAAAGGAGGGGGGAACGAGGCCCGCACTCGACAGACCGCGCTAGCGCAGGAGGGGTTGGCTCTGAGAAGTGTGCCCACACCCGGAGTCCACCCTTACGTGCGTCGAGAATGTTTCGTCACCTCGCGAGGACCTCGGGCAGCGCACTTCCATGCAAGGGGCCCGAGCATAGGCTGGAAAGCACATGAACTCCCGGGCAGAGCACTCTGCGGGAAAACCCCTTGAGGAAGGACGTGTGAGGGACAACGGCCAGGCAAGGCACGGGCTAGATACTGCAGACCTCGGGGGCTGTCGCCTGAGATCGCGTCGTGCGCCAAGGGTAGGAACTTCGAGCGCCGCACGCCATGAGTCTTCACCGACCTCGCTGGTCACAGCCCTTTGGCACGGGGGCTCGCTGTAACAGCCCAAGACCGACGCTCCAGAAGATTCCCCTTTTATTTCGTTGCCGCCGTGTGATTTATTTGGTTGTTGCATTCATCATCCCATCATTCGCATCATCCGCATTACATCGAAAATCCATTGCCATCATTTTTTTAAAACTTGCACCTGTTTGTAGTTGCCGGTTCTCCTCGCTTTCGCCGACAACCGTTTCATGACCAACCACACACGCACGCGCCCGCGGCATCGAGAAAATATTGTTTATAAAAGTGCGTGGAAACTATTCCCGGATTGGGTCAAAAGCTGGCGTGTGGTCTTGTTTTATTATAGGTAGACCACCTGCCAAATTTCGTCGCAATCGGAGGTCGTTGGATACCGCAACGGTCAACCGTAGCGACATCGTCATCGGATAAATCGTCGGTCATTTCGGTGTTTTAAAACTTTGTCGTCGGGCCACACATCTCCCTCTTTCCTCAGCCCACAACCCCTCTCCACAGCCCACCTAGCCCACCAACACCACACCCTCGACCGAAGCCGTCCGATCGGATCGAACGGCTCCAAAAAACGCCCCTAGACCCAAACCATAGCCCCATTTGCTATATATAGACACCCCAACCGTCCAAAAATGGCCTTCCTCCCGCCTCC
Organism: Elymus sibiricus; assembly: GCA_039707655.1. NCBI lineage: Eukaryota > Viridiplantae > Streptophyta > Magnoliopsida > Poales > Poaceae > Elymus > Elymus sibiricus. Next base: position 256,899,913 of record CM077665.1, read on the forward strand.
AGCCTCGTTGTCCATGCCCGCGCACCCTAACGCCGCCACTTGGCGCCGCCGGGCCGCCCAGCGCCGCCACAGCCGTCGCCCGCAGCCAACCAGGGGCTGCCACGTCGCCCCTAGACTCCAACCCGCCGCAATGGCCCGCAAGGCCCGAATAAGCCCCCCCGGGCCCGTACGCCGCCGTGCGAGGCCCACGCCCCGCGTCTCACCCTGCGCGCCAGAGCCTCCTGCTCGCCCGGAGCGCTGCCGCCGCCCGTGCCGCGCCCAGCTCCTCGCCGGAGGCCTCGCTCTCGCCAACAACTACCGCCGGCGAGTAGCTCCGCGAGATCCCGCGCCGCTTCCCGAGCCACCCTCCACCTCGCCCCGCGCGGATCCAGCCACGACGTCGCCCGGGGTCCGCCACCGGCCCTCCATCGCCTCAACCACCGGCGCCGGTCGCCCTCCCGGTTGCCCTCCGGCCGGATCCGACTCCTCGTGCCGCCAAGCCCCGCCGCCACGCCTCCCCGTGCATCCGTCGTCGCCGGCCTCCTGCTCGGGCTCCAACGGGACGAAGGGGATGAGCCCCAGCGCCCGTTGACCGCCGCGTGGGCCGCCTCGCCCCGTGCTGGGCCGCGCCAAGGCCTAGCCTGCCAACCGCTCCATCGCCTTGGGCCTTTAGCCCGCTATGGTGAGCGCCCCTGAGCCCAATCCCTCGCCCTACGCGTCATTTGCTATCCATCGCCCAGTGCACTGTTTAGATCTGGCCCATATAGTGTTTTTTCCAGCTCCTGCGATTTTGGCAATTATCCGGTGTATTTCAGAAAAATGCCCTATTTCAAAATGTTAATAATTAATAAACCATGCATCCGTTGAAAATATTTTATACATGAAAAATGCGTAGAATTTGCTGTAGATTAATCATTTCTCACTTTCATGCATGATAAAAATGCTTAACATGTTGTTTTCTTGTAAATTGCATAAATGTCATGTTTTTGCATTGCGCATAATTATTTAACCGTGCGTCGGGGTTAAACAAACCATATATGTAAAATGTATAGATTATTTATATCCCTTTTTCATGCATGCTAAAAAAATTTAAACGTGATGTTTGCATTTAATTTACATAAATAACCTGCTAAAACGGTTTATGTCCTAATCTCGCATAATTGTTGTGTCATTGTTTCTTTAGTAAATACCCACATATTATATATGTTTTGGGGTAGAAAAATCCATAGAATTTATCTGTGCAATTAGTTTTGTCATTTGAGGAAGGTTGTGTGCATGTTATTTTGCCGTGATGCCATTTTGTCTATTTTGTGTGAATTATTCCAGGCATCATATGAAATAATTTTGAACATGAGATATGCCCTTGGACATGTGTGCTAGGCCCTGGTATTTTTGGTTACTATAGAAATCCATGCTTAGGTGTTATTTTCCTGTTACTAACTTGCCATAAAAATATGTTGCTGTCTTGCCATGTGGTTTCCTGTTGATCTATAGCTCTTTTGGTGTTGCCACAATGGGATGTATTGTAAAGCATGTAATGCTCTATCATATTGTGCCAATAGTTTGCATGAATAGGTTTAGCATCATAATTAATTCTGCTGTCCAACATGTCAATCTATTAAAAACTTTTGCCATGTCTACTCTAATTTTCACTAAGTCTGAGAATTTATTTTCTTCAAAATGCCATGTTGTGTTGATGCTAGCCATGTTACTATGCATAATTAGACTTTGCCACTAGGTGATGAATTGTAGTGCATCATGTCCTCTACCATGCTGTAGATTTTCATGCCATGATATGCCTTGTAGCATATAGTTTTATTGTCGCCAATATGCCTTCATGAAAAACTGCTATGCTAAAAACTATTATTTTCACTAAGTCCTAATCTATTTTATTTTATAGTCATCTTGTGAGCTCATTTCCTATTGATCCATGCTTCTACTCAACTTGCTGCAATGGGATGAATTGTTGTGCATCATATAGACTACATCACCATGTCCTTGTTGTGCATTTTAGGTGGCTGTAGCCATTTGATTTGTGGGTTGCAATATGCTATGTTGCTGTTTTGGGCAGATTATAACTAAAACTTGTGTTGGTTGTTGTGTTTGAATAGTTGCTCCGTTTTGGACATGCCATATATGAAACTTGCTTAGAATTCCATGTAGTTTCATAATATGTTGTTGCATCCGTGATTTGGCATGTTTGTGGTTGTTGTTTGCATGCATTTTGCATTCATGACATATTCATCTTGTGTGTGTCATATCTTTTAGGCCGTAGCTAAGTTACAGATGTTCTATATATGTAAATCGACCAGAATGACGAGTAGAATCGCTTTGTGCATTTTATTTCCCTGTTTAATAAATATAAAATATGGATAGTTCAGATCTGGACCAATTTCGAAATTAACATATAGGGTCGTTTCGAAAATACTATACGTTGTTTCCGACCTCATTTAAAATGCATAGATAGTGTAGTTTCATTATGCTTCACCTCTTGCCCTGTTAACAACATTTAAACTTGCCATGTAAATAAATGAGATGAACTAAATTATTCGAACGTGGAGTTTCGTCAATATGCAACCCGTTGCATATTGAACTTCACTTAATGTGCAGTAATTGATTGTTGTGCTTTGCCACGTCTTGCTTAACTAAACCGGACTTGCATCATATTCTTTGCGCATCATGTCATGCATATGTTGTGGTGGTTATCATGTGTTGATTGTTTTTTCCAGATTGCTTCTTTTCGTTAGAGTACCAAAAGCGTTCGGAGTGTGAGGATTCGTTCGACTACGCCCCGTTCGTCTACTTCACGGATTCGTTCTTCTTCCAAGCAGGATCACAGGCAAGATGACCATTTCCCTGGATACCACTACTATCATTGCCATGCTAGTTGTCTCGTTTCTATTGCTATGTCTCGCTACCTACCACTTGTTTGTCAAGCCTCCCAAAATGCCATGAAAAGCCTCTAACTCCTCCACACCCCAGCAAACCATTGTTTGGCTATGTTACCGCTTGCTCAACCCTTCTTATAGCGTTGCTAGTTGCAGGTGCAAGTTGTTCCATGTGCAACATGGATACCCTTTTTGATATATCACAATATTATTGCTATTTAATTTAATGCACATATATACTTGGTAAAAGGTGGAAGGCTTGGCCTTTTGCTCGGTGTTTTGTTCCACTTTTGCCGCCCTAGTTACTTGTGTACCGGTGTTATGTTCTATATTGAGCGCTCCTAACATGCTCGGGGTTGTTATGGGGACTCCCTTGATTTTCGTTTTGGGATAAAACTCTTCTGGCAAGGCCCAACATTGGTACTACATTTGCCTAATAACTAATAAAATGCATAGGGACCCGCTGGCACCCGCGGGTAATTAATCAACAACCCGGGCCAGTGCTCCTCATGAGTGTTGGTCCAACCCAGAGCAGCTTATTAACGCCGTTCGGGGCAACTCGGTGATTGGCGTGGTAACCATCGCTCATCCGTCATGTCCTGAGAACGAGATACGTGGCTCCTATCGGGTTCGTCGACACGTTGGGCGGCCTTGCTGGATTTGTTTTACCTTTCTCGAACGTCTTGTGCACGGGATTTCGAGGACACTTCGGGCTATCTCGAGGTTGAGATTTTCCATCAGAATTCCGCGAATACTACGGGTCATCCCGCGGTTCAGGAGTTCATATGCAGCGTGTGGTTAGTTTGTGATGGATGAGTTGGAGCACCCCTGCAGGGTTAAATCTTTTTGAGAAGCCGTGCCCGCGGTTATGTGGCAACTTGGAAATTTGCTTAACATCCGGTCATAGAAAACTTAAAGTAAACTGAAATAAAATACACCAACCATGTGCGTAACAGTGTCTGTCTCTACCCGTGAGTTCTGAACCGAGAGAGAACACGGTGGGGTTATGTTTGACCGTATGTAGGTGTTCGGGATGACTTAGTGATCATTACTAGTTCACGTCCTTTTTTGCGACGATCACCCCCTTATTCTTGTACTCGTAAGTTAGCCACTCAAATAAATGCTTAGTGCTTGCTGCAGCCTCACCACTTAACCATACCTCACCCATTAAGCTTTGCTAGTCTTGATACCCTTGGAAATGAGATTGCTGAGTCCCTGTGGCTCACAGATTACTACAACAACAGTTGCAGGTAGAGGTAACGCGATGCTTTGACGTGAGAGCGATGCTTGTTTGATTTGGAGTTCTTCTTCTTCATCTATCTAGGATGGGTTCCAGGCCGGCAGCCTGGGATAGCAAGGATGGATGTCGCTTTTATCGTTTGATTTCGTCCGTAGTCGGACCCTGCTCTTCTGTATGGTGATTGAATGTATTGATGTGATCATGATTAGCTTGTGGAGAGTGTAAGCCAATTCCATATACTCATCTCCTTTTTACATGTACTTGTAACGATATCCATTCTTGCGAAACGACGAGATGCGCTTCTATCCCCATCGAGGCCCTCGAGTCAAAATAAGGATAGGACCGCATCTTGGGCATTACAAGTTGGTATCAGAGCAATACCGACCTAGGAGCCCCCTTGATTGATCGAACTTGGCCGAGTCGAGTCTAGAAAAAAACTATTTTGAGTCTAGTTATATATCGGAGAGTAGGATTCTTTTTACTCCTCTTCTATGCTCTGGTGAGGAATCCTGACGTAGGAAATTTTATTCTTCCCCTCTTCTGACTCAAATATTTTTAGGATCACGCGTGTATTTTGGAACCTCTATGATGTCTATGTGACCGGAATTCGGTTCTTGGTGCCTCCCGACTGTATGGATTGGACCCGGGGAGTTGAGCTCTAGGGGATTCTTGACACATCGCTATCGTTCAGTTTCCTTACTATCTCAGGACGCGGATGTTCGAAATTGCTTCAATACTATTCGTGGTGCGAAGAGTGTGGCGGCACCCAATATTGGGGAGCGGGATCACATGTACTGACATGATTAGTATCGTTATGATTACGAGGGTCTGAGGTAGATGAATTTCCGAGGTTTCTCTGATTATGTGTTGACGGATGTGATACACTGGTGGGTAGTATTATTGCTAGGAGTTGGGTGATTTATTCAGTAATTGATCCATGTATTCGTTGGACCAGATTGCATAACCAGAAAGATTTTGGGAGTTCTTAGGTGGGAATTCAATTAGTTACCTAGGATTATCCTTCCAACAAATGCAAATGGGTTATGTATTTGTTTCCGGCTTAATTCGAAAGCCTCATCCTTTGGTTTTGTTGGAGTATGGTAATTCGAGTTGCTTCGATGTCAGGCGTTGGTTTCATATCTTTCCTAAGCGTGTTCTCATATTTCTATGAGAGTGCTAATCCTCTTGGTCAATCAAGTTGTCATGTCTATTCTCTCCATCTACAGTAATTCTCCTCAAGTGAATTCAATCATCTCCAATTTTTTTCAAGATCAAATCCTCATATTTCTTTCTAGAGTTCGTCTCATCTGTCTCAAGTTGTCTTTGTTTTTTCCCACCCTCCCGCCCTTTTCTTCAATGAGTAAATTCTCATCCAAATGCCTTTCTATTCATGTGAGTCTTCCGCTATATTTTCTTCCATATAGTACCCGGTGATTCATTGTGGAGATGCTCAAGTGATTCAAAGTTCATCATTCTTAGTTCTTGTTTTCTTCCCCGGTGGATGCAATTCAAGCGTTCAGTGCTCATCATATCCTTTTCATTCTCTAATTGCTCTCCCATGTTGGAATTCTTATCCAAGCCTCTCTTGCTTATTCATCTCTCTATTCTATCCGGAGTGTGGAAGATATCTCAGAAGCTCATGTTTTCATTCAATCCTTTCAAATTATTTCATGGTTCTCACCTCATCAAGTTTTCATTTGTACCGGTGCAATCTCTCTTTGTAAGCAATCATTTTAACGGTGTTCTCTTTGAGTGGGCCCATAACCCATAGTTTTTTCCCAGGATCTTACCTAGCTCTTCTAATCTTTTTCGGAGATCTCAAGTTATTTTCAAATATGACGTAAGAACAAATTCCATCAGTCATATTCCTTCTCCAAGATCGCTCTGAATCAATTTCATCATTCGCTCAATCTTTCCTTAATCATTGTTCCAGAGTGTCTCAGTAATTCCTGATGTTGTTTCTCGTCACCATTCTCAGCATTGAAGACCGAAGAAGAGTTTCTTTTAAATCGTTGCTCATTCTCTTGAAGATTCATGGTTCAAGTTTCAAGCTATCCTCGTAATTATTTCCGATCATGAGTTATTCCTTCCTTATCTATCAGGAGCATTTCAGAGTTGTTTTCATTCTCAATCCTCCGAAGGCCATCATTTCAGAAGATTTCTTCGTTCTAAGCTTTTAGCCTTCGTTCTCAAATTCTTCTCCATGGTTGTCTCTTCATCCGTATCTCAATTATTCCGGTGTCCTCGTTCAAGACTTCTTTAGGTGTGCAATATCTCTCTTTAATCATTCTTAAGAAGAATAAGTAGTATGCATAATCCGTTGCTTGTCATCAATTTAACTTGATGAAGGATAAGCACAACATAATCCTTATTCATCTTTCCTCGAAGTGATCGTAATTCTTTCTGGAGTGGCTCATGATATCAAATTCTTGATTCTAAGTTGTTCATCTTTTCTTTTCTTTAGTCCCAAGTTTTTCTCAAGTATCTCATCGCGAAGCTTCATCTAAGACTCAATCTTATTCTTTTCAATCTTCATTTCTTTTGATCATTCTTTTGTACGGAGGCTCTACATGATGGTTCATCAAAGATTTCTTTCATTCTCAAAGTGTTCTTCAAGATTCTTGTTGGAGAGGCTCAAGTATCATTCATCTTGTATTCTGAAGTGCAATTCATTCTCTCGTATCTTGTGGGATGGTGTTATAGCATTCTTGATTCATGGGGAGTCTCGAAGATAATTTATCAAGAATGAGATATTTAAACCCATTTGTCTTCCTTGGAGTTATCTTGGATTAGATTTCACCTAAAGTGTTTCCTAAGGATTGTTGCTATTTGTGGTGCTTATCAATGATCCAAGTTTTCAATGTATCCTCTCGGCGAAAGGAGTTTTCATCTCTTGTTGCTCCGAAGCAATCGTTGTTTCCGTTAGTGGTCGGTTGTCACCTCATAATTTTGAGATGTTTACCATAAGCCCACGACAAGTTTTCTCTTTCGTTGTTGATTTTTCAACAACTCTGTTCAATCTCTTCTTGTTAGGATGCTTTTCAAATTCAATTGTGGTAGAAATTGCCATTTCTTCTACATTCTCTTCTCTCCAATGATCTAGCTTCATTCTTTTGTTCCGGAAGCATTGTGATGTTTCTCTATTCATCCCTTCATCTCATTTTGAAGATCATGTTCGTTTCCTCGCTTATCCATTCAATCGGAGTGTTGTGTTCTCTTTTCAAGTTCTTTCCATCTTATCAAGTTTTGTCTCTCTTTTCTACTGAAGTGCTGCCCAAATTTCTTTTGAATTCTTGCTTGTTCCTCGTGCCATTCTATATCTCTTTGCAACCTCCAAGTTTCGTTGGTTTCACTCGTTTGTCAGAGAAGCAACTAAGGTTCACCTCTTCCTTTCTTCCTCTTCCCCTTCTCATTCTAAGATCTCAGGACGAGATCTCTTGTAACTGGAGGAGAGTTGTAACAGCCCGAGACCGACGCCCCAGAAGATTCCCCGTTTATTTCGTTGCCGCCGTGTGATTTATTTGGTTGTTGCATTCGTCATCGCATCATTCGCATCATCCGCATTACATCGACAATCCGTTGTCGTCATTTTTTCAAAACTTGCACCCATTTGTAGTTGACGGTTCTCCTCGTTTTCGTCGACAACCGTTTCGTGACCAACCACACACGCACGCGCCCGCGACATCGAGAAATTATTGTTTTTAAAAGTGCCTGGAAAATATTCTCGGATTGGGTCGAAAGTTGGCGTGCGGTCTTGTTTTATTATAGGTAGACCGCCTACCAAATTTCGTCGCAATCGGAGGTCGTTGGATACCCCAACCATCAACCGTAGCGGCATCGTCATCGGATAAATCGTCGGACGTTTTGTTGTTTTAAAAATCTGTCGTCGGGCCGCACATCTCCCTCTCTCCTCAGCCCACAACCCCTCTCCACAACCCACCTACCCCACCAACACCACACCCTCGACCGGAGCCGTCCGATCGGATCGAACGGCTCCAAAAAACATCCCTAGACCCAAACCCTAGCCCCATTGGCTATATATAGACACCCCAACCGTCCAAAAATGGCCTTCCTCCCTCCTCCAGCCTCGTTTTCTGTGCCTGCCAACCCTAGTGCCGCCACTTGGCGCCGCCGGGCCGCCCAGCGCCACCACAGCCGTCGCCCGCAGCCAACCAGGGGCTGCCACGTCGCCCCTGGACTCCACCCCGCCGCCGTGGCCCGCGTGGCCCGAATCAGGCCCCCCGGGCCCGTACGCCTCAGCGCGAGGCCCACGCCCCGCGTCTCACCCTGCGCGCCCGAGCCTCCCGCTCGCCGGGAGCGCCGCCGCGCGCCGCTGCCGCCCGCGCCGTGCCCAGCCCCTCGCCGGAGGCCTCGCCCTCGCCAGCAACTACCGCCGATGAGCAGCTCCGCCAGATCCCGCGCCGCTGTTCGAGCCACCCTCCACCTCGCCCCGCGCGGATCCAGCCACGGCGTCGCCCACATATGATATATGTTTCTTTAGTAAATACCCACATATGATATATGTTTCTTTAGTAAATACCCACATATGATATATGTTTCTTTAGTAAATACCCACATATGATATATGATATACCCCAAAAACATATATCATATGCTACCGGCCCTCCATCGCCTCAACCGCCGACGCCGGTCGCCCTGCCGGTTGCCCTCCGGCCGGATCCGTCTCCTCGCGCCGCCAAGCCTTGCAGCCGCGCCTCCCCGTGCGTCCGTCGCCACTGGCCTCCTGCTCAGGCTCGAGCGGGACGAAGGGGACGAGCCCCAGCGCTCGTTGACCGCCACATGGGCCGCCTCGCCCCGCGCTTGGCCTCGCCAATGCCCAGCCTGCCAGCCGCTCCATCGCCTTGGGCCTTTAGCCCGCTATGGTTAGCACCCCTGAGCCCAATCCCTCGCCCTGCATGTCATTTTCTATCCATCGCCCAGTGCACTGTTTAGATCTAGCCCATAGAGTTTTTTTTCAGCTCCTGCGATTTTGGCAATTATCTGGTGTATTTCAGAAAAATGGCCTATTTTAAAATGTTAATATATAATAAACTATGCATCCGATGAAAATATTTTATACATGAAAAATATGTAGAATTTGGTGTAGATTAATCATTTCTCACTTTCATGCATGATAAAAATTCTTAGCATGTTGTTTCCTTGTAAATTGCATAAATGTCATGTTTTTGCATTGCGCATAATTATTTAACTGTGCGTCGGGGTTAAACAAACCATATATGTAAAATGTATAGATTATTTATATGCCTTTTTCATGCATGATAAAAAAAATTAAACGTGATGTTTGCATTTAATTTGCATAAATAACCTGCTAAAACGATTTATGTCCTAATCTCGCATAATTGTTATGTCATTGTTTCTTTAGTAAATACCCACATATGATATATGTTTTTGGGGTAGAAAAATCCATAGAATTTATTTATGCAATTAGTTTTGTCATTTGAGGAAGGTTGTGTGCATGTTATTTTGCCGTGATGCCATTTTGTCTATTTTGTGTGATGTATTCCATGCATCATATGAAATAATTTTGAACATGAGATATGCCTTTGGACATGTGTGCTAGGCCCTGATATTTTTTGTTGCTATAGAAATCCATCTTTAGGTGTTATTTTCTTGTTGCTAACTTGCCATAAAAATATGTTGCTGTTTTGAGATACTAAATATTTCTATGTCTGAAAACTGTGTTATTTTGTTGTTGTCTTGTCATGTGGTTTTCTATTGATCTATAGCTGTTTTGGCGTTGCCACAATGGGATGTATTGTAAAGCATGTTATGCTCTATAATATTGTGCCAATAGTTTGAATGAATATGTTTAGCATCATAATGAATTCTGCTGTCCAACATGTCAATCTGTTAAAAACTGTTGCCATGTCTACTCTTATTTTCACTAAGTCTGAGAATCTATTTTCTTCAAAATGCCATGTTGTGTTGATGCTAGCCATGTTACTATGCATAATTAGACTTTGCTACAAGGTGATGAATTGTAGTGCATCATGTCCTCTACCATGTTGTAGATTTTCATGCCATGATATACCCTGTAGCATATAGTTTTATTGTTGCCAATATGCCTTCATGAAAAACTGCTATGCTAAAAACTGTTATTTTCACTAAGTCCTAATCTATTTTATTTTATAGTCATCTTGTGAGCTCATTTCCTATTGATCCATGCTTCTACTCAACTTGCTGCAATGGGATGAATTGTTGTGCATCATATAGACTACATCACCATGTCCTTGTTGTGCATTTTAGGTGGCTGTAGCCATTTGATTTGTGGGTTGCAATATGCTATGTTGCTGTTTTGGGCAGATTATAACTAAAACTTGTGTTGGTTGTTGTGTTTGAATAGTTGCTCCGTTTTGGACATGCCATATATGAAACTTGCTTAGAATTCCATGTAGTTTCATAATATGTTGTTGCATCCATGATTTGGCATGTTTGTGGTTGTTGTTTGCATGCATTTTGCATTCATGATATATTCATCTTGTGTGTGTCATATCTTTTAGGCCGTAGCTCCGTTACAGATGTTCTATATATGTAAATCGACTAGAATGACGAGTAGAATCGCTTTGTCCATTTTATTTCCCTGTTTAATAAATATAAAATATGTATAGTTCAGATCTGGACCAATTTCGAAATTAACATAAGGGTCGTTTCAGAAGTACTATACATAGTTTCCAGCCTCATTTAAAATGCATAGATAGTGTAGTTTCATTATGCTTCACCTCTTGACATGTTAACAACATTTAAACTTGCCATGTAAATAAACGAGAGTGACCTAAAGGATTCGAACATGGAGTTTCGTCAATATGCATCCCGTTGCATATTGAACTTCACTTAATGTGCAGTAATTGATTGTTATGCTTTGCCATGTCTTGCTTAACTAAACCGGACTTGCATCATATTATTTGCGCATCATGTCATGCATATGTTGTGGTGGTTATCATGTGTTGATTGTTGTTTCCGGATTGCTTCTTTTCGTTAGAGTACCGAAAGCGTTCGGAGTGTGAGGATTTATTCGACTATGCCCCGTTTGTCTACTTCAGGGATTCACTCTTCTTCCAAGCGGGATCTCAGGCAAGATGACCATTTCCCTGGATACCACTACTATCATTGCCATGCTAGTTGTCATGTTTCTCTCGCTATGTCTGGCTACCTACCACTTGTTTGTCAAGCCTCCCAAAATGCCATGAAAAGCCTCTAACCCCTCGACACCCCAGCAAACCATTGTTTGGCTATGTTACCGCTTGCTCAGCCCTTCTTATAGCATTGCTAGTTGCAGGTGCAAGTTGTTCCATGTGCAACATGGATTTCCTTTTTGATATATCACAATATTATTGCTATTTAATTTAATGCACATATATACTTTGTAAAAGGTGGAAGGCTTGGCCTTTTGCTCGGTGTTTTGTTCCACTTTTGCCGCCCTAGTTACTTGTGTACCGGTATTATCTTCCATATTGAGCGCTCCAAACATGCTCGGGGTCATTATGGGGACCCCCTTGATTTTCGTCCTGGGATAAAACTCTTCTGGCAAGGCCCAACATTGGTACTACATTTGCCTAATAACTAATAAAATGCATAGGGACCCGCCGGCACCCGCGGATAATTAATCAACAACCCGGGCCAGTGCTCCTCATGAGTGTTGGTCCAACCCAGAGCAACTTATTAGTGCCGCCCGGGGAAACTCGGTGATTGGCGTGGTAACCATCGCTCATCCGTCGTGTCTTGAGAACGAGATACGCGACTCATATCGGGTTCGTCGACACGTCGGGCAGCCTTGCTGGATTTGTTTTACCTTTCTCGAATGTCTTGTGCACGGGATTTCGAGGACACTTCGGGCTATCTCGAGGTTGAGATTTTCCATCGGAATTCCGCGAATACTACGGGTCATCCCGTGGTTGAGGAGTTCCAATGTAGCGTGTGGTTAGTTTGTGATGGTTGAGTTGGAGCACCCCTGCAGGGGTAAATCTTTTCGAGAAGCCGTGCCCATGGTTATGTGGCAACTTGGAAATTTGTTTAACATCCGGTCATAGAAAACTTAAAGTAAACTCAAATAAAATACACTAACCGTGTGCGTAACCGTGACCGTCTCTACTCGTGAGTTCTGAACCTATAGAGAACATGGTGGGGTTATGTTTGACCGTAAGTAGGTGTTTAGGATCACTTAGTGATCATTACTAGTTCACGTCCGTTTATGCGACGATCACTGATAACCCACAAGTGTAGGGGATCGTTTGTAGCCTTTTTCGATAAGTAAGAGTGTCGAACCCAACGATGAGCTAAAGGTAGAACAAATATTCCCTCAAGTTCTATCGACCACCGATACAACTCTACGCACGCTAATGCTTGCTTTACCTAGAACAAGTATGAAACTACTTTGCAGGAATAAAACTAGAAGTACTTTGCAAGATAATAAAGGACATGAAAATAAAAGTTAGGTGATGTTTTAATAAAAGAACAATAAAAGTAAATAACTTAGTAGAAAGCTTTTTGTGCAACGCAAGAGAAAGATTGTCCCTAGGCAATTGAATATAATATGATAGATACTTGTTATATGCAATGAGGGAGAGACATACGCTAACACACCTTCCGTACTTGGATCATATGCACTTATGATTGGAACTCTAGCAAGTATCCGCAACTACCAAAGTTTATAAAGGTAAACCCAACCATAGCATTAAGTATCAAATCCCCTTTACTCCCATACGCAACAACCCACCTACAAGGGTTTGTGCTTCTGTCACTCACGCAACCCACCGTAGGCAAATCATGAACATATTGGGACACCCTATAGCGGGGATCCCTCATGTTTGTGCGACACGGAGGGCACCATAGGACAGCACCATATCAACATACAGCTCACATCCATAACATCATACCACAATTAACCCATAGGACAAAAGAGATCTACTCAAACATCATAGGATAGCTAAATATCATTGGGAAATAATATATGGAGTTGAGCACCATGTTTAAGTAGAGATTACAGTGGGGGAAGAGAGGTGTTACACCACTGCATAGAGGGGGAGAGAGTTGGTGTTGACGGTGACGAAGTTGTTGTTGTAGATCGCCGTCACGATGATTGCCCTGGCGGCGTTCCGGCGCCACCGAGGGATCGGGGGAGAGAGCCCTCTCCTTCTTCTTCTTCCTTGGCCTCCCCCCTAGATGGGAGGAGAGTTCCCCCTCTGGTCCATGGCCGCCATGGCGGCGGAGGGGCAATAGCCCCTCCGAGATTGGATCACCCTCTCTGTTCTCTTCTGTTTCCCGTTCCTGTTTTCTTGCTGAAAACCGTTTCTTATATTCCCGGAGATCCGTAACTACGATTGCGCATCGATTTTAACACGATTTTTTTCCAAAAATTAGCTTCCTTGCGCCCGAAGGAGAGCTCCAACCGACTTACGAGGTGACCAGAACCCACCATGGCGCGCCTGGGCCCTGGGGCGCACCCTGCTGTCTTGTGGGGGCTGTGGGCCTCCTTTTGCGTTGATTCCACTTCTCAAAATTCACAAACATTCCAAAAAAATTCACCGTAAATTTTTATCGCGTTTGGACTTCGTTTGATATGGAATTTCTGCAAAACAATAAACACACAAAAAACAGGAACTGGCACTAGACACTGGATCAATAGGTTAGTCCAATAAATCATATAAATTGTTGCCAAAAGTATGTGAAAGTTGTATAATATTGGCATGAAACAATCAAAAATTATAGATACGACGGAGACATATCAGTATCCCCAAGCTTAATTCCCGCTCGTCCTCGAGTAGGTAAATGATAAAAAAGATAATTTTTGATGTGGAATGCTACCTAGCATAATCTTGATCATATATCTAATCATGGCATGAATACTAAGACACAAGGGATTCAAAGCAATAGTCTAGTTTTGACATAAAGACATTAATACTTAGGCACCCCAACAAACAATCATGTCTTTCAAAATATCAAGGCTAAAGAACGCTATCCCTACAAAATCATATAGCGTTGTCATGCTCTGTCTTCTTAACACAAAGTATAAATCATGTACTACCCTGGTGTCAGCCAAGCAATTGGTTCATACTTTTGAACGCGCTTCAGCATTTTCAACTCTCACGCAATACATGAGTGTAAGCCATGGATATAGTACTATGGGTGGAATAGAATGCGGTGGCAGACATTAATATAGAGAAGACAAAAAGAAAGATAGTCTCACATCGAAGCGGCTAATCAACGGGCTATGGAGATGCCCATCAATTGATATCAATGTGAGGAGTAGGGATTGCCATGCAACGGATGCACTAAGAGTTATAAGTGTATGAAAGCTCAATATGAAAACTAAGTGGGTGTGCATCTAACTCTATAATGAAAAATTCCCACTAGTATATGAAAGTGACAACATAGGAGACTCTCTATATGGAAAACATGGTGCTACTTTGAAGCACAAGTGTGGAATAAGCATGCCCCTTCTCTCTTTGTCTCTCTTTTTTTTTCTCTATTTTTCTTTTCCTTTTTTTTCTTTTTTTTCTTTGTCCGGAGCCTCATCCCGACTTGTGGGGGAATCATAGTTTCCATCATCCTTTCCTCACTAGGACATGCTCTAATAATGAATAATGATGATCATCACACTTCTATTTACTTACAACTCAATATTACGGAAGCGGTGGAAGTTACATGGCAATATATCTCGGAATGGCTATTGAAATGCCACAATAGGTAGGTATGGTGCCTGTTTTGAGGAAGATATAATAAGGCTTATGTGTGATAGAGCGTATCATATCACGGGGTTTGGATGCACCGGCGAAGTTTGCACCGACTCTCGAGGTGAGAAAGGGCAATGCACGGTACCGTAGAAGCTAGCAAATTGCAGAATGGTAAGAGTGCGTATAATCCATGGACTCACATTAGTCATAAAGAACTCACATAATTATTGCAAAAGTTTATTAGCCCTCGAAGCAAAGTATTACTACGCATTCTCCTAGGGGGGAGGTTGGTAGGAATTAACCATCGCGCGCCCCCGACCTTCACACAAAGATAGACAATCAAGGATAAATTGTGCTCCAACTTCCTAGCATAACGGGAGAATATACGTGCATGTTTCGGGAATCACAAACCTTAACACCAATATCTTACTAAACACGATCATCCACTAGTACCTCCCACATATTATCATCTATATATCGCAAAACTATTGCAAGGAATCAAACATTTCATATTCATTGATCCATAAGTTTTATGTAGGATTTTATGACTAACCATGTGAATGACCAATTCCTGTTGAATCTCTAAATAGATATAAGTGAAGCAAGAGAGTTTAATTATTTCTACAAAATACCATGCTCTAATAAATGTAAGTGAAGAAAAAAGAGCATTCTACGAATAATGGTTTTCTATGTGAAGAGAAACAGGCAATCCAAACTTCAAATGATATAAGTGAAGCACATGAAGCATTCTATAAAAGCCATACTCAAAAGATATAAGTGAAGTGCAATGAGCATTCTATAAATAAACTAGGGACTATCTCATACCAGCATGGTGCATACAAGAAAAGTGAAAACTAAACAAAAAAGACGCTCCAAGATTTACACATATCACATGAACGAAACGAAAACGAAAACATATTGATACTTGTTGAAGAAAGATGGGATGCCTTCCAGGGCATCCCCAAGCTTAAATGCTCGATTCTCCTTGGATATTTACTTGGGGTGCCTAGGGAATCTCCAAGCTTGAACTCTTGCCTCTCCTCCTTCTCCTAATATCGAGACCTCCTCGATCTTTGAACACTTCATCCACACAAAACTTAACAGAAAACTGGTGAGATCCGTTAGTATAATAAAGCAAATTGCTACTTTAAGTACTGTTGCAAACCCATTCATATTTTATATTTGCATTATCCCTGCTGTATTATAACTTTTCTATGGCTTACACCACCGATAAATCGATAGTTTCATCAAAACAAGCAAAACAATGCATCAAAAACAGAATCTGTCTTAAACAGGACAGTCTGTAGTAATCTGAACTTTGACCATACTTCTGTAACTCCACAAATTCTGAAAAATTAGGAAGAAATAATTTTTTATAGCAATACTGTGTAAAAATTTCAAAAACTTTCCACGTTCCAGTAAAATATGAAAATTCAAACACTACAGCAGAAGTTTCTGTTTTTACACCGCACATGCCAACAAGCAATCTATCATCCTAAAGGAAAATCTTGGCACATTTTTTTTATAATACAATGGATTTGTACAAGGGGATAATTATTTTTGTTGGAAAATTTTCCGTGATTCAATATTCACAAAGTTTCCATGGGCATGAACAAAAGTTCAAGGCTAGCCCCCACTTCAACGATGCTCATCATCTCTCTCACTTTCAACTTTCCTTTTGTGAAGTTTCAGGTTCCCCTCTATATTTTTTGTTTTTAAACTTTATAAAATCACACAAAAGAAATAAATGACTCTCTAAAACTTCCAGGTTGTCTCCCTGGCAGCACTTTCTTTAAAGCCATTAAGCTAGTATAAAGTGCTCAAGTAATGGATCCACCCGGATCCCAAGGTATATCAAAGCCAATTTTAATTAACAATGATTTGTAATTTAGTAGTGAGCACAAAGTGATATATATCATGTGACAACAAAGTCTAACTCTCTTCCTATGCATCGGCATGTCATAAAAGAACAATTCATGCACATCAAGTAAAGGCCAATGCATAGTATCAACAGTTTCTTGCAATTTTATCGTATTGGAAACATAAAGAGGTGGAGATGTAGTTCCTCTGTCATAATAATTGCAAGTAGGAGCAGCAAACACATGCATATTATATTCATTAAAATCATCATGTGTAGTAGCAAAACGCAACCCATCAATATAATCCTTAATAAGAGCAAACTTCTCCGATATAGTGTAGTTGGGAGAATTCAAAAAGATAATAGGACTATCATGTGTGGGTGCAATAGCAACAATTTCATTCTTAACATAAGGAACTATAGCAAGTTCATCTCCATAAGAATAATTCATATTGGCATCTTGGTCACAAGCATAGTAAGCATCAAGTTCATCAAAAAGGGATATTTCAAAAGAATCCACGGGATCATAGAATTTATCATAGCATTCATCCTTCGGTATGGGCGAAGGGAAATTAAACAATGTATGAGTTGAAGAGTTACTCTCATTAGAAGGTGGTCACGGGTAGCTAATCCGCTCTTCCTCCTTTTGTTCTTCGCTCTCCTCCTCATCTTTTTCATCTAATGAGCTCACAGTTTCAGCAATTTCTTCTTCCATAGATTCCTGCAAAATATTAGTCTCTTCCAAGGCAGCGATCATTCTTTCAATAAATTCAATAATATCATAATTGTATTCATAGTTATCATAGCAATATTGAAGTATGGATAATTTTTCAGATTCGTAAGGAACATCATCATCATACTTTTCAAGCAAAGAAGAAATTCCATAAGCTCCTTTAAAAGCAACAAATTCTTCTATTCGTTCCACATCATAGTAATCATAAATACCTTTATCATAAGAAGCCAAGGTTTCATTATCGTTAAATTTACATTGAAAGGGAAGGTGTGGAGCCTCTATCTTAGAGAAACAAGTAAAGTCACATCTCAAGCATGCATCCCAAGCAAACCATTGCAATATTCTAATTTGATCCCATAAGTGTTTCCCTTTTTTAGACAAGCGATAATCCCTAAAGTACTTACGTTGATCCAACGTGTATCCCATTATAAAGTTTAATGATGATTTCTCAAGATTATCAAAGGAGTAATTAACACGTCCCACATAACTAGCATCGAGGGTTTTAGGAGGTTCCCCATCTCCATGAGTAGCAAGTACCACTATTTTTTTGGTGTTTCGTGTTCCATATCCATAACTAAAGATATAAAACAACTAATAACAGAAAATAAAAATTACTTAGTGATAAAGCAAACAAGCACACACGAGAATATTCACCCCACGCTATTTCTCCCCGGCAACGGCGCCAGAAAAAGGTCATGATAACCCACAAGTGTAGGGGATCGTTTGTAGACTTTTTCGATAAGTAAGAGTGTCGAACCCAACGAGGAGCTAAAGGTGGAACAAATATTCCCTCAAGTTCTATTGACCACTGATACAACTCTACGCACGCTAATGGTTGCTTTACCTAGAACAAGTATGAAACTACTTTGCGGGAATAAAACTAGAAGTACTTTACAAGATAATAAAGGACGTGGAAATAAAAGTTAGGTGCTGTTTTAATAAAAGAACAATAAAAGTAAATAGCTTAGTAGAAAGCTTTTTGTGTAATGCAAGAGGAAGATTGTCCCTAGGCAATTGAATATAATATGATAGATACTTGTTATATGCAATGAGGGAGAGGCATACGCTAACACACCTTCCGGACTTGGATCATAAGCACTTATGATTGGAACTCTAGCAAGCATCCGCAACTACCAAAGTTCATTAAGGTAAAACCTAGCCATAGCATTAAGTATCAAGTCCCCTTTACTCCCATACGCAACAACCCACCTACTCGGGTTTGTGCTTTTGTCACTCACGCAACCCACCATAGGCAAATCATGAACATATTGCAACACCCTACATCAGGGATCCCTCACTGTCGTGGTTTTATCAACCCGGCAATGTCCTCGTAAAAGGACTTAGGTGTGAGGCGATCGCCGCTTGGTGACAACTCGAAGGGGTTGAACGAGAGAGAGAGTTGGGTTTACCCAGGTTCGGCCCCTCCGATGGAGGTAATAGCCTATGTCCTGCTTTGTGTGTATTTGATGGATATATCTCGATTACAAGGGTGCAGAATCGCTAACCTAGCTCTTGAGAGGTTGTAACTTAAGTCTTCCGGTCCTAGGGGCCTACCTTTATATACAGGTCAAGCCCTAGGGATTACAATAGAGTCCGGGTCATATCGTGTCCCGTAACCTACAATGTCTGTAACTTGTCTTGCGCCTTTAGGGAAATCCGACCGGCGTCTTCAGCTTCGTGGGCCTTGAGCCGCCATCTTCAAGTGTTGGGCCGCCTGGCGACTCTAGTCAGCCACCGCCTCACTTGCCTCGTCTTCATGACACGGCCCATCTTGAACTTGGTCATAAAGCTGTCAATATGTTAACCCGGCCCAGTAGGGTGAGTTATACCCTGGAGTTATATCCCCGACATTAGGCCCCAGATTGGTTTGAATCCATTCATCTCAATTTCTCTTTTCTTCCTTTGGCGGCTGATCATTGGACTTGTACCTTCCATGAATCTCATAACGCCGGCTTGTAATACTTCCATACTTGTCATTTCTCCAGCGTTCACTTATTGTGACATCATCTTTCGTCAATCCGGAAAAACAATAATGACATCATGGCGAATCTGGTCATATCTGTTTATCCCGAAAATTGAGGCATTTTTGTTTCCCGAAAATTACTGCATTCCCTCGATTGTCGCGCCTGTCAGTTGCCTCTTCGAGCTCCTTCCCTTCAAATATTTACCAAAGGGTCCCTGATCCACTTTCCACTTCGCCTCTTTGCTTCTTCTTCCTCCTTGAGTCCGAAGACTCCTCGTGCTACTGCCGTGGTTTCCTCATCTCCGGCAATCACTCTCAAGGTTGTTACGGTATTTCTTCCTCGCCAGTCAAACCTCCGCACGCTTCCACCGCCGCTGGTGATCACTCACGTAAGTCATTTTCTTCTGACCTAGATCTATTGCAACATACTGAAGTTCTTGAGTTCTTGGGTAGTTTTTCTCCTGTTCATCACCATCGTTAGTTTTGTGAGCAGATCCCGCAAGCGCAATCACAAAAGTAAAATGGTAGAAATACCGATTCCGTTTCGTGTATGTCATGCTTTAATCCTCCTCAGCATTAGATGAGCTGTACTACCATTGCTTCTCTGCTCCTCTGCTAGGACTAATAAATACCTCGCTTTTTTGAGATATTCTTAGATCCAAAATTATTGCTGTTCCGGGAGAAACTTGTTTGTCTTACACTTAGCAAAACTTTAGAAATGTTTGATTCTTAGCATGAGTTGCCCTTACTCCTGCAGGCTCAATAGTTGTAACTCGCCATGCGTCAAGCTACAGTATTAAGGCTCCAGCTCTTTATAAGGCAGCCTTTCCATTGCAGATAATTAGATCATTTTATTTGAACCATTTACTTAAGCCGCACTCCTTTTGCTTTATCCAGGCGACTCATTATGTCGGAGTCCAAAGCCTGCAACTGGGTGGCTACTCAAGTTTCTGAGGTCATCTTGAAAGATTATGAGGAACATGGGTTTCTGCCGCCTCAAAATGTGGTTGGCTGGCGGGTCGTCCTTGGATAGGAAATCCCAAACCCGGAGGAGGGAGAAGTGGTGATATTCTTGGATCACCTTCAGAGGTTTTTTTTCACCTCCTGGGTCAAAATTCTTTCGAGACGTCTTACACTTCTTCCATCTTCATCCTCAAGCCCTGGGTCCTAACTCCATATCGAACCTTTGCCAGTTCCAAGTATTTTGCGAGGTGTATCTGCAAACGGAACCCACCGTCTCCCTCTTCAGGGAATTCTTCTATTTGAACTGGCAGACGGAGTGTGCGGACGCTCCCGGCTTAGAACTTGGCGGGGTTTCAACCCAGAGGCGGAAAGACGTCCTTTTTCCTGCTGCCACCCTACCAAGCCATCCCAAGGGGTGGAACAAGACTTGGTTTTATTGTCGGAATACCGCCCCTGCTGCCGAAAATCCCTTGCCGGGTTATAGACCCAACCGCCTCCCCATGGATTTTGAACTTCCTGGTTGGGCTCCTCAAGAGGAGCGTTCTCAACACGCCCATGTTTATCCGAAGTTGAGGGCTCTGCTAGCCAACGGGCTGACTGGAGTCGACTTAACCTGGTGTTGGGTATCTTGGAGGATTCTACCGTTAAGTCTTCGCAATGACTTAATGTGTGCTTACTCTGGCGACTTGGATGACGCCCAACGGTACAACAACTTTTCCTTGGAGGCCGGCGAAATAAACCGGATCGTGAAGAAGCTGCTGGGTGAAAACCAAGAAACTTGCAGCAAGGACGGGTTAAAAGCTTTCTACGCCCTTAACCCGGCTCCTTCGATATAAAACTTTTAATATCCTAATCCGGTTTTTCGAACAAACTTTGAGCTTTTTGCCTGCTTGCTCTAATTGTTTAATTTTGCAGGCTACATCTCCTTTCTGGAGTAGCAAACGCGGCAAGACTACGACTAACAAGCCCAAAGCCACCCCAAGTAAAAAGAAGAATAAAGCGGCTGTAGAAGGGTCGTCTCACATGGATGAAGCAGCTGCCACTGATACTCGATTAGAGGTAAATTTAATCTTTTGTTTGTATTTCATTGAATCTATCTGACGCCTCTTCTTCTTAGGGCGACGTCGAAACAAGCCGTGCAGGCGATGTTGAGGTAATTTCCGTCTCTTCTGACTCGGAACCTTTGCCCCCGTTGAAAACAAGGCGAGTTGTTTGGAAGGTAGGCTTCTCTCACCCGGACGCTCATCTGGATCCTCACTTTGTTTTGAAGAAAACTCAGCACCAGTCTAGGCGTCATACCCGAAGTGGGAGTGGTGATCTTGTTGAGGGTTTACCTGATAAATCTGCCGCCCGAAAAAGACCAGCCAAGGTATTTAACACTCCAATCTTCCAAGGAAGTTTTGACTTGATGTTTCAAACTTTAATTCCTATGCCTTGGTTTATCAGGAGTCGCCACCTTCGTCGGACGACTCAACTGCATCCAAACTGTCACCCTTTGTTATCAATCCTGGGTAATTCCCTTTTGTTATTTTGCCTGTTTGAGTAGACGATTGTCTCTACCCATGTTTTATACTAGATTCTTCATTCTGTAGGGCCAAGGCGAAGAAAAGGAAAACTGACGGGTCTTCTATTAACCCAGAGGTCCTTGAGCTGGAGATTTCTGATCTGGCGGCTCCTGAGACTCGTGTTGACCAATCTGAAGACCCTCCTGAAGTCCAAAATGACTTACCTCCTTCGTCTGAACCAGCAAGTACTGATGCAGTAACTGTTGAAGCTACACTAGCAGTCAACCTTAACCCTGTCGGCGTTCTGGATACCAGGGTACCCAGACTTGCCTGCCTGCGGCCCCAGGCGTGGCCCACCCCGACGACCAAGTACGGCCCGGCGCGGCCTCACCCGACACAAGGCCCACGCGAGACCCCCGGGCTTGCGAGGGAAACAACACCACGACCCGCGGGGAGGTAGGCCTCCCCAGACCCCCTCTTGAGCGGCGGAGACTTCTATGCAACACGCGACGTCAGGAGGCCAAGGATGACGCCAGCCAGGCCAGGCGGGCGCCAGTACGCCAGAAGGGACATTTTCCCCTTTGGTGCAAAGGAGACAAGGATGAGTGCAGGCTCCCAAAGCACCCCCAAAGGTTTCCCTTCTGGTGCAACATGACCAAGACCCCAAGCCCCGCAGGACGGACGTCATCACCGAGCCTACCGCTGCATCACCGTTGACCACTTTGCAGGCGAAGACCACCTTTCATCAGGATAGGGTGTACCTCTTGTCCCCCTTCAAATTTGGCCGTTGTGGGATCCCTTCCCGCCATTGCGATAAGGGAAGAGGACCTGGGCCGCTATAAATAGAGGCCAGGCAGCTCGGTGGAGGGGACGACGAAGCAATCACTCCGCAACACACCACTGTACTAGTTCGTCCACCCACCTCCTCGTGAGGCAATCCACCAAAGGCAGGAGTAGGGTTTTACGCTTCACAGCGGCCCGAACCTGGGTATACTCTTGTGTGCCATTGTCTTCCTCGCCATCGAGCGGGGTTATCATGTTTTGGGCGTTGTGGGGGTGAAGCTGTTGGGGAATCTTCGCACACGCCCCTGGGTTCGAACTTAGGGTTTTGCGGAGCCCGAAATCCGACATTTGGCGCGCCAGGTAGGGGGCATGTCGGTGTCTTTAGCAAGCTTCGCTTCTTCTCTGCCCCGTCGTGCAGATGGCCAACGCCCGACAGGCTCCTTCCGGCCTTGGAGGGCCCACCTCCGCCAACCTCGCCACTGCCACCCAAGACCCGCGCCATGGCAGCACATTGCCGGGCGGTCGTTACCAGGCCACCAGCGTCGTTTCCACCACTGACGCCGCTCGTGTCGGCTGGGCGCAAGGTGGACGAGCGGCGCCCATGGGTCCGACATCGCGCTGCACCCACGTAGGAGACCTCAACGCGCATGACTCACTCCTGATGGCGAGTGAGATGCTTCGCCACCGCCCTACGCACGGGGTCTTCGACGCCTGGGCCGACCACTTCACCGAGCTGGTCGCCGTCGCAAGGAGGGCCTGGGTCCCTCACCTACCTTCGCGACCACCGGCGCTGGGGGCTGGGGGCTCGCTCGCTGTGCCCGTCGCCTCGCCTACGAGCGGCGCGCCCGCTCCCAACCCGGACGAGCCCGAGCAGGGCCCGCCGGACGCCGTGCTTCTTCTCATTCGGATCCCGGTGATAGGCTTTGGGGCGTCGCCTGGCCACGTCAGTGGCACCTTTGAGGAAGGCGACGGGGCGCTGCACGCGCACCCCAGCGCGCGCGCCCATGCCCAACTGGATCATCAACAGCCTGGCTTGTCCCGGTGGGAGCACGCCAACCAGCGCAGGGAACAGGCGGCTCAGGCTTCTGGCCAGGCAGGTAACCATAATGGAGGTGCAATGGAGAATCAGGGAGGCAGCTCACGGCAAGAAACGCGCGGCCCACCCAACGGCGGTGGCAGAGCCAGGCAACTTCGGGCAGAGGCCCGTCGCAGGAGGGTCTGTGGCCCGCGTGCCCAGGATGGTGTCATCCCGCCACCCGGGGAGACTACCCTTGGAGTGCGCGGGGGCGACTCAGGAGGGGGCCAAAGCCTCTATACGGAGCCCTACGTTCCGAGCTACGTCATACCTGCGGAGGGCATGTAGGATCAGGTGCCCTCTATGGATGCCGGCACCCTCCCAGGATAAGGAGGTGCCCCGAGCGCTCTCCCCAAGCCGGGCATGGACTTTCACGGAGAGGGCACCATGTCAGGCTTATGAGAGCGAGGAAAAGGGGGGAGCGTCCCGGGAAGCGCGGGGGCGCGACGCAGCCGCCGCCCCCACGAGCAAGAAGCGCACAGCCGAACCCAGGGCCTCAGGGACGACCGCCTGGGGAATCGGCAGGGTGCAAGCAACGCGGGCCACCTGCGGCAACGGGGGCCGGAGCGACCCTCGGGAGGCGGGGCCTCATGAGGCCCGCAAGCCGGGGTCCGGCCAGCGCCGCGACACTTCACGGGGTGGCTTCACCGACACAACACCTCTGCAGCTGCGCTGGGTGCATTGCGCTCATGTTTGGGCCGCGGGAGCGCAATCCCGCGGCTCCGCGGGGAGCAATGCACACAGGTTTGGGCTGTAGAGGTGCGCAACCGCGCAGTAATGCGTGGGATGGCTCCAAACTGAGTTGGGAGCACCTAGGCCGAGCGCCTGGGGGCTTGCCCAGCTATCTTCGGCCGTGACACTCTCACGTAATAATGAGTGGGCTGTATACGCCCGGAGCCCCCCGAGGACGCGGAGGGGTTCCATTCCGCGCCCAAGTGGAAGCCCCATGCTCCGCGCTGGCGAACAACACTGCCCTCCAATGGCTATGCCCATGCAACGTGGATGCCCTACGCTCCGCGCTGGGGGAAGACGAAGGCGAAGACTAGCCTAGGCGCCGGACACGGCTGTTGCTTGCTTCTTTTTGTGTTCGTATTGCCACTTTTTGAAATGAAGTTGAAGATTTCGCAAATCTATTTGAAAAGGGGCGCGAACTTTTCTCTCTTCGCGATTCCTCTTTCTGGTCTTGAAGTCTTTCCTTTTTTTTTTGGATTGACACCTTGCCAAGCACGGCTTGCACACTTTGGCCCCTCCTCGTGGCCTCTCGGAGCAGGCCGCCAAGGGCCTGTCGCCTTGGGGGCACTCATCACTTAAAACGGTCGACCCCCGCTCGGGGGCTCCAGCCACGGCCCGGCATGACATCACGGAACCTCGGGAGGCTCAGGCACCTCCCGAGGAGGTAGCCTGCGGAAAGGTAAGGAAGTCGCTTGAGCGTCAAGGGGGACTCCTAAGCAACGCGCCTCAGGAGCCTCACCGATCGCGCAGCTCCGCGCCCCTTGGTCTCGTCCTGGTGATCCGGACGCCCCAATTGTGGCCGAGGCCTCGCTTCCTTTGGTCTCGTCCGGTGATCCGGACACCCCATTGGCGGTCAAGGTCTGCTCGAGATCGGGCCCTGCCGATGCAGAGCGCCACTTGAGCGTTAAAGGGGGGGTTCCCAGGCAGTACGTCTCGAGAACCTCACCGATCGTGTAGCTCCGCGCCCCTTGGTCCCGTCCTAGTGATCCGGACGCTGCAATTGTGGCCGAGGCCTTGCCCCCTTGGTTTTGTCCTGGTGATCTGGACGTCCCAACGGTGGTCGAGGTCTGCTCAGGATCGGGCCCCGTCGACGCAGAGTGCAGAAAGGGCTCCCGAACCACCCAGAAGCAAGGAAGAAGCTCTCCCAGGCGGGATCCTCGACCTCCCTGGACGCTCCGCCTACGCTTCGCTACGCTCGAGCCCGTCGCGACCCAATGAGCTAAGTACACACACCTAACGAGTGCAGAACCTTCTAATCAGTTAATGGCCCCAATACCGGGCAGGAGGCATGAGCGCTAACGTGAAAATGCAGGCACTGCGGTCCGCTATGTGACCCCATCGGGATTCTTGTGGTTCCGGGAGCAAGGGAGAGCAGCGCAAGGGAAGGAGTCCGGCCACTCTAGGCGGCGGGGCTAAGGGTCTGTCCTCGGGGGCGACACGCTCCCCCTCAGGAGGGCCCGCCCCGCGAGGATCCGACCGGACACCGGTGCCGGTCTTAGCGCAATACCCTAGCGGACTTCTCAAGGGGCGCCGCGGTGCATCGGCGATAACGCAAGGCCCCGCAGGAGAGGCGGGGACGCGCCACACAAAACAAACGATCAACAACTCAAAAAAGGGGAGGAACATGAAGGTAAAAACGCAAAAGTTAACGCCCCCAGGGGCCAGGTGTTGCTTGACATGACAGGAGCTGGGAAGAGAAAACAGGGGAGGACTAGGCGGAGGAGCCGCTGTCGCCGTCCGGGCTGTCGCCCCCCGCGGCGCTGGAGTCGTCGCCCTCGTCAGGGAGGGGCTCCTGGATGAACCACTCCACCAAGGACTCCACATGCGGGCACGTCTCGTCCCTGAGAGGCCTCTGGAGCTCCTCGGGCACTGGCTCCATGACGCGGAGAAGGTCGAGCTCGGGGACGAAGCGGTGAAGGTTGGAGAAGACGCGTGTCAGCACGAGGTCCAGGAGGTCGCGTGCACTTGACACATTGTCCTCGTCAACCCGGGAGACGCCGGTCTCCAGCGCCCGCACCACCTTGTCGAAGAAGTTGAGGTAGCCCCCATCGCCGTGCGCGCATGGCAGCGCAGGGGCCTCCCCGACGAACCGGCTCACTGCGCCGACAGCGCGGAGGGCGACGTCCCGATACTGCTTGGCGCGCTGCGCCTCCAGCATCTTCGCGTGGGCCGCCTCGTCCTGGGCGACCTGCACGGCGTCGACGGCCCCCTGGACCTGGGTCTGGAGCGACGCCAGCTCCGCCCGAGCCTCCGCCTCGCCCCTGAGCGCGGCTTGGAGGGCGGCCTCGGCGTCCGTGAGCTGGACCCTCAGCGCATCAGCCTCCCCCTGGACTTCCTCGAGCCTGCGCCTCTTGGGCGCGGGTGCCCTGGGAGGAGGGAATGATCAAGACCGGCGCGGCAGACGCGATTATAAGAGAAGGAAGCGGGAGACAAGGAACTTACTCATCGAGGATGGCCCAGCGCCGGCGGACTCGGGCAGGCCTTGAGGGCCCCCCACCGCTGCCTCCGGGGGCCGTCGGTGAAGCCGGGGGCTCTGAACGCTTCCCCACGCCTGCCGAGTTTCCACTGAATGCCATGGGAGAGCAAAGGAAAGGAGGAAGACGAGGAAGATAACTTGGAAGGAAAATAAGCGAGAGGGAGCGACAAGATGGCAAGGCCCTCCGAGCGGGGCGAGTTTATAGGCGCAACCGCTGCGCGCGGGGCGACGTGGGAAGTGGATTCGCCAGGCACCTTGAGCGGCGCGTGCCAGACTCGACTGGCATGCTCTCCTGCCTCACGTCGCTTCCCCTGCCCCCGTCGGGTCACGTCCGCATGGCCCAAGGCGGGAGAGGACGCAAGGGGTCAACAACATTCAAAGAAGGATAATGATGGCCAAGGAGGTGCACACGCCAGGCGTCAGCTCGACCCAGGGTGGTTCCCGACGTCTTCGGGGAGCCGAGACGCTCACGTCTCGTGGTGCGCCATGCGTCGAGTCAGACCCACAGGCGATTGGGGCCCACGACGCTCCGGCCCATCCACTGTGGCTTCGCCCCGAAGCTAGCTCGAGTGCGCCTCGGGCCCGGGGTCTACTGTCGGCGTTCTGGATACCAGGGTACCCAGACTTGCCTGCCTGCGGCCCCAGGCGTGGCCCACCCCGACGACAAAGTACGGCCCGGCGCGGCCTCACCCAACACAAGGCCCACGCGAGACCCCCGGGCTCACGAGGGAAACAGCGCCATGACCCGCGGGGAGGTAGGCCTCCCAGGCCCCCTCCTGAGTGACGGAGACTTCTATGCAACACGCGACCTCAGGAGGCCAAGGGTGACGCCAGCCAGGCCAAGCGGGCGCCAGTACGCCAGAGGGGACAGTTTCCCCTTTGGTGCAAAGGAGACAAGGATGAGCGCAGGCTCCCAAAGCACCCCCCAAAGGTTTCCCTTCTGGTGCAACAAGACCAAGACCCCAAGCCCCGCAGGACGGACGTCATCACCGAGCCCACCACTGCATCACCATCGACCACTTTGTAGGCGAAGACCACCTTTCGTCAGGATAGGGTGTACTTCTTGTCCCCCTTCAAATTTGGCCGTTGTGGGATCCCTTCTCGCCATTGCGTGTGGGGACCCCGACTCATAAGTCGTGATCACCGAATGCACGTGTACAGTGATCCCAGAGATGAATGCTCACTGAACACACAGAAGCTGAATAACAAGAGTCTTACATCCACATTTAGCGTCTTACACAAATAAATACCATGAAGGTCAAGTCTTACATAGATAGGGCCACAAGGGCCAAACACTTAAACATAACAAGCAGTGGAAAGTCTTGATCGAAAGTGTGAACCCATGCCATCTGCCTTAAACCTACAGGCATTCTGACTGGGAAGCGTCCTAGTTCGCATGTTCGTCACCAACGAACTCTTCGCCATATTCCTGCTCTTCCATGCCTGGCCAATTAAATAACCAGTGGCAAGCCAATGAGTACTTTGAATGTACTCACAAGCAACCCAAGTTGTGGAACAAGGTATAACAATGCATTATATAGCACTAAGTAGGTAAGTTTTGCAGAAAGCTGAATTTAAGTGCAATGATATGATCAAGTAACCTTGAGTAAGCATGCATCAACTGTTGACAGGTATTCATGTGAACAAGTCTCTGCTATCATCATAAGCAGGGGTTGATCATCTCATGTTCATCATCATGCCAAGTCTTCGGACTTAGCTCAAGTATCACCTTTGTGTCTTTCACTCTTACACACACACACACCAAGTTTATGAAAAACCTCAGACGTAGTTTAAGCAGGACCTCCAACTGTCCATGACCGTGGACACGGCTATTCGAATAGTTTGACACTCTACAGAGGTTGCACGCTTTACCCACAAGACTCGGGGAACTTCCGTGTCATCCACGGCTCACGGTATATTGCATACCCGAGGTAAGCACCCGAACAATGCCTTTCCCCTAGCGATACTAAACAAAGAGTCCACTCGTTGGTCCGTGTCTTCATGATGTACAAACACGAGCCTTGCTCTACACAGTACCATCCATGAAGGAACACAAAGGTGTGCCCGGTGCCTGTAAAGACAGCGCATGGTCGCCCTTCCAGACACGACCCCGTATCGAGAGTGACCACGCCACTCCCGCCACTAGTAATGCGGGATCTATGCTAGTACCCACCAAGGTAATTAACAAAGCCCCGTCCCATAAGGGGTATCGTGGTCGTACATGTAAGGTTGGGACGGTCAGCAAATCTTAAATCTCTCCGTTTTCAAAAACACACACACAACTTGCTCCGGTACACCACTTCTTTATCAAGTGGTTACATAGCTCATCATCATTTCCCTCGGGCATTAGTGGCACCCGATGGGGTTTTCGAAAAGTCTTTGAAACCATTTTTGTTTCCATCACCATGCATATTCCCGCCCCCCACTTGCATAGCACTACTAGCAACCTAACTACACCCACCCGCACAACCCTCATAAGAAGGTAGGGTCATGCACGATGCAAGTATCAACAAGAAAGTATCGGAGGCATCCCACCGAAGTAGGTGAAACACCACATCATAATCAATTCATTGAAACAACAAGTGCTATATGTCATGCATGAAAAAGTTTCTTATCATGGTCAAAGGGATGCTTGCCTGGCTCAACAAAGTCTTCGGGGTCTTCAAAGTCTTCGTGTCCAATCCCTTCGTCAACAACGCAATCTATCGTCACGGAATAAACGGGCAAAAATAAGCATCACAACAAAACATAGCTCAAAAGCCACTTTAAAAATGTTACCCTACTCTGATAAATACTACAAGCTATTCTAAAAATGTTTGTCTAAGGTTTTGTTGTGAAAAACATTTTAAAAACTATTTAAATAGAGGCTAAAAATATTAAAAACTAGATTTTAATTAAAGTCACTGTTTAAAACATTTACACAAAAATGCACAAGTGGCACTGTTAAATTCTACAGATTATTCTAAGATTTATGGTGGAAAAATATTGGGCATTGGATTTTTATTTGGAGCTGTGGGATTTTTGGAAAACCCCACAGAAAAGGAAAAACAAAGGGGCACTGTGCCCTGGGCCAGATCTGGCCGCAACTGGGCTGACCTAGAGCAATCCAGCCCCAGGCGAACCGGGCGTCCGCGCCGCGCCAGGTTTAAACCTGACGGGTGGGCCCCGCGGGGCTTGAGAGAGAGACGCGGGAGGGGAGCGAGAGGCAGACGACCTGGCCCCACTGGCAGGTCGTCGTCTACCTCTGCCCAGGGACCGGCGGTGCTCACCGGCGGCGAAGGAAGGCACGACGAGGTGAGGCGAGCACGGGAATGAGCTCAGGAGGCTGCCGTCGTTCGGGAGGTGCCGGAGATGGTCGACGGGGAGGCCCTGGTCACCGGCGACGAGGTCCCGTGGCGGAGAAGCTTCGGGAGGAGGTCGCCGGGGCCGTCCCGTGCTGCAAAATGGATGGGGAAGAGGGGGGAACGCATCAGTGGGGTGAGGGAAGAGCAACTGAAGAAGAAGGGGGACCAGAGGGGCGCCTCACCTCGAGATCGATGGCGGCCCGAGGCGGCGGCGCCGAGCTCGATCCCGAGCACAGAGAGAGGGAGAGGAGCAGGGGCTTGTCAGGGCGTCGATTAGGTGAGGGAGGGGGCCAAAGGAGAGGAGAGGGGCTCGGGGGAGTCCCTCTTATAGGGGAGGAGCGGTCCACCGAGCTCGGGTGCGCCGGCGAGCTCGGGGCCGAGGCCAGGGGTCACGGGAGGAGGCGAGGACGTGTCTTTGGCGTTGCTGGGGCACGTCCACGACCAGGGGGAGAGAGAGAAGGGGCGGGGATGCGCGCGCGTGTGAGCCCCGTGGTTGGCCGAGCTGGGCGGCGCCGGGCGCGCGTGCGGGAGGTCGTCAGAGAGAGAATGAGGAGGGGGCCGACCGCTTGGAGGGACGCGGACGTCGAGGGGAATCCAGGGGACAAGTCCCCGCATTCCCAGGTGGTCGGGAAGCTCGAGATGGGTGCGGCTATAGTGCGGGAGCGCACTGTAGCGCGCTCCAGAGCGTGCATATGGCCGGCATTGCCGTTGCCCGTGCGCTCTGGGGTGTCCCACCTTGTCCAGTAGCTCCTGGGGGTTGCTTAGATGCTCCTAGGATGCTCTGGAGCTAGGGTGAGGGGAGGGAGAAGAAAAATGGGAGGAGAGAAGCTCCTGTTTAGGCTGTTCAGAAGGGAAAACAGGGGTTTTACCCCACCTAATGCTTGAGCCTTGCCCAGAGAAAGTTACTGGAGGTGCACTGCAATGCTGGTATGCCGTGGTAAAATTTTGGAGTGATGGAGAATAGCAGAAGGGGGTCAAACAGGGTTTTTACCACCTGGGCAAAAAGTGTTTGATGATGGTTTGGCTAAGCAAATGGAGTTTGCTTGCCATGAGTTTTAACTGGGTCAAATGGTGGTTGGAAATAGGGTTGACCACCAAGTTTGAGCTTGATTGAAGAAAGTTCACAATGTAACTTTGTGAAACCCTAGAAATCAATAGAATCAGATTTCTGTAGATCTAGTCATGCATTTCACTTTCCACAAATCCACCACTTGGTGTGGTATCATTATTTGTGGTTTAGAACATGCCCACAAAGTTTTAGGTCAATAGGACAAACTTCACAATGTAAAGTTGTTCAAATTTGAATCTGGACAGAGAGGGTTTTGGAATATTTTGATGAAGCAAATCAATTGGGATTGAGATGAAACTTTGCAAGAGCATCACATATGACATGTGTGACTTGCTGGAATTTTCTTGGATCTTATTGAGAATATTTCTTATAGAAATATTTCAAAAGCTTGATTTAAGCAAAAAGGGTTTTGAGTGGTTTTGCCCATGATTTTGAACATAACCATGTGTTGAAACTCATATATATGGAAAATATATGTCCACTGAGTTTCCCTAAATTTTCTCAAATATTTTTAAAGCATTTAAATAATTTTTCCCTATATAAGACCATTTCTGGCCTTAAGAAAAAGCCTGTAAATAAAATAGTAAAATAATCTTTAAAATTAATATTTTGTGGTTTTGGGAAGTCATATATATAGTAGGTTTCAAATAAAGCCTTTGGGGAAAAAGGATCCACCCAGTTTGAGGACTTGCAGTGCAAACCTCAACTCAGGGTTTTTTGAAAACCTAATTTGAATAAATTCTTTTTGGTCAAATTTTTTTTTGATAAAAATAGTTTTGGGTAATATTCACATGGCATGATCATTGGGCAAGAAGTTTGGATCAAGGAAGATGAATATGGAGAGGAGTAGAACCTAAGAGTGCCATACACAAACAACCAAACAAGCAAACAAGCAACAATTCAAACAAGCATGAGCACTCAAAAGTTTTAATTGGTTCCAATTTTGTAAATCCAAGCATAACAAAGTGATGCAAACACAGGGTGTGACATTGCGATAAGGGAAGAGGATCCAGGCCGCTATAAATAGAGGCCAGGCAGCTCGGTGGAGGGGACGACAAAGCAATCACCCCGCAACACACCACTGTACTAGTTCATCCACCCACCTCCTCGTGAGGCAATGCACCAAAGGCAGGAGTAGGGTTTTACGCTTCACAGCGGCCCGAACCTGGGAAACTCTTGTGTGCCATTTTCTTCCTTGCCATCGAGCGGGGTTATCGTGTTTTGGGCATTGTGGGGGTGAAGCTGTAGGGGAATCTTCGCACACGCCCCTGGGTTCGAACTTAGGGTTTTGCGGAGCCCGAAATCCGACAAACCCGCCCAATCCTTCAGTAACAAACAAAGATGCCCCTGAGGTTGTCATTACTGGGACGAGTTACACCGCTCTTGAGGTTTCCAGGGTGTTAACAAAGGTTATTCCTAAGGATGAAGCAGTGCTGCAAGAGAAAGGGAAGACCAAACTGGAGCTTCCAAATTATGAAAATTTTAGTGTTGAAGACCTTCATGCTTCCTGTCTGGACCGCCTGGCTACGAGCCGTGAAATGGAAATCGGCCTTGTTAGCATGATGAAGAATAAATACGAGGTATATTCTCCTTTATATGCTCACACCATATATCCTTTTGTAGCCCCCAAGGCCCAGCTTTGTCTTTCTAAGATAAGCTGGGTCTTGTGAATATTGAGATTGACTCAACCTGTAGCCCCCAAGGGCTGGCTCATCTCCTTGATATGAGTCGGGTCTTTTAATAATTTGAAGAACTTCGACCTGTAGCCCCCAAGGGCCGGCTCATCTCCTTGAGATGAGTCGGGTCTTTTAATAACTTGAAGAACTTCGACCTGTAGCCCCCAAGGGCCGAGTCATCTCCTTGGGATGAGTCAGGTCTTTTAATAACTTGAAGAACTTCGACCTGTAGCCCCCAAGGACCGGCTCATCTCCTTGAGATGAGTCGGGTCTTGTCCGTATCTTTAATGTCAAAAGAACTGATATACATTAGCCCCCAAGTGCCAAATATATTGCTTACAATTTGCTTGGGACTTGACATAGATTTATTTACTGTGCAGGAAGCTTTGAAGACAGCCGAATCCAGCGTAGCCAGCTTGAAAAAAGACCTGGAAAAAGGGCAAAACTCCCAGGCAGAAGTTGAAGAAAAACTTCGCCTTTCATTGACTGGATTGGAAAATGCCAAGGCAGGCTTTTTGAAGGAGAAGAAATCCTTTGAGGTTGAAAAGGCGACTCTGCTGAATCATGCAGAGGATGCTGAGGGCCAGCTCAAACCCATCACCGAGGAGCTGTCCGGGTTAAAACGGCACATTGCCCAGATGACCCAATCTATTTTTGGTAAGTGCACATAACCTCTTGTCTCCTCGAGATATAGATATAAAGCGCGCGGCGACTCATGCATTGACCCTATTTTGCAGGCCCTCGGACTATCAGCTTCTATGATAATAGCCTGCGGATGCTTAAGGCCATTTATTTTTTAACAGAGCAACTCTACGCTGGGAGTCATCTTGCAATCAAGGCAACGATGGGGGATAAGCAGCCTCTAAAGCTTATTAAAAACATGTTGGAATGCCTTTGAACCATCCCACAACACATTCCAGAGCTAAAGAGGTCAGCCGCCCGATCTGGTGCGATATATGCACTGAGCCGGGCTCTAGCTTATGGAGAGGAGCTTGACCCAGCTGAATTAGCAAAGGGCTTCCCCGAGTTCAAGAATGACGGGTCAGAATTTTCTCAGGAGGATTATGCTGCCTGTGTCAAGGACGCTCAAATATTGTCCACTCAGTTGGTGTCTGAGATGAAACTGAAGAATTATCAGGCGGCTTATGACACCAACCATACCCGGATTTCACCACCTGATTTAATATCAAAGAATCTGGCTCCTCATCAGCGCAAGCATATCTTTCCCCTAAGGTCGACCCGTCTCCTATCTTTGATGACGAGGTTGTGTTCCAAGCCTTATCCCACTGCAACTGGGACGTAGATAACCTTCAGATACAAGAGCCAGACGATCAAGCAGTGGATAACCCGGAGGCGTCTCATGCGCAAGATGAGTCGCCACTGACCCGGATGAGGTGGTCGGCGAGTCAGTCGAATGACGATGTGAACTTATCAATCGTCACTTTGTCAACTCAAGCCCCCAAGTATGGGTAAAAAACAATTTGTGGCTTCCTTGGGCTTGTAATAGGGGTAGCCGAGAGCTGTGGTGTCATGCCATCGTGCACGTTTGCGCCTTTGTTGGTGCAAAACATTTATATTCCTGGGCTTGATCCCCTTTTTTGTTGTTTTCACTGCCCTGTCATTCACATAGTCTTTCTATTAGTGAGCGCTTTCGGCAAGACAGAGCTAGGCAAATAAGCTGGCAGAAGGTCTTTAACAATCTATTTCTCTTTCAACAACTTTGAAGATTATATGTCTTGTCAATTGGTCGCTATGCGAGCTCAATTGTTCAACCCGGTTTCTCAAGCATAAGCCAGTAATAACTTTAAACCTGAAGCTTTGTTGTAATGAACAAAGCCTAGTAAGGTAAACTTGATAAGCAGTCTCGATGAGACTCAGCAAAAGGAAAACGGGTGTTTTAGATCCCAAAGTCCTTTTGGGTTTTCCCCAATAATATAATTTCATGCTGGTCATGCAGCCAATAACCCAGGTTTTTCATGTATGAACTGGTAATGAGAACAGGGCGGGCCTAAAATATTTTATGTGGTGATTACAACACATAGCACTATTTTAGGAACTGGCTTTCGAAGCCCAGAAATATAGGGCAGCCCTCTTGAAAGCATCTTTGAAGGTTTTAACCACTTGATCCTGGTCATTATAGCCATGATGCCGTCCGGCTATAAGGGCTTCATAGGTGTTCACAAACATCCGGTGATATATTTTGATCTGAAAAATCAGTTTTCTGCATAGGTATGACCGTGCCAGCATGACGCGATGATGACACGAAGGATGTAATGATGCAAATAACATTTGCTTATGATATCAAGGTAATTGTCGGCTTTCGAGGCTCGACAAGGAAAAGATCGGCTTTCGAGGCTTGAGTCTTGCTTCAATGAAGCGGGCATGATAACCCATGGTTTATCCTAGCTTTTTGTATGCCAACTCTCTCATGACTCAAGCCGGTGTTTTAACCTTAACAAGTTCATGGTCCAAAAAAGGATTGACTTGTCAAGAGTACATGGGGTCATCTGATCGGAGTCGCATCAAGCATACAGGCAGGTTTAACCATATATGGCGTTATTTTTGCCGGGTCAAGAGCGTGAGAAAGCTAAGCCCGATGGGCTGGAAGCCCCCAAATGTCCTTTGTATTGTGGAGTTATTGTGCCGGGTCACAAGGGTGAGAAAGCTAAACTCGATGAGTTGGAATCCCCCAGGTGCCCTTTGTTTCGAAAAATAAAGACTCAAGCTCAATTTGTAGGTTGAAACGACAAAATACGCCGTCTTTATTCATACTCGAAACATAAGAAGTATATACAGAATTTTGCAAGGGGGAAGAGATTACAAAAAAGGAGTCAGCGGAGCTAAGTATAATAAGGCCACTGGTGTTCCAGGGCCGGCTTGTTTCCCTCTCGGAGACATAAAATTTCTTCTTGAGACCCTCCAGAGCATGAATTTTATTCAGGGATTCAGGTGCTAGTGGTACTTACCATTATTCAATTGCTTGGGATTACTTTGGAATCCTCCTTGGTTATTATGCTGATTGCCTTGGCCAGGATGCTACCCATTACCATGATTTCCCTGATGTTGGAAACCAGCCCCCGGGCCACCTTGTGACCCGCCAGGTCCGTGTTGACCCGGGTGTCCTCCACCATTACCTCCTGGATTATTTTGGAAAGCCTGGTTATGGAACTCTTGCATGATATAACAATTCTCCCACGAGTGGGTAGCCGACTTATCCCGAGTGCTTTGCTTAGGGCAAGGTGCTTTAAGCGCCTCCTCATAATTGTGAGGTTTATTCCCATTATAAGCCCCTCCGAGGCGACCATTGCGGCGCTGATTCTTGAAACCCGTGTTAGTATTGGCCACAAAGTCTGACCCGCCATCAGGCTGCTTCCGCTTATTATTTTGAGCCCCTTGGTTACCACCGTGACCATGCTGGCCTTTCCCTCCTTTAGCCTTTTTGCCTTTGGTGGTCTTGTCCTCATCTGAGCTAGGATCCTTCATGTTGTCTGACTCGTCATATCTGGTGAGGACATCCATTAAGTCGCCCATGTCTTGTAACTTTCGCTTGAGCCGTCCGAGCTTCTGAACCAAAGGCTGGAAGTGACAGTTTTTCTCCAATATTAGGACTGCTTGAGCCGCCGTGATGCTGTCTAATGAGTGGATAATTTCCACGACCCGACGGGTCCAATGGTGGTCCGACTCGTCCACTCGCTGAACGCAATGCTGTAGGTCTACTATCGTCATAGGCTTCTTGCAGGTTCCTTAGAAATTCTTGATGAACCGCTCTTTCAGCTCGGCCCATGTGTTGATGGAGTTAGGCGGCAAGTTTTTCAGCCACGCCCGAGCCGGTCCTTCCAACATCATGGTTAAGTACTTGGCACATACAGCATCGCTGACATCCAGCATATCCATTGCCAACTCATAGCTTTTGATCCAGGATGCCGGCTGAAGATTTGCCGTGTAATTTGGCACCTTACGAGGCCCCATGAAGTCTTTGGGCATGCACTCGGCGCGGAGTGCCGGGAATGAACATGGTATACCAATTGTCCTACTGTTGGACCCAGCCCCCAAACTCGCCGGTTGAGGGTGAAGCTATTGAATCACCCATGCTGTCGCTTCTGCTTCTGCCTGTCGTGCGCCTCTCGCTGCATCAACAACTGCCTGGGCATCTGATGGCATGGGACAGGTTGGGGAGACCTAAGGCTGTTGCCTTCGCCCACTGCTAGAAATGGTCGGGGACTCCACATGACGGCCCTTGCTAGCGTAGGGAGTGGAATGCATCCGATCCCGGCTGTATGAGTATTGTGCCTGTTGTACCACAACTGTTTTCAGCATCTCAATAGTGTTTCTAGCCTCAACCTCAACGAGGGAGTTTCCGTTAACATGCAGTGCTTCCAAATTCCGGGTTGCTGCCAGCATGTTGTCAACAGGACTGCAAAAGTGGCCTCGCGGAGTCTAGCATCGTCGAGGCGGGGAGTGAGCTGGCGGGAGTTAAGCCGGTTCCTCTTGCCGATTCCCAGGTTGTTGAACAGTTCCTGGTGTCTGTTGTGGGGTATTAAAAAGCTGTTGTGGCTCAAGGTTCGGAGGGAGACCACGGTGGCGTCTTCTCTTGTAAACCGCCTCCAATGCTTCCCTCTGAACACCTAACCGCCAAGCCTCGGCCTTAAGGCATTCCGTCTCTTGATGTATGTGAGCTTGCAACTCCGCCATTTGTGCGTTTTCAGCATCAATCTCCTTCTGCACCTTAACTATCTGACTACGCAGTTTGGTTAGCTCCACATTGCTCTCTTCCTGATTTTCTGCAGTAACTGGGGTGTCCACGAGTTTTGCCATCTCGGCCATGAGATTGGTCATGGCTTGAGCCGGCGTTTTGGTTGTCCCGCCAGAACCTCCAGCTGCGGCCGGATCTGGAATCGTCGTAGCTCCTGCCATGTAGACAGCAACTTGGCATGGCAACTCGTTGTATTCCCCAGGGGCCTTAGTTTCCAATGAGCCCCCAAGTCCGCCATCATAAAGTGGACAGATCGATTCCGTATCTCCTGTGGATAACCCGCCGTCCGAGTTGACGAGGGCATTCTCGCTGGAAACCGGCTCGTCCGAAAGGCTGACTCCTTGCGTGAAACCAACAAAGATATGTCGAGAGCCGCCCTGGTGTTGATAGGCTTGTGCGCTCCGAGCCGGCTCGTCGATGTTGATGTTGATGTCCGACTCAGGGGTCTCCAAACCAGTCCCTCCCACGGGAACTCGAAGCCTGCATTCGATCGAGTCAGCTTTGACGCTCCAACCCGGTTCGTTGACGTAGATCTTGTCACGACGGCTCTTGATCATCTGATCAACTGCAAATTTCCCAAATCCTGGAAGGATTCCCTTCGAAAAATCAACTCCACTGGGCGAAGACCCCACGATGGGTGCCAACTGTCGTGGTTTTATCAACCCGACAGATGTCCTCGTAAAAGGACTTAGGTGTGAGGCCATCGCCGCTTGGTGGCGACTCGAAGGGGTTGAACGAGAGAGAGATTCGGGTTTACCCAGGTTCGGCCCCGCCGATGGAGGTAATAGCCTACGTCATGCTTTGTGTGTATTTGATGGATAGATCTCGATTACAAGGGTGCGGAATCGCTAACCTAGCTCTCGAGTGGTTGTAACTTAAGTCTTCCGGTCCTAGGGGCTTGCCTTTATATACAGGTCAAGCCCTAGGGTTTACAATAGAGTCTGGGTCATACCGTGTCCCATAACCTACAATGCCTCTAACTTGTCTTGCGCCTTTAGGGAAATCCGACCGGCGTCTTTAGCTTCGTGGGCCTTGAGCCGCCATCTTCAAGTGTTGGGCCGCCCGGCGACTCTAGTCAGCCACCGCCTCGCTTGCCTCGTCTTCATGACACGACCCATCTTGAACTTGGTCATAAAGCTGTCAATATGTTAACCCGGCCCAGTAGGGCGAGTTATACCGTGGAGTTATATCCCCGACACTCATGTTTGCGTGACATGGAGGGCACCATAGGAAAGCACCATATCAACATACAACTCACATCCATAACATCATACCACAATTAACCCATAGGACAAAATAGATCTACTCAAACATCATAGGATAGCCAAATATCATTGGGAAATAA
This sequence comes from Elymus sibiricus, assembly GCA_039707655.1. Lineage (NCBI taxonomy): Eukaryota > Viridiplantae > Streptophyta > Magnoliopsida > Poales > Poaceae > Elymus > Elymus sibiricus. The sequence continues at coordinate 256,938,986 of CM077665.1, forward strand.
TATATGGAGTTGTGCACCATGTGTAAGTAGAGATTACAGCGGGGGAAGAGAGGTGTTACACCGCTGCATAGAGGAGGAGAGAGTTGGTGTTAACGGCGGCGAAGTTGTTGGTGTAGATCGTTGTCACGATGATTGCCTCGGCGGCGTTTCGACGCCACCGGGAGAGAGGGGGAGAGAGCCCCCTCCTTCTTATTCTTCCTTGGCCTCCCCCTAGATGGGAGGAGAGTTCCCCCTCTGGTCCATTGCCACCATGGCGGCGGAGGGGCAGGAGCCCCTCCGACATTGGATCTCCCTCTCTGTTCTCTTCTGTTTCGCGTTCCTGTTTTCTGGCCGAAAACCATTTCTTCTATCCCGGAGATCCGTAACTCCGATTGCGCTGAGATTTTAACACAATTTTTTTTCAAAAATTAGCTTCCTTGCGCCTGAAGGAGAGATCCAACAGACTTACGAGGTGACCACAACCCACCACGGCACGCCTAGGCCCTAGGGCGCGCCCTGGTGTCTTGTGTGGGATGTGGGACTTCTTTTGCGTTGATTCCACTTCTCAAAATTCACAAATATTCCATAAAAATTCTCCGTAAATTTTTATCGCGTTTGGACTTCATTTGATATGGAATTTCTGCGAAACAAAAAACACACAAATAAAAGGAACTGACACTGGACACTGGATCAATAGGTTAGTCCAATAAATCATATAAATTGTTGCCAAAAGTATGTGAAAGTTGTATAATATTGGCATGAAACAATCAAAAATTATAGATACGACGGAGACGCATCAATCACCCCCTTATTCTTGTTCTCGTATGTTAGCCACTCAAATAAATGCTTAGTGCTTGCTGCAGCCTCACCACTTAACCATACCTCACCCATTAAGCTTTGCTAGTCTTGATACCCTTGGAAATGAGATTGATGAGTCCCTATGGCTCACCGATTACTACAACAACAGTTGCAGGTATAGGTAACGCGATGCTTTGACGTGAGAGAGATGCTTGTTTGATTTGGAGTTCATCTTCTTCTTTGTCTTCATCGATCTAGGTTGGGTTCCAGGACAGTAGCCTGGGATAGCAAGGATGGATGTCGCTTTTATCGTTTGATTTTGTTCGTAGTCGGACCCTGCTGTTTTGTATGGTGATTGAATGTATTGATGTATTGATGTGATCATGATTAGCTTGTGGCGAGTGTAAGCCAATTCCATATACTCATCTCCCCTTTACATGTACTTGTAACAATATCCATTCTTGTGAAACGACAAGATGCGCTTCTATCCCTATCGAGGCCCTCGAGTCAAAATAAGGATAGGACCGCATCGTGGGCATTACACTCGCGAACCCCATTGACAACGCAAGGATCGCCACGGGATGGCCCCCAGCCAGCTGGGGCATGGGGGCTGCGTAGAAGGAAGAAGAAGACCCCGCGAGGGGGACGAGGGCGACTAAAATACGATAAGTGGTTACCAATTTAAGCAAAAGTAACTTGCAGATGTATTTCGCCCGCACAGGGCCTCGTGATCCATAACATTATAGAGAGAAGCATAAAAACTTAAGCAGACGAGATGTCGTCTTCGTCGTGGTCGCCGGAGGTCGCGGCACCAAGCCTCCTGCTCTCCTCGAAAGCCGCGCCCTGGGCAAACCGCCCAACCAGCGACTCCACGTACTCGCGCACCACTTCCATGAGGGAACACTGGAGCACCTCAGGCACCGGATTCATCACGCTGGAGAGGTCGAAGGCGGGGTCGTGGCGGCACAGGTTGGAAAAGACGCGTGTCAAGGCGCAGTCCAGGAGGTCGCGCATGCTCGACTCAATGCCCTCCTCCACCCTAGAGGCGCCTGACTCCAGCAACTCCACCACCTTCGAGAAGAAGTTGAGGTAGCCGCCATCACCATGAGCACGGGGCAGCTCCGGGACGTCCTTGACGAAGCAACGGAGCGCACCGCCCGCGCGACCCGCGATGCCCAGGAACTGCTGAGCACGCTGCGTCTCCATCATACGCGCTCGTGCCGCGTCGTCATGGGCCAACTGCACGGCGTCAGCGGCTTCTCTGATCTGGGCCTGCAGCGCCGCCAGTTCTGCCTTGGCATCCTCCTTGCTCTCAAGGGCGCCCTGGAGGTCGGCCTCGACACCCAGGAGCCGGGCCCGGAGCGCGCTCACCTCCCCCTGGAGCCCGTCGCAGTGAAGCTGGAGGCGGGCCTCTTGCTAGGCCAGTTCGCCCTGGTACTCCTCCAAGGCGGCCTCCCGCTCCCGAGCCACCCTCGCGTCGGCGTTAACGCGAGCCTCCTCGTGCACTGCCGCAAGGGTGGCCTCCTTGGCAAGGACCCGACCTTCCAGGGTCTCGAGGCACTCGCGCTCCACCTCCTGAGCGAAGGCGGTCCGATCGGCCTCCCGCTCGCGGAGGGCCACATCGGCCTCCCGCTTGACGACGGCAGCCTCCCTGTGGGCTAGCTCTGCCTCGCGTTCGGCGCTTGGCGCAGTATGGGCGACGGCGCGAGGCGCGCACCCCCGGCTCCCGCCGAACCGAGCTCGGGGGCAGAGACCCCACCAGCAGGCTGTGCACAGGAGGGGGACGCCGAGCGAGGCCTCCCTCCGTCTCTTGGGCGTGGGTGCTCTAGGAATCGCGGTAGTTAGGCTCGCCGACCAGGATTGAGGTGCAAGAAAGGACTAAGACGGCAACACACTTACTCGTCGTTGGCAGACCAGCACCGCCGCATCGTAGCTGGCCCTGAGCGCCGACCCCCGTTGCCTCCGGAAGACGAGGGTGGCGCTGAAGGCCCCGCCCGCGTTCTGGAGTTCGCAGCACCTTACTTCGCCGCCATGACCATGAAGAAGAAAGAGGGGCGGAGATTGGGCGAGGGAGCGAAAAGGAAGAAATGTCAAGGGGAGGAGGCGTACCGGAGAAGCCGAGGGGCGAGTGCTTTTATGACTGCCACGCCTGACGGTTGCCCAGCGAAGGCGAAGTTCTCGAAGCGTCGTGGGGGAGTGGAGGCGACGCACGTCTCACCTAACGCCACGCGTTGCGCCTGGCCCGCAGGCGATGGGCCCCACGTCACTTCGACCTCCCCAACAGGAAAGGCCCTCGACGCCGCGGGCCCGGGGGCTATTGTTGGGCTCCTTGGACTGGGGGTGCCCAGGCCCGTCTACCTGCGGCCCAAGATGTGAAGATTACCTCGAACACTAGGTGGTCCCACCCGCAGGGCTCAAGGAGCCGGGCCTCGCGAGGCGTGAGGCGACGTCTCCACCAAGCACCTCACGGGGTCCCCCCGCGAGGCTCCCCGCGGCGCCCTCGGGAGGCGGGTCCGCCTGGAGCTAGCCGGGCCGGGCCCCGCAACTCCGTACCTGCACATGGGTGACGCACGCCGGGCCAAACGGTGCCAGCAGCAGCGCGAGCAGGCGCGGACAGCGAGGATCCCCTCTTTGGTGATAGAGGAGAGGATCCAGCTCGCGGGTTCCCAAAGCATCCCCCAAAGGTTTCCTCCTACGTGCAAGGAGACCAAGACCAAGGGCGCGGCGGGACAGATGTCACCCCCGAACCTACGAGCGCGTCACGGCAGGGAGCTTTAGCAGGCGAAGACCGCCATTTGTCAGGATAAGCTGCAACCTTGTCCCCTTTAAAAATGGCCGTTGTGGCAACCCTTTCCACCTGATATTTTTCAGGGGAAGAGGACCAGGTCTAATATAAGGGAGGAACTGGCCCCTGAGTGAAGGGAGAGCACCTCTGGTTGGGCAAGAACAAGCCTTGTACTCCTCTTCCTCCTCAAGCAATCCACCAAACAGGAGTAGGGTTTTACACCGCGAGGTGGCAGGAACCTGGGTAAACTCTTTGTGTCCTTGTTCGTCTTCCTAACTCAAACCACCGGACAGTCGTCGTGAGGTTGCGAGGTAGAGCAGGGCAGGAGAGCGAGTGCACCCCAGTGTTCAAACCTTCTTGCGTCTGCGGCAGTCCCAGTATTCGAACCTTCTTGGGTCTGCAGAGCCCCGATTCCGACACATAACCGTTAGGATCACAAGTGCATGAATAATATGATGCAACAATGGCAATATTCATGGAATTAGGCATATGGTGCAAAGAAGGAAGGAAAGGTTTCACATGAAAGATGTCAAAAGCTCCAAGAATATGAGAGAAAGCTATGGGGGCAATCTCATTAACATAACATTGTTGCACTCAATACATGGAAAATCATCTAGCAAGAAAGAGGCAACACATGGATACATATGACAATATGCAATATCAATCATGTGCGAAGCATGGCAATGGTTGTCATCAACCACATAAAATGAGCAAGTATAAATCATCGGTGATGCAACATAAGCAAGCATAGTGATCATGTCGCGCAAACTAGTAGTGCGAAGATGCAACATACTAGAGGAAATCATGGTAATCATGTCATGTGAGCAAATAGTAGGCATAAGTAATGCACATGACATATCGCGAGCGCGAACACAAAACATGATCAATGTATCATCATAGACATGGGAACTAGTAGTGCGAAGATGCAACATACTAGATATAATCATGCAATCATGTCAGGCGTGCAAATAGTGGGCATACATAATGCACATGACATATCACAAGCATGAAAACGAGATATGAGCAAAGTATCGTCATTGCATTGGCAAGAAGTCCAATGTGCATAGCAATGGATCATCATGACTCTCCCAACACAAGAATCAACAATAGCATGGACCGCAAAGTGAACATAGCAATAGCAACTAGGATCTCCACCAAGCATGCAAATACACATAGTAGTAGTAGAATGGTGAGTCATGAGTAAATGCAAGCAAGAGTCACAATCGTATGGCAAAAGCATAGAATGAGGCATAACATGCAAAGTGAACACGAGAACATGAGCATAAATGGACAAGTGGTATATAGCCCATAGTCGTGTGAGAACCAAGTAGAAGAGGTGCGCGTAGTCCTTGCGCGAGGGGAATGGTTGGAGACACATTCCAATGAATCCCAAGTCGTCATTGCTCTCAAGAGCACGTTTCGTAAACTCATGGGATTGTGAGGTTGACGAGTAATCATGCATACCTACACACAACAAAGGCAAAGGGAAAATTGTGCATGCATGGTATATGTACACATCATCTGTTAGGATGTGCATGTGCATGTGCATGTATTCGTTAGCACAAAATATCCAATGCTCAAATAAGTGAGATGATATAGGAACATGTCATCCATCATGAAAGGTTTTGTGTTATGTATAGCATAATGGAGACTAGAAGTATGTAGTGCATCACTTGAATTATCGAGAGCATTGTTATTTATGAAATGCGGATGGTGCACACAATTATTGGGATCATGCAATGGATGGGATGGAACCAAATCTCGTAACGTGTATGAGGAAACTATGGGGGCCTCCTCATGTGCAATGGCGGAAGCATAATGCAGAGAGTATGGACAACATCCAAAACATTGCACTTCCAAATCATGGAGATCATGGCATGGCATATGAGAATTATTGTGCAAATGATGCAAAGGAAGCATGTCAATATCATCACAAGAAAAGCAAATGCCAATAACCATGGGCTTGTCGTCTATGCCATATGAGCAAATGGGATTAATTTTTATGGGATAGACATAGTCGCTACGGTGAGATTGCAAAGATGCAATATGGGAAATTTCACGCATAGAATATGACAAGTTTAGCGGGTTGTCGAACATGATGTGACCAATAGAATTTGCACATGATATCCCATGGAGTATAGCATCACAACTAGGTAAGTCAACATGCTCATCATCATATTCATCAAAAAATGGTGGCATATCTAAGAATGAAGAAGATATAGCATGTGGTGTGTCCATAAGGTGATCAACATCATGTAAGCAATCAATGGCAAGATAGTCCACTAGTGGGACAAGAGCATCACCTTCACCTATGTTACCTTGTTCATTCCATTCATGTGGTGTAAGTGAGGTGGTAAAGACCAAAGCGTGGTCATCTTCATCATGATGGAACCATGTGGGGGCGCATCATATTCCACCATGGCCATCGTCTTGTCCAAAGGAAGGACGAAGTCGTCAAGGATCGGCGCGCCATCGTATATGGGACCTAGCACCAAAGGAGAAGACACAATAGCGGTAGAGGTTAAATTGTTAGAAATTGAAATGGCCTCACATGTCCTATCAACTACCTCACTCGCTCTATGTGGTGGTGGTTCACTCACTCCCTCTAGGTAGTTGCACTCATACTCACATATGGTGGAGTCACTCATCTCACTCAGGTGGTGGCGGTTGTGGCTCTCCTCACATGGGAATTGGGGCAACTCATCATATATGGGGCTAGTGGTGGTCACTTTCATCCTCTCATAGGAAATGCACTCAAAGTCACATATGGTGGAGTCACTCATCTCATTCATGTGGTGGTGGCTCTCCTCACATGGGAATTGGGGCATCTCGTCATATGTGGGTGTCGGAGAGATGTAGGTGCAAACATCTCCATGCTCAACTCCTTGCGCCGCCGTGGTTGAAGGGATAGTCCCATGCTCAACCTCCTCATCCATAACGCCTCCGAAGATAAATGACGTGGGGTGTGGCAAAACATCAATCTCCTCCAAGACCGAAGGGAACATCCCAAGCTCGGCCTCGATGCTTGACTCCAAGTATGAGTCCCATGTGGGCGCCGTCTCCAAGTCGGTGAAGAGGGTCGCGCTCGTTGCTGTGGTCGAAGGGAAACTCCCATGCTCGACCGTGTTGACGTTGTCGTCGTGGATGAAGGCCGAAGATGGCACATCCTCACTCGCTTCCATGACCGAAGGGAAATTCCCATGCTCGGCCATCTTCCTTGGGATGCTTCCGAAGATGGAAGGGTCATCCATGCGTGTAGGTGGTCGCCTTGATGTTGGCGTCGAAGCTTGTCCTTGATGGTGTTCATCGCGCACTTGTTTTTTGGAGGTGGCTTGCCCTTCACGATGATGTAGATCACGAGCATGATGTATCTTGTGGCGGTCGTCTCGAAGATGAGGACGTGGCCGACTTGTGCTTGCATCAGATGGGCGCTCCGAAGATGTGCGACTTGAGCATCTCCGCCTTGAAGATGACGAAGGGGAAGAAGACTTGTAGTTGGCCAACATGTGACAAAGATGATCCATGTGAGCTTCCAACTTGTTGTCGATGTAGTCTCTTTTCCGAGCTTCGGAATGTCATATGTCGATGGCGAGTCGCTCGAGTTTTTGGTTGATGTAGTTCTTCATGTCTATGTAGTCGTCGAAGACCAAAGATGATGTGCTTTGCCAAGCCATCACAAGACTCGAGCAAAGGTGAGTGTGAAATGAGATAAACAATACCAAGATACCGTTCCCAAAGTTGAGGATGTATCCCGTTTCACTCAATGTGAAATGAGAGAATAGTGGAATTGGTACCGGATTTGTTCACTCACACCTACAAAGTAAAGTTTATCGAGTGGCTCAGTTAGGACAAGCGGCACAAAATTCAAGCAAATGTCAATCCAAGATATCGAAAATGTTGAGGATGATTCATAAAATTGCAATGCAAAGAAAATATATCAATAGCTATGGTGACACTAGGAACACACACGGATAGATAAGTGGGATCGGCGCAACCAAGGAATGAGCACAAAATGTGTGAGGCCATGGAAAAGGCCCGGGTTGCACGGATACTAGAGTGACAATAGCTCGATTGCTCAAATGGGTTAGATACGCGCTTTTGCACCAACCTATGATAGTAAACGTTCCGTCTTCAATCCCAAGTATGCTATGTATGTATGATCCAAGAGAATCTACTATGCAAAATGGCCCAATCCTATTGCTATTGCTTATAAGCTTTCTGTATCTCCTCTTTTACTTAAAAGCTTTTTCTTCCTTTTGATCTTTTTTTCTATGCTTGATGCTCGAACCAAGATATGAGACAAGTATGATGGATATGCACGGGAGAGACTTATGGCACAATGTAGATAGCAAGATGTTTGCACGCTAAATGTAGCTATGCGGCACAAGAGTAACACTACGGTGCACAAGTAACGTGGCCCGACAATTCTCAACTCGCTAGTCTCAATGGGTAAGGTACGCAATAGGCTTGAAGCGATCAATGCAATATCAAGGAAATGGACAATGATGTCGTCGAGATTACCGTCCTTGCTTACGGTTGGGGTGCCAAAAGGCAAAGTGGCCGATGTCGATGTCGAGGCCGAGGCGATGATGAGTGGCAGCGTTGTCGATGAAGAACCGTCCCTAATTAGCCGAAACACCTTAGGAAACGGAAACAACAACTCAAAATCTCAAACCAATTGGGTTAGGATGGCGGAAGTTTATGGTGGAGGCCTAGGAAAAGATGCCAAAATGGAAAACAAATTTATGGATTCAAAATGGTGGTAAAACCAAGATGAGCAGCTAGGGCACGTCGATAGCTTCAAAACAAGCGAAAGAACACTCAAATCGGAGTTCGGGGGTGGAAGTTATGGGCAAAACGGTGAAGCGGTGGTGGCTGCACTGGGAGGGTCGTGCGCACGGGGTCAAAGGCCCGTGGGCACGGGGTCCCGTACGCACAGTACAAGGCCGTGGGCACGGGGTGGTCAGGAACTTCGCGGGGGCCCGTGCGCACGGGGTGGGGACTCCGTGGGCACAGGGTAGGCGGAAATTTCACGATTTTGGGGCCCAAATTTGATGGAAAAAAGAAAAATTAGGGGTGGATTTCGTGGTGGGAAGGTGGGGAAAGCCAAGATCCACTTACCAAACAACAAAATCATGGATCAAACGCAACTAAATCTCACAAGAACCAACAAATTGCAAAAAAATTGGTGAGGCTATTTTTGTTGGGGATTTTCGAATGGGGACAGAAACACACAAGATTAAGGCTAGAAAATGAAGGAGAGGACTCCAAATTTGTGAGAAATGTGGCTCTTGATACCAAAATGATACGGGGCACACTCGTGTGTGTCGATCTTTCACGAATTGGAGGGGGATTCCACGAAGAACACGAAGAACACGGGGAAGAATGAGGAGAAATCACAAGACAAACACTCAAGAACAAGTCCAATCACACATCCACTAGACTCACATACACATAAGATCCACAAAGGTACAAGAACAACAAAGGGAAAGAGGATACATGGTAGAGTTCATCCCAAATATCATGGGTAGATGGGGCCTTGAATCCACTAGGGATCTTCCCTCGCAAGGGGCCTTGACATCCACTAGGGGATCTTCTCACATGGAGGTCTCATCTCCATGGGAGAGGTAGTGGAGGAGCTATGCTCAACAAATCTCAGTGCTAAACATAAGCTAACCCTAGAAATGAGGAGGGGAAGGAGTATATATAGGCCCAAGGCATTGGAGGGGTAAGTACGGGCGAGATGGGGATACATGGGCCAAGCCCAACAGATACACGCAGGCAGCCCCGTGTGCACGAGGTAAGTGGAGCCCGTGTGCACGGGGTATCCAGGGAACCGTCCACTTAGCCCGTGCGCACGGGCATGTGCCGTGGGCGTGGGGGTCCCGTGGGCACGGGGTCTTCTGGGCCCGTGCGCACGGGGTGTCCAGAGCGTTTCGGGTACCCTCGTGCGCACGGGGTCTTGGAAGGCCGTGCTTACGGGGTCGCCTAGGACTTGGTTGTTTGGCCTTCCTCCAGCTTCTGGACTCCGTCTTCTTCTGTCTCCGCTTCCAAGCTTCCCTCGCGGATGGTGTAGTAGTATGTAGGTGCCGACACTCCTCCTCGTCATCCGTGAAGCTCCAACAATACCTATCCATGCACACGAGAGGAGTGTCAAGTAGTATACCATCCTCGAAGGGGTCAAGTGAACATGTGTAAAGGAGATGATTCACCTTTATGTATGTGAAGTAGATGTCGCACGTGTCACTTGCCGAACGGACTCTTGACATGGTGATGTCCGTAGGATGCTCCGCATCATCCTCCATAACTCCTCTTGATCTTGAGCTCTCCAAACCCTAGCGCCGCCGCTGGATTTCATCGTCGCCGAAGGATAAGCACCTCGCTGCCGCGACTCCTACATCTTCGTACTCACGTCGGCCGCAATTTATCTTCACGCCGCCACCACCGTAGTTGTCTGCCACCACCAAGTTACGGTGTGGTAGATTGGACTGCTCGGCTTCTTTCGCCTTGTCGAGCTATTCTTCACTAGTTCATCCTTGCAGTAATTAAAACCGATTTTTACTGCGCGTTTGATCCATTTTGTCTTCGCAAAATCTCCAAGTGCTGTTTTTCCACTTCCTATTCTTCAACACTAAGTCATCTCTCTCGTATCTTGCAAAGTGTTTCACTTGTGTTGCTTGAATTGTTTGATTCCTCACTTGTGCAAATTTACGAATCTGTACAAATTGGGAACCAACTTATCACATACAATAGTGAATGTATTCACGGTATGAGGTCATTATCTTCAAAACCTGTTTTTATCTTCAAAAACTTATGAGAATGCATATGATCTCTCCTACTCCCCTCGCATCTCTAATTATTTCACAGGTACATGTCCACGGCAGAATCCCTTGGAACTCATAGTCTGAATTCATTTGCAGACTAATTGCAGATACACCTTGACTCACCCGGCATTCGATGGTGTTGGGAAGATGGGCTCTTTGATGCAAATTATCTTTTAAAAAAATCTTTAGCAGAGCTCAACAAAAAGAACTTGGGCATAAAATTCGACTATGGCCCTCCTGCTCCAAGCTAGACCTGATGGCACAAGGCATGCCAATCCCAATGTCATGAAGACATGGGAAAGGTATGAAGCTTATTTGGAGCATCAAGCTCAAGAAGAGGCAGCCAGGGATGCTAACGGTGAAGAGGTTGACGACGAAGTTCTTGCTTCTGGTTGGAAGCCCAAGAGAAGGATAAAGGCTTCAAAGCCTAAAGAACCAAAGGCTTCAAGGCCTGCTCCTACAACCCCAAAGGCCTCGAGATCAAGGCCTACTCAAGATGCACCTCCTGAAACTAGTGTGCATACTGGACATGAATCTCACAACTCTCTGAGGACAAGGAGAAAGCAAACTGCTGCCCGAGGGGTGAAACCATCCGTCACCTTGATGGATGGCGATGACATTATTGATCTTTCTGAAGATGAGTTTGATTCTGACACCCTTGCCAACATCATCAAGCAAAAGGAAAAAGAGGCTCAACATCTTCAAGAGTTGCCTCCTTTTGATCCTGAAATTCTTCATAACTTCATTGATGAGTGGTTTTTGATCCATCCATCACCATTGATGCCCTTCAGCTTCCAATTGGCATGAGCGCCGTCTTTCAAGGATTGGTGAACGAAGAGATGAATGTTGCTCAAAGAGTTGTTCAGCAGCGCGAAAAGATTCGCCATGAAAAGACCCTCTTCAAGAAACATGTTAACTGGCTCAGTGTCAAGAAAATTCAAGGCTACAGGAAGATGATGGAAGATTTAAAAGCTGAATTTCAAAAGCGTCGTGAAGACGTTAGTGGCGCCCTTGCGTGTCTCAAGAAGAAATCTGACAACATGGTGCAAGCCCATAATGAGATGCTAAAGAGAAAAGCACTTGGCCAGCCTGCTCTTGACCTGAAGCTTTTGCCGAAGTCAAAGCAAGCTTCACAGTCTTTGAGCCGGTGTGCTCCCACAAGCCAAGAGGTGCCGAAGATTATCTTCCCACCTAACTTCTCGTTCCTTCCCCTGCTGATGCCAGCAAGAAGACAAAGGCAGCTGAGGCCGAAGCTAAAAAGCGCAAGACTTCGCTATCTGTTGCTCCTCTGCGTGCCAAGAAGCTGATGACAAATAGAACAAAATCTTCAAGCCTGGCCCAAGTGCCTCCAGAACCATGTTCCACAACTACGTCCGCTCAAGAGGAGCCACTCCTTGTGATGCCAATCTTAGTGGCCCCTCCTACCTCATCAAATCAAGAGAGATATCATGTTGTGCACGAGTCTGCTTTCATAGAGGCTCCTGAAGCTGAAGAGATCCCAGTTGTTGACTCCACCGCAGCTGAAGATATTGCTCATGACAAAGTTTTTCATGAAGTCAATGTGGAAATCGACCATGAGCCAGTAACTCAAATTACTGTTTCAGTGGTATCATCGCCTCCTCGTGAGGAAAGTGAACATGTGGATATTGGCTCACCTAGTACACCAATAGTTCCCTCTGAATTTTGGGAAGAAGCTCACCCAAACTTGCCCATTCATGAAGTCATTCCCCATACTCCTCATGCCTCTGTATCCACTCCACTACTTGAGTTGCCGGCGTCTCCTTTTGAAGACATGGAGGTTGAAACCATTGAACATGTGTCGCACCTCAAAAGGCTTCGTAAAGGCCCTAGGCCCTCGACCTCCTTGATGACAAGCATTCCTAAGGAAGAAGTATAGACTACCACGACTGTATCAGTCGCTGACACTTCTATGCCTGAAGAGATTTCTACTCCATAGGCTGAAATCGAAGCTAAAGGTTTTCAAGACATTCAAGCTGCATCAACTAAAGTCCCGCCTGAGCCCCAGCCTACTGAAAATATTCAACTGATGGCCCTCCCGAAATTGCTTCGCCATCCATTGAAGACAACGCTAAAAACATTGTGATGACCCACAATAGAGAAGGCTAGATGGTTCGAGTCAAATGGCCAAGACTTGTTGCTATACAAAGAATGGGGCCCCAATATGAGTTTAACATTCAGCGTCGTCCCAGGGTTGTGAATCCATTGCTCAGACTTCCAAGTCTTCGCAACCAAGGCCCAGCAAGTCGCATGGTATTTGGCGTCAAGAGCTTCAGGTGCAACAACACATTCTTTGATTCTGACGTGAATCCATACAGTCCCCAAGGGATTCAATCAGATCGATTCTGGAGCGCCCAACAACGAACCTATTACACATGTGTGCTCTATGGCCATAATCGCATCTTTCCACATATGAGGCTCAGTATTCAACCCATGAGTGGCCTGCCTTGCTTTGATCAGGCTATTGATTGTCTTCGTGATGTTGCATTGCTGCCCTTTGTCATCGACAAGGAAGACTGGAATGAAGAACTCATTTTTCAATTTTATGCAACTCTCCACATCTCAGGCTTCAGTAGAGATCTGAAGACATGGGCCTTAGACTTCATGGTCCGAGACGAACACATCAAGGCCCCTTCTGATGAACTCTTTGCTGCTACACCACTTGCTGCATCTAGTGAAGAGTTTCACCCAAGATCTGTTGCATATGCCGAAACCACTCAGAGCATCTTCCATTCTCGTTAACCCAACATGACTGAGATGCTTACACTGATGAAGCCAATGGCACCGGATGCTCCATTCCCCACAGAGTTCTTTGTTGAAGATCTTCCATATTTGCCCAAGACTATCTACCATATTCTTCGTCATTCATTCTGTCCAATCAAGGGACACTCTTCATAAGGCAAGTTGGTTGGCGCTATGAAGACACTTGTCTACAATGTTGTCTATGGCATTCGCTTCAATCTTCAAGACTTCTTTCTTCGCCAACTTGTAGCTTCTGGCATGGATCTCTTTGAGCCCAAAGTCTATGCTTCCTGGATCATGCGCTTCATCAAGAGAAGATCCAACACTCAATACCTGCCATCTGCTCGCAACCACGTTGTGTTTCTTCCCAAATCCGAAGTCATACATGAAGACATCTATCCTTCCAAGGGCAAGAATCCAATTGTGGAAGGCACCAGTGGCACTGCTCATGTTGAACGTCTTCACATTCGCAGTGATCCGACTCAAGCCAGAATCATTGGCGCCATTCGCCAACCTTAGCGCAGTGCAACTGCAACCGAAGCAACTGCTAGCACTCTACCTCAACAGCATCAGCCTGGCAGGGTTTGGGTTATGACTGACAGAGAGCTTCTAGTCTTTCTACATAAAAAGCAGGATCGGCACCATGAATGGACCAAGAGGCACATGCAACACTTAATGTCTGACATCAATCGCATTCGGAACCTCTCAACCAAGAATGCCTTTGTTGCTCATGAAACAAGCAAGCACGCATGGAAGACATTGACGCTTATGGCATTTGAGGATGATCTTCAGGATGATGGCGTCACACGAGGTTTCAAATTATATTCTCCTCTGCCTCAAACAGAGTAGTGGCGTACGAGCCATCTCTTAGAGACAGTGACTATTCGTCTTCGGCATAGACCGTTCATGCCAACCTTGCTGACGACGAAGTCGAAGATGTCACTTCACCTCCTGCGTCTGCGACCCACAGCGACACTGCATCATGCCCATCTACACCGCCCAACACCAACACCATCCCCGATGCGCCATCGTCTTCGACTCATGTTGGGGATGTGTAGGATTCAATGTCTTTGCCCTTTTTGGTCATTCGATGAGAAAGGGGGAGAAGCATTGGATTGATAGTCTTCAAACATGATTTTGGGCATGGTTGTCTATATTTTGTTAAGTTTACAACTCTCGTTCTGTTCATTTGCTGCTTTGGGTTGTAAAACTTAAGTCCTGATGGACGTCTGCACATTCGCTATTTTATGATACTTTGGCGTCGTTTTAATTTATATCTTATGCGCTCGAAGTCATTCTGCAGACGCCCATTTCTCATTGTGCATTTCATTATCTTCATAACATTTCTCAAATGCATTGTAATTGGATTCCAAGCTATAGGGGGAGATCTCCACAATTAAAACCTGTCATGTGCTTTTGCAGTCAAAAGCAATATCTTCAGAAGCACATCTTCAGGGGGAGCTCTCTATATCTTCTAATCATAATCTCCAAGTCTTTATCTTCAAATATTTTTACCCCCGTTGAAAACTTCAACCAGTTTGTCATCAATCACCAAAAAGGGGGAGATTGTAAGTGTATCTAGTGCCACCCCTTGTTTGTTTTGGAGTAATGAAGACAAACATGGTTGAGGGACTAATGTGTTTGTGAGAGTTCATAGGATAACACAGATAGCAGTCCCTGAAGATTCTGTTTAACCGTCGAAGACGACCCCTAAAAATGTCCGAAGACATTGAAGACGGTTGAAGACAATGGTGGTGCATGAAGATAAACGTATGAAGATAATGAGACGCGAAGACTTTGTCTTTTGGTAGTTCTGTTTCTTCTTTCCTGAGTCATAGGAACCACCATACTGTTAAGTGGGGTCCAAGTGATCGAAGTCAGAAACCGACGTGATGCTTGACCCAAATACCTATGTCTTCGCATGAAGACAATGAGAGAAAATCTCTTCCAGAGTTAGTTGAGTATGCATTTCTTGTAGCCCAAGCAATCTTTCCACATGTGTCTTTGAAATCTGACCATTGTGACACATGTTGGTTGGCCATTGACCCAGGGTCATTTCGGTCATATCATGTCGGGTTGCCTGTTGGCTATAAATAGCCCACCCCCTCCACCATAAGTTGGTGGCTACTTAGAGTTATTGCACGGCTTTTGTTGTTTGAGAGCAACCCACCTCGAAGACTTTGAGAGAGAGATCCTACGAGGATAAACCCCTAAACACCTAGAGCTAGTGTGTTTGAGCATCACCGAAGTCATTTTGTTCTGAGAGAACCCAAGACTTATTACACTGGAAGACTATGTATCTTCCGTACGGTTAGGCGTCATGGTCTAGAGCATCCAAGAGTCATTGTGGATTGCCGGGTGACCAAGTTTGTGAAGGTTTCGGAAGTCTACCTTGAAGACTTACCAGAGTGATTGGGTGAGCTATAAGTGACTTGGATCAAGGGGAATAAGGTGAAGACGAGGCCTTCAGAGTTCAATCTCAGCCTCCCCAACCATACGTACAGTTGTCACAGAAACTGGAACTGGTCCAACAAATAATGTGTCTTCATCGAGCAACTAGTTCTATCTTCTTCGCGTCTTTACTTACTCTATTGAATTGTGAGGCAATAGCTTGCTTGTCTTTGTGTGAATATGATACGTCTCCAATGTATCTACTTTTCCAAACACTTTTGCTCTTGTTTTGTACTCTAATTTGCATGATTTGAATGAAACTAATCTGGACTGACGTTGCTTTCAGCAGAACTACTTTGGTGTTATTTTTTGTGCAGCAATAAAAGTTCCTGGAATTGGATGAAACTTTTTGTGAACTATTTCTGGGATTTATGATGAATTATGCAGAAACTATCCACCGGAGGGAGTATGCCTGTGGGCTAGTACCCATCAGGGCGCGACCACCCCCTGGCCATGCCCTGATAGGTACTGGGGCCCACGAGGCTCCACCGACCCTAATTCCACTCCTATAAATTCCTATTCTCGAAGAAAAAATAGGAGAGAAGTTTTCATCACGATCTATGAGTCGGAGACGCCGCCACACCTTGTTCTTATTTGGGAGGGCTGATCTGGAGTCCATTTGGGGCTCCGGAGAGTGGAGATCGTCGCCGCCGTCATCACCAACCCTTCTTCATCAACTATATGATGCTCACCACCGGGCGTGAGTAATTCCTTATAGGCTTGTTGGTCAGTGATGGGTGTGGATGGAATTGATCATGTAATCGAGTTAAGTTTGATAGGGCTTGATCCCTAGTATCCACTATGTTCTGAGATTGATGTTGCTATGACTTTGCTATGCTTAATGCTTGTCACTAGGGCCCGAGTGCCATGATTTCAGATCTGAACATATTATATTACCTCTGAATATAAGATTGATTTGGATCCTATCTTGCAAGTAGTATGCACATATTATGTGTCTTGATCCGCATACCCCAAGGTAACAATAATTGGGATTCTTTCCGGTGATTGCCGTAGTTTGAGGAGTTCATGTATTCACCAAGTGTTAATGCTTTGTTCCTGTTCTCTATTAAAAGGAGGCTTTAATATCCCTTAGTTTCCAATAGGACCCCGCTGCCATGGGAGGGTAGGACAAAAGATGTCATGCAAGTTCTTACCGCAAGCACGTATGACTACATACGGAATACATGCCTACATTATATTGATGGATTGGAGCTAGTTTTGTGTCGCTCTAGTGTGTAACTGTTACATGATTGATGTCATCCATATCTTCCCATTGCTGCACCATGGCTTACGCTTCACATATACTGAATGTTGCTAAGTTACTACTGCTGCTGTTACTGTCACACCTGCTACTCAATTGCTATTGTCACTACTGTTACCAAAACTGATGGTATCACTATTACCGCTACTACTATTATTTTCCGTGCTACTAAAATTTTGCAGCAGAGAGATATCCTAGGTGCGGTTGAATTGACAACTCAACTGTCAAGGCCAATAACTATTTTTGGCTCCCCTTGTGTCGAATCAATAAATTAGGGTGAAATACTACCCGTGAAGACTGTCGCGATCCCCTATACTTGTGGGTTACGAAGACCTTTTTCTGGCACCGTTGCCAGGGTGTGTAGCTCTATTTATTGTGTTAACTTGGGGATATCCAATTGCCACTATGAAGAATCTGAAAGATAATCAAACTAAGATCGTCCCCTCTCGCATGAGAGCAGGTAAGGAACTGCCATCTAGCTCTGCTTTTGATTCACCTTCTGTTTTGAATCAGCTTATTACACCACCACCTGTTGATCGTCCTGATATGTCGCATGAACTTGATGATGCTACCTCTAAAATTAATGATAATACTACTACTACTCATGATGAAATTGAAACTGTGCCACTTGGTGATTTTCTTGATGCTAATATTGCTAGATCTATAGAACTTGAAAATGTTGAAACTGATGAAGACTTTGAATCACCTATTACTCCTCGTTCTCCCAATACAATGAATTTCCTGATATACCTGAAGGTTATGTTATGGATGGTGAGGTAGCTAGGGACTTCCTTGCTTGTGAGAATAGAGATGATCTGAACAAACTACTATGCAAATTGAAAGAAAAATCCATGATGGAGAAAATGAAACATGATCCTAAATTTGCTACTTCTCCTATATTTGTTACTGATAAGGACTATGAATTCTCAGTAGACCCCAAACTGATTACTATAGTAGAGTCCAATCCTTTCCATGGTTATGAAACTGAAACTGTTGTTGGACATCTAATGAAATTGAATGATATTGCTGCTTTGTTTACTAATGAGGAAAAGATACACTACTATTATATCCTTAAGCTTTTCCCTTTCTCGCTAAAAGGCAAGCCTAAAGAATGGTTCCCCAGGATATGCTTCACTACTTTTCTGCGAAATATTTTCCTGCTCATAAAAAACAAGCTTCCTTACAGGAAATATTTAACTTTGTGCAAATTGAAGAAGAGAATCTCCCTCAAGCTTGGGGGAGGCTTCTCCAATTACTTTGAGCTTTGCCTGACCATCCTCTTAAGAAAAATTAAATACATGATATTTTTTATAATGGACTAACCGATGCTTCTAGGGACTTCCTGGATAGTTGTGCTGGTTGTGTTTTCAGGGAAAGAACTATTGAGGAAGCTAAAGAATTATTGGATAACATATTACAAAACGTCGATGATTGGACACTTCATGAACCACCTCCGGATCCTATTCAAAATAAGAGAGGTATTATATTCCTCAGTCCTGAAGATATGAGTGAAGCCAAGAAATCTATGAAGGGAAAAGGTATTAAAGTTGAAGATGTCAAGAAATTGCCACCTATCGAGGAAATACATGGACTTGACACCCCGACACACGTAGTAGAGGTAAAATCTCTCCATACCTTTAATGAAAATGATATACCTTATAATAAGACTCCTAGCCAATGCATGGATGAATTTTATAATTACATTGTTAAGCAAGAACACTTCAATAATTATGTTAAAGATCAATTAAGACGCAATGTCATGATGATAGATCGTTTGGGTGAATTCATGTTTAGAATTGCTAATGATGTTAAAGGTCTAGGAAAACATGCTTCTATGGTTCACACCCAATTATATCAAGTTGCTAAGTCACAAAATGATTTGCTTGCTGGAATGAATAATAACCTGAATGATCATGCAATTAGAGTAATGACTAGAGGAGGAAGAATCACTCAGGAACCTCTTTATCCTGAAGGTCACCCTAAGAGAATTGAACAAGATTCTACAGAATTAATGATGATGCACCTAGTCCATCTAAAAAAGAAGAAGAAAAAGAATAGGACTATGCATGCTTCTAGTGAACCTATTATAGAAAAATCTTCTGAGAATCATAATGATGTTTCTATTTCTGATGCTGATACACAATCTGGTAGTTAACATTCACCTAGTGATAATGATGATGATAATGATAATGCTGATGTTCATCTTGATAATAATAAAGAACCTAATAATGATGTGGAAATAGAACCCGCTGAAAATCTTGATAACCCACATCCTAAAAATAAACGCTATGATAAAAGAGACTTTGTTGCTAGAAAACATGGAAAAGAAAGAGAGACATGGGTTCAAAAACCCATGCCACTTCCTCGCAAGCCTTCTAAAAGTAAGGACGAGGAAGGATTTGAACGCTTTGCTAAAATGATTAGGCCTGTCCTTTTGGAAACTCGTTTGACCGATATATTGAAAATACCTCCATATGCTAAGTATATGAAGGATATTATTACCAACAAAAGGAAAATACCTGAAACTGAAATTGCTACTATGCTTGCTAATTATTCTTTTTATGGTGGAGTGCCTAAGAAGTTGGGAGATCCGGGTATACCCACAATACCTTGCTCCATTAAACGAAGTTATGTTAAAACTCCATTATATGATCTAGAAGCCGGTGTTAGTGTTATTCCTTTCTCTTTATATAAAAGACTTGATCTAAACAAGGTTACACCCACTGAAATATCTTTGCAAATGGTTGATAAATCCACCGATGTACCTATTGGAATTTGTGAGGACGTTCCTGTTGTTGTTGCAAATGTTACTATCTTGACAAACTTTGTTATTCTTGAGATGCTCGAGGACGACAACATGTCGATTATCCTTGGTAGACCCTTTTTAAACACTGCAGGGGTTGTTATTGATTGCAAGAAAAGCAGGTTACTTTTCACATCAATGGCAAGCAACATACCGTGCACTTTCCGAAAAAGCAAACTCTGGTTAACAATATTAATGTCATTGAGCCAAGTGCCATGGTTATCATTGGAGAGTTTAAAATTCCTCTACCTACTGCCAAGAAGAAATATTAATCTTATTATTGGTGAGATGCAAATCCCCATTGTGGTAACTTAGTGTTATACGAAAATTCTTTGGTTTCATGTCAATTTCAAATGGTTATTAATAAGACTTGATCAACCTTATTAATGGATCGTTTTTGAAAGACATGTGATTGATGAATTTAGTATGCATAACTCTCTGTAATATTTGTTTGCTCTCTGTTATTTCTAGTAAGTAAACTAAAAAGTGCCGTGATTATCCAGTTTTCTGAATTACCGTGCAATAGAAAATGACCCAAAAATAAAAAGTCTTAGAATGCTACAAAATTTTAACATGAATTTTCTGGATTATTTAAGAATTTCTGGTACTAAAAATACATCATGGGGATGCACCTGTGGGCCAGTACACATCAGGGCGCGGCCACCCCCTGGTCGCGCCTTGGTAGGTACTGGGGCCCATAGGGCCCCCCTGCCTTATCTCTTTGCCCACTTCGTCCCTTACCTCCAGCAAAAATTCTCCAGCTCTCTCTCTCTCCCATGTTCTTCCTCACAAAACTGAAATTTTTGATCTCTTTGTTCGGAACTCCGTTTCCGAAACTGCTTTGAGGAATTGCTCCTTGGTATATGACTCTTCCATTCCTCCAATTAGTTTTTGCTCTAGTGGTTTATACTTTGCATATTTTGCTGCACTTGGTGCTACTGAAAATGAGATTGCATGTTGAATTCTTTGAGTTCCAAGTAGTATGAATGTTTGATATGACCTCTAGGTACCCTTATGAGTAGCTGCTATCAATCTTGTAAAGTTTTATTGACATAATTTTGTGGCCCAATTTTTTTAGAAAATTGCACTAGAAAAAGTGAACATGTTTAGGAGGAGTTCTTCCAGAAGGCGTTCTTTGGGAGAATCATCAAGTGAGGGCTCGACACGACAAGCTTATGTTGAACCTCGGACAAGCTTGATAGTCATGTCCGACGCTAAATCGTGATGTTGGTCGTGCGAAGAATTCATGAGAGGTGCAGGAATTAAGGAAGAGTTTGATCAATACATTTACAATACCGGCCTCGAAGGTTTTCTCAGAAATAAGTGTATCCAATGATATAATCTTACTCGGTCATTCACACATGGATTCCGGTATCATCCTCATACCTCTAGCGTGCTATTTAATCTTTATGATAATTCCTACAGTCTATCTTCTGAAGAATTCTGTGATGCATGCAAACTCCCATCTTGGGGCTCACTAGAAAAACCACAAACAACTGAATATAATATGTTTCTTGAGAGCCTTTGTCTAGGAGAAGATAGAGGAGTTACACGGTTTAGAATAAAAAGCATCCATTTTCCTTCCATTCGCTACTTTGCACTATTTAATGGGAAATGCGTAGTGGGCAAACAAGATTGTAGTGCATTGTGTGCTCCGGATTTGAGCCTTATTCACATTCTTGTAAATGGGGAGAGACGTTACAACCTCTGAGCAATTGTGGGTAGTAGGTTGTTGTCGGGGAAACGACGGTCTATGGATCGGGCAAGGACCCTTTGTAATCAGGTGGGTAGCTTTCCAACACAAAGAGCATCACTGATTCCTGCATATGCGGGGGTTTAGACAGGTTCGGTCCGCCAGAGCATAAACCCCAACGTCATGTGTTCTTGTGGTTTATGGGCGTTCACAGTACAAGGCGCAACAGCCCGGCAAGAGGTGCCTCGGGAGTGCACCTATGCGCGTAAAATGAACAGGGTCTCAACCTTTGTAAAGGTAGCCATGGGCCTCCTTTTATAGACAAGGGGTTACCATAGTGGCAAAATGATCTTTACACCTGGCGAACAGTGGATACTGCCTCCTGCCAGAGTGTCAGCAGAGGTGGCAGTGGGAAATACCTAACTCTGACGGACTAGGACAGGCGCATTGAATGCGACGTGAGGTGTCAAGCTGGCGACGTCTCGCGGCAAGGATTGCATCTCCTTCTCTGCCATCGCCACGCCATGGCACGGGTGTCGTTAAAGCTGCTTTAAATCCCTCGATGCTGCCACGCGCCCCGGCCGGTTCCACATATCCGCATGCCCGCTCGCCACCTGGTCGATGTAGACAACCAGCCTGGTGACATGGAGCTGGACCTTGGCGGGTGGAGTCCTTGGCGGGTGCATGCGTCCTTGAGCCCCCGGCAAGGCGTCTTGTCGTGTTTACTTGGCCTTTGCTTGTTGTAGTTGGAGGAATGCTCATGCCTGGCAAGATCTTGTCGGGCTGGAGGCTGCGGCGTCTGGTGCACGAGTCTGGGTGCTAAGGACCCCGTTTCTTAGGACACCGACATGAGCCCAGGGCCTGGGCCAAACATGCGTCCACGACGTTTGTTGAGCTAGGCCCAAAAATAGTGCACAGGCACACGCGGCTGCAATCTTCTGTGGTTATGGCGACTTCTTTATACCTTTCCCATGACGCGCAGTAACTGCGGGTCGGGGGAGTGGTGGAGCGGGGCGGTTTCCCCGAGGAGGCGCGCCCAAAAGTCGCACCATGCTGGACAATGAGCGATGCTTCCCTCGCGCCATGTGTTATCATGTGGGGTCGCGTATGGGGAAGGGAAACGGCCGCACAGTGGCGCGCTTGGTAGCGAACAGTCGACTCCCAAGATCTCCAATGACGCGTGAGCGTCTCCGCCTCATCTGTCGCGTCTCGCGCCATGCGTGTCACGCGCGGGGCCTGGTATTGCCCGAGAGGGGCGGTCGCGGGCGTTGGTCGAGGGCTAGTGCGCGTCCAGCCCAGGTCGTGAAGATTTGGCCCCTTCCCCTTCCCCGGCCCTATAAAGAGGGGCGGGGGGACTGAGGGAAGGCGCTACTCATTCGTGTCCTCCTGCTCTCATCTCTTCTTCCATCGTCTTCTCTTTCCCTCACCTTCCGCCACCTCCTCCGGCGCGTTCCCCTTGATATGGCAAGGGGTCGCGGTTGTGCTCGCGGATCGGTCGGTGTTGCAAGGGGTGCTCGGCAAAGCCCAATGCGGATCATGGTGACGACGATGGGGGTTGAGCTCAGCTCCCGCGGTCATTCATCGTCCGCGGGCTGTGGGCTGGTGGCTCCACCGGCCCGCGAAGGCCGTGGAGGTCGGACGGCTTCGCCGAACCGCGGTGGCCGTGGCATTGTGCCCTTCCCTCAACCCCAAGCAGGTATCCACGCGGGGGAGGAGGTGCAGGAGTTTGTCATGGCGGTCCCCCGCCGTCCCAGGAGCTGGCGGTGCCTCCACGACCCGTTCGCCCGGGCCATGGTGGGCAGCCCGCCCAGGGGCTATGGCTGCGGGTGGATGGCTGTTGTAATGGCCCTGCCTGGGTGGCTGTCGACCTATCCGTCCGCCAGCGCCATGTTTCTGAAGCGGGGGTGGAAATCATTCGCCCGCTCCCGTGGCTTAGGCCTCGGGCATCTCCTCCACTTCAAGTTCTACGGCGCCTCCACCCTCTCCGTGAAGATCTTCGGGGCATCCGCGTCCGCTTGGACTGCTGTGCGGAGAGCTCGAGTGGCAGCGACTACAATTCCTCTAGCGACAGTGACGACGACGGTAGCACCTTCGGCATTGATACGTCTCCAACGTATCTATAATTTTTGCTTGTTCCATGCTATTATATTATCATTCTTGGATGTTTTACAATCATTTTATAGCAACTTTATATCATTTTTAGGGACTAACCTATTGACATAGTGCCAAAGTGCCAGTTGCTGTTTTTTGCTTGTTTTTTTACTTCGCAGAATATCAATACCAAATGGAATCCAATCGCGATGAAACTTTTTGGAGATTTTTTCTGGACCAGAAGACACCCAGTGGGCCAAAGAAGAGCTAGGAAGGTGGGCTGTGGAGAGCACAACCCACTAGCGCGCGCCCGGGGGGCCCCGGCGCACCCTGATGGGTTGTGCCCTCCACAGGGCCCCTCTCCACCGCCTTTGATGCCTATAAATTCCCAAATATTCTAAAAACCCTAGGAAAGTCAACGAAACACAATTCCAGCCGCCGCAAGTTCCAGAACCTCGAGATCCAATCTAAACACCATCACGGAGGGGTTCATCTTCTTCATAGGTGCCTCTCCGATGATGCGTGAGTAGTCCACCATAGACCTACGGGTCCGTAGGAAGTAGCTAGATGGCTTCCTCTCTCTCTTTTGATTCTCAATACAATGGTCTCTTGAAGATCTATTTGATGTAAACTTTTGCGGTGTGTTTGTTAGGATCCGATGAATTTTCAGTTCATGATCAGTTTCTATCCATGAATATTATTTGAGTCTTCTTTGATTTCTTATATGCATGATTACTTATAGCCTCCTATTTCTTCTTCGAATCTTTGGTTTAGTTAGGCCCACTAGATCGAGTTTTCTTGCCATGGGAAGAGGTGCTTTGTGATGGGTTCGATCTTGCGGTGTCCTTTCCCAGTGACAGAAGGGGCAGCAAGGCACGCATGTAACGTTGCCATTAAGGATAACAAGATGGGGTCTATTCCTACATGAATAGATCTTGTCTACATCATGTCATCGTTCTTATCGCATTACTGCATTTTTCCATGAACTTAATACACTAGATGCATGCTGGATAGCGGTCGATGTGTGGAGTAATAGTGGTAGAGGCAGGCAGGAGTCGGTCTACTTATCTTGGACGTGATGCCTATATAATGATCATCGCCTTGGATATCATCATGATTATTTGATCTTCTATCAATTGCCCAACAGTAATTTGTTCACCCACCGTCCGCTATACTCATGAGAGAAGCCACTAGTGAATCCTACGGCCCCTGGGTCTACTTTTCCAACATATTGCTTTCCGATATATCTTTTTGCCTCTTTGTTTTCAGATCTACAAAACCAAAAACCCAAAAACATATTGCTGCACTTTTTATTTGCCCTTTCTATTTTGTGTTCTTGAGAGATCTATCTCTCCTATCTATCACTACCTAATCTATCTTTTTACCGTATAGAGATTGACAACCTCTCTTTCGCGTCGGGTTGCAAGTATTTGTTATTTGTGTGCAGGTGCTGCTTATTGGGTGGTGGTGATCCTCCTACTGGTTCGATAACCTTGGTTTCATAACTGAGGGAAATACTTACCATCGCTGTGTTGCATCATCCCTTCCTCTTTGGGGAAATACCGACGCTGTCTCAAGCCACATCAGGCATCAAGCGGGAGGAGTCCGACTAGACGCGCATAGCATCGTAGCTAGGGTCTTAGGGATCCGAGAAAGAGGCTCCATCCACGAGACCTTGTTTTCGGATCAATTGTCACATCGTCGTGGTAGATCTCCTGTCGGCGGCCGACGGGGTCGTAGAGTAAGTAGTACTCCGATTTGACCCCGTTGCCGCTGTCGCCGAGCTGGGACGTCTTTCTCCTCGGAGGCCGGCGGGGACGTTATAGGATGTCGTACTCCGTCACATCCCAGCCGCCACCGTTGCCGGGCTTGGTGTCCTTCTTTTGTATTTAATCCGAGCTCGGCGTTCTCCTTTTGTATTTAAGTGGTGTCCAATGTAACCCTGCAATGAAATGCAGGGAAAAGATTGGTCAGTCTCAAAAAAGGAACATCAGTCAGTTCACCTTTGTGTCTTATAAATATTATCTTCCCTGTGGCGAGAGAGCCTCGCGTCCGTGCATTTTTCAGATTCTCTCACTCGCAAAGGGCACTTGTCGATACGTACATCCTCCCCTAGGGCGCTTCTAAGGATAAGTTCCTGAGCACCCTAATAGAGATGTCACTTTCGGCAAGGCTGCCCTGCCATCCCGCTGCGGCAACCTTAGTGCTAGGCATGCTTCAAGCACTCAAGTGCGCAACGAGTCTGACGAGGGGCCTTAGCGTGCAAGTTTCCCCGCAGGAATAGAAAAAATCTCGAAAAAATCTTGGAGGGGTCGTGCAACTTAGCTTTTTTTCTGGTCGCATCTCTTGCCGTCGAACGCTTCCGCGGGTGCCCGCACCGTTACCCCCCCCCCCCCCCCCCGGGGAAGACTTGCGCGCGGGGTCCCTTCTCCTTTTTGAGAAAAAGAAAGAAGAGAAAATAGAGTAGGCGAGGGACCTAGGTGGTCCAACAGACCCCTTACGCAACATGCCGTGAAAGATACACAAAATAAATATGTACTTAGACAGAGGGTTGCGGAATACTTAGCTTTTACTAACTACGCACAGGGTCATCGCCTGGCTTTGTGCAAAGGATTACATGCCCTTCCGGCATAACTTGCACAAAAGTGGTTGCCGGGCGGGCCCGTCAGCCACGCCTCACGGGAAGAACTTTCGAAGATGCTCGATGTTCCACGAGTTTTGTACCGGAGTGCCATCTTCGATCTCCAGGCGGACTGCGCCAGACCTGGTGACTCGTACCACCCGATAAGGGCCTTCCCACTTCGGCATCAACTTGTTTGATCCCTTCGCGGACTGAATCCGTCGAAGGACAAGGTCGCCTTCCTCAACAATCCTGGCGCGCACCTTGCGGCTATGGTAGCGGCGCAAGGCCTACTGGTACCTAGCAGTGCGCAGTGCGGCCTGGAGACGATCTTCCTCGAGGAGCGTGGCATCGTCATGTCGTAGCCGCTCTTGATGGTCCTCATCAAAGGCTTGCACTCTCGGTGACCGGTACGTGAGTTTCGTGGGGAGAACTGCCACTGTCCCATAAACTAGGGCAAAGGGTATCTCGCTGGTGGCTCGATTTGGCGCTGTTCGGATCGACCAAAGAACCGTCGGCAGCTCATCAATCCAGCGCCTTCCGTGCTTGCGCATCTTGTCGAAAGTTCTTGTCTTGAGGCCCCGCAACACTTCAGCATTTACCCTCTCTACTTGCTTGTTGCTCCTGGGGTGGGCAACTGACGCAAAGTAGACCTTGGTTCCAATATCTTGGCAGTATTCCATGAAAGTATTGCTGGTGAACTGCGTGCCGTTATCGGGGATGATCCTGTTTGGGACCCCGAAACGGCAAACAATCCCTTTGAGGAACTTGACTGCTGCCTGCACCGTTACCTTTCTCATCGGCTGAACCTCGGTCCACTTCGTGAACTTGTCGATGGCAATGAACAAGAACTCGAAGCCCCCGGTAGCACGGGGGAGGGGACCGACGATGTCGAGCCCCCAGACCAAGAATGGCCAGGAGAGCGGTACGGTTTGAAGGGCTTGTGCTGGTTGGTGTATCTGCTTGGCTTGATATTGGCATGCTTCACATGTTGTCACCACCGCCAAGGCGTCTTGAAGGGCTACGGGCCAGTAGAAGCCTTGCCAGAACGCCTTCCCGACAAGGGCTCGTGATCCTACGTGGGAGCCACAAATCCCCTCGTGTATCTCCGCCAACAGCTGTTGTCCTTCTTCCCGAGGGATGCATTTTAGCTTCACGCCGTTTGGTCTTCTCTTGTACAAGGTGTCGTCCACAAATTGGTACATGCTTGACCGCCAGGCTACCCTTTCCCCTTCTTCTTGTTCCTCGGGAAGGTCTCATGTCTGGAGATACTGGACAATCTGCTGCGCCCATGTCGGAGCTTGTGGCTCGACGACAAGGACTAAAGGCATTTCTTCTGCCGCGGGGGCACTTTCTTCTACGACCAAGACCCTTGGGTCTGTCGGAGCTTGTGGTTCCCCAACGCGCGGGCAATCACTCCCGGCAACCCTCTTGGCGGCCACTGATGGCTCTGCCATAAGATGGTCGCCGGAATCGACTTTTCTTTTTCTGCTCCTCCGTGTCGAGGGGTTGAGTGAGGGTTGCGTTAGTCGGAGGACAAAAGTGCCTGGTTCCACAGGCAACTTCTGCGCAGCTCTCTTCGACAAGTCATCGGCAACGTCATTCTTGGCACGAGGGACGTGCTCCATTTGCATACTATCAAACCGCTCCTCCAACCTCCGCATCTCATCAACATAAGCTTCATTCAAGGGGCTCTGATAATCCTTGTTCACTTGGTGAACAACGAGCTGTGAATCCCCCCTCACTATTAGTCTTATGATGCCAAGATCGGCTGCTATCCTCAACCCTACCAGCAGTCCTTCATACTCGGTTGTGTTCTTCGTTGACTATTCCCGGGGAAAGTGCATCTGGACCATGTACTTGAGATGCTCTCCGGTGGTTGCAATGAGTAGCACTCCGGCACCGGCACCATGCAGTGAAAAGCTCCGTCAAAGTACATGACCCATTCCTGAGGCGCTTCCTTGCTGGAGAGTGTAGTCTCAGGTACTTCTTCATCCGGATTTGGCGTCCATTCTGCTATGAACTCCGCCAAGGCTCTGCTCTGAATCATCGCTGTGCTTTTGAAGCTTAAATCAAAACTTGCCAGCTCCAATGCCCACTCGACGATCCTGTCTGTCGCCTCTGGGTTCCTCAGGATACGGTGCATCGGAAACCTGGTGACGACGGTGATGTGGTCTGCTTGGAAATAATGGCGCAGCTTTCGAGAGGCCATAAGGAGGCCGAAAAGCATCTTCTGCATCCCAAAGTATCTTGACCTAGCACCCTGCAGGAGGGAGCTGACAAAATACACTGGTCGCTGCACCATTTTCTTCTTTTGTTATGCGGCTATGGCGCAGATGGACTTTTGTCAGCTTGTTGTTGATGAGCTGCAGGTAGCTGTGGTGAAGTGGCAGACAGATGGTAGCAAGCAGAATTCTGCAGAGGGTTGTGCCATTGTGCCCCTGATTATGTATCTTGATTGCTTGAAGCTTTGCAAATTTTCAGTTATGCACATGTTGACACCGCGTGCGTCATTCCTGACGAACAAGGACCTGATGAAGTTATACAACGAGGATTTAGTTGTCAAGGGAAAGATTTATCTGGAATCTTACAAATTTGGGAGGCTGCCGATTAGTGAATTAGAGTTTTTAAGATCAGAATTTTTTTTAATTTGCAGTCGTTATAAATCTGAATTTTCTAGTATTCACATGTGTACTTCTTTCCCTTTTTGTCTTTTTTGCAGTGGAAGGCGTCAGGTGATATTGTGTACAACCGTCCTGCTGGAGTGCTATGTGGCAGCTCTGATGCGGAGCCTAGCAGTCATGCTAGGTTCTATGAGCTTATCTGTAGCCAGCTTCCTGCCTGTGATGATGAGCCGCCGCCTACTCATGGTTTCACGGCTCATTGGATGTTTGATAATAGAAGTTCTTCTGAACAGACATTTGTTGGAGGCAAAAAAACACGAGGAGATTGACGAGCTTCTTCTGAAGGTTTTGAAGTTAACTGAAGATTTGCCAACCTCTGGTGACAGGTTGAGGCTAGTTGCTGGATTTTTCCCTGCTGGCCATGGCCCCTGTGACGAAGATATTGTTGCTGCTCACAACTTTGACTGTGGTTTGGTTGAAAGCTTGAAGTTTGCAGTGACGAATATCCGGTCTTCGTATGCTCAGTTGAAACATTCACAGGAACTAAAATGTGCTCGTTACGAGAAGGATGCTGAGCACATTTGGTAAGAAATGAACCGACAGGATGGTGTCGCCGGCGCTGATAATGTGCATTGTCCTTTTGAACCTCTTTTTGTGTATCATTTGGACTGCTCCTCACTCTTTGTTTTTGTTATAGGTTGGAGTGGAATCTGCTGGTCTTCACGCATCTGGGGACGTTGGAATTGGACAGGTATAAGTACTTCTCCCATGCTTGTTCTGCTATGTGCTTCTCTTCTTGAACTTGAATTTTTTGCTTTCCATTTTTTTTGTACCTCACGATTGTAAAATGTGTACCGCTTGTGCATGGTTGAAGTTTTTTTCCCTATTTTGGTCGTTACCATCTTATTTCGTTTTGGTTTGTTCTGTGCCCGTAGACTCGAGTTCCTGGTTGTGATGTGCACAAGGATTCTTACTACGGCTCTCAGAAGGATGAGGACTTGGCTGATGTGTCGTCCCCTCCAGATGTTGTAGTTGATATGGTTTAGTGGAATTACTTTTCTCAAATGCATTCGTTTTACATGTGTGGGCTGCAGTCTTTGACATAAGTGAGCTTCAGTCTTTGACAGAAGTGAACTGCAGTTCATTTTACATGTGTGGGCTGCAGTCTTTGACATAAGTGAGCTTCAGTCTTTGACATAAGTGAACTGTAGTTCATTTTACATGTGTGGGCTGCAGTCTTTGACATAAGTGAGCTTCAGTCTTTGACAGAAGTGAACTGTAGTTCATTTTACATGTGTGGGCTGCAGTCTTTGACATAAGTGAGCTTCAGTCTTTGACAGAAGTGAACTGCAGTTCATTTTACATGTGTGGGCTGCAGTCTTTGACATAAGTGAGCTTCAGTCTTTGACAGAAGCGAACTGCAGTTCATTTTACATGTGTGGGCTGCAGTCTTTGACATAAGTGAACTGCGCGTTGTTGTTTTAATTCTCTCTTCGCTCATTTGTGTTATTGTGGCTTTTTAAAACTTTTTGCAGCCTGGAGATGAAAATGTAGAAGTTCATCAGTCGGTTGGCGTTGTTCGTGTTGGAGTGAACCAGGGGGGTTTTGTTAGTGTTGGTGGTGACAGTGTGAATGCTTCTGTATCAGTTATTGTTGACAGTACAGAACCTTCTTTAGCTCAGGAATCCCACGATGCTGTTGCCCCTAGTCAGCACGAAGATGCTGATGTTGACATTGAAAAGCCGCTGGAGAATGACATTCCTTCTGATAGTGTTGCTGGTTCTCCTGTTTGTTTGGCGTCCAATGATGTTCCTGATGTATTCAGAGTGGAGCCTCATGGAGTTGAGTTATCTGAGGGCGTTGCGGTTGTCCGGACTGTTGAAGATCCAGACAACGTTGATGTTGCTACAGTAGGGCAGTCCAGTGAGCCTGTGTTGGTTTCGTCGCAACCTAGCGGAGAAACTGTTTTGGTTATCTCTGAAGAGCAACAGCATGAAGAATCTGACACTGAAGGCAAGTGTTTTGTTTCTAACAGTGAAGTTCAAGATTTCCTCATCTTACATCTGAACTTCATATTTTAGATAAGTGAACTTCATCTTTTATTTGTTCCTTATTTTTTTATTGCAGATGACGAACTTCCTGTTGTGACACCGTCGAGCATTGATCCAGCTCTTCTCAAAAGATACAATGAGTTGTACAGTGTTGTTACTAGGGTTCGGAAGGACAGAAAGAAGAAGTATGGCTTTTTATAAATTGTTTTGTTAATATGTATTTTCTAGTCGTAGTCTTTGCCCTTTTTCGTTCTTGTTATTTTTGTAGTATCTTATGTTTCATTTTTTGAAAATAATAATAATTTAGGGACATGATTTCTTTTAAAACTGAGTTGGCTGATATTACAATTGGCGAAGCTGGACAATGTTTTTGGAATAAAGGGATGCTCACTACAGGCCTTGCAAATTTTGGGGTTCCTTTGCTGGAAAATAAGTTTAAGGGATCTCCGACGATGGTTGTCCCGTACCATATTTGTGTAAGCATACTGAACTTTTTGTTTGTTGTTTGATTCTCTTTTCTGTTTTCGTGTGACTGTCTGTTTGCTTGAACACTGTTTCTTGTTTGCTTTTGTTTTTGCAGACAAATATTTGGAATGGTGGTAGTGTAGGCAGGAGTGTGAAATTGATGTTCTCTTCAAAAGCTGAGGAACATGTCGATAAAAAAGATATGGTGAGTAATGTTTTTATGTGTCCATAACCATTTTTGAGTGTTGGTTTTATAGTGTTCTGTTTCTTGTTATAGTAATACTTTTATTTATTTTTACTTTGAACAGGTCCTGTTTGCAACATTTGATCCGCCAGAGCAGAGGGATGGCGTTGGCCATTATTGAGTAGTTGCCTTGAATGTGAAGGAAAGTCGGTTTGAATTTCTTGACTCTCTCAATAAACCTGGCAGCTCTGATGCGAACAGGATCTTTAGAAGGATGGTTAAAAATATCAAGCGTGCATGGAAAGAAGGTAGCTCAAGTTGTGATGAGCCGCTAGATCCTCCTACACTTGATGGCTTTAAGTTGAAACAGGTGGCTGTCCCAATTCAGAAAAATGGGTATGTTCCTTGTAGCCCCTCTCCCCATACTCCTCAACTTTTATTTTATGTTTTTTGTGAAACTAATGTTTTTGTTCTTTTTTGCAGGCATGATTGTGGATTCTATATGTTTCAATTCTTGCACACTTGGAATGGTGTTCAAGTTGCTAAGTTTGGGAATGAACACATTGGCTACATCAGAAAGGCCATGCTCTACAGCTCGCTTACCTCAGCAGAGTGTTCCCTTTATTTAACGTCACTTTTGATATTTGCATATAAAGGTTGTGTTAGTGAACTGCTTTATTTCCCTTATTTATTTTTTCTACTGATTGCTTCCGCTTCTTAAGGTTTTTATTTATTAGTGTGCTAGTGAAATGCATGTTTTTGACAGTGGATGGCTACGTATTGTTGTGTAAGTGAGCTGCATTGTTGTAGTGAAGAGAGCTGCATTTTTCGGGGCAAGTGGGCTGCATTGTTCTAGACAAGTGGGCTGCAGTGTTCTAGACAAGTGGGCTACATTATGTTCTTTACTGAACTGCATTTTCTTATATTACTGAGCTACATTTAATGATTTTGGTTTTGTATTTGGGCTGAGTGTTCCTATGTTTTTTCCCCTCGTTATCTGGTTTTGATGTAGGTCTGCATGGAGGCTGTACATCGTTGTTTGAGTCCCAGGATTCTAATGCAGTTATGCAGGATTGTGCCATTGAAATTTCTCCAGAGAATTCTGGTTCTTTGGCATCTGGACCTGATGGTGGAAAGGTTGCTCCACCTGGCTCTTCACATGAGCTATTTGATATTGATGATGATGATTTTGTTACACCCGTGCCACGCGTCACTAGGACTAGGAGTGCAGCAATCAACCGCCCCCCCGTTGATGAGGCTCAAGTATTTTCGAACAAGAGGGCGGGAGAGAGGGCTTTTAAGTTGAGAGACTCTTTAGAGAAATTGAGGCCTCCGAGGTTCAAATATATTGATGATGCGAGGAAAATAAAGGATCTCGTTCTTAGCCAAGATTTTGTAACCAAATACAAAGAGTAAGTTTTATGTGTGTGCCCTTCATCCTTTTGTATGTTTTGTTTTGAACTTTATTATGATCCCATCTGTGTATCTTTACCGCAGTGACGCGCTCTTGATGGTGAATGATTATTTTGGTGATGTTGAATCAGTCAAAGTTGACTATATCTTCAATACATTTGGCAAAGGAGCTTGAATGGACTCGTATCTCATGGATTATGTCATCAAGTACTGGAAGCAAGATGCTGAAATGAGTTTAGTTTATCGTTCTGGTGAACGTGTGGTACTTTCACCTCTATTTATTACGGTAAATGTGTTTGTTGTGATGTTTTTTTACTTTTGCTTTGGTGCATTTTTATCCATTGTACTGCATTTTTTATGTCCATGCGTGCATGCATCTTTATTATTTTTTCATGTCCCATTTTTTCTTTTTCTGTGCAGTATGTTCTTCAAATGGAAGGCACGGTGAAGAAAAATGCTAAAGGGTACCCTCTGTTGCCGGTTGTGCATAGCCCATTTTTGTTAAAACATGCGGTTACTCAGTTCAAGGTTTTTGCTTGCGATGAAAACCAATTGGACGCAAAACTAGTAAGGCCATTGTTTCCATCATTTCTTCTTCTTTGTTGCATTTCTTTTATATTTATTTGAAGCTCTGTTCCTAATGCTATGTGTCGAGTGAACTTCATTTTCATTTGTTTTTTGATGCGACAGATTTTGATGCCGCGTTCGAAAGATGGACTTAAAGTCTATACACGATGAACCGTCATCGCGAGACCATTGATATCCGTGACACCAGGAGGTACACTAGTCATGCTGATTACACGACAAAGTGGCGCAAGAGCGACTATCACTCAGATTGCACTGAATTGGTATGTCATGTTTTTCTCATTACGGTTTACAGCAAATCTTTATTTTAGTTGTCGTGCTTGAAGCGTTTACTGGTTTTCGCTATACATCTTAGCCAACTGCAAAGCTTGTATTTCTCCTACTGCATATTTTTTCAAACCGCAAAGGGACTACATTGTTAGTACATACTGTACCACAGTTGTTAATACAGTGCACTGCAACATCTGTTATCCAGAACTGCTTTTATCGCACCGCCAAACGTGGGTAAAAGAGTGATAAAACCTCTCTATTTTTTGTTATACCTTTTTTTTATTGATCTGTGACGTGTTTTTTCTTTACATTATGCTTCCTTTTCCCCTCTTGCTAGATGAGGAGGATGACTCTACTGCTGACGAGTATGTATGGTGAAAAGTTATATACCTCTAAGAAGCACCCTGACTGGGTTAAATTGGCAGAGAAGCCCTATTACTCGGTTGTTGCAGAGCAGGGGACAAATGAGTGTGGTTCTGAGGTTGTCGCAGCTGTATGACGGCGTGCGTATAGTTGAAAGAATTGTGAAATCCGACATAATACTTTCTGTATTTCTCCTTCTTTGTTACTGTTTTTTTTAATGTTTTCATTTTTCATTTTTCATCACAACCTTTTAATTACTTATCTGCATTCTTTAATTTTTTCAGCCTGCTGTTGAAGATTGGAAGGCGGAGTACATTTTCCAGTTGTTGTTCAATCCTTTGAACATGTTGTATTATAGAGAGATGTCGGCTGAGCTACGAGATCTGATTGAAAGCCTTGGGCTTACTTCCCTGTCGCAGTATTATACGCAGTAATAGTCATTTGGCTTGCCTAAAAAAAACAGAGTAACAGTCATTTGCATAGTCTGGCTACAGTCTTTGGTTTGGACGAGAGCTAGGTTTATATGTTGTGTATTCTGTGCTGGTTACAGCCTTTGTATTCTGTACATTCTATTCTGGCATTCATGTGTATAATTGAACTGCAGAATGGCTGAGTTCTTTTTCAACACAACTTTATTCATTTTCATTTCCTTAATTTTTATCGAGCGTTTTTGCATTATTGTTGTTACTGCGCCTCTGGGTTTGTGTGCCTGTTTGGGGTTAAAAAACAGAATAAACGCACTGCGTCTGTCAACCAAGCGCACTGCGTGCTTTAAGCGCGAGGCTGAGCCGGGGGTGGGGAAAGGGGGTCTGGACCCCCCTACCCACCCCCGGCGAGGCCGAGCCAGGAACGAGCCGGAGCAGGCGACGACGCAGCGTGCCGCGGCGTCGCATGCTCCGGCGAGTCCGTCACACCCCGTGACCCCACTATCTATCTTAGGGTTGTCGGGGGGGGTGTGTCAGTTGTTTGGGGGGGGACAGAATAAACGCACTGCGCCTGTCAACCAAGCGCACTGCGTGCGTTAGCGCGATGCCGAGCCGGGGGTGGGAAGGGGGGGGGTCTGGACCACGAGTGTTAATTACTGAAGACGCTGTCCAAAAACACAGATCTGAACATAGTTGGTAAGAGTGGATAAGGTGACGGAAATATACATTCATTTGTTGATTTGTAACCTAAAAAAGGCGAAGAATAAATTGTTGAAAGACATACCCATGAATCCTGCAGGTCTGCAGCTGTGAGGCGATGGAGAAATGGGGCCCTAAATCCACGGTCCCCGATGAGGAGGCACGAGAGCAGGCCGCGTCGCTCAGTTTGGGTGAGCTCCAGACCATTAGAGTAGAGGCATGCCTCCGCTATGGGCACCATCCTTGCCAGGCAGCCGCAGGAACAATCTTCCATGGCGAGCTCAGGTTAATGGCAGGGAGTAGGAGCGGGAGTTGGTGGAACCCTAGATCTGTATTTTTGGAGATAAGAAGAAGAGGGGTCTGTTGTGTTGGTGTGGAGCGTGAGTTGGTGGGTTTTATGTAGGCAGTTTTACAGTGTTAAATGCTATTGTAGGTGGCAGTTTTACCGAAGGGAACTGCATTTCAAACCAAAAAGCACTCTTTCGTGAGCAAGCGAACTTCTTGTCTCAAAGGTGCGAACTGCATGAGCATATGAGAACTGCATTCTAAAAGTATCAACACTGCATTGCCTATCATACATTACTTCATGACTAAATGCCTCACACTAAATGCCTCGCACACACCATGGCATGTGGTCCAATGGGTGCCTGTCCCCACACATCTTGGCTCGAATTGGGTACGCCCGCATAGCTGCAATGACGAGACTGGCGTGCCGAGAACTGCTTTGACGTAATGAAGAGAACTGCATTGATCAACTCTCAGCACTACTTTCTCTTACAGAGAGAACTGCATACTGTTATGCATTGCTTTTGCATCATGTTTTGTGTTTGTTTTCTTCATCGCTTGTCCGCAGGTTTGTATGTTGTCTACTGGCGTGCGCACGTTCTTTTTATGCATTGCTTTGCATCACATTTCCATTTGTTGTGCACTGCAGTATAATGTTACTCGGAACAAAAGCGTGTTGTGAAATGTAACTGCAATATTGTACATGGAATAAACTTGTTTCATACTTAAGCAAACTACATGGTTTGAAAGGAAATTAACTACATCACAAGCACACCTTGCTAAAGCGCAAACTACAAACTCCAAAGCAAATAAAGTTTTAACTCGAAGTCTAAGATGACTAGAAAAGACAAGATTAAGCAGAAGCAACTCCAAGGCCAGATTTTGATGTTTTCGTCATCACTTGTAGTTGTAGTAGGGGTTGTCATAATCCTCCTCCTCCTCTCTTGCTTTTGCGCACTCCAGACCTTCTCTGATGTTTTCAATTCTCTTCCATGACTCGTAGGTGGCGTACGCATCTATCGCTGCGTACTCGATGAGGTAATCTGGCAGTGGGCTGATCCCCCACAGTCTATGGTCTTCTTCCCTGTCGATCTTCTTCTTCATATTCTTGTAGAATGGGTCGATCACGCTGCCTGCAACATCAACCAAATAGTGGAACCTCTTTCTTCCCATGTATGGAACTCTCCATTTGCGCTAGATGTCGATGTACTTGTTGGGGTTGATCTCCAAACCAGATGCATGCAGCTTTTGTTTGTCACCATCAATGCTGAAGCCCGCAAAGGTGTACAACTTTTCCTCCTTGAGGAGTGGGTGGAGGCCCTTGGGCCTGCAAGGGGGAAGACAGATTGAAGATGAATCCATTAAGTACATGCTTATATAGTATAATTCATATATGAATAAATTTAAGAAACTAGTATACAAAGTTCAGAAATTAAATTCAAGCACAACATGTTATTTTTCTTTTGGTATTTACAGTTGAGTCAATGATCTATATGCTGCTTAGTACTAGTTTAATTTTCTTTGTTGAACTAAATAACATATACCAGTGCTTCACCAAGTTTCTTTATATTTTTTCTGATGAAAAAAACGTTAGGCAAAGTTCAGAAACTATACTATTGCATCAAGATCAGAAACTACACTAGTACATCAAATTTCAGGGTGCATCACTAATTA
Organism: Elymus sibiricus; assembly: GCA_039707655.1. Lineage (NCBI taxonomy): Eukaryota > Viridiplantae > Streptophyta > Magnoliopsida > Poales > Poaceae > Elymus > Elymus sibiricus. The sequence goes on from CM077665.1 coordinate 256,976,089, forward strand.
AACAGATGCATGAAGAGGATGAATGAGTGGGATGGTTCACCATTTTGTTGCTGCGGTGATGTGGTATACCAGGCAGAGTTCCTCCACGCATAACTGCAGAACTGCTGCCCTCTGTGGAGGTTCGACTTCCCTGGTATACTCCACATCAACGGGGACGCTTGGCAGATGGTTCCTCTGCCATTGCCCTCCTCCAGCGATGGCGGGCTTGAGACAGCGATGTTGTGGGGAGTTGCTAGTTGAGATGGAGCGGCAATGGTTTTTTCGGAATGGAGGGGATGGAAGCGGATGTGCCTTTTTGTGGCGTGGTTTGTGTCGTGGAGGAGGCGATTGGACGCGGGGTCGCCGTGGTAGTGGGGGTAGTGGACGTGCGCTCGCTGTTTCGGAGAGTCGTGGCAACCGCCGACTGCCTGGAAAAACCAACCGTCCAGGCGTCGTTTTTAGGACGGCAACAAACTGATCGCATAGATCCGTCGTGTCAAGATGGACTGACTTTAAAGTAGTATTTAGTTGAAATCAAATTGCAATGCTTAACTAACAGAACTTCTTTCTTCAGGATACAGAACTGCATTTGTTGTGTTAGCGAACTGCATTTGTCTATGAGTGAGCGTACTACACACTACTGGAATCAGGAGATTTGCCGTCTGCCATGTCTTTCCCGTCTGCTGGCAGATGGCAAAGAAGGTCTTTGCCGCTGGGTGAAAGCAGACGGCAAAGGACTGGCAAATGGCACAGAGGATCTTTGCCATCAGTCAGCTCTTTGCTGTCTGCCAGCAGACGGCAAAGATTGCCAAAGCAGACGGCAAAGAGCCCACTTGGGCCCCACTCGCCCGTGGGGTTTGGTTAGGTCAACTGGGCCGTCCGCCGGCTCTTTGCCGTCTGCTTTACGGCTCTTTGCCGTCCGCCAGCAGACGACAAAGAGGATGCCATAATAACGTCCGTCAACCACCCCACCCCTCTCACTCTCTCTCTCACTCACTCCCTCTCTTGCCCGCCGCCCCTCTCCCCCCGCGCGTCGCCCCCAGCACCGGCCCCCTCCCTGCGCCGCCCCCACCACCGCGCCGCCCCCCACCACCGCGCCGCCGCCCTCCCTGCGCCGCCCCCACCACCGCAACCACTTCCCACGCCGCCCCCTTGCCCTCGGTGGCTCCCCGCGCCGCCCCCTCCCCAAGCCGCCCCTCCCCGAGCTGCCCCCACCACCGCGATGCCACCCTCCCTGCGCCGCCCCCCACCACCGCAACCCCTCCCCGCACCGCCCTACCTGCGCCGCCCTCCCCGCGCCGCCCCCCACCACCGCAACCCCTCCCGAGCTGCCCCCTCCCCTCGCCGGCTCCCGGCGCCGCCCCCCTCCCCGCGGCTTCCCCCCTCCCACCGCCGCCCCGGCCGCCCCCACCGCCCCGGCCCTCCTCGGTGAGTTAGTTTAGTTTATTTAGATATATAGTTTATTTTCCGTTAGTTTAGTTTATTTAGATATATAGTTTATTTTCTATTAGTTTAGTTTAATTAGATAGTTTATTTTCTGTTAGTTTAGTTTATTTAGATAGTTAGTTTATTAGGTAGGAAAAACTTAGATAGAAAAGAAAAAACTTAGAAGAATAGAAGAAAATAAAAAAAACTAGAAGAAAAAAAAGTATGCGTGAGTAGTATGCGTCTCCCGTTCGAAAGGGCGGCATCTATAAATATGCATGTCTTTGCATATTTATAACCGCCATCCTTTCGAATTGTCCAACGTTATCCATGGACAGCCCGAGTATGTGTAGATTGGGTTCGTTTTCCCGTATGCTCTGCTCCGGATCCGATGCGGAATTTCGTCAGTGCCTCCCTGTTGTTCTCCGGGTACACATCCTCTCTGCTTATTGCCGAGGTGTGTATCAGGAGAACAGCGGGGAGGTGCTGCCGAAATTCTACGTCGGATCCGGAGCAGAGCATGGGAAAACGAACCCAATCTACACATACTCGGGTGGGATTAGGACCTATCTCTACCTATTAGCGTGTAGGTTGCATTGACGTAATAAAACTGACAAACTTGATTAACGGATGAATAAAGATGATGAATTATATATATATTTCTTGTGTGTTTAGTAGGTAGGCAAGATGAGTGATCGTGCTTGGATGTACACCGGTCACCCTAGTCAGAAAGAAATGACCATTGAATGGTTAACAAAAACCAAGGGGTTTCTGAGCCCCGCATTTGCAAATGGCCAGGAAATAACCTGGTGCCCCTGTGTCCGGTGCGACAACCATAAAAAGTGGACACGGGATGAAATGGGTAAACACTTGCAGAAGTAGGGTTTTACGACTGATTATACGGTGTGGAGATTTCATGGTGACTCTGCCCAACGTGCCAGAGCTGAGGTGGTTCGTCGTCGCACCGACGAGCATGGTATCGGGATCGAAGACATGGTGCAAGACTTTGATGATGCTCGGGATTCGGACGATGAGATGGAGGAATCTGCAAAGGCCTTCTATGAAATGTTGGAGTCTTCAAAACGTCCTCTCCACGAGCACACTGAGCTTTGTCAGCTGGATGCCATCGCGCAAGTAATGGCTCTGAAGGCTCAGTTCAACCTGGGCAGAGAATGCTACGACGCGATGATGACGATATTTGGACGCTTTCTACCCAAAGGCCATGTATTGCCAGCAAACCTGTACCAGTCGGACAAAATCCTACGTGCGCTTAAGATTCCCTATGAGAAGATAGATGCCTATGAGAATGGATGTGCCTTATTTAGGCTTGAGTATGCGGGCTTCAACTATTGTCCCATTTGCAAGTCTTCCAGGTATGTTGTGGTAGACAACAGTATGGGTGAGAAGAGTCAGACCAAAATCCCAATTAATGTTCTTCGGTATATGCCAATCATACCAAGACTTCAACGTCTTTTCATGGTCGAAGAGACGGCCAGACAGATGACGTGGCATAAATTGGGCAAAAGAACCGAACTAGATGCAGATGGGAATCCGATGTTGGGACATACTTCAGACGCTTTTGTGTGGAAGCACTTCGATGCATTACATAAGGATAAAGCGGCAGATCCAAGGCATCCTCGAGTCGCCATCAGCACGGATGGGTTCAATGTGTTTGGTATGACGGCAACCCAATACAGTTGCTGGCCTGTATTTGTCATTCCACTCAATCTTCCCCCCGGAGAGATTATGAAAAGAAAGAACATTTTCTTGACGTTTATAATTCCAGGGCCCAACTATCCGGGGAAGAATATGAATGTGTACATGCAGCCGCTTAAGGATGAATTGCATGAAGCTTGGGATAATGGGATCAAGACATATGACGCCGCTACAAAAAAAACATCAAAATGCATGTGTGGTACATGTACTCGTCGCATGACTTGTCGGCGTATGCGCTATTCATTGGCTGGTGTGTGCATGGAAGGTTCCCGTGCCCCACATGCAAGGCAGCACTTGAGTTCCGTTGGCTGCAGGCGGGTCGCAAGTATTCTTGCTTCGACTTGCATAGACAGTTCCTGGATCCTCGCCATAAGTTCAGAAAAGACCAGAAGAATTTCATGAAAGGTAGAGTTGTCAAATACTCTGCACCACCTGCATTGACAGGCCAACAGACCCTGGATCAGATAAACGCTCTCGAGCCGGATCCAAATCATCCAGGGTATTTCAAAGGGTATAATTCGAAACACGCCTGGACTCACAAGATATGCTTGTGGGATCTGCCTTACTTTAAAGACCTCCTTTGCCCACACAACATCGACGTGATGCACACTAAAAAGAATATCGCCGAGGCCCTTTTTGGTACATTGTTCGGCATAGAGGGGAAGTCGAAGGATAATCCTAAGGCTAGAGTCGATCAGGAGGCTCTATGTGATAGACCATTACAAAACATGCGACAACCGAAAGGAAAGAAGAACTGGAGAAAGCCAAAGGCATGGTTCAATCTTGGAAGGCCAGCTATGAGGGAAATGATCTTGTGGGTGAAAATGCAGTTGATGTTCCCCGATGGGTATGCAGCGAATCTAAAGAGGGGAGCGAGTCTTGACAAATTGAAAATATTTGGTCTCAAGAGTCATGATTGGCACATATGGCTTGAGCGGGTAATGCCGGTGATGTTGCGTGGCTTTATCCCTGAGGATGAATGGCTAGTACTGGCAGAGCTGAGCTATTTCTTCCGTGCTCTTTGTGCGAAAGAACTATCGCCTGACGTGCTAGACGAACTGGAAGAGTTGGCGCCGGAGTTGATCTACAAGTTAGAAAAGATCTTTCCACCGGGATTCTTTAATCCAATGCAGCATTTGATTTTGCATCTCCCGACCGAGGTAAGATTGGGGGGGCCCGTGCAAAATCGTTGGTGCTTCGCAACTGAGAGGATGCAGAAGACGCTTCGAGCAAAATGTAAAAATAAACGTAGAATTGAAGCATCGATGGCCGAGGCATTCATTACTGAGGAGGCGGCAAACTTCGTGACAGCACACTACAAAGCCAAGAATCGTCATTTGCATAATCCGAAGCCTCGGTACAATGATGGCGACTGTGAAAAAGGTCGATCCAACCTCAGCCTATTCAAAGGGAAGCTCGCACCAGCCGGTGCTTCGAAAGCAATAGCGTTGGATGTCGAATAATGGCGGACCATTTCGTTGTATATCTTCAACAACCTAACAGAAGTGCGGCCGTACATCGAGTAAGTTCTCGGTACATTGTTTCGCAACTTCTAATTCCTTTGAAATGCTCTTATTCCCGGATATGTGATACAGTCGATACGTCGCCAAATTCTCGGATGGAGCAGTGATCCAAAAGGATTCCATCGAAGAGTATGAGCTTCTGGCAAAGCATGGAGGCGGCTATCCCGGTTTCATCTCTTGGTTCAAACAAACGGTAATTTCCATTAGACCATTTCATTTCTTCGTCTAGTTTGCGGCTAATGCAACAATCCTTTCGTATTAAACTTGTAGGCTAATGCAGAGTCTATGGACTCCGAATTGAGACAAGTCGCTAATGGTTTTGACTATAAGGTCCGTTCATTTGACAAATACGACATCAACGGGTATCGCTTTCGTACTTTTGGCAAAGAGCTATCTATGGCCGACCGAAAGTCTACAAATTGTTGTGTCTCCGCTGTCGGCGAAGGAGGTGTCGAGTATTATGGAAGAGTTGAAGCAATTTATGAACTTATATTCTTTGGTGAAAACCCACCAAACGTCGTAGTCTTCAAATGTTATTGGTTCCAGCCGAAGGAGACTAGAAGGACTCATGAACATATAGGGCTAGTCAAAATCAAACAAAGCACCCATTTAGATGTTCCCGATGTCTATATTACGGCTCAACAGGCGACCCAAGTTTTCTATCTACCATGGGCCTGCCAAACTGATCCAAATCTGAATGGTTGGGATGTCGTTTATGATGTGCCGCCACATTTTAGACCACCTCCCCTCAATGAAGATGATTATGAACCTCACATTAACCCAGACACATATGAAGGAGAATTCTTCAAAGAAACACGTCTTTCCAAAAAATGTTTCAAGAAGCGCTCTACTTCACCCCAGAACATTGAGGTAGACAGCGACAGTGAATCCGACTTCACCCCTGAGCCGGAACAAGAAGAGACGGAAGAAGAAGAGGTTACTGCTGCGGATGACCTCTCAATGCTTGAGCGATTACATAAAGGAGTCCTTCCACATGTTGCTCCCGATAGTGATGATGATGCATTTATTAATGATAGTGATGATGATGATGCATTTATTGATCCCAGAGCATATATAGACGATGAAGATTATTATTAGTTCATGTCAGGTATACATGATGATGATACACTCAAATTATATATATACATATTATTATTCATGTCGGTATTCTTTTTTTTTATGTTGTACTAATTTCGTTTACTCTTTGTCATGGCAGGTGTTGAAATATGGTGGGCGCGGGTCGAGAGCGATCCGAGGATCCTTCGTCGGCGCGTGGTGGGAGGGGTACTTCCATTCCACCCCAAACTCTCCGGAGAGCGTTGTACGACAGTATTGGGACACCCGAGGGCGCTTCTTCGTCGGCGAAGTTGCCGACCGGAAGAGGAGGTCGGGGGAGAGGTAGGAAGGCTCCTAAAGTTACACGTGGTGGCCGCGGGAGAGGTAGGAAGGCTGCTACACCTTCCTCGCCGCCACCCCCAGCTGATTCACTCGAGCACAGGACTGCTACGGTGGACCCGTCTGAGGTGGAGGCTACAAGGACTCCTGTCCATGAGCCTCGGGTCGACGATCCTTCTGTCTCAGACGCGGCCACCCACGAGACTCCTGTGCCAGACGCTTCATCCCGCGAGACTCCTGTGCCAGACGCTTCGTCCTACGAGACTCCACAGGCTTCCACCGGATGGGATACCTGGCCGGATCTGCATCAGCCGGAGCCGAGTGGCCATGCTGATGGTGGCGGGGATCGGCTTTCTGATAGCGGGGACGAGGTGGTTGAGGGCACCGTCTACCAGCGTGGGTGTACACGGCTCCCGCCCGTGTCGGCGACCCGCGAGCAGAGGTGGCTGATTAAGCCTGAGTCGCTAAAGTAAGTGCATTTACTCTTTTTAAACCTTTTGCCTTCATGTTTCTTCACATATCTAATGCATTGGCTTTGTCATACTGCAGGGGTTGGATTCACGCCAAGGATGTCCGCAGGCCCAACTCCATCCTTGGTGTGATTTTACGGCATAACTTCCCGGGGTTTGTCACGTTACCCAGCGAGGGTCAGCAAGAAGAGGTAGGATTGAAATGGGAGCACTACTTGGCTGCCCTTGCACCGCCGGAGGAGATGATCGACGGTGTGTTGTGCCACACGAGGGCCGACATGGTCATCAGGAAGTTCTGGGTAATTTCTCCTTTACACAATTAAAAATCAATAATAGCTAGTTATTTTACTAATCAGTGTTGTCTCTTTTGATTGCAGACCTTCTACAGGTGTGAGGAGGGATACGAGGAGGCCGCGGCACAGCTTATCGATTACGAGTGCAAGCGCCTACTACAGAACTTACGGCACGAGGCTCGGGTACAGGCTGTTCGAGACTACTACGCCTCGCAGCGTATTAAGAAGGCCAAGTCGTCGTCCCGCCGAAAGTTTCTGGACAAGGAGCAGTACATGAAGGTAATTACCTATTCTTAAGGCCTTGTACTTAGTTTCCTTTGCTTTGATTCGTAGGCATAGCTCTCAAATTTCTCTTTATTAACTTAGGTGCCCCCTAGATGGTGTGCGGATAAGATGGGTTGTTGGGAGGCGTTGGTGAATGAATGGTGCTCTGACCAATGGCGAGTCGTCCACGACGATGCCAAGGCACGGCGTGCCCAAATGGAAGGTGTGCCACACCATCAAGGCAGCGCCAACATTTATCAGTTCGGGCGGAACTGGTATGTGGTTTGCTTCATGATTCCTGCAATTCATTCTTGTAGTGCTAGGTTTACCCATTATTAATACTTTGTTCCTCTCTTGTAGGCTCATCACAATAAGACGGAGGTGCCAGCGGTGTACGACCTCTATGCCATGGCCCATACTGCCTCATACAAGAAGGTGAAGGCATTCTCTGAGTCTGACCTCGATGATCCCGAGAACTTTAGCAATATCTCCTCCCACCACAAGCTCGTGAGGTACAGAGATGTGGGGAAGGCGGTGAATGGGAAGGACTTCAACCCGAGCCAGCATCCACTTGATCCAGACCTGGTGATGATAGCTGGCCACGGGAGGCCCCATGGCTCGATAGCCATTGGAGATGGACATATACGGTCTTCGAGCACTCTCCGGCAGATCAAGGCGCGCCAAACGAGCTCCTGTCCGGAGATGCCGCCTCGTCCACGGCCAGTCCAGCTCGCCATCGAGGTTAGTCATACGGACTCAGATAGGTTTCCTCCATTACATTGTGTGTGCGAACAAAGATGATTACAATGCTAACGAGGAGTTGTGTTGTAGGCTGCTCCGCAGAAAGGGAGAGAGACAACCCAGGCGCTTCTGGCGGAACAGGCCCGGCAAGCGGCGGAGGAGAAGAGGGATCTGGAGGAGAGGATGGCTAGGTTGTTGGAGGAGGAGAGGGCACGGAACGATGCGTCTAACCGGGCCATGTACGAGCTCATCGTGGTAAGTTTCTTCTTCATATTAGCCAAATCATGCACTACATGTTCTTTTCATTAATAACCAATATGATTGACTTGGCAAAACCAAATGTGCAGACTTTGTGCGAGAAGAATGGCCAGACCCCTCCGCTGATGCCAGTCATTACCACGGCTGGAACGGTGAGTTTCATTTCAATGTTCATTACTTACTAGTCTTAACATCTCAGCGTCATCATGCTAACGCAAATGATCTTTGGTACAGCATAACTCCCGAGCCGCATCGCACGACCCGAGCAACCCCAATGCTTCACCTCCGTGATGACGAGGACGGTAAGCCCTAATATGCCACTTACTTGGCTCATTTTCTCAAACAAATACAAACATAGCACTTAGAGAAACTTAGCACAATGACAAACTTAGCACTTAGACAAATGTCATATTTTACCTAAGTTAGCTTTGTTTCCTATAAAATGACATAGTAAGCTTACTTACCTCCAAAATGACATATTGTACCTAAGTTAGCTCTAAAATGACATATACTTAGCATTGTTTCCTCCACACTGACATAATAAGCTTAGTTAACTCAAAAATGACATAATAGACTTGGTAACCTCATAGATGCCATAGACTTAGCTTATTTTCTTGCAAAATGACACAATAAGCTTAGTTAGGTAAATAATGTGATAATTACCTAGGTTAGCTCTAAAATGACACAAATAAGCAATAAGAAGAAGAAAAACAAGAGGAGACAGAGAAAGAATCTTGCCACACTTTGGCTTTAGGTGCTCAAATAGTTAGCCACAATTTGGCTTGCCACAATTTTACCACACTTTGGCTTGCCACAATTTTACCACACTTGCCTTACTTGAGGTGCTCAAATAGTTACCACACTTTGGCTTGCCCAAGGGAATCTTGCCACACTTTTTCTATCTATGACATGTGGGTCTTACTGCTAATAAAAAAATTCTTGCCTTAGTTGTGGCAAGAACCAAACACACACCTAACATGGTCAAACTTGCCTAAGTTGAGTTGTGGCAAAGTGTGGCTAGTTGTGTCTTGAAACCAAACAGCCCCTTCATCTTCTTCTAATTCTAGATCTTCTTCTACTTCTTAATTCTAGTATTATTTTTCTAACTTTCTTATTTCCAATTTTGCAGATTTGAGACGAGTTCACGGCAGCTTGCTTTGATGTAGTGCTAGGTTTACTTTCTGTTTTCATGTTTTGAGTCATTTGTATCGATGAGACTATATGTATGTATGGATGAACCTATTGTAATATGGCGAACAATGTGGCATTTGATACTTTTAATTTGGTATAATTGTTGGTTGATCATATATGGCTGTTGCACATTGTTTCTGTGAATTATTTATGTATATATCATATATTGTTTGTTTGAAAATTGTTGAATGTAACAAAAACAAAAAAAGAGGCAATACAGCCTCTTTGCCGTCGGCCCCGGACGGCAAAGGCCGCTATGCCGACGGCCGCCATCGGCAAAGCTGCCACGTGGCGGCCGCCTGTGAAACCTGGGAAAACAAGGCTGGGCCATTTTGCCTCTTTGCCGTCCGCGACAGACGGCAAAGGGGGAGGAGGCAGACGGCAAAGGGGGGGTGGGAGGCAGACGACAAAGGGGGGGCGGGAGGCAGACGGCAAAGAGGGGCGCTATGCCGACGGCCGCCGTCGGTAAAGCTGCCACGTGGCAGACGGCAAAGGGGGGCGGGAGGCAGACGGCAAAGGGTGGGGGTCCGTTAGCCACCTGACGGTGGCGCCGCCAGTACTACGCCGTCCAGGTCCTTTGCCGTCTGCAAGCTGACGGCAAAGAAACTTTGCCGTCCGCTGGGCCGAAGCAGACGGCAAAGAATCCCTTTGCCGGAGCTCGTTGGGCCCGAAATTGTGTCGTCCGCTAGCGGACGGCAAAGGCCTTTGCCGTCCGCCTTTTGCCCTTTGCCGTCTGCCATGGCAGACGGCAAATCTCCTGATTCTAGTAGTGGCAGTTGCCTATTTTTGTTTTTTTACAAAATGCACTTGCTTGCTAGTTGTGGTGGGCTTGGTTGTTTGGGCCGTGAGAATGTGTTGGGCCCATTGGGGTCTAAGTCACGTCCAGCCCAAGTAGGCCTTGCCTTGCTCTATGCTGTGTGTATGCGGTAACTTTAGTCCCACCTCGCCAGCCGAGAGCACCCAAGACCGCTTTATAAGCCCCGGCGAGGCAACCATTTCGAACTCCTCTTGTTACTGATTGGGCGCTTATACACGGCGCTCGGTGCGCTATTTCACCTGACATGTGGGCCCTTCTTAGCCTGTCCCCACACATCGAGTCTCAGTACAAGACGGTTTGGGGACTGGTTGCACCTGGGCGGTCATTTTTTTTTCATTTCGTATTGCAAGTATTTTTTTTTCTTTTGCACTGCATTTAGTTGCGTATTTCGTATGCACCTTGTGCACTGCACTGCTTGTAGGAACGTTGCGCACTGCACTACGTGTACTAAGTTTGTGCCTTATGCACTGCACGGAAGTGCAAGCACTTTCTATTCTACTTCATTTTATTAGTACTACACTGCATCTACATACTTTGTTCACTACCTGATATTACTGCAGTGTACTGCACTGCATGTACACACGTTCTGCACTGCGTATATTTACTCTTGTGAACTGCACGCACATTTCATATCAGATTGTTAGATTTGCACTTCTCTGATGCATTATGTCCTCTTCTGTACTGCATTTGTTCATTATGAGAACTGCACCTATTTGTTGTATGTGTGGACTATCTGTTGCACTAAATCTTCTATTTTTTCAGTACTGCATTTCTTCAGAATTCGAACTGCTTGTTTTTCATTTCCATACTGCATGTGTTTACAATTCTCCATCTGCTTTCGAAGGCTATTTGAACCTAAGTGTTTAATTGTTTTTTAGGATTAATTTTTTGAAACTATCAGGTTGCATGTAGTATAATTGTGTTAACACATCATTTTTAGTAAAAGAGAAATAATAAGCACAATATATTTAGCATACTTGTTTGGATACAAACGCCCTAACTACATGACTGAATACAAACTGCCTTACTAGTTCTGAAGTAGTGCATACTTAAGCAATAACGATCAACCATAAAAAAGGTTCAACCCAACTAAAGCAAAATCACAACTATATCAATAAGACCTAACATATTTCATACTTCTTTTGGTTTTGTTCTTTTCCTAGTTGCTGCATGGGATTACATCCTTGTTCTTCTCCCTTTCTTCCTTTTCTTCTTTTGCTCTCTTTAGCCCCGTGGCGATATCGTCAATGCGTTTCCATGATTCATAAGTGGCATATGCATCAATTGCTGCATACTTGATAAGCTTCTCTGGCAGCGGGCAGAACCCCCACAAAGTATGGTCTTCTTTTCGGTTGATTACATTCTTCATGTTCTTGAAATGATTGTCGATCACCCTTCCAGCAACGTCAACTAAAGAATCAAATTCCTTGTTGCTGTATGGGTCTCTCCATTCCACCTGAATATCAATGTAGTTGTTTGAGTTAATCTCCAACTTAGAGAGCTCCAGCTTCTTTTTGTCTCCTTGTATGGCGAATCCGGCAAAGATGTATTCTTCATTCATCAGGAATTCATCCAGTTGGTGTGGCCTGCAAATTGTTATATATTGAATATGAGTGTTGTTCATAGTGAGATTGTACAAATTATTCAGTTTGAACTAGTATGTTTTATACTTTTAAACTGAGGTGCACTATAATATTATGATTTTGTTTTACTAAGTAGGTGCTAATACTTTTTACTGTCTGACTAATGAACCTTATAATATGTTTCAACAACAACAGAAGGGTACATATACTCTATTTTATATTTGCTTTTCAACACATTTTTGTCTGTTTCAGGTTGTAACATGCTTAAAGCAATTAGTTAAGTAATGAACAGAGTTACATGGAGGCAGATTAAAAGGGCTTTTTCTACATCAGGCTTAAATGGCTTTTTCAGATGAATAAATTAAAACTGCAGATTCAGAAGGAATAGTACAAATTGAAAATCTTTCTAACCTGTCTTTTGCTGCAGAGATGTGTTAGACAAGGCACTCGCTTTCTACGCATAGCTGGAGTACCGCTGCCTTCTGCGGCTCTTCGTAGTGTGTGTACTCGACATCAACGCCGATTCTCTTGACCGGCATGACAACAAGCTTTCTCCTTAGCGTGCACAGCATCTTGTCCACGTCGCGAGCCTTGCTTGTGCAGATGACGTGGAGCTTGTTGTTGTGGTGGAGCTCGACATCGTGAAGCTCCATGGGGTACTTGCGCTTCCTCTTGTACAGAGGAGCATCGGCCATGGCTCTGCTTACTCTCTTTTGATTTGTGGGGGGAGGTTGATGGAAGAGATGGGTCGATGAAGCGGGAATGGATGAGATTGATAAGAAGAACTGGCAATGGTGATTTCGGTGTGAAGCAAAGGTGAAGGAATCACTTCTGAATGGGGTTTTTATGGCGGTTTGCTAGAGGCCGCGTGGTGGGGGAGGTGGTGCGAATCGTGGTGGGGTGGTGCTGTCAGCCATAACGTGGCAAATGCAGATAGGTTCTGCGATGTGGAGGCCGTGCTAGTGCGTTCAAAATCCGAAACGGCGTCGCCTCTTTTTTCATGACAACTTCAGGTAGGCATGCAACTGTCAGAATTGATATGATTTTTTTTTGTGATTTTTCTCACTAAGTGCACTTCTTGTTTATCACAATCGAACTGCCTATGTCCACAACTTGTACTGCATGCAATTTATTTTGTTCTTCGTATAATGTATTATATCAGATCTTAGGATTTCATACATATGTAAGCGCACTGCTTTTTTGATGGAGTTCATTTTTTTCAATTTTTTTATATATGACAGTGATCAATTTTTTTGTGGTGTTGGAGTGTTGTGTGGGTTGGGGTACCAGACTGCTTTCCTTAACAAACCGGGTTGCAATCTTTATTTTAATCGAACTGCATTGTAGTTCCTGCTTCAACTATTGGAACTGCATCGTTGTATGCCGCGGATTGCATTTATACGTTGAGTTGGGGCTCCCTGTATTTGTTTATGTGGAAGAACTGGAGTTACTGGCAGTGCCCACACACATTTTTTTGTTGTGGTTATTCATTAAAAAAAACTTTTTAAGTTCTCCTGTTGTTTTTTTTTTTTATTATTCTTGTAGTCACTGTTTTATTTTAGTGGGCCGTGGTATTTTTAACCACTCTTGTGTCTTGGGCCTGTGTTGGGGATAGAAGACGCATTCGGCCCAAGTAGGCCTCCCGGCCCGGCAGCTTCGCTGTGCGCTGTGTGTATGCGGTAACATTTAGTCCCACCTCGCCCGCCGAGAGCGCCCGATACCGGTTTATAAGCCTGGGCGAGGCGACAATTTCGAACTCCTCTAGTTACTGATTTGGTGCTTGTACACGGCGCTCCCTGCAATGATCCATCTGACCTATGGGCCCTTGTGTGCCTGGCCCCATGCATGGTGGCGCCGAATGGACTCGCCTATACAGTATATCTGGCGGCGCAGACCTAGTAAGACACTTGTTGGGGCCTGGTTGCACCTGGGCGGTCAAATTTTTTTTCTTTTTCTGTGCAGGTGCACTTTCTCTTGTGCTTCATTTAATCGTGTAGTGCACTGCATCCACACAGTTGTGCACTACCTGATATTGCTTTGGTGAACTGCATTCACCGTTTTTAGAAATATAAATATTAATGAGCTGCGTTTAGTGGGTGGGAGGAGCTGCATTCAAACTACACCTTTTTTTGTCTTCCCTTTTATTGGTAACATAAGTTTTATTGATTGTCCTTCATTTTTGGTAATATAACTTTTATTAACTCCCATTTAATTTTCAGTTCTATTATCTGTGCGGCTAGACCTTTTACATTCCTCTTCTATATATTTAGGCCAACGTGTAACCTTCCTTTGCATTTCATTTCCCCTGTAGCCGCAACTTCTCTCCTTCCTCCAGCCTCCCTTTCTTTCTTTTCTTTTTCTAGGTTTTGTTGTGATGGCTCCAGGCCCCTGCGCGAATCTCTCCTGCTGCGGCCATGGTTGTGGTGTGCCGAGGCGCTGCGATTTCTCAGCTTGCTCGTAGGCTCGTCGTGCTCGCCGGGCGGGCAAGGTCTTGTGCCTAGCTGGGTGAGCGGAGCAGCTTGCATACGGCACTGTTTTCACGGAGGGATTAGATCTGGACCATATCAACATCGCTGCGTTCTATTCCGTCCTGCTTCGCCGTGGCCTTGGCCGCACAAGTCCTTTAGTGCATCAGCTTATGCCCACAGACGTGGAGACTCTCTACAAAATGGTAATTTTCGTGTGATCTGATTTTTTTCATTGTCACTTTTATTAGTTTGTATAATTCCATACGTTTGTGAACTTCTAGTACTTTAGGAGCGAACTTCTTTTGTTTATTGAAGTGTACTGCAGCTGTTTTTGTATCTTGTTTTTTATTTTTTTTCCTCGCGTGAATGGAGCTCGTGTTTGTTTTCCATGTACTATGATGCTCCATGAATCTAGGGTTCGTAGTACATGGTTACAAGATGTGAACTGCATAAGTATGAGATGAGCACTACCAGCTTGCACAAGTTTTTCCCCGTGTACTGTGTGAACTACGTACAACTATTTTACGTACTTCCTGTTAGTTAGAAGCGTACTTCATATTAGCATGTTCCGTACTGCATGTACCTCCCTTTTCATAAGAGGTTAGTGAACTGTGTGTGCGTTTTATCTGTATTGCTTGTTAGTCTGTTGTGCACTTCATCTAGCTCTCGTCATGTTCTGTGTGTAGGTTTGTTTTTTGATGTGTGCATAATATGAGAATTGTACTGGTAGTATCGTCCTCTAACGGTTTTATTATTTTTTGTAGAAAATCCCGCAACGAGCTGTTAGGTATCTCTGGCTCAAGAAAAATGGTATTCTCCAAGTTGTTCTCGGTAATGGATACCCGAATCCAGCTAAGTACCATGTAGGCGTTGATGGGCGGCTGTATCTGCAGAAAGGCTGGAAAGAATTTGTCATTGAAAATGGCCTGAAGTCTCAGCAAGTTGCTGTCCTCAACTTTTTTGAACTCGAGGATCGTATGTTTAAAATCACGTTTGACGTGATTGGTTAAGATTATGAGGTTGATTGTAATAAGTACTTTTGCGTATGGAATGCTTCATCTTTGAAGTGATTGTAATAAGTACTTTTGTGATCTGAACCACCTGGCTTTTGTGATCCAGACTGCTATACATATGGTTTTCTCTATACATCATTTCTCTCATATGGTTTAGTGAACTCAAAGTCAGCGGTAAATTCGTGTTTACACAAAATTCAAATTGCTACATAAGTCATACAGATATGCAAACTGCTATATATATATATATGATTATTTTACTATATCTATTTGGTCGTTAACCTGCTGCTTCTTTGCGGTGACTGGATTGCGTCTAATGTTGCACTTTGCCTTGTTTTCCATGGCGGTGTTGTCGCTTCTTTTCTTTGCACCCTTTTGTTTGTATCCCCTTGCCTGGCTGTTGATAGCGATTTTTGTTGTCCAGCACTGTGAACTGCAATCTTCTTTGCTCCTCGCGTGCCGGTTGATGGTGGTTTTTGTTTTCCAGTGCTGTGAACTGCATCCTTTCGTGCTCCTACCTTCTTTTTTGTTTGTGTTGTCGTTCTCAGTTGTTTCTGTACAGCTGCATTCCCTTTTGTCTTCTGTCTCTTGTTTGGTGGTCTTGTGGGCATTGTTTCTTCATGTTCTTCGTCCTCTTAACTCTCTTCTTCTTCCTCCTCCTCTTCTTCACCCGCTTCTTCATAAGCCACTTCTTCTTCAGTTGTATCACCATCATTTTCAATGTTTTCATCTTCTTCATCTTCCTCATTTCGTGATCCTGTTCTTTCGGGGCAGGTTCTTGAATTGTGTCTCTTCCTCTTTTTGCAGATACTGTAAAGTCTTAGTTTTATCCATTTCTTAGTGTTGTCAGCAGAGTCTCTGGTTGGTGTTCTTGTGGGCATTGTTTCTTCATGTTCTTCGTCCTCTTCACTCTCTTCTTCTTCCTCATCCTCTTCTTCATCTGGTTCCTCATAAGTCACTTCTTCTTCAGTTGTATCACCATCTTCTTCTATGATTTCATCTTCTTTGTCTTCCTCGTTTTGTGATCCTGTTCTTTCGGGGCAGGTTCTTGAATTGTGTCTCTTCCTCTTTTTGCAGATACTGCAAAGTCTCGGTTTCGTCCATTTCTTAGTGTTGTCAGTAGAGTCTTTGGTTGGTTGTGCATCGCCGTGGCCATGGTTTTCTTGTTCATATTTTCTTTTACATGTCCTGGAATTGTGGCCGTTGATGGTATTGCATGACTTGCACCTTCTTATTCCCAGTGGCCGACCATCACTGTCCAGCTCAGGCTGTGTCTTACTATTTTTTTTATCATTTTTCTCCTTGCATGCAGCCTTTTTTTCGTTGCATCGCTCCCTTTCTTCCTCCCTCTCGTGTTTGAAACAGGAGGTGGAAGAATTGTTTCTTTTTTTATTGCACGAGTAGCGTTGTGTTCGGAATGTTCTACTTGCTCGGTATTCTTGTCAAGCTAGGAATTCTCTGCTTGTTTTATTTTTGCTTCTTCTTCTTCTTCTTCTTCTTCATTAAGCACATCAACTTCCTCTATCAGTGCCCTCATGCCAGACAACGCCCTGTGGTGCCCGGCGTCGGACCTTGTCCCTCTGTTTGGAAGGTCCATTGCTGTTTCTAACAGCAATTTTCTACGGAAAAATAGTGAACTTCCATCAGGTGCTATTTGTTCGTAGTCTCTTCTGTCAAACGTTGGATTTGATCTTGCGTTCTGGGTGTATCTTTTCTTGATGTACACCTCAGGAATCTTCTTTACTCTCAGGTGATGGAGCATGCATAGCATATGTACGCAAAAGAGCCCTGCAGACAACACATGTTTCTTTGTTTCGTAAGTGAACTGCATGAAATTAATAAACACTTTATTTTATTTTATTTTTTGTTATGTGTACATTTTAAGGAAGTGAACTTCACTTGGTTTTGTGAGTTACTTGTGTATGTGGACTTTTAAATTTCAGTAAGTGAGCTTCATGCATAACTTTTCAGAAATTAGGATTTTTTGTGCTAGCGAGCCGCACCTGTGTGTGTCCAGAGTTTGCACTCACATTCGTAGACACCGTTCTCTTCATCGGCGACCACCTGGAATTCATGCCTTGCCCAATCAAATGCATCTGATCTGTTGTAGTGGTGTACGAGGTACTTTGTTGGGTTCTCATAGCATGGTTCTGCTCTGAATGCAGTGCTGCGGTAGAGTGTTTCTTTGAAATCTGCAAAAACTGCCCTCGTGTATACTTTCCACAACTGAACTTCGAACCCAAACTGGGTCGTTGTCTTTACCTCTGCCTGCATGGTCAGAAATGCAGCGTTACGAATCAGAGAACTGAAAATATTGTTTGTTTTTGTAGTTATTTAGCAGTTTTTTATGGACATTTTATTTACCTCATTTCCAACTGTCTCTGCGTGCTTGACGGCCTTCCTGGTCTGAACGCACTTGTCCACCTGTTGAGCAAAAAGATGGAGATCATGCTTCGCCTTGATGAAGTTTTTCTTCAATATACGGTTCATGCTCTCGCTTCTCCGCGTAGAAGTCATCCGAGCACAGAAAACTTCCTTGTAGTAGGCAAAGATCCACTCGTGCCTGTCATCCCACAGCGAATTCATCACTTCGTCGTTTTGCAAGTTGTATTTCTGCATGAGGTCCTTCCATGCCCGTTAAAATTCTGACGACATTAGTGGGTCGTTCAGCACCGCAGTGAGTTCATCCTTGAGTTTCTCGTGCGCCTTATACAGCAAGGCGAGGTGGTCCTTGTACTTCTTCATGATATGCCACCGACACAACTTATGCAATGTATGCGGGAGGCTAGTTTTTAATGCTTCCCTCATCGAAGAACACTGGTCTGAGAGGCACAAGTAGTGTATTTTTATTAAGTTGTTTATGTATAAGAAAAATGGAACAAATAGTA
This sequence comes from Elymus sibiricus, assembly GCA_039707655.1. Lineage (NCBI taxonomy): Eukaryota > Viridiplantae > Streptophyta > Magnoliopsida > Poales > Poaceae > Elymus > Elymus sibiricus. The sequence goes on from CM077665.1 coordinate 256,994,113, forward strand.
GTGTACCAAACAAACGTAAGTATACAAGTGTTGTATTGTACCTGTGAGCACGCAGATTGGTGCCTTGTAGTTCATGCATCTCAAGAATGTTTTGAAAACCCACTCGAACGACGCTATCGTTTCATCTCGCACAAGGGCGACAACAAATATGGTGCTCTGAAGGTGATGGTTCACTCCCATGAAGACTCCAAGCGGCATGTGGAATTTGTTAGTTTTATATGTCGTGTCAAATGTAATGCAGTCTCCGAAATCTTCATACGATCCTCTGCAACTTGCGTTGACCCAAAAGATGTTTCTTATACGATTATCTGCATCCTTGTCGTAATCATAGACGAATTCTGGGTTGATCTTCTTCATCTTCTCAAAGAAATTAAGAAGTTTATCGACGTCATCTTTAGACTCTTCTCTAGCAAATTTCTGTTTCCTGCATTTCAAACGCAATGCAAACTCATCTTATCAAACAGGAAATAATTACACCACAGAATGCTCAAGCGATATGTTATGTGACGTGCTTACTTGTTGACCCAGTCGCGGCTGGTATGTCCCATGAACTGCAGACCACCAGACATACGCGATAGTGTTGACATCACCTGTGCCTGTGTGTGGTTGTCTATCTGCATGTCCTTCACCAACTGGTCAATCAAAGGATCGTCTCTTTTGTGTGAGTGCATGTGCAAAAGCATCCCTGGGCTTTGTAGCATCTTGTGATTGTGGTTGAGCTCAACCGTTTCAATCCCAAAACTCCCATTCTTCCTCTTTTTTACTCTAATTCCTGCCTTGTAGCCAATCCTTTTTGATGTCTTCTCACATTTCCGGTCATAATCTGCCACACTCTACTTGTGTGTCGCCTCTCTTGTGCAGACAATGTAGGCATTTGTCTTGTGTTTTGCCCTCTTGCGTATGCCAAACCCTGCATATCTTGCATAATTGTTGTAAAAGTCCCATGCGTTGTCATATGAGTTGAACTTCATTCCAGCAGCAGGTATGATGTTTAGCGGCATGTTTTTATCCTGCATCAAGTGCAATGCTCTATGAGACAAAGTGCACTGTTCTATTTAAATACGAGGACTGCATACGAGTTAAGAAAGCACTGCAATATTACTAAGTTTTTGGAAGAGTCTACTATATTAGATGTTAGGCCAAGTTTCACAGTAAATGTCAGTGTGCTCTGCAATGTTATCTCAATGGACTGCAAATATTATTATTTTTCAGGACCATAAACTTACATGTGTGTAAAGTCGTTCATCCAATGGCATTTGTAGCTCTCCGGGTTGTATTGGACATGGTGGGGTTATAGCAGAACTGTGTAGTTGAGGATCTCGCGGTGGCAATAGTGAGGAGGACTTGTACCTGCCATTGACTTCTGACCGATGCATCCTTGGTGCACTCAGAGATATGTTTCTCGATGCAGCAGGTGCACGCTGAGCTCTGTTTTGTCGTGCAGCAGGTGCATGCTGAGCTTTGTTTTGTGGTGTAGCAGGTGGACGCGGTGGTAATCTAGTGTTGTGGCGATGTCTCACTGGATTGGTTTGAAATTGCTGGAGCGGCGGCACATCATCATAATAATCATCTTCTGCAACATCATGGTGAACAGCGTCATCGTTGTCTGTTCAGACATGCTGTCCAAATGTAGTGAACTCGTGCTTGTACTCTGGGTTGAGAAGTGTTATTGGCTCACCTTCATCGTCATCATCTTCATCGCTATGTTGGTGAGTGCCCTCCCACATGATGGCGACTTCGTCGTCATCTTTGACTACCTCTTCTTCCTGGAAGAAATCTTCTTCTGGAGAGTATTGCACCCTGTTTGTTGTCGTGAAGAATCCTCGAGGTATCTCAGGGGTAACCCAACTAGTGTCTCTTTCTGAAAAAGCTTGACTCTTCCGAAAGTTGATGGTCCCTGGGTTGTCAATTATGCGCGGCATTTTGTTTCTGGTGAACATCATTTCCTGCACAAAACGGCCGAGCTGCATCGTCAGGTAAAATGAACTGAATCATACGAACTGCATTGTGTTTAAGAGGGTACTGCGAACTGAAATGCACGCAGACTCCATCATCCCGCAGGGTGAACTGAATTAGCCGCACTGCGTCATTATCCATAGTGAACCTATACAACCGTACTGCATAACCGGTGAACTGCACTGCAATTTTAATGATGGCGAACTGAAGTAACCGCACTGCTTAGTTTTTGTAGACGTACTGGACTGCGTGTACTGCTTTGTCTGGAATAAGTGAACTGAGATAGATGAAGAAGTATACTGCTTACCTCGTGTTGCAGTGCTTCCTTGCGTTTGCAGGAGGAAGTTCCCTTCGCGACCGTCCGCAGCACTCTTGCGTTGACCCGTGCAGTCCACTTTCCCTTCAGGAGTTCATGAACGTTTTGGACATTGCTCAAGGTCAGTGGAGACGGAGGATTTGCGCTGAAGGTCATTGCAGCCTTCATCCAAGAAGTTGCTTCTGTTGAAGGAACCTTGCGCACAGTCCTCCTTCTCCGAATTGGTGCTATGTCGAGGCTGCACCAATCCACATCTGATGAAGTCCATGAAAGAAGGCCTGGAGGCCTAGAGGAGATCGGCGGCGGCGCTACCGAGCTGCTGCCGCGGAAGAGGTGCATTGTGCGAGTGGGGGCGGCGCTGCAAGGTTGCTGCCGCGGAAGAATGCCTGGAGAGGAGGGGCGGCGACACTGCTTGGCCGATGCAGCGGAAGAAGGCCAAGAAAGGAGGGGCAGCTGCACTGCCGGCTGCCTTCGCGGGAGAAGGCCGGGAGAGGAGGGGCGGCGGCGCCCCTAGCCCGCCGCTGCGGGAGAAAGCGGGGAGGGGAGGGGCGGCATCGCTACCAGGCCGCTGCCACGGTAGAAGGCCGGGAGGGGAGGGGCGGCGCCGCCCCCAGGCCGCTGCCGCGGTAGAAGGCCGGGAGGGGAGGGGCGGCGGTGCTCTGGTGGGGGATCTGGTGTTTGCAGAATAAGCTGGTGTTATTAGAATAAGACTCTTAAGGGGTGTTATTAGAATAGATCCACCCTATATATATGTACAGACCGTCTATTCTGACATTGAGTGCAGAATATTTCTTCTCACAACACTTTTGAACCTCCTTCGGAAGCTAAAAAGAACGACAATGCTAGCCAGAGTATACTGCAATGTCAGCAGAAAAAACTGCACGCATTTTTTTGCCACCGTTTTCACTCCAGTTCTAAACCGTTTGTCTTAACGAGACGTATAATATACTGTTGGATACCTACGGAAAATGTGCAACTTCTCCATGTTGAACACTTTTCAAGAGTCCGCACGGTTTAAGAGCAGCTTCGAAAACGGTGGACGCCCGACAATTGACAACAAGCTTATTTTCGCGTTTTTTTCTAAACTGCTCATCAGAATGAATCAAATGATACGGTGTTGGAAAGATATCATCGAGGCGCAACCTTTTCATGTAGATTACACTCTCTAATTCTTTATGGTTTGAGAGCAGTTTCAAATTTACCGAAACGCGGAATTCTGTTTTTAATTTTTTTGTTTTTTTGGTACGGCTTTCGTTGCAGTTTTTAACAGTTTGTCGGAACGAGGCGTGTGATACGACGTTGGAAAGCTATGGAATAGGCACAACTTTCATATGTTGGACATTTGTTGAGATTCTTCATGGTTTTAAATGAATTTTGAAAACGGTGCGGCGGCCGACGTGTGACAGCGGCCGTTTTTCGTGGGTTTTTTCTAAACCACTCGTCAGAATGATGTAAATGATACGCCTTTGGAAAGATATCGACAAGACGCAAATTTTTCATGTAGAACACTCTCTCTAATTCTTTATGGTTTAAGTGCAGTTTTGAATTTACTGATATGCGGACACTCTGTTTTTCGCGACACCAAAATCGATGCGTGAAACGCATCAGACAGACGAGTGCACTGCTTCGGATGGAAAACCGCACTGCATCCTACTGGCAAGCGAACTGCAATTTTTCGAGACGAGGAAATGGACCGCGCTTGCACATCGGGCATAAGTGAACCGCAACACTATTGAGAAGTGATTCGCATTACTTTTTTGTTGTCCTTTTTGTCATTTCCATAAAAAATTATGCACTTCACATTGAGAGTAAGTAAACCACATCAATACCAAAAGTGAACCTCGACACTACCAAAAGTGCCCCGCATGAGTTTTTATTGTCTTTTTCATAGTTTTTATTTTGTATGCATGTAGACCGGGCAAGTGGACCGCATGCACTGAGCAAGTGAACTACATCTAATGAGGAGCGAGCTTCTTTGAGATGTTTTGGTTTCTATTTATCAAGTGAACCATGAAGGTGTTTTATAACAAACTGCATGAGAGAACAAAGTGAGCTTCAAAATATACATATCCGTTAATTATTTTTACACAACCACACTTAAAATATACATAACTGACAAAGAACAGTGATAAAGCACAAGGAAATGAGTGGCGTGCAGTGCACTTGTTTCCTCCCTCTTTTGCTGATCATTTTTGAATCTGCAAAAATAGCAAAAGTAAATCAAAATAACAAAAACAGCAAACTACAGTGCACTAAACAATGAACTACAGCTTACTCCAGCGGCAACTGAACCGCGACACATCACCGTTAACCTGAGCTGATGCTAGCAATCTCCGCGTCCGTTCTCTATGGCCCCTGTAGATGCAACCACAACAAACACGTTCAAAAGAAAAGTAAGAACCTTACTGAACTGCAACAAAACAATATCTGAAACACACTAAAATAAATAGGGAGATGCGACCACAACAAACACGTCCAAAAGAAAAGTAAGAACATTACTGAACTGCGAGAAAACAATAACTGAAACACACTAAAATAAATAGTGAACTGCACCCAGCCCCCAAGTGTTGCAACTTTTTCCTCTACAACCGAGCATGATCGGAGGGGGCGGGCAGAGGTGGGGTTCACCACCCATGTCGCCGGAGCAAGCTGGGAAGGGAGGGCTGCGACCGGAATCAGATGCGGGCGATGCGAAGCGAGCACTGTCGACAACGCGTCGAGTCCCGGCGTTATCAAGTCCATGTTGCCGCATGTATCGTCAAAAGAGGAGGAAGGGAGTGGAGAAAGTGGGGAGCACAATCTAGGAGTTCACCAGAGGTACGCGTTGGTGGTAGAGGAGGCCGTTGCGAACCCCTGACCTCCCTCTGGATCCCGGTGGTGTGGCACCGTGGCCCGTCGTCGATGGTCGGGGAGCCCACGCACCCGTCGCCATTGAGTTGTGCCCAGCAATCACGAGGACGTAGTTGCACAAGGTGGTGTTAGCTGTAGATCTTCTGCAATCCATCCTTAAGAAAGCAATGAGAATTGGGATTCTTGCAGCTCCACTTCAATTTCAAAGTTGTCCTGACTTCCCAATAGTCCAATATGCAGATGACACTTTGGTAATTTTACAAGCAGATGCCAGACAGCTTGTTTGCTTGAAAGCACTACTAAACACTTTTGCCTCTGCTACTGGGTTAAAGGTAAATTATGCAAAATCCATTATGGTCCCAATCAATATTGATGAAGAAAAAGTTCCAATTTTCACCAATACCCTACAATGTGCAAGAGGACATTTTCCTTTCACTTATCTGGGATTGCCACTGGGAATATACAAACCAACTGTGGAACAATGCTTGCCATTAGTAAATAAAGTTGCAAAAAGAATGGCTGGTCTGTCAGCCAATATGACTCAGGCTGGAAGACTATTGTTGGTCAAATCCATACTATCTTCACTCGTTATTTTCTTCATGTGCTGCCTGGACATCCCAATCACAATTAAGAAGAAAATAATCAAATACCTGACTCGTTGCTTATGGAGAAACCCTGGTTTGGAGGATAGAAGACCAGCTATGGTGGCATGGAACACAATATGTCGACCTAAAAACCAAGGGGGGCTGGGAGTTTTTGACAACCTCACTCAAAATAAAGCACTCCTCATGAAGAATCTGCACAAATTCTACAACATACATGACATCCCATGGGTTCATATAATTTGGGAATCTTATTACAGCAATGGTCAACTTCCTGGTGAGCAAATGGTTGGGTCCTTCTGGTGGAAAGCAAATCTGGCTATGATTGATCAATACAAAGCCATCGCAAGATGTAATGTAGGGGATGGAAAGAGTGCCCTATTTTGGGATGATTTATGGCAAAGAAACATTCGCAAACACAAGTTCACTCACCTATACTCCTTTGCAAGAAATACAAAAATGAGCATCAGACAGGTAATTACCACTGAATATATTGAAGATCTATTTCATCTTCCCTTAACAACACAAGCAAATGAGTAATTCCAGGAAATGGAACACATTTGTATGGAAGTAAAAAACTCTGAATTCTGGGATGCAACTGACAAATGGAGCTATATCTGGGGCAATGCTACCTATTCATACATCAAAGCATACAATGTTTTACTGGGTCACAAACAAGATCCTCCTCATTTCGGTTGGATCTGGAATAGCTCATTCCAGCCCAAGCACAAAGTCTTTTTCTGGATGCTCCTTCATGACGGGATTAATATCAGAAGCCTACTTAGAAGGAAGAACTTTATACTTGAAGCATATAATTGTGCTGTGAATAATTGTCAGCAGGAGGAAACTTTACATCATCTGTTTTGGGGATGTCCTTTTGCAGCACAATGTTGGAACTTCATCTGCCCTTCAAGAACACATAACCTTTCAGTGCTGGAAGCTTACCAAGACCTCAAGAACAAACTTAGATTGCCTTTTTTTCATGGAGATCATTATTCTAGGATCATGGGCCATCTGGATTTCTAGAAACAACAAGATCTTCGAGAACATAACACCAAGCTTCCAAGGTTGGAAAGCCATTTATCTGGAGGAACTAAAACTGTTAAGGTTCAGGATGAAAAAGAAATATGCTAACCATTTCTCCCAATGGCTGGAGAGCTACCTGTAATCTCCTTTTGTTTCTTTTTTTGAGTAGTTTGTAATAGGTCTTTTTTTATGTTTTTCTTTTTTCTTTATTTAGTAGTTTGTTTTCTTTCTTGGCTTATCTCAAGCCTTCAGATGCTTTGTAAAATACTCCTTATTTTCTGATTAATTAAAAAATTACAGTGGGGTTCTTACCCTACTATTTATAGTCAAAAAAATGCGTCGACGAAACCGCTGGAGGCGTGGTGGTCCGGGCCCCTGGCGATGGGTAGTCGCTCGACGGGCACCGAGAGAGGAAGAGCGTGGCGTTGAGTGATGGGGCAGCGGATGTTACCAGATCCAATGCCGATGAATCACAGGGAGGCGCGGCGCGAGGTGGGGCTGGGCAGGGGAGGATTGCTCGGGGGTGAGGGACCCGTGGCGTGTGCGTGGGGGGGGGTGTGGCCGTCGACGAGTGGCATGTCAGAGAAGGTGGGTGGGCTTGACCAGGGAAGAAGGTGGGTTTGGTGGGGTGGGTAGGTGTTGGCTGGGGTGCGGTGGGTTTTTTCTTTTGGATCTTGCAGTTCGGTGGGGTTTCAGGGCGCGCGGGTAGACGTGGTGTTCGGGTGGGGTGTTGTTAGAATAAGGCTTTTTTGGTGTTAGAATAAGGTCTTAAAGGTGTTGTTAGAATAGACCCACCATATATATACATATGTGTGTGTGTGTGTGTGTGTGTGTGTGTGTGTGTGTGTGTTTGTGTGTGTATAGGGTGGGTCTATTATGATAACACCCCTTAAGAGTCTTATTCTGCTAACACCTAGGCTTATTCTGCACATCCCCCACCCGATCGCCGCCGCCCCTCCCCTCCCCGCCTTCTACCGTGGTAGCGGCCTGGGAGCACCGCCGCCCCTCCCATCTCGGCCTTCTTCCGTGACAGCAGCCTGGGGGTGCCGCCGCCCCTCCCCTCCTGGCCTTCTTCCGCGACAGCGGACTGGGAGCGATGCCGCCCCTCTCCTCTCTGCTTTCTCCCGCGACGGTGGCCGGGGGGCACCGCCGCCACTCCCCTCCCGGCCTTATCCTGTGGCGGCGTCCGGCAGCAATGCCGCCCCTCCTCTCCCGGCCTTCTTCGGCGGCAGCGGCCAAGCAGTGTCGCCGCCCCTCCTCTCCCGGTCTTCTTCCGCGGCAACAACCCAGCAGTGCCGCCCCCGCTCCCATATCGGCCCTCTTCTGCGGTAACAACTCGGTAGCGCCACCGCCGATCTCCTCCAGGCCTTCTTCCATAGCGTTGAGCGGTGCATCTTCAATTACCTGTCCTTCATCAGATGTGGATTGGTGCTGCCTCGACATAGCACCAATTCGACAAAGGAGGACTGTGCGCAAGGTTCCTTCACCCATCGCAGCTTCTTGGATGAAGGCTGCGACAACCTTCAGCGCAAATCCTCTATATCCACTCACCTTGAGCAACATACAAAATGTTCATGAACTCCTGAAGGGCAAGTGGACTGCACGGGTGAACGCAAGAGTGAAGCAGACGGACGCGAAGGGAACTTCCTCCTGGAAACGCAAGAAAGCACTGCAACATGAGGTAAGCAGTAGACTTCTTCATCTATCTCAGTTTACTTATTCCTGACAAAGCAATACACGCAGTCCAGTACGTCTACAAAAACGAAGCAGTGCGGTTACTTCAGTTCGCAGTGGTTAAAATTGTGGTGCATTCGCTCAGTTATGCAGTACGGTTGTATAGGTTCAATATGGACAATGATGTAGTGCGGTTACTTTAGTTCATCCTGCGGGATGATGAAGTCCGCGTGCATTAGTTCGCAGTACCCTTTTAGACACAATGCAGTTCGTATGATTAAGTTCGTTTTACCTGACAATGCAGCTCGACCGTTTTGTGCAGGAAATGACGTTCAGCAGAAACAAAATGCTGTGCATAATTGGCAACCCAGGGACCATCAACTTTCGGAAGAGTCAAGCTTCTTCCGAAAGAGACACTGGCTGGGTTACCCCTGAGATACCTCGAGGATTCTTCACGACAACAAATAGGGTGCAATACTCTCCGAAAGAAGACTTATTCCAGGAAGAAGAGGTAGTCGAAGATGGCGACGATGTCACCATCATGTGGGAGGGCACTCACCAACATAATGATGAAGATGAGCCAATAACAATTCTCAACCCAGAGTACAAGCACGAGTTCACTACATTTGGACAGCATGTCCGAACAGGACAACGATGATGTTGTTGACCATGATGTTGCAGAAGATGATGATTATGATGATGTGCCGCCGCTCCAGCAATTTCAAACCAATCCAGTGAGACATCACCACAACACTGGATTACCACCGCGTCCACCTGTTGCACCACAAACAAAGTTCGGCGTGCACCTGTTGCATGACAAAACAGAGCTCAACGTGCACATGCGGCACCGAGAAACATAGCTCCGAGTGCACCTGCTACATTAGGTTCAACACTGCGACCACCAAGGGTGCCTTGGTCAGAAGTCAACGGCAGGTACAAGTCCTCCTCACTATTGCCACCGCGAGATCCTCAACTACACAGATCTGCTATAACCTCACCATGTCCAATACAACCCGGAGAGCTGCAAACGCCATCAGATGAACGACATTACACACATGCAAGTTTATGTCCTGAAAAAATAATAATATTTACAGTCCATTCAGATAACATTGCAGTGCACACTAACATTTACTGTGAAGTTTGGCCTAACATCTAATATAGTCGACTCTTCCGAAAACTTAGTAACATTGCAGTGCTTTCTTAACTCGTATGCAGTCCTCGTATTTAAACAGAATAGTGCACTTTGTCCCATAGAGCATTGCACTTGATGCATGATAAAAACATGCCGCCAAACCTCATACCTGCAGCTGGAATGAAGTTCACCTCGTACGACAATGGATGGGACTTTTACAACACTTATGCAAGATATGCAGGGTTTGGCATACACAAGAGGGCAAAACACAGGACAAATGCCTACATTGTTTGCTCAAGAGAAGGGACACACAAGCAGACTGTGGCAGATTATGACCGGAAACGTGAGAAGACATAAAAAAGGATTGGCTGCAAGGCAAGAATTAGAGTCAAAAAGAGGAAGAATGAGAGTTTTGTGATAGAAACGGTTGAGCTCAACCACAATCACAAGATGCTAGAAAGCCCCGGGATGCTTTTGCACATGCACTCACACAAAAGAGACTATCCTTTGATTGACCACTTGGTGAAGGACATGCATCTGGACAACCACACACACACACAGATGATGTCAACGCTGTCGCGTATGTCCCGTGGTCTGCAGTTCATGGGATATACTAGCCGCGACTGGGTCAACAAGTAAGCATGTCATAGAACATATCAATTGAGCATTCCGTGGGGTAATTATTTCCTGTTTGATCAGATGAGTTTGCATTGCGTTTGAAATGCAGGAAACAGAAGTTTGCTAGAGAAGAGTCTCAACATGACGTCAAGAAACTTCTGGATTTCTTTGAGAAGATGAAGAAGATCAACCTAGAGTTCTTCTATGATTATGACGTGGATGCAGATAATCGTGTAAGAAACGTCTTTTGGACCAACGCAAGTTGAAGAGGATCGTATGAAGATTTTGGAGACTGCGTTACATTTGACACGACATATAAAACTAATTCCACATGCCGCTGGGAATCTTCGTGGGAGTGAACCATCATCTACAGAGCACCATATTTGTTGTCGCCCTTGTGCGAGATGAGACGATTCCGTCGTTCGAGTTGGTTTTCAAAACATTCTTGAGGTGTATGAACTACAAGCCGCCAATCTGAATGCTCAGAGGTACAATACAACACCTGTATACTTACGTTTGTTTGGTACACTTCTATTTCTTTTGTCTTTCTTACACATGAACAACTTAATAAAAATACACTACTTGTGCCTCTCAGACCAATGTTCTTCGATGAAGGAAGCATTAAAAACTACCTGCCGGATACATTGCATAAGTTGTGTCGGTGGCACATGATGAAGAAGTACAAAGACCACCTTGCCTTGCTATATAAGGCGCACGAGAAATTCAAGGATGAACTCACTGCGGTGCTGAACCACCCACTAATGCCATCAGAATTTGAACGAGACCTCATGCAGAAATACAACTTGCAAAACGATGAAGTGATGAATTCGCTGTGCGATGACAGGCACGAGTGGATCTCAGCTTACTACAAGGAAATTTTCTGTGCTCGGATGACTGCCTCGCAGAGAAGCGAGAGCATGAACCATATATTGAAGAAAAACTTTGTCAAAGAGAAGCATGATCTCCATTTGTTTGCTCAACAGGTGGACAAGTACATTCAGGCCAGGAAGGCCGTCAAGCACGCAGAGATAGTTGGAAATAAGGTAAATAAAATGTCCATAAAAACTGCTAAATAACTACAAAAACAAACAATATTTTCAGTTCTCTGATTCATAATGCTGCATTTTTGATCATGCAGTCAGAGGTAAAGACGACGACCCAGTTTGGGTTTGAAGTTCAGCTGTCGAAAGTATACACAAGGGCAGTTTTTGCAGATTTCAAAGAAACACTCTACGGCATCACAGCATTCAGAGCAGAACAGTGCCCTGAGTGTTGGAGATATGCCCTAGAGGCAATCATGTATGATGATATTTCCTATGTGTTTATGAATAAAGATAGTCCTTGGACATTATCAATGATGTGTATTAACAAGTACGTGACTTGTTTATGAGACTATGCATTGTATGATGACTGTCCTAAATGGTTCCTAGTCGAAAGGGTTGTGTGGACGCGCAGCCAGCTAGACTATCATATGACACGGTGGATGGTTCGGTCTCACTGACCATGTAGCATTGGATGCTAGCCGGATAATATGGACTCGGAAAGATCTGGTCGGATTCGACGTAGTCGGATCCGAGTCGAGATAAGGTCTGAGTTGGACATACCCAACTATGAGACGCAGCGATAGGTCATCCACATCGCAAAAAAAGAGGCGACGCCGTTTCGGATTTCGAACGCACTAACACGATCTCCACATCGCAAAACCTCTCTGCAGTTACCACGTAACTGAAACCACAACCCCACCACGCTTCCACCCCCTCCACCACTCCCATGTCCTATCACAAACCGTCATAAAAAGAGAAAAATCAGAACTGCTTTGTCCCCAAAAACCACATTGCCCCTTCCTCTCCACACTTCCTTTCACTAAACTCTCTCTCCAAAACAAACGCGAGAGAGCAGAGGAGAGCCATGGCGGATGCACCTCTATACAAGAAGCGCCGCAGGTACACCAGGGAGCTCCACGACGTCGAGCTCCATGGCAACCACAAGCTCCACGTCGTTTGCACAAGCAAGGGTCGAGACGTGGACAAGATGTTGTCCACGCTCAGGAGGAAGCTCGGCGGAATGCCCATCAAACTAGTCGTTGTTGATGTCGAGTACACGCAAAACGTGAAGCCACAGCGGGCAGCAGTGCTCCAGATATGCATAGAACAAGAGTGCCTTGTCTACTACATCTCTGCGGCAAAAGACAAGTGACAATAATTAGCAATCTATACTCTTGGTTGTCAATATGGATTTTTAATTTTCTTCATCGCAAATGCCCTTATATAAACTTGGGTTCTCATTTTTTAAAGCTTGGCATAAGAATTCATTGACAATTTTCTGCTGGTTCTATGTAACTCATGTGTTCAATTCTTAAATTAGTTGATCTAAGGATCCACACAGTTTCATTTTGTTTTACCAAAAACAAATTATGTGCCTAAACAATAGAAAACAGTACTATTACTGCCTACGTTCAATCTTGTATGAATTTGGAGGTAAAAAGATCATAGTCCAAATCTATCTGAATCATGTATGAATTTCAATTGAAGACAACAAAAATGCATTTGTTTCTGGAATCTATTATGAGATTTACTAGTCATGCTGTACAAAGTACTAGCACCTACTTACTGCAACAGATTCGGGGATTCATAGTGCAGCTCAGTTCAGAAAATCAAAAAAACATTGGGTGGTACTCAATAACTGGTACAGTCTCACTATATTCACTCTATATAAACAACTTGCAGGCCAATGGAACTGGACAAATTCCTCATGAATGATGAATACACCTTCGCCAGATTCGCCATTGAAGGAGACAAAAGGAAGCTGCAGCTATCTGGTTTGGAGATCAACTCCGACAACTACATTCATATTCATGTGGAATGGAGAGACCGATACAACAAAAAGAAATTTGACTCTTTGGCTGATGTTGCCGGCAGGCTAATTGACATTCACTACTATGACATGAAGAACACAATCAACCGCAACAAAGACCATACTTTGTGGGGGTTTTGCCCGCTACCAGACAAGCTTATCAAGTATGTAGCAATACATGCATTCGCCACCTACGAGTCATGCAGAATCATCTACGATGTCATAATGGGGCTAGACAGGGCAAAAAGAGAAAAATAAGCGAAGAAGAAGAACAAGGCTGTAATCCCATACAGCAACTAGAAATGAAAAGGGCTAGGTTTAGTTTCATTTTACTTTAATTGTGTTGTTCCTTGTTTCCTGTTTGCTAGGTTTTGCTTATGTCCGTTGTTTCCTATTGAATGTTTCTTTGTAAAACAATGTCGTTGTACTAGGTTTTGCTTATTGAGTTTGTATTAGAACAAGTACTCAGATAAGTTTGAAAAATCTGATGTGTGACATCAAAACATACTACACACATACAAATAGATTCAAAAACATCGTTCAACAAAACTGTTCCAACAACTATTTTGAAACAGCTTTGGGGCAGACAGTGAAGAACGAAGGAACATGCAGTACACAAGCAAAGTACATGAAGTTCTCGTTGTAGACGTATGTAGTGCGGGAAGTAAAGTACATGGAGTGTGCACCAAAAAATGAAAAATTAATGGAAGTTACGTCACCAGAATAGAAGGACAATTAATAAAACTTACGTTACCAAGAAATAGGGAAGACCAATAAACTAAGTACTTTGACTGCAACTCCTACCTAATAAGAAATGTGCGTGCAGTTCACAAGAGTAAATATAGGCAGTGCACAAGGTGTGTACATGCAGTGCAGTACAGTGCAGTAATATCAGGCAGTGCATAAGGTGTGTACATGCAGTGAATGCTTAGAACAAGCACAAGACATGCACTTTCATGCAGTACACAAGGCATAGACTTGTTGCACACAGTGCACTCCGCAACGTTAGTACAAGCAGTATAAATGGTGCATACGAAATACGCAACTAAATGCAGTGCAAAAGAAAAAAATACTTGCAATACGAAAAGAAAAAATATTGACCGCCTAGGTGCAACCAGTCCCCAGCCAGTCTCGTACTAAGTCTGCCCCCACATATATACTGTAGGAGAGTCCGTTCTGAGCCACAATGCGTGGGGATGGGCACACAAGGGCCCACAGGTCATGGGAAAATAGTGCACCGAGCGCCGTGTATAAGCCCAATCAATAACCAGAGGAGTTTGAAACGGTTACCTCGCCAGGGCTTATAAACCGGTCATGGGCGCTCTCGGCGGGCGAGGTGGGACTAAACTTTACCGCATAAACACAGCGCAGAGCAAAAGCACCCGTACAACAAGGCAAGGCCTACTTGGGCTGGATGTGACTGACACCCCAACGGGCCCAACACATTCTCACGACCCAAACCACCAAACCCTCCGCCCCACAACTAGCAAGCAACTGTAGTTTGTTTTAAAAAAAAGCAAGCAACTGCAGTTCGCTCACACATAAAAAAATGCAGGAAGCTGCAAAATTACAAAAGGGATGCAGTCCGTGGCCCCAACGAATGCAGTTCAATATGTTGAAGCAAGATGTGCTGTCAGTTAAGCATTGCAGTTCGCTTTCAACTAAATACTGCTTTAAAATCAGTGCTGACAAAAGTTAGAGGACAACCAAAATAAGTATATCTTGACACGACGGGTCTGTGCGATCAGTTAGTTACCGTCCTAAAAACGATGCTTGGACGATTGTTTTTTCCCAGACAGCCGCGAGCACTGCCACTCGGCGGTTGCCACGACGCACTGAAACGGCGAGCGCACGTCCACTACCCCACTACCAAGGCGAGCCCGTGTCCAACCGCCTCCTCCATGACCCAAACCATGCCACAAAAAGTCACATCCGCTTACATTCCCGCTCCATCCCGAAAACACCATTGCCGCTCCATCTCAACTAGCAACTCCCCACAACATCTCTATCTCAAGCCCGCCATCGCTGGAGGAGGGCAATGGCGGAGGAACCATCTGCCAAGCGTCCTCGTGGTGAGACGTCCGACCAGACTAGCAAGGTCGACGACGTTCAGGTCCCCGGTCAGAAGCTCGACTACATCAGGTGCCTCAAGAAGGTTGACCTCCACGGCAAGGAGAAGTTGGATGTCGTATGCACCAGCAATCCAGACGAAGCCGACAAGATGATCAACAGGATCAGGAACAGGGTCGGCGGCTTGTACCCTCGGTACATCGGCGTTGATGTGGAGTATACCAGGGAAGACAAACCTCCGCAGAGGGCAGCAGTTCTGCAGTTATGCGTGGAGGAACTCTGCCTGGTATACCGTATACCACAATACCGCGACAACAAAATGTTGAAGCATCCCACTCATTCATCCTCTTCATGCATCTGTTTAATTAGTGATGCACCCTGAAATTTGATGTACTAGTGTAGTTTCTGATCTTGATGCAATAGTATAGTTTCTGGAATTGATGTAGTAAACTAGTTTCTGAACTTGGCCTGATGTTTTTTTCATCAGCAAAAAAATGTAAAAAACTAGGTGAAGCACTAGTATATATTATTTTGTTCAACAAGGAAAACTAAACTAGTACTAAGCAGCACATAGATCATTACAGCTCAAAAAAAAGCACATAGATCATTGACTCAACTGTAAATACCAAAAGAAAAATAACATGTTGTGCTTGAACTTAATTTCTGAACTTTGTATACTAGTTTCTAAAATTTATTCATCCATGAATTATACTATATAAGCATGTACTTGATGGATTCATCTTCAATATGTCTTCCCCCTTGCAAGTCCAAGGGCCTCCACCCGCTCCTGAAGGAGGACAAGTTGTACAGCTTTGCCGGCTTCAGCATTGAAGGTGGCAAACAGAAGCTGCAGGAATCTGGTTTGGAGATCAACCCCGACAAGTACATCGACATCCAGCGCAAATGGAGAGTTCCATTCATGGGAAGAAAGAGGTTCCACTCTTTGGCTGATGTTGCAAGCAGCGTGATCCACCCATTCTACAACATGAAGAAAAAGATCGACAGGGAAGAAGACCATAAACTGTGGGGGATCAGTTCACTGCCAGATTACCTCATCGAGTACACAGCGATAGATGCGTACGCCACCTATAAGTCATGGAAGAGAATTGAAAACATCAGAGAAGGTCTGGAGAGCGCAAAAGAGGTGGAGGAGAATTATGACAACCCCTACTATGGCTACGAGTGATGACGAAAACATCAAAATCTGGCCTTGGAGTTGCTTGTGCTTGTGCTTGTCCTTTCTATTGTTTCAAGTTCGTACTTTGCTTCTATTAGAATGAACCAGTTTCCTAATGTCATGTGTATCAGGTTAAACAAGTTTGCTTATGTCAAGTACGTAGTTTGTTTATGTGATTGAACAAGTTATCTAGCTTGCTTGCTATTATGTTTATCCAGCAATGATGTCATGTTGAAGTAGTCATGTTGAGCACTGACAGGCTAAGGATAATAGTATCGGTACTCCAAAACGCTAAGTACAGTTTAGTTTACACGTAAGTACTTCCAATACTAAATAGTGCCGCAGGAACACTGAAAGATAACCATAACATAAAAGGGGGCCTGCCAGCACACTTATGCAAATAATGCAGTCCACCAAAAAAATTGCAGTTCACCAGCGTAATAACATGCAGCACATTCGTACCACGAAACTGCAGTCCACTTACGCCAGAGTATGCAGTTCACTAACCAGAGGTGCGCAGTTCAGTTCATTTCAGTTCAGTTCATTCCAAAAATACAGCGTGGTTCCCTGCATTTCTTAAGTGACTAGCAATTTCGTGAATTAATCCAGAGCCACACCCCTAAGATAGATAGTGGGGTTACGGGGTGTGACGGACTCGCTTCCACATGTGACGCCGCGGCACGCCGCGTCGTCGCTTGCTCCGGCTCGTTCCAGGCTCGACCTCGCAAGGGGTAGGGGAGGGGGGTCACAACCCCCCCTCCCCCCTGCTTGGCCTCGCGCTACCGCACGCAGTGCGCTTTGACACGCGCAGTGCGGCTATTCTGTTTCCAACCCCAAACACGCACGCAACCCCAGAGCCACACCCCTAAGATAGATAGTGGGGTCACGGGGTGTGACAGACTCGCCTCCGCATGCGACGCCATGGCACGCCGCGTCGTCGCCTGCTCCGCCTCGTTCCAGGATCGGCCTCGCAGGGGGGAGGGGAGGGGGGGTCACGACCCCCCTCCCCCTGCTCGATCTCGCGCTAACGCATGTAGTGTGCTTTGTTGACAGGCGCAGTGCGGCTATTCTGTTTCCAACACCAAACACGCACGCAAACCTAGAGCCACACCCCTAAGATAGATAGTGGGGTCACGGGGTGTGACGGACTCGCCTCCACATGCGACGTGGCACCCCGCGTCGTTGCCTGCTCCGGCTCGTTCCAGGCTCAACCTCGCAAGGGGGAGGGGAGGGGGCTCACGACCCCCTTCCCCCGTGCTCGGCCTCGCGCTAACGCACGCAGTGCGCTTGGTTGACATGCGCAATGCGGCTATTCTGTTTCCAACCCCAAACACGCACGCAAACCCAGAGCCACACCCCTAAGATAGATAGTGGGGTCACGGGGTGTGACGTACTCGCATCCGCATGCGACGCCGCGGCACGCCGCGTCGATGCCTGCTCCGGCTCGTTCCAGGCTCGGCCTCGCAGGGGGTCACGACCCCACTCCTCCCTGCTCGGCCTCACGCTAACGCACGTAGTGCGCTTGGTTGACAGGCGCAGTACGGCTATTCTGTTACCAACCCCAAAAATGCACGCAAACCCAGAGCCACAGTCCTAAGATAGATAGTGGGGTCACGGGGTGTGACGGACTCGCCTCCGCATGCAATGCCGTGGCATGCCGTGTCGTCGCCTGCTCCGGCTCGTTCCAGGCTCGGCCTCGCAGGGGGAGGGGGTTCACGATCCCCTCCCCCATGCTCGGCCTCGCGCTAACGCAGACAGTGCGCTTGGTTGACAGGTAAATGCGGCTATTCTGTTTCCAACCCAAACACGCACGCAAACCCAGAACCACACCCCTAAGATAGATAGTGGGGTCACGGGGTGTGACGGACTCGCCTCCGCATGCGACGCCGTGGCACGCCGCGTCGTCGCCTGCTCCGACTCGTTCCAGGCTCAGCCTCGCAGGGTGGAGGGGAGGGGGGTCACGACCCCCCTCCCCCCTGCTCGGCCTCGCGCTAACGCATGCAGTGCGCTTTGTTGACAGGCACAGTGCGGCTATTCTGTTTCCAACCCCAAACACGCACGCAAACCTAGAGCCACAACACCACTAATAATGCAAAACGCTCGATAAAAAGGTAAATGAAAAGAATAAAGTTGTGTTGAAAAAGAGCTCAGCCATTCTGCAGTTGAGTTATACACATGAATGCAGTACCATTCTACAAGTTTTTGCACAGATAAAAGGATGAAAAAAGACACAGCTACAACAAAAATAAAACACACGCAGTTTCAACCATGTACAAACTTCAAAAACAAACGCTACACAAGACAGAAAAGTAGTCTTCATACACATTATCTACCTTAGACAGCACAGAGTACACACCATAAACCTAGCACTCGTCTGAACCCAAGGCTTTAACCAGACTATGCCAATGACTGTTACTGCGTATACGACACTGCGACTGCGACTGCGACAGGGAAGTAAGCCCAAGACTTGCAATCAGATCTTGTAGCTCAGGCGGCATTTCTCCATAATACAACATGTTCAAAGGATTGAACACTAGCTGGAAAATGTACTCCGCCTTCTAATCTTCAATAGCAGGTTGAAAAAATTAATGAATGCAGATAAGTAATTAAAAGGTTGTGATGAAAAACGAAAAATGAAAACATTAAAAAAAAGTAACAAAAAAAGGAGAGACACAGAAAGTATTATGTCGGATTTCACAATTCTGTCAAGTATACGCACGCCGTCATATAGCTGCGACAACCTCAGAGCGTAGATTCCACACTCATGTGCCCCCTACTGTGGCACGACCGGGTAATAGGGCTTCTCTGCCAATTTAACCCAGTCAGGGTGCTTCTTAAAGGTATATAACATTTCACCATCAATCCTCTTCATTAGTTGAGTCATCCTCCTCATCTGGCAAAAGGGGAAAAGGCAACACAAAGTAAGAAAACACGTCATAGATCAATAAACAAAAAGGTGTAAAAAAACAGAGAAGTTATATGAATAAGTTATAACTATCATATGATGCAACTATAAGTTCTTCACAACGTCTAGACGGTCCCTCTTCTAATGCATGTCAGTTCATCGTTTTATCACTCTTTTACCCAGGTTTGGCGGTGGGAGAAATGCAGTTCTGTGTTACAGATGTTGCAGCGCACTGTATTAACAAGTGTGCTACTGTATGTACTAATAATGTAGTAACTTTGCGGTTTGAAAAACTATGCAGTAGGAGAAATACAAGCTTTGTAGTTGGCTAAAATTTATAGCAAAAACGAGTAAACGCTTCAAGCACAGCAAGTAAAAAACAGATTTTCGGTAAACCGTAATGAGAAAAACATGACATACCACTTCCGTGCAATCTGAGTGGTAGTCGCTCCTGCGCCACTTTGTCATGTAATCACCATTGCCAGTGTACCTCCTGGTGTCATGGATATCAATGGTCTGGCAATGCTGGTTCATCGTGTATAGGGTGTAATGTCCATCCTTGCAGCGCGACATCAAAATCTGTCGCATGAAAAAACAAATGAAAATGAAGTTCACTCGACACATAGCATTAGGACCACAGCTTCAAATAACTATAAAAGAAATGCAACAAAGAAGAAGAAATGATGGAAACAATGGCCTTACTAGTTTTGCGTCCAATAGGTTTTCATCGCCAACAAAAACCTTGAACTGCTTAACCGCATCTTCTAAAACAAATGGCCTATGCACAACCGGCAACACAGGGTATCCTTCATCATTTCTCTTCACTACGACTTCCATTTGAAGAACATACTGCACAGAAAAAACCAAATGGGACATGAAAAAGGAATAAAATGCATGCACGCATGGACATAAAAAATTCAGTATAATAGAAAAAATGCACCAAAGCAAAAAAAACATGACAGTAGACACATTTACCGTAATAAATAGAGGTGAAAGTAGCACACGTTCACCAGAACGATAAACTAAACTCATTTCAGGATCTTGCTTCCAGTACTTAATGATATGATCCATGAGATACGAGTCCATGCAAGCTCCTTTGCCAAATGTTTTCAAGATATAGTCAACTTTGACTGATTCAACATCATCAAAAGCACTATTCACCATCAAGAGCGCGTTACTGCGATAAAGATACACAGATGGGATCAAAATAAAGTTCAAAACAAAACACACAAAAGGATGAAGGGCACACACATAAAACTTAATCGTTGTATTTGGTTACAAAATCTTGGCCGGTAACAAGATCCTTTATTTTCCTTGCCTCATCAATATATTTGAACCTTGGAAGCCTCAATTTCTCTAAAGAGTCTCTCAACTTAAAAGCCCTCTCTCATGCCCTCTTGTTCGAAAATACTTGAGAGTCATCAACGGGAGGACGATTGATTGTTGCACTCCTAGTCCTAGTGACGCGTGGCACCGGCCTAATAAAATCATCATCAATATCAACTACCTCATGTGAAGAGCCAGGTGGAGCAGCCTTTCCACCATCAGGTCCAGATGCCACATCCATGTTCAAACCATCTCCAACCAAAGAACCAGAATTCTCTGGAGAGATTTCAATGGCACAATCCTCCATAACTGCCTTAGAACCCTGGGACTCAAACAATGATGTACAACCTTCGTGGAGACCTACATCAAAACCTGATAATGAGGGGGAAACATGGGAACACTCAGCCCAAATACAAAATGAAAATCATTAAATGCAGCTCACTAATATAAAAAAATGCAGTTCACTAAAGAACATAATGCAGCCCACTTGTCTAGAACAATGCAACCCACTTGTCTAGAACAATGCAGCCCACTTGCTCCGAATAATGCAGCTCACTTATACAACAATACATAGCCCTCCACTGTCAAAAAACATGCATTTCACTTGCACACTAATAAATAAAAACCTTAAGAAGCGGAAGAAAGCAGTAGACAAAATAAATAAGGGAAATAAAGCAGTTCACTAACACAACCTTTATCTGCAAATATTAAAAGTGACGATAACTCAAGGGAACACTCTGTCGAGGTAAGCCAACTGTAGAGCATGGTCTTTATGATGTAGCCAATGTGCTCCACCCCAAACTAAGCAACTTGAACACCATCCCAAGTCTGCAAGAATTGAAACATATAGAATCCACAATCATGCCTGCAAAAAAGAACAAAAACATTAGTTTCACATAAATATAAAATAACAGTTGAGGAGTATGGGGGGAGAGGGGCTACAAGAAACATACCCATTTGGTTGAATTGGGACAACCACATGTTTCAACGTAAAGCCATCAAGTGTAGGACGATTTAGCGGCTCATCAGAACTTGAGCTACCTTCTTTCCATGCACGCTTGATATTTTTAACCATCCTCCTAAAAACCCTGTTCGCTTCAGAGCTGCTAGGTTTATCGAGCGAGTCAAGAAATTCAAACCGCCTTTCCTTCACATTCAAGGCAACTACACAATAATGGCCAACGCCATCCCTCGTCTCTGGCGGATCAAATGTTGCAAACAGGACCTGTTGGAATAAAAATAAATAAAAGTATTACAAGAACAAGAAACAGAACACTATGAAACCAACACACAACAATGGTTTTGGACACATAAAAACATTACTCACCATACCTTTTTTATCGACATGTTCCTCAGCTTTTGAAGAGAACATCAATTTCACACTCCCGCCTAAACTACCACCATTCCAAATACTTGTCTGCAAAAACAAAACCAAACAAGAAACAGTGTTGAAACAAATAGGTCATCACACGAAAATAGAAAAGAGAATCAAAGAACAAACAAAAAGAGCTGGATCAATGCTCGACGGTGTCACAACAGGAAGTTCGTCATCTACAATAAAAAATAAGGAACAAATAAAAGATGAAGTTCACTTATCCAAAATATGAAGTTCAGTTGTAAGATGAGGAAATGTGCTAGCTAGCAACTATTTTGAAAAATCTCCAACAAGAAGAAGTCCACTTATCATTAACATCTAATGTAGCTACCATAGTAATTAAAAAATGAATGAGAAAATCTTGAACTTCACTATTCGAAACAAAACACTTGCCTTCAGTGTCAGATTCTTCATGTTGTTGCTCTTCAAAGCTAACCAAATCAGTTTCTCCGCTAGGTTGCGACGAAACCACCACAGCCTCCCTAGACTGCCCTACTGTAGCAACATCAGCGTTGTCTGGATTTTCAACAATCCGGACAACCGCCACGTCCTCAGATAACTCAACTCCATGACGCTCCACTCTGAATATACCAGGAACATCGTTGGACGCCAGACAAACAGGAGAACCAACAACACTATCAGCAGGAATAACATTCTCCAGCGGCTTTTCAATGTCAACATCAGCATCTTCGTGCCGACTAGGGGCAACAGCATGGTGGGATTCCTGAGCTACAGAAGGTTCTGCACTGTCAACAGCAACTGATACAGAAGCGTTCACACTGTCACCACCAGCAACAACACAACCCCCCTGGTTCACATCAACACGAACAACGCCAAGCGATTGACGAATTTCTATGTTTTCATCTCCAGGATGCAAAAAGTTTAAAAAGGCCACAATAACACAAATGAGCGAGGGGAGAATTAACACAACAACACGCAGTTCACTTATGTCAAAGACTGCAGCCCACATATGTAAAAGAACTGCATTTCACTTCTGTCAAAGACTGAAGCTCACTTATATCAAAGACTACAGCCCACATATGTAAAAAAAACTACAGCTCACTTCTGTCAAAGACTGAAGCTCACTTATGTCAAAGAATGCAGCCCACATATGTAAAAGAACTGCAGTTCACTTCTGTCAAAAGACTGAAGCTCACACATGTAAAACTATACAGCTCACATATGTAAAATAAATGCATCTGAGTGAACAGAACAACATACGTCTAGCTTATAACAACAACAAAAATTAGATTACAACCCACTAACATAAAAAATAATTCCACTAAACCTTATCAGCTACAACATCTGGAGGGGACGACACATCAGCCAAGTCCTCATCCTTCTCAGAGTCGTCGTAAGAATCCTTGTGCACATCACAAGCAGCAACTCTAGTCTACAGGCATAGAACAAACCAAAACGAAATAAGATGGTAACAACCAAAATAGGAAAAAAAAAGAAACTTCAACTATGCACAAGAAGTACACATTTTACAATCGTGAGGTACACAAAAAATAAAATAAAATGGAAAGCAACAAACACAAGTTCGAGAAGAGAAGCACATAGCAGAACAGGCATGGGAGAAGTACTTATACATGTCCAATTCCATCATCCCCAGATGCATGAAGACCAGCAGATTCCATCCCAACCTATGACAAAAACAAAGAGTGAGGATCAGTCCACATGATACACAAAAAGAGGTTCAAAAGGACAAAAAAAGGACAACATGCATTATCAGCGCCGGTGCCAGCGTTCTGTCGGTTCATTTCTTCCAAAATGTGCTCAACATCCTTCTCATATCAAGCGCATTTTACTTCCTGTGAATGTTTCAACTAAGCA
Source organism: Elymus sibiricus (assembly GCA_039707655.1). Lineage (NCBI taxonomy): Eukaryota > Viridiplantae > Streptophyta > Magnoliopsida > Poales > Poaceae > Elymus > Elymus sibiricus. Next base: position 257,017,829 of record CM077665.1, read on the forward strand.
TACGAAGACCGAATATTCGTCACCGCAATCTTCAAGCTTTTAACCACACCACCATCAAAGTTGTGAGGAGCAACAATATCTTCTTCACGGGGACCATGGCCATCAGGAAAAATCCAGCAACTGTCCTCAACCTATCACCAGAGGTTGGCAAATCTCCAGTTAACTTCAAAACCTTCAGAAGAAGCTCATCAATCTCATGTTTTTTGCCGCCAACAAATGTCTGTTCAGAAGAGCTTCTATTATCAAACATCCGACGAGCCGTGAAACCACGGGTAGGCGGTGGCTCATCATCACAGGCAGGAAGCTGGCTACAGATAGGCTCACAGAACCTAGCATGACTGCTAGGCCCCGCATCAGAGCTACCACACAGCACTGCAGCAGGACGGTTGTACACAATATCGCATGACGCCTTCCACTGCAAAAAGATAAAAAGGGAAAGAAATACACATGTGAATACTAGAAAGTTCATATTTATAATGACTGCAAATTAAAAAAAACTCTGATGCACTAACCGGCAACCTCCCAAATTTGTAAGTTTCCAGATAAATCTTTCCCTTGACAACTATATCGTCGTTGTACAACTTCATCAGGTCCTTGTTCGTCAGGAATGATGCGCGTGGCGTCAACGTGTGCATAACAATTTGCGAAGCTTCAAGCAATCAAGATACATGATCAAGGGCACAATGGCACAACCCTCTGCACAATTCTACTTGCTACCTTCTGTCTGCCACTTCACCACAGCTACCTGCAGCTCATCAACAACAAGCTGACAAAAGTCCATCTGCGCCATAGCCGCAGAATCCATGTTCTCAACCATGGCAGCAACCCTGCCCAAACCAACTGCAGGCCCGGGGCACAACAAATTCGTATAAAGTATCAGGAAGAATACATTGACAGCACGATCAACCGTCACACGATCATCATCCTCCACCAACTCCGTCAGCGTTTGAACCAAGTCCTTGACACCTATACTTCATGAACTGTCAAAGCCAAGCTCATCCTTGAGGGAAGACAACAGGTCATCATGGCCACTGGTAGCAGGCATGGGTGCTGTGCGAGGTCCCATAGGAAAACCAAAAATGTGTTGAACTACAGCACAATTGATTCGAAGAACCCTGTCATTCTCAAAGTCCATTGTCATCGTGGCAGGGTCAATCACTCCCATCAGATAACACATAAGAATGCGCGACACATTTTTCTTTACTGTCAACTCAAACACAGCGCCAAAGCCAGCGTCCCGAACACGATTACAGTGTGCTTCTTTCAATAAAGCAACAACTTTGCACACAGTGGGGAGAGACAAACGTACGGTCTTGTTTAATCGAGCATCATCTCCCTCGCCGTCATCTTCAGTTCCCTTGCTCTTACTAGACTTCTTCCTCTGTGTAAAGGAAAATGCAATCCACATTAGAAGATTAGCCACAAAAGAGACAAAAAGGGCAGATAGAATAACAATGAAAGAAACAAATGCAGCCCACTTCAACAAACCTTTGGAACAACATCCGCCTCCCCATCAGAGTCAGCATCCACATCTTCGTCGCCATCATCACGGGGCCGCTTAGGTTCACTCTTAGATGGACCACAATCTTTTCGTCTAGCAGTCTAAACATCCCTCATGTCGTGGTTTTATCAACCCCGCAGATGTCCTCATAACAGGACTTAGGTGTGAGGCCATCGCCGCTTGGTGGCGACATGAAGGGGTTAAGCGAGAGAGAGATTCGGGCTTACCCAGGTTCGGCCCCTCCTATGGAGGTAATAGCCTACGTCCTGCTTTTCGTGTATTGGATTGATGGATCTCGATTACAAGGGTGCGGAATCTCGAACCTAGCTATCGAGAGATTGTAACTTGAGAGTTTCGGCCCTAGGGGTCTGCCTTTATATACAGGTCAAGCCCTAGGGTTTACAACAGAGTCCGAGTCATATTATGACCCGTGATTTACTACATCTCTAACTTATCTTACACTTTAAGGAAATTTGAACCGGCGTCATTAGCTTCATGGGCTTAGAGCCGCCGTCTTCGGGTTGTGGGCCGCCCGGCGTCTGGATCAGCCGCCACCCTGTTTGGTTTGCACTTGGGACACAGCCCACCTTGAAATAGGTCATACGACTGTTGATGTGTTGACCCGGCCAGTAGGGCGGGTTACACCGTGGAGTTATATCCCCGACATTAGGCCCCAGATTGATTTGAATTCATTCATGTCAATAGATTTTTCTTTCCTATGGAGGCTCATCTTTGCTTGTGGCGACTCATCTTTGAACTGGTATCTTCAGCAAATTTTGACACCGCCAGCTTATTCTGCTCCCACACTTGTCATTTTTCCACCATTCATTTATCATGACATCATATTTGCTGACCGTTGTTCTTCAAAGCCATCATAACGTATCCCCTCGAAGACCGCGCCAAATCCAGTCGGGTGCGAAAATCGAGGCGCGCTTGTAGCCACAAATTTACCACGGTCGCTTCGTTTTTCACGGTGCCGCTTCACTTACTTCTTATAAATAGACCCCGCTGGACCCCACTGGAGCCTTTCCTCATCATCTTCCTTCTCCTGCTTCTCCATTGACCGAACACCAGCAAAATCTCCCAGGGCGACTTCGAAGCCCTTCGACTCCATTGCCGGCATCGTCAAGCCCTCTCGCGACCGTCGAAGCGAACTCGATCATCTTCGTTCCTGCTACAACGTCATCTGGTATGAATCCCCGCCATTTAGGGTTTTGATATTTTTCGGTGTTCTTGCCATCCTTATAATATTCCTCCGAAACTTCATCAGTGGATCCATATATCATCCGTTCATTGTAGTGTATCTTTAGAATGTCCTCCGCTTCATTTTCCTTTAGAGTAGATCTAGAACAAACCATCAGGAGTTGTCCTTTGGACTTGCTGCAGCATCGGTCGTTCCGTCGGTTAGAACATATATACCATTGTTTTTCTTCGCTTAATTAGATCCGCCCAGAGAGAAACTTTCATAGAAACCTGTTCGTGATCCAATGTCGCCGCTAAGTTGTTAAAGATATCCCTTTGGCCTTTTCAAATTTCGCCGGCTCATAACAGTATTTTAATATAGGCAGCTTATAATCTACTCCAGCTTATTCTTCTCACTACTCTTGTAGCTACTGCATAACCCGCCATGACTTCAAAGAGCTCCAAAGTTTGTAACTGGGCAAAAAGCAAAGAATCCAAGCTTACCCTGGAGAACCTTGTGGATCAAGGCCTTTTGTCGGCTCGAAAGACTACAAAGTGGCGAGCTCCTGAAGAAGAGCCGGTCCCACAGTCACAACTGAGAGAGGTCATAGTATTTACTGATCATCTGGGCAGGGGCTTCCGACCCCCCGGCTCAAAATTCTTGAGAGACCTCTTGCACTTTTTCAAGCTCAGGCCTCAAGACATCAACCCGAATTCCATGACAAACATTTGTCAATTCCAAGTGTTATGTGAGGTGTACCTTCAGGTTGAGCCGTCCGTTACTCTGTTCAGAGAGTTCTTTTATCTTAACCGTCAAACAGAAACAAGGAACGGTGCTTCCTGCAAGCTTGGTGGCGTTTCCATTCAGAAGAGAAAGAACAATGGCTTCCTAGAATCAAAGCTGGCGAGTCATCCAAAGGGTGGAACAAAACCTGGTTTTATTGCAGAGATACTTCACCTGAAGGGGAAAATCCCTTGCCGGGTTTTAGATTGGAGAGACTTGGTAAAATGGAATTCCCAAGTTGGCCAACTGACGAAGAGAGAGTAAATTCGGCACCTCTCCACGCAAAACTGAGAGCCCTGACCGCTCACGGCCTCACTGGGATATATCTGATTCGTTGCTGGTTAAAGTGGCGGATCGAACCCGTCAGCTTAATGGATGGCCTGATGTGTGATTATTTGGGTGCCTCGAAAGATCCTCAATGGTTTTCCCGTGAAAATCTCACCAATAATGTTCTGATCAAGGAAACAAAGAAGTTCTTCTCTGTCTCAAAAGAGTTATGCAGCATCACCGGCCTGGGTCCATTTTACCTTCTCAATCCGCCGCCTCATGTATTAGCTATTTCCATTGTCACTTATCCACGCTTCTCTTGACTCGCCATTTGCTCATTATATGTTTCATATATTTGCAGGCGGATTCTAACTTTTGGAAAGTTGAACCTCAAGCCTCCCTTCCTGCTACGGGAAAAAATAATGCCCCAGTCTCCGTGTCATCTTCGGAGGAGGAATCTGAGGTAGAACTTGATTCTCTTGGCCGCCTGTTTAATGAACTTACTGACCCGCCTTCTTGTCAGGATGACTCGGAATGTAGCCAAGCCGGCAAAACTGAGGTAACTCCAATTTCCCTCAATCCTTCGGAAATGATTGCTCCTCGGAAACCAAGACAAGCCGTTCAGAAAGTTAAATTATCACACCCGGAAGCTTATATGGCCCTCGACTTTCTTTTCAAGAGCACACAATTTGCCGGCTCATCGAAACGCAAGACTCAGGATGATGAAGACCCTAGTTTGTCTTGTGCGCCGCCGGCTCGCAAACCACGCCATGAGGTGCCCATAGTCCAATTGATTCTTGCCCTAGAGCCGGCTTGTTGAAACAACCTCTCAGTCCTTCAGATTCCCTTTATTAGGATTCTCCTTCATCGTCCGGCGACTCAAGCGAGTCATAGCTTCCCCCTTTCAATGTCAATCGTGGGTAAGTGTTTATCTTTTGTGAAGTCCGTATTGTATCATTCATTGTCTTAATCTCAATTTGTGATAACTTTTGTTGCACTAATAATCCAGGGCCAAAGCTGTTGTGTCCAAACGGAAGGGCGAGTCATCCTCTGGACCGACGAGCCAAGAGACACCAATTCTACTAAAGATGACTCCAATGGTTGATTCTTCTGTTGAAAAGGAACTTGATGCGAGGGTAGAGCCGGAGGCTGCTACTAAGATGCCCGGAATAAGCGAGCCGGCTTTTATGAATGCTGCTCCTGAGATTGAGTCATCCCTCTTTCCTTTCAAATCAACTTGTGTAGATGAACTTCTGGCATCATCTGATCACAACGTTCCAGACGTTGTGTTTATCAAAGAAAATTTGCATGCCCCCACTGCTTCCACTTCCTTAGCTAAAATCATGAGCAAGGATGAATCAACAACTTTGGACAAGGGAAAGGCCAAAATGGAATCCCTGGACTGATCCATACTTGGGGTTGAAGACCTGTATCAGGAGTACTTGACCCGGCTGTCTGAGAGCCGAGAAATTGAAAAGAGCATGATAAATGCTATGAAGGGAAAATATGAGGTAATCTCCTTTTTACCATTATCTTGCATACTATCATTAGCTTCCAAAGACCAGCTTGTTATGATAAGCCGGTTTTGATAGAATAACTGAAAACATGTAATATCCCTGAAGCCCCCAAGGGCCGACTCATCTTCTTGAGATGAGGCGGGTCTTTTAGGACTGAAGAAATTCGACCTGTAGCCCCCAAGGGCCGACTCATCTTCTTGAGATGAGGCGGGTCTTTTAAGACTGAAGAAGATCAACCTGTAGCCCCCAAGGGCCGACTCATCTTCTTGAGATGAGGCGGGTCTTTTAATACTGAAGAAATTCGACCTGTAGCCCCCAAGGGCCGACTCATCTTCTTGAGATGAGGCGGGTCTTTTAAGACTGAAGAAATTCGACCTGTAGCCCCCAAGGGCCGACTCATCTTCTTGAGATGAGGCGGGTCTTCTCCATTTTTTAATTTGAAGAGAGCTGAATTACATTAGCCCCCAAGTGTCAAGGATATTTGCTTGCAATCTTCTTGAGACTTGTAAACCATAATTGTTGTTGTTTGTTATTTATCCATCAGGGATATTGTGAAGATGCCGAGTCTGTTGCCGTGAGACTGCAGAAAAGGCTCCAGGAGGAAAGGAGATTGAGAACCGAAGCTGAATCCATGGCGGCTCAGTGTGAAAATTCTGCCCGTGAGGCCAACGAACGTCTAGAACAGGGCGTAAAAGTGTTCGAGGCGGAGAAAGCTGCCTTGATCAAACATGCAGAGAAAGCCGAGAAAAACTTGGGCCCAGTAAAGGAGAAATATGCCACCCTGGTGAAGCAGATCAGTGATATGTTGACAGCAATCTTTGGTACGTGTTTTGCCTCGCTTTCATCAATGTGCCGGCTTTGTAAACCTGGTGGCGACTTATTGAACTTTTCTCTTATATACAGGGCGAAAAAATCACAACCTCGTAGAGCTGCCAATTGTAAAATTGAAGACCATTTTCACGTACGTAGAGCAGCTGTTTACAGGCTCCGTATATTCCATCATGGCTGTGAAAAACTTGAAGTATCCTCCGAGAAGCATCAAAGACATGTTGAAACAGCTCTCTACAGTACCACAATGGGAGATTGAAACTCGAAAATTGGCGGCTCGTGTGGGAGCGAACATGGCGCTTGCTCGGGCAAAGGCTTTTCTGCCAGAATTGGACGTGGAGCAGCTGAAAGGTGGCTTCCCAGAATTTAAACTTGATGGGTCAGCCTTCACTCGTGAAGATTACGCCAAATGTCTTTTGGAGACCCGGCCACTGGCGTCTTTGATAGCCGACGAGGTAGATCTGTCAAAGTATCATCCAGCCTACAATGCTGATAATGAACGCATCAACGCGCCCAAGGACGAGCCGTCTGACCTGGTGCTGCCTCGCCGTAAGGCAACTTTTGCTCCTGACATTGACGCATCAACTCTTGTTGAAGGGACTGCAAATTTTGAATCTTTGCTCTCAATTCGTTGGCAACAGAAAGCCCAACAGGTTGACGATGACGTCGAGCCGGCGGGGTCAGGTTCAGAGGCAGCCGATGATAGATCTTGAAGACGGCTTAGAAGCCGGATGAGTCACCTCGTCAGACGAGCCCCCGGGTGCAAGACAAACTTTTTGTGAAGGATTATGTGGCTCCGCTAAGAGCCTGTAATAGGAGTAGTACTCTTCATAACTTTGAATTTGCGTTGTCGTGCCATCGTGCACGTTTGGCGCCTTTTGCTAGCGCTAAACTTCTGATTTGACAAGCTTCTTGTTAATATGCTCATGGCACTGTTTTACTCCCACACTTTCCTTGCTTAATTTTTGGCCATTTTTGTCCATAGAGCAAATCTGGTGTAAGCCGGCACTATAGCCTGCTCTTTCAAGACGTAAGTTAATTGAGTTTTTCCTTCAATAATATGAGGACGGATGATCCGGAAACTAGTCATGATATGAACTAAGTTATGTAACCCGGTCATCCAAATATAAGCCGGTGGCAAGGATAATATTGTACCTAAAAAAATGTAAGTATATATATACATATAATCCGGCTCAATGAGACTCGGAAAAAAAAAGACTGGCTTTCAAGGCTCAAGTCTTGCTTCCATGAAGCGGGCATAATAACCCATGATTTGTCCTAGCTTTCTGTATGCCGGCTCTCTCATGACACAAGCCAATGTTTTGACCTTAAAAGTTCAGGGTCCAGAAAAGGATTAACTTTCAAGAGTACATGGGGTCATCTGATCGGAGTCGCATCAAACATACAGGCAGGTTTAACCATATTTTAGTGGCGTCTTTGCCGGGTCAAGAGGGTGAGAAAGCTAAACTCGATGAGTTGGAAGCCCCCAAGTGACCTATGTTTCAAACAATAAAGACTCATGCTCAATTTATAGGCTGAAACGGCAGAGGCCCAGAGTTTTGGGGATGCCGGCTTTATTATATTTGAACATAAAGAAGTATATACAAAATTTTGCAGGGGGGGAGAATTACAAAAAGGTGAGCCGGTGGCTCCTAAGTGTAATAAGGCCGCAGGTGTGCGATATTCCAGGGCCGGGTTGTTTCCTCCCGAGAAGTGTATGAATCCTCTCGTAGGTCGACCAGGTAATACGAATCATTGTTGAGGTTTCGACTGATGACGAAAGGGCCCTCCCAGGGCGGGGAGAGCTTGTACATCCCCGTTTGGTCTTGAATCATACGGAGAACTAAGTTGCCTTCTTGAAAGGTACGGCTTCGGACTCTACGGCTGTGGTAGCGATGTAGGTATGGCTGGTATATTGCAGATCTGGCCGCTGCTAAGTCATGTTCCTCTTCCAAGGCATCCAGGGAGTCTTGGCGTGCTTGCTCATTATCCGCCTCAACGTAAGCAGTCACCCGAGGCGACTCATGACGAATATCGCTCGGGAGAACCGCCTCAGCTCCACAAACCAAGATGAAAGGAGTATATCCTGTGGATCTGTTGGGCGTTGTTCGAATACTCCAAAGTACTGAGGGGAGTTCTTCAACCGAACAACCCGGCGTTTGCTCAAGGGGCACCATGAGCCGGGGTTTGATTCCTCTCAAGATCTCTTGGTTGGCTCTTTCAGCTTGCCCGTTGGACTGCGGATGTGCGACCACTGTTAAATCAAGCCGGATGTGCTCCCGATGGCAAAATTGCTCCATGGCTCCCTTGGACAGATTTGTACCATCGTCAATAATGATGCTGTGAGGGTAACCGAAACAGAAAATCAGCTTCTTTAGATATTTGACTGCGGTCTCCGCATCGCAATTGTTGACCGGCTCTGCCTCAACCCACTTTGTGAACTTATCAACCGCCACCAATAATTGGGTCTTTTTGTCAGAGGACGGTTTGAATGGACCAACCATATATAGCCCCCAGACTGCGAACGGCCAAGTAATTGGTATCATACGCATTTCTTGAGCCGGTACATGAGCCTGTCGACCAAACTTTTGGCACCCATCACACTTGCGCACAATTTCCTCAGCATCGGCATGAGCCGTCAGCCAATAAAATCCATGTCGAAAGGCCTTGGCGACCAATGATCGTGAGCCGGCGTGGTGCCCACAATCACCAGAATGGATTTCATTAAGTATTTCCTGGCCTTCCTCAGGCGAAACACGCCGTTGGAACACGCAAGTGCTGCTTCGGCGATGTAACTCGCCATTGATGATAGTCATGGATTTTGATCGCCGGATGATTTGACGAACGTCGACTTCGTCTTCTCGGAGCTCTCCTCGGGTCAGATAAGACAAATATGGCACAGTCCAATCAGGGGTGACACGAAGAGCCGCCACCAGTTGTGCTTCCAGTCAGGGATAGCTATGTCCTCCTCCGATGGTAACTTGACGGATGGATTGTGAAGGACGTCTAAAAAGACGTTAGGTGGCACCGGTTTTCTCTAGGAACCAAGTCTAGACAAAGCATCAGCCGCCTCATTGAGCCGGCGATCTATATGGTCGACCTGATAACCTTGGAAATCACCCGCCACATCAGAGACCGCTCGTTGGTAATTCGCCATAAGAGGATCCTTAGAATCCCAAGTCCCTAAAACTTGCTGTGTCACTAGGTCTGAATCGCCCAGACACCTGACCCGGCTAAGATTCATCTCTTTGGCTATCCGAAGCCCATGTAGGAGTGCTTCATACTCAGCTGCATTGTTAGTACACGGGAACATGAGCCGTAAGACATAACAAAATTTGTCACCTTTTGGAGAGGATATCACAACTCCAGCCCCCGAGCCTTCCAGTTGTCTAGACCCGTCAAAGTGTATAGTCCAATACGTAGTATCCGGCCTATCCTCTGAGACATGTATCTCTGTCCAGTCGTTGATGAAATCCACCAAAGCTTGAGACTTGATGGTGGTTCGGGGCATGTACTTCAAGTGGTGGTCACCAAGCTCAATGGCCCACTTGGCTATTCTGCATGTGGCCTCTCAGTTTTGTATGATATTGCCAAGAGGTGCTGAACTAACCACAGTTATTGGGTGTTCTCGGAAATAATGCTTCAACTTCCGGCTCGCCATGAAGATCCCGAAAACCAGCTTCTCCCAGTGTGGGTACCGCTGTTTAGATAAGGTTAAGACTTCGCTGACGAAATAAACCAGATGTTGAACCGGATATTCCTTTCCTTCTTCTTTCCGCTCGACCACAACTGCAACACTTACCACCTTGGAGTTGGCAGCAATGTACATGAGCATAGGCTCTTTTTCCATGGGAGCAGCCAGGACGGACGGGTTAACAAGTTGTTGCTTGAGCGCTTCAAAAGCTCTGTCGGCTTCGTCCGTCCACTTGAAGTCGCCTGATTTTTTCAATAACTAATAAAAAGGGGTCGCCTTCTCCCCCAGGTGGCTTATGAACCGGCTTAAAGCTGCGATGCGTCCTGTGAGCCGCTGAACTTGATTCACATTCGCCGGCTCGGATAATGACGTCACGGCCTTGATCTTGTCCGGGTTGGCCTCGATGCCTCGCTCAGAGACCAGAAACCCTAACAACTTGCCCGCAGGAACGCCAAAAACACATTTCGCCGGGTTAAGCTTCATCTTGTATACCTGAAGATTGTCAAAGGTTTCCTTGATGTCGTCCAGTAGTGTTTCTTTCTTTTGAGATTTCACGATGATGTCATCACATATGCATGAACATTACGCCTGATCTGTGGCTTGAGGCAATTCTGGTGACAGCGCTGGTAAGTCGCCCCAGCGCTCTTGAGCACAAAAGGCATGGAGACATAGCAAAAAGCCCCAAAAGGAGTGATAAAAGCCGTCTTCTCTTGGTCCTCAACAACCATTTTGATCTGATGATACCCGGAGTATGCATCCAAAAAGCATAAATGCTCACAACCCGCCATAGAATCAATGATCTGATCAATACGCGGAAGGGCAAAAGGATCCTTGGGACATGCTTTGTTGAGATCGGTGTAGTCGACACACATGCGCCAAGTGTCATTCTTCTTCAACACCAGCACCGGGTTAGCCAACCACTCAGGATGAAAAACTTCCACAATGAACCCGGCAGCTAGGAGCCGGGCCACCTCTTCTCCAATGGACTTGCGTCTCTCCTCATTAAAACGATAGAGGTACTGGTGCACTGGTTTCATCTTTGGATCTACATTAAGGTGGTGCTCAGCAAGTTCTCTCGGGACTCCAGGCATGTCAGATGGCTTCCATGCAAAGATGTCCCGATTCTCACGGATGAACTTGATGAGCGCGCTTTCCTATTTGGGATCCAAGCTGGTCCCAATGGTGAACTGCTTGGACGAGTTGCCTGGAGTGAAGTCGATTTGCTTCGTATCTTCAGCCGGCTTGAACTTGAGCTCGGGTTCTGACTCAGTATTGGGCTTCTTGAGAGGGCTCATATCAGCCGGGTCAACATTGGCAGTGTAGAACTTCAATTCCTCTGCAGCACAAGCTGACTCAGCATAGGCCGCGTCTCCTTCCTCGCACTCTTGGGCTATCTTCTGGTTTCCATCCACGGTTATGGTCCCTTTAAGTCCTGGCATCTTGAGCTTGAGATAGACGTAACACGGGCGGGCCATGAAAAGAGCGTAAGCCGGCCGCCCAAAAAGAGCATGATAAGGGCTCTTGATCTTGACCACTTCAAACATTAATGACTCGCACCTGTAATTGGACTCATCTCCAAAGGCCACATCGAGCTTAATCCGCCTGATTGGATAAGCCGACTTTCTAGGGACGATCCCATGAAAAACCGTTGTTGAAGGAAGTAACGTGCTCTCTGACAGATTCATTCGATGGAACGTTTTGTAGTATAGTATGTTTATGCTGCTGCCTCCATCCATGAGAATCTTAGACAGAGTGTATCCTCCAACTTGCGGTGCCACCACCAATGCCAAGCCGCCTGGATTGTCAACCCGGGGGGATGATCCTCTACTCCAGGTGATCGCGTGCTCGGACCAGTTAAGGTACCTAGGAACCGCTGGCTCAGCCATATTGACAACCCTGCTCTTGACCTTGCTGTCCCGCTTGCAGGTATTGGTGGTGAACACGTGGTGTTGACCACAACTTAGTTGCCTCGGATTCTTCTGAAAGATGCCTTGTCCATCGTCCCGCTGGAGCTCCTTTCCTGAGTCACCGCGCGCCTCATCAGAGCTGCCAAGGACTCCAGGTGTGAGTGGCGGCTGTGCCGCCATGCTTACCATAACATGAGCCAGGACCTGCTAAGGGGGGCCACGGCGTTCCTCGCAAGTCTCCATCCCAAGTGAAACTTCAAGCTTAAAGTCCGAGTTGATGACGAATGCTTCTTTGATGGCCGGCTCCTCTAGAGGATCGACCCGCCGAGAAGATCCAACAACGTCATAGCTTCGGTCGGCTCGACGCCGGCCGGATTGAGTACGCCAAGCCGGCTCGACAATGTTGGAGCAGATGTACGGCTCGGGCACCGTTGCACCGATCTTGCCGATGAAAACTTGGATCTTGCCGAAGGGGACCCGGTAACCATACTCAATTGAGTCGGCTTCGGGGCCCCAACCAGAGTCGTCGATATAGATCTTGCCGCGGCGGCTCTTGGTCATGCGACCGACCACGTAACTCCCGAACCCTGGAAGGGCTCCCTTCGAGAACTCAACTCCACCGGGCGAGAGCCCCACGGTGGGCGCCAACTATCGTGGTTTTATCAACCCGGCAGATGTCCTCGTAACAGGACTTAGGTGTGAGGCCATCGCCGCTTGTTGGCGACTCGAAGGGGTTAAGCGAGAGAGAGAGTCGGGTTTACCCAGGTTCGGCCCCTCCTATGAAGGTAATAGCCTACGTCCTGCTTTTTGTGTATTGGATTGATGGATCTCGATTACAAGGGTGCGAAATCGCTAACCTAGCTATCGAGAGATTGTACCTTGAGAGTTTCAGCCCTAGGGGTCTGCCTTTATATACAGGTCAAGCCCTAGGGTTTATAACAGAGTCCGGGTCATATTATGACCCGTGATTTAGTACATCTCTAACTTATCTTACACTTTAAGGAAACATGAACCGGCGTCCTTAGCTTCATGGGCTTAGAGCCGTCGTCTTCGGGTTGTGGGCCGCCGGCGTCTGGATCAGCCGCCACCCTGTTTGGTTTGCATTTGGGACACGACCCACCTTGAACTAGGTCATACGACTGTTGATGTGTTTGATGGAAATATGCCCTAGAGGCAATAATAAAGTGATTATTATTATATTTCCTTGTTCATGATAATCGTTTATTATTCATGCTATAATTGTATTGATTGGAAACACTAATGCATGTGTGGATACATAGACAACACTGTGTCCCTGGTATGCCTCTAGTAGACTAGCTCGTTGATCAAAGATGGTCAAGGTTTCCTAGCCATAGACATGAGATGTCATTTGATAATGGGATCACATAATTAGGAGAATGATGTGATGGACAAGACCCAAACTATAAATGTAGCATATGACCGTGTCAGTTTATTGCTATAGTTTTCTGCATGTCAAGTATCTGTTCCTATGACCATGAGATCATGCAACTCACTGACACCGGAGGAATACCTTGTGTGTATCAAACGTCACAATGTAACTGGGTGACTATAAAGATGCTCTACCGGTATCTCTGAAGGTGTCTGTTGAGTGGGCATGGATCAAGATTGGGATTTGTCACTCCGTGTGACGGAGAGGTATCTCAGGGCCCACTCGGTAATACAACATCACAATAAGCCTTGCAATCAAAGTGACTAAAGAGTTAGCCACGGGATTTTGTATTACGGAACGAGTAAATAGACTTGCCGGTAACGAGATTGGACTACGTATAGAGATATCGACGATCGAATCTCGGGCAAGTAACATACCGAAGAACAAAGGGAACAGCATATGGGATTAACCGAATCCTTGACATAGAGTTCAACTGATAAAGATCTTCGTGGAATATGTAGGAACCAATATGGGCATCCAGGTCCCTCTATTGGTTATTGACCGTAGAGGTGTCTCGGTCATGTCTACATAGTTCTCGAACCCGCAGGGTCTGCACACTTAACGTTCGGTGACGTTTCGGTAGTATTGAGTTATGCATGGTGGTGACCAAAGGTTGTTCGGAGTCCCAGATGAGATCCCGGATGTCACGAGGAGCTCCGGAATGGTCCGGAGGTAAATATTGATATATGGGAAGTCCCATTTTGGTCACCGGAAAAAGTTTCGGGCATTTCCGATAATGTACCGGGAGTGCCGGGAGGGTTCCGGGGGTCCATCGGGAGGGGCCACCCACCCCAAAGGGCCTCATGGGCTGTGGGAGGAGGCAAACCAGCCCCTAGTGGGCTGGCCGACCCCCCCCCCCCCACTAAGGCCCATGCGGCTAGGGGTGAAAAAACCCCAAGTGGAGGAAAGGGTTTCCAAGTAGGATTGGAATCCTACTTGGAGTAGGATTGGAGGTGGACTCCTCCACCTCCTCCTCCTTCGGCCGACTCCTAGGGGGAGCCCTAGGGGCGCCGGCCCCTCCCCTTCCTCCTATATATATTGGAGGGGAGAGAGGGCAGCAGCACCCAACCCAAAAGCCACGGTGCAGCCCTCTCTCCCCACTAGATCGTCTCCCTCTAGTTTCGGCGGTGCTTAGGCGAGCCCTGCCGGAATAGTTCCACCACCACCGTCGCCACACCGTCGTGCTGCCGGAGAACTCATCTACCTCTCCGCCCCCTCTTGCTGGATCAAGAAGGTGGAGATCGTCATTGAGCTGTACGTGTGCTGAACGCGGAGGTGCCGTCCGTTCGGCACTAGATCGTGATTGGATCATAGGACGACTAGCGATTTGGATCGTGAAGACGTTCGACTACATCAACCGCGTTTCTTAACGCTTCCCGCTTAGCGATCTACAAGGGTATGTAGATCCACTCTCCCTCTCGTAGATGCTCATCACCATGGATAGATCTTGCATGTGCGTAGGAAAAAAAATTGTTTCCCATGCAACGTTCCCCAACAGTGTTGACCCGACCAGTAGGGCGGGTTATACCGTGGAGTTATATCCCCGACACCTCACAAAATCTGCAAGCACAAAGTCATCATTGTCAGAGTTGGGCCCTTCACTGACATGTGGTCGCTTCTGCTGAGGATCCTCTGCACCAGCTTCAGCAGTTCTCTTACCAAGGTACTTGTTCATGCAAGCAATACGAGGACTCCACCGAGGAGTACCACCTTCCTTAGCAACAGAACGCAGTCTCTTCTTCTGGAAAGCAGGCTGCTTGACTTTACCAAATTTGGCACCCTTGGCACCATCTACAGCCCTCCTCTGCTTCTCTTTCTCCGCTAACTCCTTTGAGTCACTTTCAAACCACAACTTTTTCTTGCGTTGCTTCAATTCATGTGCACGAAGCTGATCCGGGACCATCCACTCTTGCGTAACTTCCTTTGTACCATCAACAGATTGTGACTGTGTTTCAGACAAGACGGGACACCTAATGCTCTGGTCAAAGCTCACACCAACGTCACCCTCTACAAAATAATGGTTAATCAATTGAGTAACCTCCTCAAACCCAGGCGCCACAGCATAAAAACCAGACACTGCATCAAAAATGAAGTTTAACTATGGTCATTATAAAGTGCGCAAAAGGAACAAATGCAGTACACATATACATATAAATGCAGTGCTGCATACACAAGCTAAATAAAAAATAATGCAGTTCACATATCAATGTAATGGAGTTAACCCATCTGCATACACAACCTGAATAAAACGACAATGCAGTTCACACATACATATAGTCAAGTTTGCATATACATATAAATGCAGTGCTGCATACACTAACTACACGTTTGTTTCCAAAAATGCCTGACTAACTTCAGCAAGGCAACAACAGTTTGTACAACATCAAGTAAGCAGCATACACAACAAACAAAGCATGCACATAAAAAATAGCAAGTATATATAAGATCAATGCAGTTCAAAACTCATAGGACACATATGAAATTTACAAGAAATAGAGTGATACAACCAATTTGGCAAACTAAATAAGAAAAAGAACAAACAACATACCAAAAGGAGCGGCCACACTTATAGGAGAAGATTCAATTGGTGAATTCACTTCATGGCCTGCCTCACCACCAAGATCCTTGCCACCAGGACAACGAGTGCGATTTGGTGTATCATAAACAGTATCATTATGACCAGTGCCATCAAAATCACCTACTAGATTCAATAAAACCAGAAACAGAAATTAAAAACATCACATGACAATAATGCCAGCAATGCTGAGAACTAACACAACATAAACAAATCTGCAGGATGAGCTAGACAACTTGATAAATAAGAGAGAAAATAAACGAGGCCAAACAAGCACTCCACATACCTTAAACTCCTCCATCTACTCTGCTTGGCGAAGACATGGCGTTTGCGTGCAGTGCAAAGACGGAGTGACAAATATCAGCAACAAAATCGACGAAATCTGACGAAACCCTAGATGCACCTTGATCTACCTACAGAGCCCACGCGAGTACCGACCTCAAATCGAGAACAAATCGCCTGCTCACGCAAAAAAACACATGAGCAAAAAACGCAACCGCTACGGGAATGAGAAAACTAGATAGGGGGGAGATCACCACCGAGGGCACGAGAAGCGGAGCACAACCAAGGGGATGAACGGCGACCGTGGGGGGGGAGGCGGGAGCGGAGGGGTAAGGGGTAGGGGAGCGGAGGGGGACGTGGAATGCAGGAATCTAGAGTTGTGGAGGACGGCGGTTCCGCGGGCGACGACGGTTGATGCGGGCGACGGCAGTTTGCACGAGGGGGAGATGTTTCGGGAGGCGCTGGAAGAGAGGGGAGAGGATTTTTTTCGGTCTCTCCCTATGAGCGGACCAACGGGAGCGCCTGGGAGGGCCACGTGTGAGGGCCTCGTGGGAAGGGTTGCATAAAAAGGCCGGCCCAAAACGGCCCGGCTAAATTAGACAGACCTGTTCAAAAAAAAGAAGTTCGTACTAGATGCAGTTCGCTATGATGGAAAATGAAGTTAGGGCGGTAAAACAAAGAAATACATATAGTTTGTAAAAACAGTTAAATTCGAAAAAACAACGCGCGTGTTATGACAACGTGTCGCACAAAAAAGTTTGCCTTCAAATAAGTGTCATAACAAACAAAATATTGGGGGGGGGTCCCCCCAACCCATGCCAGGGGTTGCAGCAAGTACACGCAACAGGTACAGTCCGCAACTCTCCACAATGTAGTGCATTGTTTTAGACAAAGAAGTACGGTACCATAAGCAATGCAGTTCGACAAACACGTTTACCACATATAATGGGACAATGCCTGTCCGGAGAAAACATGGTGGTTAACAAAAATTACTGATGAAAATAAAATAAAACCACGGTAAAAAAACCACGTTCACAGACAACAGCGCAATCCAAGCGGTTGCATCGCCACAAACCCACGATCACAGACGCAACCCAACCCACGATATGCACAACCGCATTGTCAGCGAGATCGTACAGTTCATCCGTTGCGGCCATCTCCCCCTTAAATTCAGACCCCCACCAAGACTTTCTCATCCACAACAACACAAGTCGCCATTGTGCTGTCACCAAATCCCTCCCTCTCATCAATCTCCATAGATGACACCAAGCCACTCTGCCGGTGATGTGGTTCGTCGATGAGTACAGGCAGGTGCAGGCCCATGGCAACACCAAGTTGCACGTGATCCACACCAACGACAAGAAGCAGATGCCGACCTCCCTCAAGGAGTACGAGAGCCACCTCAGACTCCAGCGCCACAAGATCGTCGGGATTGATCTGGAGTACACCAACGAGCCTGACGAGACGCAGAAACCCGCCCTTGTCCAACTCTCTGTCGGCAAGACTCAACCAGTGCTGCTCTTCCAACTGAGCGCTGCTGAAAGGTGCACCCTTTTCGACAACTTCCTCGCCGACCCCAGGTACATGTTTGCTGGCTTCTCCATCGGCGACGACAAAACCAGGCTCGACGCATCAATTTGGAGGCCGCAAACTTTGTCAACATCCGGAAGGAATGGGGGGTGCCCGAGACCACCAAGGAGTTGGACTCCCTTGCAGATGTCGCCGGCATGCTCATCGACGACTACTACAATGACATGAAGAATAAGATCACCAACGAAGAACACTGACACTGGGACTCCCTGCCCCTGTCCATGAGGCACATCAAGTACACGACAAAGGACGCGTACACAGCGTACGAGATATGGAACCGCATCACCCTCACCCAGGACGGGCTTCGCCGCGCAAAACTATAGAAGGAGGAGCCCCCCAAGAAGCGCGCCAGGAGCTGGGGAGACTTGATGTCTACTACACAACTTGTTCTTGTAGACTCGTGTCGGGCCTCCAAGCGCAGAGTTTTGTAGGACAGTAGCAAATTTCCCTCAAGTGGACGACCTAAGGTTTATCAATCCGCGGGAGGCGTAGGATGAAGATAGTCTCTCTCAAACAACCCTACAACCAAATAATAAAAAGTCTCTTGTGTCCCCAACACAGCAAATACAATGGTAAATTGTATAGGTGCACTAGTTCAGCGAAGAGATGGTGATGCAAGTGTAGTAGTGATAGTAGATATTGATTTTTGTAATAGTAACAATAAAAAACAGCAAGGTAGCAAGTACCAAAAGTGAGCACAAACGGTATTGCAATGCTTGAAAACAAGGCCTAGGGTCCATACTTTTGCTAGTGCAATCTCTCAACAATGCTAATATAATTGGATCACATAACCATCCTTCAACGTACAACAAAGAATCACTCCAAAGTTCTTATCTAGCGGAGAACATAAGAAGAAATTGTTTGTAGGGTACGAAACCACCTTAAAGTTATCCTTTCCGATCGATCTATCCAAGAGTTCGTACTAAAATAACACCAAGTTATCCTTTCCGATCGATCTATCTAAGAGTTCATACTAAAATAACACCATATGATACACATCAACCAACTCTAATTTCACCTAGATACTCCAATGTCACCACAAGTATCCATGAGTTAATTATACGATACACATCAAACAATTTCAGATTCATAATACTCAATCCAACACAAAGAACCTCAAAGAGTGCCCCAAGATTTCTACCGGAGAAAGTAGGACGAAAACGTGCATCCACCCCTGTGCATAGTTTACCCCAATGTCACCTCGGGAATCCGCGAGTTGAGTGCCAAGACATAGATCAAGTGCTCTCAAATCCATAAAAGTATTCAATCCGGTAACAACGAAATCTCAAAGGGAAAACTCAATTCATCACAACAAGATAGAGAGGGGCAAACACCATATGATCCAACTATATTAACAAAGCCCGCGATACATCAAGATCGTGACATCTCAAGAACACGAGAGAGAGAGAGAGAGAGAGAGAGAGAGAGAGAGAGAGAGATTGAACACATAGCTAATGGTACATACCCTCAGCCCCGAGGGTGGACTACTCCCTCCTCGTCATGGCCTCCGCCGGGATGATGAAGATGGCCACCGGAGATGATCTACCCTCTCTGGCAGGGTACTGGAACGCCTCCATATTGGTTTTTCATCGATACAGAGAGTTGCGGCGGCGTAAGTTCTCATCTAGGGTTATTTCTACGGGTTTCTTAATATATAGTATTTTTTGGGCATCGGTTTCATGCGAAGATGGGCCACGAGGGGACCACAAGACACGTGGGCGTGCCGGAGGGGGCTGGCATGCCCTGGTGGGTTGTGGCCACCTCGTGGCTCTTCTGGCCCTCCCACGAAGCTTCTAGCGCCTATTTTGTTCCAAAAAAATCATCAAAAAGTTTCGTTGCATTTGGAGAACTTTTATTTCTGCATAAAAAACACCACCACGGTAGTTCTGCTGAAAACAGCGTCAGTCCGGGTTAGTTCTAAATAAATCATGTAAAGTGCATCAAAACCATATAAAAGTATTGTAAACATAGGTGAATATGGCATGAATAATTCATAAATTATCGATATGTTGGAGACGTATAAGCATCCCCAAGCTTTATTCCTACTCGTCCTCGAGTAGGTAAATGATAAAAGAAAATAATTTATGAAGTGTGAATGCTAGCATAGTGCATAAATTTGATCAATGATAATTTCAACCACTTTTCCTAGCATCATAACAGCAACTCTTTCTCATAAAACTCATCATGATAAAGTAGCAACCAATTCACATGTTATGGTTCAAACAATGAATTCTCTTGAAACTTAACAACCTATGTTCTTAGTCACCAAACAATGCAATTCAACTTACTCTCAACAAAGTCTAAGTAAGAGCTCCACATACTCAATCATCATATAGTCTTCTATGATTGCTAGTACTCAAAGCATATTTTTAGAACAAATGGCATCCATCGAACACAGAGAAAGATAGGGGCTTAATGTTTCGCCTCCCAACTCATTTATCATAGAGATAATTGTCAACAATAATAAGTCATGATCAAATATATTTGACTGGCCATATGTGCCTAGATCTTTCCCCACCACATGATGCTTGCCAACTAGAGAATAATTGAGGTTGAAATGAGAATGCATGCTATTGACTCTTGCATAAAAGTAAATACTAAAAGGTAAAAGATAGGCCCTTCACAGAGGGAAGTAGAGGTTGTCATGCGCTTTTTGGTTTTGTATGAACAATCCCTTAATGCAAAAGAACGTCACATTATATTGCCCCTATGATAGCAACCTTTATTATGTAGTCTGTCACTTTTATTACTTTGCCATCACAAGTTCGTACAACGCTCAATTTTCTCTTACACTAAATGATCAAACACATTTAGAAGCATTTTTTATTGCCTTTTTGCACCGATGACAACTTACTTGAAGGATCTTATTCAATCCATAGGTAGGTATGGTGGACACTCATGGAAGAAACTGGGTTTAAGGGTTTTTGGATGCACAAGTAGTATCTCTACTTAGTACGAATTTTTGGCTAGCAAAAGATCCTAAGCAAATACCACATGTTGGAGGATCCATAACAATATAACTTCTATGCAAATATACACAACCATAACTCATTACGTTGTCTTCCTTGTCCAACTTCAACTAATTTGCTCAAGTTTGAAAATAATTAATGGGTATTCACAATCATAGAAGATGTCCAAGAAATATTTGTATGTGAAAGTTCTCTTCCTTATACTAATCATTCACGAATTGCTTGTATGACCAATATTGTGATTGTCAAGCTTCAAAAGATTTCACTTTCTAAACCCAATGTGAAGCTACTACTATGGCACGATATGAACATATAATTTTAACTTCATGGTATTCACTTCATTCAATAATTTACTCATAGGATATAGGTGAAGCACAAGAGTAAATGACAAGCTACTCCAAAAAGATATAAGTGAAGATCAAGCGAGTAGTTAAGTAAATGGGTAGCCATTTGAGAACTCTCTCTCATCTAAAAACTTTCAGATATAAATATTTTATTAAAACAGCAAGCAAAACAAAATAAAATGACATTCCAAGAATAGCACACATCATGTGAAGAAGCAAAAACTTAGGCTCAACCGCTACTAACCGATAATTGTTGATGAAGAAAGGTGGGATGCCTACCGGGGCATCCCCAAGCTTAGATGCTTGAGACTTCTTGAAATATTATCTTGGGATGCCTTGGGCATCCCCAAGGTTGAGCTTTTGTGTCTCCTTAATTCCTTTTATATCACGGTTTCCCTAATTCTTAAAAACTTCATCCACAAAAAACTCAAAAAGAACTCGTGAGATAGGTTAATACACATAAGAACAAATCAACACTTCATGTACTGCCAAGACAAGTTGCACAATAATTTTCAAACATCATCTACTGTTTACTATCGTTTCCACAATTTATATCTACCAATATAGGCTATGGAAACTATAGGATAAGTAGATAACAAAACTATGACAACAATCTGTCCAAATAGAACAGTCTGTAGCAATTTATGAAAACAGTGTACTTCTGTAACTCAAACAATTATGAAAATTTAGGACATGATAAAGAATTTCTATGACAACACTGTGTAAAAATTTCAGAAACTTTCCACGTTCCAGTAAAATATGAAAATTCAAACACTACAGAGAGAGTTTCTATTTTTACACAGCATACATCAAACATGCAATTCAAGCATCCTAAAAGCAATTCTTGGAACTTTTTATTGAAAAAATATTATAAATAACATCTAACAGAGAACAACAAAATAAAATGACTCTCCTAGCAAAACTCATATTATGTGACGAATAAAAATATATCTCTAAGTAAGATATACTGATAATGTTGAAGACGAAAGAGGGGATGCCTTCCGGGGCATCCCCAAGCTTAGGCGCTTGAGTCTTCCTTGGATATTACCTTGGGGGTGCCTTGGGCATCCCCAAGCTTAGGTTCTTTTCACTCCTTATTCTCCTCATATCGGTGTCTCACCCAAAACTTGAAAACTTCAATCACACAAGACTTAACGGAATTTCGTGAGATGGGTTAGTATAATAAATAAAGACCATTCACTTAGGTACTGTCAAGACAAAATTCATAATTGTTCTCACATAATGCCTACTGTATTCTACCATTCACATAATTTATATCACTCAATATAAGCTATGGGAACACTAAAACAAGCAAACTATGCATGCAAAACAGAATTTGTCAAAAACAGAACAGTCTGTGAAGATCTGTAGTATAGCCATACTTCCCTGTCTCTAAAAATTCTGAAAATTATCAAAACCTGAAGTATATGTATATAAACACTGTGTAAAAATTTCAGATCATTATTACGCTCCAGTAAAAAATGAAAATTCCTGTACTGGAGTCAAAAGTTTATGTTTCGGTTCAGCATCAATTCTACTCATCTTGTGAGTCATCCCAAAGGCTTTACTTGGCACTTTATTGAAATAAAAGACACAAAACATGATTACTATAGTATCTTAATCATGTGAACACTCAAAAACATGAAGTAAAAGTGTTGGGTTGTCTCCCAACAAGCTCTTTTCTTTAAAGCCTTTTAGCTAGACATGATGATTTCAATGATGCTCACATAGGAATAGTAATGGAAACATGCAAGAGAGCATCATGAATCTCATGAAAAGCACATTTAAGTCTAACCCACTTACTATGCATAGGGATTTTGTTAGCAAACAATTTATGGGAGCAAGAATCAACTAGCATAGGAAGGCAAAACAAGCATAACTTCAAAACTTTGAACACATAGGGAGGAAACTTGATAGTATTGCAATTCCTACAAGCATATGTTCCTCCCTCATAATAATTTTCCGTAGAATCATGAAGTAATTTCACAATATAACTATCACATAAAGCATCCTTTTCATGATCTACAAGCATAGAAAAATTATTACTCTCCACATAAGCAATTTTCTTCTCATTCATTGTAGTGGGAGCAAACTCAACAAAATAACTATCATGAGACACTTGATTGACATAACCACATTCAATATTAAAATCATGATGACAAGTTTCATGGTTACTATCAGTCTTTATAGCATACATGTCATCATCATAATCATCATAGATAGGAGGCATGCCATCATCATAATGAATTTTCTCATGAAAACTTGGGGGACTAAAAATATCATCTTCATCAAACATAGCATCCCCAAGCTTGTGGCTTTGCATATCATTAGCATCATGGATATTAAAAGAATTCATACTAGCAACATTGAAATCATGCTCCTCATTCAAGGAATTCTCATTAAGTATTTTCATAAATTCTTCCTCTACCAATTGAGCACAATTTTCCGAACCATCATTTTCACGAAAGACATTAAAAAGACGAAACAATTGAGGCAACCTAAACTCCATTTTTTTGTAGTTTTCTTTTAAGAAACCAAACTAGTGAAAAAAAAGAAACAAAAATATTTAATTGCAAGATCTAAAGATATACCTTCAAGCACTCACCTCCCCGGCAACGGCGCCAGAAAAGAGCTTGATGTCTACTACACAACTTGTTCTTGTAGACTCGTGTTGGGCCTCCAAGCACAGAGTTTTGTAGGACAGTAGCAAATTTCCCTCAAGTGGATGACCTAAGGTTTATCAATCCGTGGGAGGCGTAGGATGAAGATGGTCTCTCTCAAACAACCCTGCAACCAAATAATAAAAAGTCTCTTGTGTCCCCAACACACCAAATACAATGGTAAATTGTATCGGTGCACTAGTTCGGCGAAGAGATAGTGATACAAGTGTAGTAATAATAGTAGATATTGATTTTTGTAATAGTAACAATCAAAAACAGCAACGTAGCAAGTAACAAAAGTGAGCACAAACGGTATTGCAATGCTTGAAAACAAGGCCTAGGGTCCGTACTTTCGCTAGTGCAATCTCTCAACAATGCTAATATAATTGGATCACATAAACATCCCTCAACGTGCAACGAAGAATCACTCCAAAGTTCTTATCTAGCGGAGAACATAAGAAGAAATTGTTTGTAGGGTACGAAACCACCTTAAAGTTATCCTTTCCGATCGATCTATCCAAGAGTTCGTACTAAAATAACACCAAGTTATCCTTTCCGATCGATCTATCTAAGAGTTCGTACTAAAATAACACCATATGATACACATCAACCAACTCTAATTTCACCTAGATACTCCAATGTCACCACAAGTATCCGTGAGTTAATTATACGATACGCATCAAACAATTTTAGATTAATAATACTCAATCCAACACAAAGAACCTCAAAGAGTGCCCCAAGATTTCTACTGGAGAAAGTAGGACGAAAACGTGCATCAACCCCTATGCATAGATTACCCCAATGTCACCTCGGGAATCCGCGAGTTGAGTGCCAAGACATATATCAAGTGCTCTCAAATCCATAAGAGTATTCAATCCGGTAACAACGAAATCTCAAAGGGAAAACTCAATTCATCACAACAAGATAGAGAAGGGAAAACACCATATGATCCAACTATATTAAAAAAGCCCGCGATACATCAAGATTGTGACATCCCAAGAACACGAGAGAGAGAGAGAGAGAGAGAGAGAGAGATTGAACACATAGCTACTGGTACATACCCTCAGCCCCGAGGGTGGACTACTCCCTCCTCATCATGGCCTCCGCCGGGATGATGAAGATGGCCATCGGAGATGATCTACCCTCTCTGGCAGGGTATTAGAACGCCTCCAGATTGGTTTTTCGTTGATACAAAGAGTTGCGGTGGCGGAACTTCCCATCTAGGTTTATTTCTGGGGTTTCTGAATATATAGGATTTTTGGACGTCGGTTTCACGCGAAGATGGGCCACGAGGGGACCACAAGACACCAGGGCGCGCCGGAGGGGGCTGGCACGCCCTGGTGGGTTGTGGCCACCTCGTGGCTCTTCTGGCCCTCCCACGAAGCTTCTAGTGGCTCTTTTGTTCCAAAAAAATCGTCAAAAAGTTTTGTTGCATTTGGAGAACTTTTATTTCTGCACAAAAAACAACACCACGGTAGTTCTGCTGAAAACAGTGTCAGTCCGGGTTAGTTCTAAATAAATCATGTAAAGTGCATCAAAACCATATAAAAGTATTGTAAACATAGGTGAATATGGCATGAATACTTCATAAATTATCGATACGTTGGAGACGTATCAAGACTTCACGTGGTGAAGAAGCAGACGGTGTCGGACAAGAAAGTATCTCCAACATTGCTCGCGTCGTTTTAGATTTATCATCAAATTTGCTTTCTGTTGTTTGCTTATGTAAAGTTAGTTTGCTTGTGATCGTTTGCTTTTGCTAAACTTAGTTTGCTTGTCATGCAGAATGGCTTGTAATGATGAACTTTGCTTATGTTTTGAAGAAGTTTTTTTCAATTACAAAACTAGAGTTCAATATTAGAACATACTTCAGTGCACACAAAGTATGTGATTCAAGCAGTGCACAAACAGACAAAGATGCAGTACACAAATAGGATGCATGCAGTGCAAACTGTGGGCACATGTAGTATAGTATTCTAATGAATGCAATGCACACCGATCTAACAAAGCAGTGCACACCCTATATTAAAAAGATACGTAAGAGGAAAAACCCGGAAAAAAATTGGACGAACATGCAGTGCACAAATAGGATGCATGCAGTCCAAAAATGCTACTGCATATGTAGCGCAAAATGTGGGCACATGCAGTATAGCATTCTGATGAATGCAGTGCACAACGATCTAACAAAGCAGTCCACGCCCTATATTAGAAGATACGTAAGAGGAAAAATATGAAAAAAAAATTGACCGCCCAGGTGCAACCAGGCCCCAGCCAGTCTCGCACTAGGTTACGCGCCCGCTTATCAACACAGGCGAGTCCGTTCTGAGCCATGATGCGTGGGGCCGGGCACACGAGGGCCCACAGGTCAGGTAGGAAAGTGCAGCGAGCATCGTGTATAAGCGCCCAATAAGTAACCAGAGGAGTTCGGAACGGATGCCTCGCCAAGGCTTATAATTCGGTCGCGGGCACTCTCGGTGGGCGATTGGGACTAAACATTAGCGCATACACACAGCGCACCGCGAAGCAGCCGTACCGGCAGGCCTACTTGAGCCGAATAAGTCTTTGCTCCCCAACAGGCCCAACAGGCGAGAGAGGCCACTAATATAAAAAACATTCCAACATACCATGAAAACCCACGGCCCAATAAAATAAAATAATGACTAGAAAAATAAAAACACTAACACAATCCACGCATTCTGCAGTTCGTTTACATAAAACATGTAGTTCGCTAGACTCAAGTAAGCAGTGCTCTTGCTTCTCGAATGCATTCTGGCAAACTGAATCAGAATCCTTCCACCACCTAACACCCACCACAACATTTATTACTTTCGTTGCTCAATTGGCTGCATAAAATCTATCCATTCGTACTCTGGACTCACACAACTCCTCCCCCTTCTTCTTCTTCTTCAAATCATAGATCTAGGGTTCCGCCCATCCCCAACTGTTCTATGATTTTCCACTGAACCCACCATGGACTGTTCGTGCGGGTGCTTGGCAAGGATGGCGTCGATAGCGGACGCATGCGTGTACACCGATGGTCTGGAGCTCACCGAGTCTGAGTGGCGCAGCCACCTCGGGTGCCTGCTGATACCCAACAGGGGGTTTCGGGCACCATTTCTTCATTGCCTCACATCCGCAGACCTGCAGGAAAAATGGGTATGTTTTTCCCCTCATAATTTTTGACCAATCTAGGCTGCAAATCCATGGCTGAATGTATATTTCCATCAATTTCTTCAGTAGTATCATCAATACAAAGATCTGTGTTGTTGGTTAGATTTGTCAGCAATTAAGATTAGATACTTGTACCTATTTTTCTTCAGTACCACACCTCAGTGTAGCAGTTCTTTTGATACGCTAACGCAGTACACTGCAATTGACCTTGCAGTGCAAAGGTGTTATAGAATAGTATATATTCTACTAAAGCTAGAGGTCAAGTCCGTATATAAATTTGTTCATACATTGCAACTGCTTTCTTAAATAGTAGTCATATATCTGTACATATTTAAGTCAACATAAACAGATCATCCTAACATAAAGAAAAACATTTGGTGTTTACTTATAAAAATTCTTTTTCCATGCATGCCAAAATGCATAAACTGCCATCCACAATAAGGTTTGCTGCTCCGAGTTCAGGGAAGCTTACTTTGCAGACAGACCACGAGTATGGGTATGCAAACATGCAAGCTGACTACCACATTGACTCTGAAGACTGCATCAACATAACTACTGGCTGGAAAGATTTTGTCTCCCAGAATGGCTTTGAGGCTGGAGAAGTGGCCATGGTGTTTTTCTAGAAAGAAGAAGACTCCCTGAAGTTTAGAATATTTGCATAGGTTGTCTAGGATAAAGTAAGCCATCTGTGGCATATTCTAATGCTTTGCTTATGCTGTATGCTTTTAAAATTATGTCCATCTGACGTTTTCAATGGTGCCTTTTTAAAGTATGTGACCTCATCTGCATCATTTTATCACCCTTTTAGAAAAGTTGTTGGTGACAGAAATGCAGTTCTCTACTACACATAGTGCGGTCTTATATCAAAAAAATGCAGTACTCTGAACAGTAACAATGCAATGCCAATAGTCGAAACTTTGCAGTTAACATATGATGTTCAAAAGAATTGGCATAGTATGCAGTTCAGAAGAATTGTCATAATAGCAGAAATAGCAGAATAACTATACTTCTAATGTAGTATGAAAATGCATAGTATGCAGTTCTCTAAAACACAGAATGCATTTTAAGAAAAGAGAAATCTCATAAGCTATCATGCCCACTGTAATACAGTTACAGTGAAGTCCACTAATAACGAAAATGTAGTACACTACAACGTATGCCAGAACCGCAACAATAAAATTAAAGCAATAAAGATCCAGATACGTGGGAGACTAACAAAGGTGACAATTCCACTCGCAGTTCGATAACTCGACTAAAAACTACGCAATGACTCAATTTTGAAAAATACCTCGCAAAAAATTAAATCGAACCCACGGCCACTGGGATGAACAACATAGGCCACTAGTGCAGGCGCCTGCTATACAAACGGTTTTTAACCCCTTTTCGTGACGTAGTTTCAAATTGTCGCCTTGCATGTGTGGGCGATAGGGGGGGTCTATCGCACACGACACAAAAAACCCGTTGGCGATGCCTGCTCCCGGTCACACACGATAGGCAAAATTATGTCGTGTGCGATTGGAAGGACTATCACAAACAGGTATTTAGGAGAAATCGTGTGAGATATGCATACCATCCCTCACAGTGAATCCCAAACATGCGTTTCCGTTCGTATTGTACATCACACACAATTTTCTGCTTAACATCGTCTGTGTTAGGGGTGGCCATCACGCACGGTGCCTAGAAGAAACTGTTTGGCATAGGGCTGTCCATCACAGACACATTTTATGTGAAAACGTTTGTGAATGGGTTTTCTAACACACACAGTTTGCGCCAGGAAATCATGTGTGATTGTTCACTGATCCAACACGCCAATTTTCCAGCAAGCGTGTGGGTTTGTTAAGGTCATCGCTTACGGTGTTCTATGAAAAACCGTCTGCAATATGAAACCCCAATATTCAGGCTAATTTCTCTATTATTTATAATCCAGCTAGTAAACAAATTGATACTTCAGATCAAGCACACAATATATTTTATTTTCTTATTATGGCAACCAGGATTTCTTAATTGAAATACATCAGAGTACAACATCATATAGGCATATACTACCTACCTACCCAATTACACGACAGGACCGAGTTTCACATGCAACATCTAAAACCTTTGGAAAATAGCATCATATACGATAAATAGACAGATGAATCTCGTCTAGAAAATTGTTGAAGCGGAAGGAAAATATTGAGCCTTCACTAATGTCAATGGTTCTTGCAACTTTATGCCAGTGCCTGTGGATGGTTGCCTGCCCGTCCTTTATCCTCTTGAGGAAGACTTCAAGATTATACCGTGGGTGCTATATGAATACCTTCCTTGCCTCTTGACCATACATGTGGTTTGAGACGTACTCATCGATGAAATGCTTTGGAAAGGACTGGAAACAAAGATATGCATAAATTTCGTTTCTAAAAATTGAAATGTCACAAAGGGAAAAAAGACAAGGTAAAAGAGATAGTACCATCCTATAGTTCACTGATGTCTTCTTCATTGTGCACACAAACAGCTTGTTATTTTTCGTCGCAAGTTTCTTTATCTTAACAATCTTTCTGAGTTTCTTGATTTGACTGATATTCATGAACACATCATTTCCCCACATGCAAAATGGGTCGAACAGTGGGTCTAAACCTCTTACGGCAGGGCCTACATGTGCAAGACCAAATTATTGTTAGAAACCTAAATATTAGAATGGCTCCTGCAATTGCACAATAATGTGCTATTAGCCAAAGGATCATGAAAGTGCAAACCTCGATGGTAAACCTCAGTGTCTCCCATTGTTCCCCCTGTAACGTGTTTAAGAATAGATAATGATGAGTAAAATCTGTTAATGAAAGATAAATGCATTGAATATCCAATATATGAATTCAAGCCACATGGAAAAGACAAGCGTGCTAAGAACTATGAAATATAGCAATTGTAGGTTTCACGTGCATAACAAAACAAAATTATACCAACAATAATTGAACATGACATTGTAGATGATCACCAAAACAACAGAACCGAACAGTTAACTGAGCATCACATTGCACAATACAACATAGTAGTAGAAGGTCAGATTGCATAGTAGCATTACATTGCATATTTCACTATAGTTTCTTAAAGAAAGGCAGGAGTAGCACATGCAGCAGGTAAAACAAACATGCGTAACAGGCGTGGCTAGCTGAACACAGGTCATTAGCAATTAAGCTTAAAAACAAGATATTCCTCGTCGTTGGAGATATCGATAACGATGGGCTTGGACGAGGGCGAGGCCTCCACATCGTGGGTGCCCTCCTCGTAGTGGTGAGTTGCCTCAGCTTGTCCGGGCACCAACCTTCCTGCTATGGAGTTGAGGAAAGCACAGGCACGCTGAGAAAACAACACGGAGTCGTCGTCGAAGGCAACAGTGGAGCCCTAGAGAAAACACAACGAGTTGTTGTTCAAAGCAGCCAACAGCGTGGCGGCGTCCGCGCGCGAGGCATCGACGGTGGCCTCGATGTCTAGATGGTGCTCCAAGATCTGGGGGTCAGCACGCATGGCAGCCATCAGGGACTCATCCGCGCGTGTGATCGCAATTTGCTTCTCCGCTGCCAGGTGCTCCTTGAGATCCTGGCTATACTACGTGCACCATGTATTTCGGCGGCGATTATGTGGGGGGTGGGCCGGTGATTTTGGTGGAATGTGTCGCGCCGGTGTTCGGGCCATGTGGAATGGAGGAGGAGGGGGTGGAGGGGGAGGCGGTATGGGGAAGGTTTGGATTACCTGACTATGAGTAGATGAATGAGGCCGAGCAGCAGGAAGGAGCGTCGCCGGCGAGGAGGCAGCGCTGCAAGCAAGCAGTGAAGGTTGAACTTAGAAAATGAAGGGGGGAGCACGGGAATAGGAAATGTGGCTTTTGGTTGGCACGAGGGGCGGGGGAGGTAGATATTTGCGCGGCAGCCCAAAATTTCGTTCGGTGCGGCGAAAAAGTAGCGCGCACAGTCACATCGGACACAGTACCTTTACCATAACTGTGTGCGATATTCAACAACACAAACATATGCTATAGTTTATCCCATGTGTGATGAGATTGAACGTGGCAATTTTGGTCTCCAATCTTCCGGCGTAAGATATCGGATAGTACATTGCACACGGTACTTGCATTTCATGTTCATTTGGAAGAGAAAATGGGGATACGGCGGCAAATTTTGGTCCGAATTTCCCTCGTTACATTGGTCATTGCTTAGTTTATCAACACTTGCAAATTTGAGTAGTACTACACAAAAGAGCCTACAGCACTGCCCGCACTTACTTAATCGAGCAACTAATAAACATTAGTTAATTGACTTAAACATTACTCTAACAAAACACCATCGCTCTAGACAGAGACTAATATTCCGCCTGGCATTCGTCGATCTCCGCCGCCTCCTCGATGACCAGCTCCCGCTCGACGAACTCCGGGGAAAGGAGATACATCGCCACATACTATAGGATCTCGCAGTCTTCGTCCACCATCTCTTTGGATAAGGCCGCCATGAGCCAGGCGTGGGCGGCCTAGCTCCGGGCATGGACGGCCACAATCTTGGCTAGGGAGGCCGCCGACGAACGGACGCCTGCTCGAGCACACTCAGCGATTACCAACTCAACGGAGGTGGGTTGTCGACCGGTGTCGGAGAAGGCAGATGTGATTTGTGCAGCTACCGACACGAGATGGGCGTGGGCGGCCTCGAGATGGGACTACGACGACCGCCGAGGAACTGACAGCTGATGTGTCGTTCTCGCCATTTGCTATCCCCGTCGCGGTTGTTGCTGCCGCCCTCTCAGCTGCAGCAGCTGCCCTTTCGGTTGCTGCAGCCGCTCTGTCGGAGGTAGGGGCCGCGTTCAAGCATGTTGAGAGCGCGCTCATGGCTGATAGGGCCGCGCTCGGGCCGGAGTCGGTTCCCGAAGTTGCCCTCACGACGGGGATCCACATCCCCATCTTTCACCGGCGACGATTGAAAAGTAAAATGGTCTGTGGAGTCAGTGCGGTAAACTCGTCGGCATTGTACTACAGCCGACGAAGCTTCCGGCCTAAGCCACGCATTACGAGGATTGGCCCAAGATATTTTGTACTGCATCACACACGATTCATGAACGTCAACTGTTTGTGAAAGACTTAATTTTCAAAAAAAATTTAAAACCAAAAAATGAGGTTAATTCGACAAAGGACGGTGTTTGGATTGCAATAAGATTTATGTGCAGTGAACACTGACCAATAGTTGTGTCGTGCTAAAATATGGAATTATTCAGGGTCTGTTTGTCATTTTTATAAATTAATTGAGTTTTCTAGACATTTAATGTGTATAATTCGAATTTGAACTATCGTCCCAATGTCCGTGCATCAAAATGGGATGAAAAATCATATTAGTGTACATGGCTTCATCTTTAGGTCATGGGCAATAAATGGGAATGAACTTCAAACATCTCAGCATCTTGGCTCGGCCACAAACTTTGAGAAACTTGGTTTTTAAATTACTGTAAATCTAAAACGCGTCAGAAATTCTAAAAACTTGGCATGTTGTCATGACATGGCACATATGTGTCATGGTAAAAAAATTGTACAACATGGGACAATTTTAGCCACAAGTCCCTTACAAAGCAAAGCTTCTCACTTCAATCTTTGAGGTCCCGATAAGGAAAACGTCACCTTTCGTAGGCAAAACGACATCCGCTCATCTTCTCGCCATGAACTTTTGTTAGAGGCAACTCGCACCAGTAAGAGTGTCTTGCTAAAATATGGAATTATTCAGGGTTCTTTTCTCATTTTCATACGTTAATTGAGTTCTCTAGGCATACAATGTGGATAATTAAATTTGAACTAAAATCACAAGGTCCGGTGCATCAAAATGGGTTGAAAAATCATATAAGTGTCCATGGCTACTTTGGGCCCCATGTAAGATATGGGAATGGATTTCAAATATCTTGGGGTCTTGGCTCGGTCACATACATTGAGAAACTTGGTTTTACATTCATGTATAAATCAAAAACTCGTCAGAAATTCAGGGAACTTGGCATGGTATCATGGCATGGCTCATATGTGTCCTGATGATAAATTGTCCGATTTGGGACAAGTTTTGGCACAAGCCCTTACAAACCTCAGCTACTCACGGGAAGCTAGCTTTTGTGGTTTCGATAAGGAACACGTCACCTTATGTGGTCGAATCGACATCCGTTGCCTCTTCTCGTCTTGAACTATATATTTCTAGAGGCAACATATACCAAAATGAGTGTCGTTCCAAAATATGAAAGTATACATGGTTCGTTTGGGCTTTTTATACATTAATTGACTTTTATATGCATTATTTAACGTGCATAATTCAAATTTAAACTACATTCACAAGGTATGGTGCATCAAAATGGGTTGAAAACCGTATAAGTGTACATGCATCTTTAGGATCCCATGCAATATATGGGAATAAATTTCAAACATCTCGCGGTCTTGGCTCGGCCATACAAACATTGAGAAACACGGGTTTTAAATCATGTGTAAATCAAAAACTAGTCAGAAAATTCATGAAACTTGGCATGGTGTCATAACATGCATGGCTCATATGTGCCCTGGTAAAATAATGTCCAATTTGGGACAAGTTTTGGCACAAGCCCTGCACAAACCAAAGATTAATTATCACGTGAAGCTTTGTTGTTTCGATATGGAATGTGTCACCTTATGTGGGCGAATCGACATCTGCTGCCTCTTCTCGTCTTGAACTATTTCTATAGGCAACATATACCAAAATATGAGTGTCGTGCCAAAATATGAAATTATACATGGTTCATTTGGCCTTTTTATACATTATTTGACTTTTATATGCATTATTTAACGTGCATAATTCAAATCCGAACTACAGTCAGAAGGTCCGAGTGCATCAAAATGGGTTGAAAACCATATTAGTGTGCATGCATCTTTAGGTCCCATGCAAGACATGTGAATGAATTTCAAACATCTCGGGGTCTTGGATCGGCCACAGAAACATTGAGAAACTATAGGGTTTTAAATCATGTAAATCAAAAACTCGTCAGGAGATTCATGAAACTTGGCATGGTTTCATGAACATGGCACATAAAGGCGTCACAGCATTTTGTTTTCCTATCTGAGACTCGTTTTTTAATATATATTTTCTTTTAGAGACAACATTGAGAATATTATTTAAATTATAGTAAATCTAGAACTCACACAAAATTCAAGAAATTTGGCATGGCGTCATTATATAGCACAAATATGCTGTGGTATTTTTCGTGTCATTAAAAGCAAACAAAAGCTTTTTGGAACAAAGAACTATCACGTTTCCACGCAAACGGTTGCATTATTTTCAAACCGTTGGCGTTCTACTGCCCTTTACGTGTTGCCAAGCGTCGCACTCTTTTATTGGCTAGGGCTTAGGAGGTGCCGTGCGAGCAGCTGCTCAAGTTGACAGGAGGCGTGCGAGCTGGCATCCGCCGCGCAGGCTCACCGGGAGGCGTGCGGGCAGTATGCCGAAGACTCACCGGGAATCGAGCCCTTTGACCTCCGTATCCGCCCTCCTCACTTCCAACCTGTCCATCAATGGTGCCCGAGCCGCTGTTTAATAGGCGGCTTTACTGCCCACTCACTCACAATCCTCCATATATCTTCGCCTCACATTCCCCTCCATCTTCAGACCTCCACGGCGACCTACGCCATGCTGCAGAAGGATCACATGCCACTAGTCTTCCGGTTTGGTGAAGTTGACACCGAGCCGGAAGAGATAGAACATGAAGACGAATGGGACGCCATGGACATGGCCCTGGAAGAGATGCATGCCGCGGCGGATGCTGCCCCGATGCACTCGCCATCAACCATCACCGCGCCCGCGTCGACAACCATCCCCGTGGCATTGACGGGCTGGTCGCCCAGCATCATCGCAGCGCTGGAAACCGCGGGCGTCAGGGAGGTCCCCGCCGACCCGCGTGAGCTTGTGTACGTGCAAGCGCCAGCGCCTCCTCCTGCCCCCGTGCTCATGCGCGCCCTTGCACACGCCATGCCGGTCCCAGTGCGCGTGCCCGCACCGACGGCGCCCGACCCCTTGTGCGCGCATGCACCCACCGCGCCCGTGCCCGTGTGCGCGCCTGCACCTGTCATGGCCCCCTCAGCGGATTGGGTCGCCGCCGTCGACAGCTTTCTCGCAGTGCCGCTAGTCGCCGCCCCCCGGCCCCGCGCCCGTCGATCGTGCGACGACCGGCTCTTTGATTGTGAAGTCCATAACATTCTGGTCTCGGTTGAAGAACTGTACAACTGCGCCCCGGAGCATGAGAACGCCGCCGCAGGAGGCCTCCACCGCCGCCGCCGCCGCAACTAGTTTTCTTTATATTATATCTCGATTGTATGAATGTAAAGTGAAAGCTTGACTGGATGAAATCTATGGTTTGATAAACTAAGTATTTATCTCTGAATTCACGTAGCAAATAAAAAACCATCATAGTTTTATCTGAATGAATACACATCACAAACGGTTCAGGTTGAATACTCGTTTGAAGATCGACAACTATCTTTCCTTCGCCCGTAAGCCAAGTCAAAATATTGGCGCGAAGGATTGGTCCAATGCGTCATCGCAAACGTTTCTCGAATATGATCTGTGTGCCTAGTACAGACAATCCGGGAAGATTTGCATCTATCATACTGGGTAAATTGCCATGTGTCAAATCGAAAACATTGGCATCTGTCGATCTAGTAACACTGGCATTTGTCAACATTTTAGCACTGGCATTTGGCAAGTATTATAGAAACAAAATCACAATTAGGGTGTAATTTTGCAACTGAAATTCACTTTAAACATGGATTTCATTCATACATTAAGCACTGGTCTTTCTACAATACAGTTCAACTCGACTGCTGAACCGAACAAACTTTTCCCCAATTGTTACCAACCACGTACTGAATTAGCTAGTTCAACTATATACTAGCTAATTAAAGTACGTGGTACAGTTCAACCATATCTGTAGTTAGATGAACTGAACAAAATAGCCCCTAAATACTAGTACTACGGAGGGGCTTTGTACTATTTCCAGCAGAATCGAGCGCGCTCAGTAAGAGCAAGTGGAGGAGGAGCCTGCCGACGAGTTGGCAGAGACGTGTCCGTTGCCTGCCAGTGCTGCCCTCCGACGCTCAAGACGCCCCTCCTCGAAGCGACGGGACTCTGTGTAGATCTCCGCATTGCGCGCCGCCGTTGCGGCTTCTCCTCCGGCCACGTCGTCAGTGAGCTTCTTCGCGTGCGCGACCTGGCGCTCCACCTCCTTCTCTAGGAAGTAGATGTAGCGCGCAAGGGTTGCGACGCAGAAGCCCGGCGGCGGGCCTTTGGCGGACTCCACCCCTCGCATTCGGGCCTTGGTGGCGTCGCGGTTTATGACCCCGTAGCCTGACGGAGGGGTCGTGGCAAAGACGGACGATGGTGGGGTGGCGGCCCCGGCGGCGGAAGGCATGGTGGCGGCCACGGCGGCCACCGGCAGCAGCTGCCTTCGGGCAGCGGTGGTGGAGCGTGTAGTTGGTGGCGTGCTCACACCCACCAGGGACGCCACGTGCACTACACGCTTCAGAGGACTGCCGCGCCGACGCGGTGAAGCCTCACAGCTGGAGCTGTCCTCTGGCGGTGTGGCTGGGCGACGACGAACGACCGGTGCCATTGGCGATTGGGGGAAAAGCAAACTAGACAAGCTACGGGGAGGGGGGATGAAGGCAATGTGGTGTCGCCGGCCGTGAGGGTTTATATAGCAGGCCGGCAAGCATTGGGGATTTCACCGAGCATGGCGGGAAGCTAGAGCCGTAGGACGGTTTTGCGTGCGGGAACCTGCGCGGCTCTGAGCGGGAACGGGATCATCGAGCGGGCGCGTGGCCAAAACCCAAAAGCGGTGCCGAAGCGTGCACTGGAATACTCGGGCGGCAACGCGGTGACAAGACGTGAGAGAGGAGGATCGACTGATGCGGAGGCACACACGTCAAAATAATAAAACGTCTGTGATATTAATACACGCAAACAACACTTCCCAATGTAGCGTCTGTAATGATCTCATCCATCGCTGACAATTACTTGGCAGCAACCGTCTGCCCACAACACACACAGCTTGTCAGTATGAATCATCTATGTTATTTCTGGTGTTCGCACACGATTCTCATTACTCACGTGTTTGTTGTATATCGCACACATTGTGTTATGCGAGCCGTTTGAGTTCTGCTGTATCAGCGCACACAGTTTATCCAAGTGAACTGTATGCCATACTTCACACACGTGTGTAGTTTTGGTAACCGTTTCTGTTATCTTATCTAATCACAAACGGTTCATAAGAACAAACTGTCTGTCGTAGATCGCACATGCAACTACTTTCTGAATCGTATTTGATGGATCCACCTTCGCACACAGTTCGTACCATTAGTGACGGAGCTTGCACTATATCATTTGCGATTCATGCATCGCACACAGTTTCGTCGAAGGGTCTCTGATTGATGTGTCGTGTTTGGACCATTCTGTAGTAGTGGGCTCTTCTTTAAAAATGCAAACCAAAATATGAAGATTATAGGCGCAATAAAGTGAATTCAAACCAAACAGAGAAACTAATTACAAGATTCAAAAAACATCGACGCACAAAATCCAACAAAACAACAAGAACAGAGGAGCGGACGAAGCTCATACGCCCGCACAATTGATTTCGCAAAAATTGAAACCTAATTCCTAAAAATTACACGGATTCTAGAGTAAAGGGGGCGATTAAACGAACGCAATCAAAGAATTCGTACTAATAAACAACATTCGAGCGCGAAAAAGCCGCATCGGACACGAACGAACAGAGCAAAACTCGCCCGCCAAATCGCTATATTTGCGCAGATTTTAGTGCTTTTTCCTGTAAATTACAAAGAATAAAGGTCAACTGGCGTCCAGAAACAAATTAAATCATCCCGCAACACCAGATTGCACACAGAACTCACGGGCGGACCGCAAAACTCTGTAGCAGTTCTCTCGTAAAGCATTGCAGTGCGCACTGTACAGAGATGCAGTGCACATATGTTGAGCGTGCAGTTCGGAAGTGTTAGCAGAATAACTATTCTGCTAATATTAGCAGAATAGACCAGTTGTGTGTGTGTGTGTATCTATATCTATATCTATATCTATATATATATATATGGTGGGTCTATTTTGACAACAACCTTAAGAGTCTTATTCTAACATCACATCACCTTATTCTGACAACACCCACGCCTCCCAACCTGACCTTATTTCTACGAACTGCAACCCACCCAAAAAAACATACCCAGCAGAACACACGCCCACCAAACGACCCCAATCCCACACGACCCATATCCCCGCCGGCGCCCCCCTCCTCCTCGTCCTCCCGGCCGGCGCCCCACGCCTCCTCCTCCTCCCGGCAGGCGCCCCACGCCTCCTTCCTGCCGGTGCCGACCACCTCCTCCTCCTCCCTGCCGGCTCCCCCTGCCTCCTCCTGCTCCCCGCCGGCGCCGACCGCCTCCTCCTCCTCCCTGTCGGCGCCCCCTGCCTCCTCCTGCTCCCCGCCGGCGCCGACCGCCTGCTTCTCATCCCCAACGATGTCGACCCGCCTCCTCCTCCTCCTCGCCGACGCCGACCCGCCTCCTCCTCTCGGACGGCGCCGCCTCGCCTCCTCCTCTCGGTTGTTGGATACCCCCAACTACCCAGTGCCGCTTGCTCGGGTCTCCCCTCACCCCTGGATTCCAGATCGGGCCTCCCTCGAGCACGTTGCCACGAGATCTACATAGATGCTGGTGAGGCAGTCCTCTGTCCACCTCCTCCGCCGCTGGACAGCACGACCATGCTCGATGCAGTGCACCGCGACTCCGTGTACAGTGCAGTGGGTGTATACCCCCTCGAGTTGAAGTGGAGTGTTGCCTACAAACTAAAAATTAGCAGAGGAATTTTTTGCATGAGCAGGGAATCAATGGCAGCGCTCGCACACATGTGGGATGAAAATGAAGGCGTGACTTGCAGTTTCGCAGTGCACGCATGCGTTTAGAAGTTATTCTGAAAACAACCACATGCAGCTCATCGGCGGCTCACGCGTGGTTCGGAAGGTTCCAGCGTGCAGTGCACACCACGCCTGCACCTTCACATGAAGTTGTTGGCCGGCCGTCGACGACCTCAAGAAAGACGACGAGGCCCCTCATACGGCTGGCCCGAGCTCTCGCCTCCTCTATGCAACTTCAGGTTCCTTGCGTTAGCTTTTTCATCATGTGCGGAAGAAAAAGTGTCATGCGGTTCGGTTTTGAGATAGATACGGTCCAGTTCTGCTTGGGTCCTTCAATTCGATGGGAACTACATCGTGTGCACACCGAGGCTAAAGGAGGACCTGAGTCCAACTTGTTTTTTAAGGGGTGGTTCCTACTATTTTTCAAGGAACTTACTGTAAATTCTTGTAGTTCGCTTGACACTAATGCAGTACAGGCATGAGCCATGCAGCTTGGAGAGGCGTGATATGTGGTTGAACGTTGATGACGGCTCTGCAGCGTCGCGTGCAGTATGAAGGCGAACGAGCGTGCAGCTCGACTTTACTGATGTGGTCCGTGTGGGTAACGTGTGCAGGGCAGCGCGACTGCAATTCACTAGCTCTGCAAAAATATTCTATTTGTTTGTCTTGAATAAATTTGTTTGAATAAGACAAAGAAAGTAGTCCAGTCTAATTTGTGTAGCAGCTCGTTACCACTCTGTATGAAGTGCAAGTTTCGTGTGTTTCAAATTCAGTCGACTACATCAACATTTGCAGTGTGTTTGGTCCTCAGATGTGGTTTACTTTTTAGAATGATGTTGTTTACTTGCGCCCAACATGTAGTTGTGAAAATTTTAGCAAAACAACAAGTAATGCGATTCACTTCGATATATGTCACGGTTCACTTGTCCTTGTCTTTGCGGTCTTCCACTCTTGTTCATAAAAAGTAAAAAAAAAACTCATCTGAGAAAATTCACGTCGCACAAAAGGAAATCAAGAAGTCCACTTGCCCGCCAGATGCAGTGCGGTCTTCAGTCCGAAGCAGTGCATTCTTCTGTCTGATGCGGTTCACGCATCGATTTTGGTGTCGCGAAAAACAGAGTGTTCGCATTTCGGTAATTTCAAAACTGCTCTTAAACCATAAGGAATTAGAGAGAGTGTTCCACATGAAAAAGTTGCGTCTCATCGATATCTTTCCAACGCCGTATCATTTGCATCGTTCCGACAAGCGGTTTGGAAAAAATTACGAAAACATGCCCGCTGCCACTCGCAGGCAGCCGCACCGTTTTCAAAATTCATTTAAAACCGTGAGGAATCTGAGCAAATGCCCAACATATGAAAGTTTTGCCTATTACACAGCTTTCCAACGCTGTATCACACGCCTTGTTCCGACAAACGGTTAGAAAACTACAACGAAAACAGTAAAAAAATCGAAAATTTTGAAAAACAGAATTCCTTGTTCCGGTAAATTTGAAACTTCTCTCAAACCATAATGAATTAGAGAGGGTATTCTGCATGAAAAAGTTGCGCATCGACAATATCTTTCCAACGCCGTATCATTTGCTTCATTCCGATGAGCGCTTTAGAAAAAAACACGAAAATACGCTCGCTGCCACCCATCAGGCGCCCACCGTTTTCAAAACTGCTCTTAAACCGCGAGTTATCTCGAAAAGTGTTCAACATGGCAAAGTTGTGCATTTTCAATAGCTATCCAACGGTATATTATATGCCTCGTTCTGACAAACAGTTTAGAAACTGGAGCGAAAACAGTATCGAAAACACGCATGCAGCTTTTTCTACTAACAATGCAGTGCTCATTTGATAGAGATGAAGTGCACTCGCGTTAACCGTTCAGTTCGGAAATGATGTCAGAATAGTTATTCTGCACCCAATATCAAAATAGACGGTCTATATATATATATATATATATATATATATATATATATATATATAAAGTCTATTTAAGATCCAGGGTGAAAAATAAATAATTCTTCATCCTGGTCGGTTGACCGAGCCAGACCTTACGTAAGTGTCCAACCCGCCGTTCAGCGATTGAAAAAGTCACGTCGTCCCTCGTAGTAAAATTATGTCTAGGTTGAGGTAATTTTAGCATTTACTCGAACCCAACAACCCACTTGTCCTTTTCCGATCTGGTGCGAACATATTTTTTATTTTTAGAAAAGAAGCTGCGAACGGTTTCGGAGGTATCGATGGCGAACGGCGGCATGGTGCTCAACGGGTTGGCTAGGTCTTGGCCAGCGCCGTAGTTGGTGTTGGCGGTGCAGGCTCAGCGGCGTGGTGCTCGGTGGCATCGACGGTGTGGTGAGCTCCTTGGGATCCTCGGTTCAGGGCAACGCAGCGGGGCTACATCGACTGCGACCGCTTCGTCCTCTGCGTCAGCCATGACGGCACTGCTACAACGCGCGGGCTACGGTGGCACTGTTCCATCTAGCGGGCTATGGCAGCGTCAAGGTGAGCTCTCGGAGCTTTGGTGCATTGCCAGGATTTATTCCCCTATATTTCTACTGCCACCCTCTCCCAATCCAGAAATTCTACCTTCCATGTCCATCTAGGAACTTGGGCATAATCGTGGGCACGACTTGCCGGCTGCGGCGGCTGCCATGGTGCTAGGTTGAGGCCTTTCTCAGATTCAGCGTCTATTGATGCATCCCTGTGCTAGGTTCCTGAAGTTTTACACATTTCAATTTGGACTAAATGTTTTAGTACGGCCTTCACCAGATTTGATAATGTGCGCCTTCTTCATATATCAGCCAAGACTGAACAAAAAATTGCATGGCCGTCGTGATTTGGTCTGCGAAGTACTATAGAAGATTAGATGTTTGGGACAAATCAGCAAGAGCTTCTCTCCCGATCTGACCTACGACTGCTTCCAGTACTCATATTAATATCCCATCTTCCATAAATAGAGCTACCAATGTTTTGTGTCGAATGACTCCTTAGGTTCAGCAGCTTGTATCTAATTACTCCTCAGTTTAGCATATGCCCATATGCTGCATTTTCTGTCTGTCGTGGTTCATCAAATGTTAGTTATTCTATTAAGAAATAAGAGATAATTAGTGTAATCATTATTAGATCTATGTAGGTTTCAGTCTCTGGGTCTTACCGACAGAATTAGGATAAACATGGGATGTAAGATAATGGGGTTCAGATTGGGCTTGAAGAGAAAAGTTTAGCTCAAAGAAGATGAAGCAAACATTACAGCCAGTGCTGAGATGAGGAGTATCTCGGGTATGTACTCTGTAGGTGCAGAATCAGGACGAATTATAATGGATTTTCTCATATGAATTGGCTTTCAAAGACGAGGTGTTACCAGACATAACTTGTCTTCTTATATTTCAGTTGATAAAACATATAGCATTTTTTAAATTAGTATTACTTATATATTTCGGTCTCTTCAACTCTTGCTGATTTATTCTAGTTTCTGTTTTTACAAACAATGGTTTAACCATTGTTGTTTGTGTTCGTGTTGTAGCCTGCTGTGGCCTAAGCCTAAGGTGTGCTCAAGCCTGAATCCATTAGTTTAGATTGTACTCCCTATGTAAACTAATATAAGAGCGTTTAGATCACTAAAATAGTGATCTAAGCGCTCTTATATTAGTTACGGAGGGAGTATTACTTTTCTCATTTGAGATTATGTGGTCCAATTTTAATTTGTGTTGCTACAAACCTTGTATTTGCAGTTGCTTGTTTTGGAGATCCAAGTTCTGTGTCAAATCTCTGTCGTCAAAGGTAAATCCTTCTAGTTAATGCATATTATGGCCTTACTACCTGTGTTGTTGTCTTATTATTATTAGGCCCTAATTTATGATTGAATTTTCCTCCATTTAGCCTTTTTAATTTCCTTCAGAAATACACTCAACTTGTTTGGGGGTGGGGGGGTCTACTTTTTCCACAAAGGGTGTATATTAATATCCCGAGATGGGGGGAAGGGGGGTCTACTTATAAGCATTTGTCTATTAAAGGTTGATATTCTAAAGATGCTCTTGCTGCAATACAATGTTGGCATGTAATGTGCTTAGCTATATTACTAACCAATGACTAGCTATGCAACTTTTCATGTAAAATAAAAAGAAAAACTTGGCTTACTTTCTGCAGGTGGACAAGGCATAATTTCTGATCCATCATAAAATGGATCTTTTTTTTCTAATCAAGCGATGCATTTGTTCCTAACTACTAAAACAAGAACCATTGATCGAATTTCTTGTTTCTACTGGAGCTTACCTCTTAAATATCTTGTTTTGGCATATTCTTGAAACAAACATAATTGTATAATTATTGCCCAGCCATTGGTTCTACAGGGATCCATATCAACATTTTCTGCTTCAGATTCTTATAAACTGTAAGGCATTGCTTTTGGTCTTCTTTAACATGTTTTCTTGTCATCAGTTTAATCCGTTCAAATATGACTTATTTGTTTCCTTTCACTTTTTACCACTGTACCATTTCCACATTTATTTACTTCCATTTTTGTTTATTAATCTACATGATTATCTAGATGATTTTCCATCAGTTGCATAACTAGTCTGCTATTGAGCATTTTGATTTATTATTAGGTAGTTGCAAGCGATTCATTACTGCCAAAACTATACCTAGAAGCTACTCCCTCTGTAGTCACCTAAAACGTCTTATGAAAGTTTACAGCATGAGTATATTTATTTGGCGGGCCATGGTATGCAGGTGGATGAACCAGCTGCTTGCTCTGTGATGCTCCATCATATATATACATAGTCTAGGGAATGAGAAGTGAATGCACTATCAGATCAGGAGGTAGGCATCAAGATCCAGCAAAGAGCAACTCCTGGTGGGTGTTATACACAGCCTGCTCCGGCAACTCCGGCCAACCA
The DNA here is from genome assembly GCA_039707655.1 of Elymus sibiricus. NCBI lineage: Eukaryota > Viridiplantae > Streptophyta > Magnoliopsida > Poales > Poaceae > Elymus > Elymus sibiricus. Next base: position 257,061,361 of record CM077665.1, read on the forward strand.
GTAGCAAAGAGTAGAGGTGGCGGAGGAAGCCCCAACAACTGAAATGGCGCTTCAACCAGATGTTCAGCGACGTGCAAGGATCAGCCGCCTAAAAATGATGCTCTTTGGTGCAGAACTGTGAAATTAGAGCTTTTTGGAGGTTCCCGGGTTAGTACCGTTGCGCTGTTGATCCGTTCCATCTCTTGGTGTGATGGATCTAGTGCTTTTTAGCCAGTAAAGTCTATAAGAACGGATTATGATGCATTTGATTGTATCAATTACATCGGTGCTAGAGTGTCTCCCTCTAACCAAAACTGAATGGGAAGTGCATAGTAGTATAAGTATCATCAATGTATTTTACATTTGCCAATCCAAAATGATGCAGGTACACCTATCCATGGTTCTCATTGTTCTTTGATGTGAGACTGCATATTGCAGAAAAGGATGTTATATGCGTGAGGCTCTTCCCGTAGAATTATTTTAGATTTACTATTCACTTCCCTATTACTTTGTTTGTAGGTTATTTGATGTATCCAATTTTACCTTGTTATATATCCTTTATTTTTGTATTTGTCCCAGATATTACCTTGTGCTATATGTTCTTTTTGGTTGTTGGATTCTTGTATTTGAGAATCATCCTAAAACTGGGGTAGAGAAGTGCAAAATGACTATTCTATTTCTGAATCTTTCTCTATAATGCCTAAAAGGAGATGCATTTTGCCATTACTCAATGTATTTTTATGGTTCCCGTCAGGAGCTTATATGGTTCATTACGTCCACCAATAATTTTTTGAAATGCAGCCTTATCCAAGAAGAGAAGTCAGGAACGCCGTAACAACTTTTGATACGCTAATTACTTGCTTACATGCAGGATGTAATTTACTTGCACGCACGTCCAAAAATTACCTCGCTCCCTTTTGTTTACGGTGGGAAACCTGTCCCATCCTTCATACTGTAATTTTACCTCAAGTTCTTTGTTTCTTACGATTTTCAAGTTCTGGCCATTGGATTGGACTGGGGTGAGGAATAAGACGAATAGTCGATCACACGCTATTCGTCACCCTGGGTGAGGAATTGTTATTCTTCACCCCCTCTATTTTACCATCAATGCACCATATTTTTACGTCCCAAGATTTTTTTTCTTACTTCATACATAAAAAGAGAACATAAGAAAATCTTAAATCACCGTAAAAAAACATTTTATGCTACGTAAAGTTACGAACGTAAAAACATAGTGTAAAATATACATAAAATGTAATTTTTTGTGTTCTTATGACTTATATTTTTGTTTTCTTATGCTAAATTTACATATTGAATCAATATGCATGTAACTATTTGTATACTGAATGAAATTTATTTATAAAACAATCGTAATATTACCTTGGGTGAAGAATAACTCATTCTGCACCCTAATATTACCTTGGGTGAAGAATAACTCATTCTGCACCCTGGGTGATGAATAGTATCACTATATATCATCCATTAGACTGACAACACCGGAATGCCACCCTAGCTACGTGTCGTGTGTGTGGGGGTGGGGGGAGGGGCACCGTACGTCCATAACCTAGGTAGTATACATATATATAACCAATCTTAAGGGGGTATGTCCAGTTTTCTGAGCCGGGTGCATGCCACATCATAGTGTTGTGCATTGTGTATTTAAACACCGGACCACACCATTTCCTATATACATTTGGCGACATGCGGGGCGATGGTGTTCTTTTAGCCCGGCTCAACCGATCTTCGGCGCGCCAACTCGTGGCACCGCGGTCTATATATCCCTCTTGACATGTGATGGCTTGACCAAATTAAGGTATAAATTCTCTTGCTTCTCTTACAATAAGTCATGCATGGCTAAATGTGTGACAAAGTTTGAGCCAGATCATGTGTTCATAGGATCCCTGCCTCCGGCACATAGTGTAGGGGCCAACACCCTACGTTTATGTCATGAACCCGTTTCTGTCACACTGGACACTTTTAAGCATGCACATATGCATCATGTGCCACATCAAAGTAGTGCATTGGGAATTTGAACATGACAACACCCTGTTCAATATATATATATATATATATATATATATATATATATATATATATATATATATATATATATATATATATATATATATAGGAAAAATACATCCTACCACCTAAGGGTACTTACCCCACATGTTCCATATACTAGCATGTGGTAGTATATATACTAATTTATCATTTTAAATATGTTCATATACTATATATAAGATTTTTCAAAGTGGGTTAAATGAAAAAATTACAAGTTGACCCATGGTTTTTATTATATTTGTGAAATATGTATATATTTGTATGTAAAAAAGAGCATACTCAAAATATCAAAATACGATACATACTACCAAAAAAATAGTATATATACTAGCTAAATATTATTACATACTACATACTACGCTCATATACTCTCCAATTTGATAGATACTACATACAACATACAAAATGGAAGTGATGGTAACTACCACCGGTGGTAGATAAAATTTGTCATATATATATATATATAGGGTAACACTATTCTGATCCTAGGATTAGAATAATATTATGATCACGTCACGCCCTATATATATAGGAGGCGCGGAGGTCCTCCCGAATTGGACCGAGGAAAAAAAAACGTATGCCCCCCACGTCCCGTAGCTCGATCCCCACCTCCCGCACCTCTATCCCCAACCCCAACCCACCCACCGGTGACCCCCCCTCCCCCACCCGCCGCCGGGGGCCACCGCCGCCGCCTGCAACCTGTGCATCGTGATCTCGCCGCCGAAGCGCCTCCACCTCCCGTGGCCTTTCCGTCGGCCTCCTCCCGGGGGCCCTATGCCGGCATCCTGCCATGGCCTGACTACCTACCATGCTCCCGCAACGGCGCCTGACCAAACGATGCCGGCTCACAGATCCACTGCCACTGGCGCCGCCGTCGTCAACCCTAACCTATGCCTTCCGAGATCGCTTCCTCATCCTGCTTCCTCCTCCAGCTTCATCTTCCTCCGGCTCCACCTCCAGCTTCCACTGTCTCTCCACGGCGAGCCACCCATCCTCCGGATTCATCTCCATGGACGGCTTCGGGACGAGGAGCGTGGAGTGAGGCCACAATCATGGCTTCCTCCTCTAGCTCCGTCGCGCGACCAATGCCCTCCGGCCGCCGCCGCAACCCATCGTCTCCCCTCTCCCGAGCGCCTCCCTGCGCAGCGTTGGCCAAATACTCGGCGTGATATGCCTCCTCCTGCTGCCACCCCGCTCAGCCGTGACAAGCCCCCGCGCAGCCGCCACCTCCCATCACTTTAGTTCAGTTTAACCTAACCAGGCGCATTAGTTCAATTGTGTGTATTGAAGAAAAATAGAGATCACTGAAAATTCTGTAGAAGTTTGATGGATCTCACAGTGGAAGGATTCAAGTTTATGCTGCAAATTCACAGTGGAAGGAATCAAGGTTTGGTTGTCTCTTTTGGTCTGGACACGAACTGAAGCACAGCCTCGCGCAGTGAGGCCGATGTCCGATGCCCGTGCGCTTAATCCCTCCCCCACTGGTGATTGAACTGTAGCGCACGGACGGGTAGAACCCCCTGTGTTGCTCGTGTACATTACCTTGCGTGCTCCTGGTTGCTTCCTCCAACACAAGGACGAACAGAGTGATCAACTGATTTTCTGATGCTCTGCTTCTACTAATTCTTCAGATTCGAAGAAGTTCAGCTTCAGGTCTTCTGAATTTCCTTGTTGTGCTGTGACATTGCCTGAAAACTCTGAAGTGGTTGTGGTGCTGCAGCAACATGTTTGCTTTTGTAAACCCGGGCTTCATTTGCACAACATCTTCAGAAATATGATAGGCAATGTTAACCAGTGGATCATGGAAGTTTCGTCTACCGGCAAATGGCAAAAACCAGGTGTTTAAAAGCTTGAGATTAACACCCAGCAATAGACGTCTTTGTTCATCATCCCTTTTCAACATTCAGAACAAAATTGAAGGGATGTTTTTTTCTGATGAAAGGTAGGCAACGACCTTGCACCACCGGTCAGACGAACATCTTGCGATCAGGAGGCACATTAGAGGACTTCGCCAGCTTGACGAAGGGGGCATGATGCAAGCGAATAATTCAGCACTAGCTTCTTTACACTACCGTGCCCTAGCCAGTACACCTTATGTTCATGTTATCAGCACAAAACAGAGCACACAAGACTCGAGCTACTAGTCGCCATCCAGCTGTTCAACCACATCTATGCTTTCTTGAGAAACTTGCAGGAACCCTATGCAATCGCCCCGCTTCTACTAAAATTTATGTGCACCGTGTTCCTGCAGCCTGTCACTCATATTCATTAATTTCATTTATTATCTTGGATTTTGCAACTTGTTAACTTTATTATGCGGAGGCTCCACAAAGATGCCAAACAAAGTGTGTTATGGACCTTGTAACTCCTTTCCCTTTTTCTGTTCACGCACGTTCTTCGCATGATTTGATGGAAGGTAGTTCATGTAAACCACCCAATTTACATGTACCTAAAGAAGGACGTATTTTTTTAAACTCATATTACATTTCATTAAAAATAGATGTTCACAAAAACTTATGAGGATGTTCATATTTTAAAAATCTAGAAGTTCAAAAACTATTGAGCAAGAAGTTCAAATTAAAAAGAGGAACTTTTCAAAATTATTTATAAAAAGTTATTTGCCTTGTTCTAAAAAAACTAGAAGTTCAAATTAAAATAATGGTGCAGTTCAATGTTTATGAAAAAAAAGTATTTTCTCCGTTACTAACAAATGAAACTAAGAAGTTGAAATTTAAAAAAATGGGGAAGTTCGATGTCTATAAATAGTTCATAATTTTCTCATTATCAAAAGAATAAAAACGAATACGACCAATAAGTACTATTCAAAATAATGAAGAAGTTCGTTGTTTCTAGTAAAACTTCAATTTTCACATTTCTAAAAAAACACAAAGAAGTTCAAATAAAAAAGTTAGAGCGGTTCAGTGTCTATAAAAAACTCAGATTTTTTCCATTACTAGATAGAAAATAGAGAGAATTTCAAATTGATAACAACTCGAAGTTCACGTACTACATGATCTAATCGTGGGAGGGGGCACAAAAGAGAAGTCTGTTTCGAGGGCGATGACGCTGGCTGCCGACGTGGAGTGTGGCGGATCGGCAGGGTAGAAGAGTTCGAAGTTACCTAGGATACCAAGGAGGGGCGGGGCATGGAGCTTGCAGTAGCGCCGGAGGAAGGAGCGGTCGGCAACGACGCGGCGGAATTACGAACAAAAAAGCATGATAGAAGTTCATAGTGAAAACAACGAGAAGTTCAAGTACTACAAGGAATACATTTCAGGTGAGATTAAAAGAATAGAAAAATAAAAGCTCAAAAGGTTTGTTGCTAGAAGTTAAAGTGTTCTGCCCGGGGAAGTTCAAAAATTCTTGCGAGAGAGGTTCACCTTGTATTTCCATGTTTAAAAAGCACAAAAAGATGTTTTTTGGTGTTTTAAAATAATTCTCTCAATCCACAAAGAAGTTCATTTATTATTTGGGAGCAATTCTATTTCAAAAAAAGAAAATTAAAAATTCAAATTATAAAAAACGGAGAAAGTTCACGTACTACATGGTGTGTGTTTAATGTGAGAAAGTGAATAAAAAGGCAAGGTCCAAACTTTTTTTTGTTATAAGTTCAAGTCCTCGGTGGGAAAAAGTTAGAAAATTATTGTGAGAGAGGTTTGTACAAAAAGGAATATCATTTGTGTGACACCGACTTATGAGTGAGAAATTACAAACGAAAATACGCGACAGAAGTTCAATGTGAAAACAGCAGGAAGTTCAACTACTACACTGAATGAACTTCAGATGAAAAACTTTTAAACCGTCGCGAGTATGAAAAAAACGATCAAGACGGAAAAGTTGCGTGTTTACAGCAGTTTCCATCGGTATATCACTTGCTCAATTTCGGTGAGTGGATGGAGAGCTACGAGCACAAAAATAGCACGTGAAGAAACAGAGTGAAGTTCAGGTAGACATGCTTATGAAGTTCAAGTTCTTCACGCGGTGCATTTTCGAAGACTCTGTTTCGTGATAAAAGACACAACGCATGATCTCGCTGTTTTCAAAATTGCTTGAAAATGGCTAGGAATCAGAGAAAACCATCTACATGAAAAAGTTTCGCATTTTCCGTAGCTTTTCAACGGTATATTATTTGCCCCATTCCGATAAATTTTGTAGAAATTACGGCCAAAAAACGTTTTTCGCCATTTTCGAAATTGACTTAAAACCGTAAAGAATTGGAAAAAACAATCTACATAAAAAAGTTTCGCATTTCTTCAAGCTTTCCAACGCCATATCATTTGCTGCATTCCGTAAAACCGTTGAGAAAATAACGTGAAAATACGAACTCGGTGGGACTTCGGCCATTTTCAAAATTACGGTCAAATAGTTTAAAATTGGGAAAAACTTCCTGTACGAAAAATAAGCGGATTTGCAGCAGCTATCCAACGCCATCTCATTTGCCTCATTCCGATAAACGGTTTAGAAATAGACTCGAAAATACGATTCACGTTTTTTTTGTATGAAGAAAAATGGTTTTCAAAACTGCTCTTAAACTATTTAGATTTTGACAAAAATTCAACTTAGGTCGTGACCGTCGTGTCCACAGCTTTCCAACGGTATATTGCAAGCCTCATTTGGATAATGTTACAGGAAGTTCAACCTCTCACCAAGGGAAGTTCAGGTCGAACAACTCAAGCAGTAAAATTGCAACAGACGCAAGTTCATCACGTCTCGAGAGCAAATCCGCCAACGAGCGAGATTCCTATTTAAAACGGGCATTTAGTTGCTAAAAACCGTTTCCAGATTACACTTACATCACATAGAACATGACTAACCAGAATAATTCGCGCGGGGAGACACGGTTGCAAAGATAGCCCGAAGGTCGGGTTCCTACAGAGGGAAGTTCAGGTTGTGTAACTCAGGAAGTTCAACCCATGATCAGAATAATATTCTGATCCCGTGATCAGAATAATGTTTATGTATACATATATATATATATATATATATATATATATATATATATATATATATATATATATATATATATATATATATATATATATATATATATATATATATATATATATATATATATATATATATATATATATAGGGTGGGTCTATTTTGACAACACCCCTTAAGACTTTATTTTGACATCACTTTCGCTTATTCTGACAACACATTAGAACAACACAGGCTACCTAAACCTAACCCGCCCACCCCACTAACTGAACCACGTATTAAAAAAACACCACCACACCCGCACGCACCCCACTTCCTTCCTCTTGCAGCGCACCTCCCCTGATCCACCTTCTGCCCTCCCGGGGAGCCGCGCCGCCCACCCCCACCGGCCTCCACCCCCACCGGCCTCCACCTCCGCCGGCACCATGAATTCGACCTCCACCGGCTTCTTCCTGGTTCCAAGACAGCCCGGTCTGCCTGCATCCCTGCTCCCGCCTCTGCCACACCAAGCCGCCGCCTAGCCCAACCACCATGCCCCGACCCACTAACCACCGGATCCGGCGGGATCCTCCATGTCCCCCTCCCGCGCCTGCCCGGGGACGGATCCGGCAGGACCCTCCTCCAACTCCCTCCTACCGCACCTGCCTGGCGACGGATCCGGCGGGATCCTCGTCCCGTGCCTGCCGGCAAAGGTGCCGGGTCCTCCTATACCTCTCTCGTCCTGCGCGGCGACGGATCCGGCGGGATCCTCCTCAACCCCCTTCCTCTACGACGTGGTGGAGCTTTCTGTCGCGTCTTCCATCGCGCCGACCCCCGGCGACACACTGCTCCGCCACGGCGAGCCACCTCCCTCGCCCAGGCACCCCTACTAACCCCGCTCGGGGGACGTGGCGGCTAGATCTGGTGTCGGTGGCCGCGTGCGGGCGGTTCGGTGGTGGTGCGTCGCGCAGGGTGACCGGTGGGAGCTGGGCGAAAGCAAGACTGCCGGCGCCGGTGACATTGTACACGTCGGCCACTACCGCGTCAGGCCACCGTTGTGTTCATCGTTTTTTTGTCTCTTGGTGCAGTACACTACAGCCTCTAGTGCAGCTCTATCGTGTGCACGTTGACGCCTCCTGCAGTTCACTGACGCCAGCCTACACGATGGCCCATTGTCCCCGTCTCTCTTGTGTTGGGGAACGTAGTAATAATTCCAAAAAATTCCGACGTGTCACCAAGATCAATCTAGGAGATGCTAGCAACGAGAGAGAGGGAGTGCATCTTCATACCCTTGAAGATCGCTAAGCGGAAGCGTTGCAAAGAATGCGGTTGATGGAGTCGTACTCGCGGCGATTCAAATCGCGGAAGATCCGATCCAAGCGCCGAACGGACGACGCCTCCGCGTTCAACACACGTACAGCCCGGGGACGTCTCCTCCTTCTTGATCCAGCAAGGGGGGAGGAGAAGTTGAGGGAGAGCTCCGGCAGCACGACAGCGTGGTGGCGGTGGAGCTCGTGGTTCTCCGGCAGAGCTTCGCTAAGCACTACGGAGGAGGAGGTGTAGGAGGAGGGAGGGCTGCGCCAGGGGCAAGGGGTGTAGCTCCCATGCGCCTCCCCACTATATATAGGGGTGGAGGGGGCTGGTTTCTTGCCCTCCAAGTCCATTGGGGCGTTGGCAAAGGTGGGAGGAAAGAAATCCCATCATTTCCCTTCCCCACCGATTGTTATCCCCCCTTTTTAGGGATCTTGATCTTATCCCTTCAGGATACGATCTTATTCCTTCTAAGGGGGGATCTTGGTGCGCCTTGACCAGGGGTGTGGGGCCTTGCCCCCACTACCGGAACCTTCTAGAACCTTCCCGGTACAATACCGAAAAATCCCAAACATTTTCCGGTGGCCAAAATAGGACTTCCCATATATAGATCTTTACCTCCAGACTATTCCGGAACTCCTCGTGACGTCTGGGATCTCATCTGGGACTCCGAACAACTTTCGGTAACCACATACAATTCCCATTACAACTCTAGCGTCACCGAACCTTAAGTGTGTAGACCCTACGGGTTCGGGAACCATGCATACATGACCGAGACACCTCTCCGGCCAATAACCAATAGCGGGATCTGGATACCCATATTGGCTCCCACATGTTCCACGATGATCTCATCGGATGAACCACGATGTCGGGGACTCAATTAATCCCGTATACAATTCCCTTTGTCCATCGGTATGTTACTTGCCCGAGATTCGATCGTCGGTATCCCTATACCATGTTCAATCTCGTTACCGGCAAGTCTCTTTACTCGTTCCGTAACACATGATCCCGTGACTAACTCCTTAGTTACATTGAGCTCATTATGATGATGTATTACTGAGTGGGCCCAGAGATACCTCTTCGTCACACGGAGTGACAAATCCCAGTCTCGATTTGTGCCAACCCAACAGACACTTTCGGAGATACCTGTAGTGCACCTTTATAGTCACCCAGTTACGTTGTGACGTTTGATACACCCAAAGCATTCCTACGGTATCCGGGAGTTGCACAATCTCATGGTCTAAGGAAATGATACTTGACATTAGAAAAGCTCTAGCAGACGAACTACACGATCTTGTGCTATGCTTAGGATTGGGTCTTGTCCATCACATCATTCTCCTAATGATGTGATCCCGTTATCAACGACATCCAATGTCCATGGTCAGGAAACCATGACCATCTATTGATCAATGAGCTAGTCAACTAGAGGCTCACTAGGGACATGGCGTAGTCTATGTATTCACACATGTATTACGGTTTCCGGTTAATTCAATTATAGCATGAACAATAGACAATTATCATGAACAAGGAAATATAATAATAACCATTTTATTATTGCCTCTAGGGCATATTTCCAACAGTCTCCCACTTGCAATAGAGTCAATAATCTAGTTACATTGTGATGAATCGAACACCCATAGAGTTCTGGTGCTGACCATGTTTCGCTCGTGGAAGAGGTTTAGTCAACGGATCTGCGACATTCAGATCCGTATGTACTTTACAAATATCTATATCTCCATCCTGAATGTAACCACGAATGGAGTTGAAGCGGTGCTTGATGTGCTTGGTCTTCTTGTGAAACCTGGGCTCCTTGGCAATGGCAATAGCTCCAGTGTTGTCATAGAAGAGAGTCATCGGGCCTGACGCATTGGGAATCACTCCTAGGTCGGTGATGAACTCCTTCATCCAGACTCCTTCCTGCGCTGCTTCCGAAGCAGCTATGTACTCCGCTTCACATGTAGAAGCCGCCACGACGCTTTGCTTGCAACTGCACCAGCTGACTGCCCCACCATTCAAAATATACACGTATCCGGTTTGTGACTTGGAGTCATCCGGATCTGTGTCGAAGCTAGCATCGACGTAACCCTTTACGACGAGCTCTTCGGCACCTCCATAAACGAGAAACATATCCTTAGTCCTTTTCAGGTACTTAAGGATATTCTTGACCACTGTCCAGTGTTCCATTCCGGGATCACTTTGGTACCTCCCTACCAAACTTATGGCAAGGTTCACATCAGGTCTGGTACACAGCATGGCATACATAATAGAACCTATGGCTGAGGCATAGGGGATGACACTCATCTTTTCTCTATCTTCTGCCGAGGTCGGGCATTGAGCTGTGCTCAATCTCACACCTTGCAATACAGGCAAGAACCCCTTCTTGGACTGATCCATATTGAACTTCTTCAATATCTTGTCAAGGTATGTGCTTTGTGAAATACCAATGAGGCATCTCGATCTATCTCTATAGATCTTGATGCCTAATATGTAAGCAGCTTCTCCAAGGTCCTTCATTGAAAAACACTTATTCAAGTAGGCCTTTATGCTTTCCAAAAGTTCTATATCATTTCCCATCAACAATATGTCATCCACATATAAAATGAGAAATGCTACAGAGCTCCCACTCACTTTCTTGTAAATACAGGCTTCTCCATAAGTCTGTATAAACCCAAACACTTTGATCACCTCATCAAAGCGAATGTTCCAACTCCGAGATGCTTGCACTAGCCCATAGATGGAGCGCTGGAGCTTGCATACCTTGTCAGCATTCTTAGGATCGACAAAACCTTCCGGCTGCATCATATACAATTCTTCCTTAAGGAAACCGTTAAGGAATGCCGTTTTGACGTCCATTTGCCAGATCTCATAATCATAGAATGCGGCAACTGCTAACATGATTCGGACGGACTTCAGCATCGCTACGGGTGAGAAAGTCTCATCGTAGTCAACTCCTTGAACTTGTCGATAACCCTTAGTGACAAGCCGAGCCTTATAGACGGTCACATTACCATCCGCGTCAGTCTTCTTCTTAAAGATCCATTTATTTTCTATGGCTTGCCGATCATTGGGCAAGTCCACCAAAGTCCATACTTTGTTCTCATACATGGATCCTATCTCGGATTTCATGGCTTCAAGCCATTTGTTGGAATCCGGGCCCGCCATGGCTTCTTCATAGTTCGAAGGTTCACCGTTGTCCAACAACATGATTTCCAGGACAGGGTTGCCGTACCACTCTGGTGCGGAACGTGTCCTCGTGGACCTTCGAAGTTCAGTAGTAACTTGATCCGAAGTTTCATGATCATCATCATTAACTTCCTCTCTAGTCGGTGCAGGCACCACAGAAACATTTTCCTGCGCTGCGCTACTCTCCGGTTCGAGAGGGGGTACAATTACCTCATCAAGTTCTACTTTCCTCCCGCTTACTTCTTTCGAGAGAAACTCTTTCTCTAGAAAGGATCCATTCTTGGCAACAAAGATCTTGCCTTCGAATCTGAGGTAGAAGGTATACCCAATAGTTTCCTTAGGGTATCCTATGAAGACGCACTTTTCCGATTTGGGTTCGAGCTTTTCAGGTTGAAGTTTCTTGACATAAGCATCACATCCCCAAACTTTCAGAAACGACAGCTTAGGTTTCTTCCCAAACCATAATTCATACGGTGTCGTCTCAACGGATTTAGACGGTGCCCTATTTAAAATGAATGCGGCAGTCTCTAATGCATATCCCCAAAATGATAGCGGTAAATCAGTAAGAGACATCATAGATTGCACCATATCCAATAGAGTATGATTACGACGTTCGGACACACCATTACGCTGAGGTGTGCCAGGCGACGTGAGTTGTGAAACAATTTCCACATTTCCTCAAGTGCGTGCCAAACTCGTGACTCAAATATTCTCCTCCACGATCAGATCGTAAGAACTTTATTTTCTTGTCACGTTGATTCTCTACCTCACTCTGAAATTCTTTGAACTTTTCAAAGGTCTCAGACTTGTGTTTCATTAAGTAGACATACCCATATCTGCTTAAGTCATCAGTGAGGGTGAGAACATAACGATAGCCACCGCGAGCCTCAACGCTCATTGGACTGCATACATCGGTATGTATTATTTCCAACAAGTTGGTTGCTCGCTCCATTGTTCCGGAGAACGGAGTCTTAGTCATCTTGCCCATGAGGCATGGTTCGCACGTGTCAAATGATTCATAATCGAGAGACTCCAAAAGTCCATCTGCATGGAGTTTCTTCATGCGTTTGACACCAATATGACCAAGGCGGCAGTGCCACAAGTATGTGGGACTATCATTATCAACCTTACATCGTTTGGTATTCACACTATGAATATGTGTAACATCACGTTCGAGATTCAATAAAAATAAACCATTGACCAGCGGGGCATGACCATAAAACATATCTCTCATATAAATAGAACAACCATTATTCTCGAATTTAAATGAGTAGCCATTTCGCATCAAACGAGATCCAGATACAATGTTCATGCTCAAAGCTGGTACTAAATAACAATTATTGAGGTTTAAAACTAATCCCGAAGGTAGATGCAGAGGTAGCGTGCCGACGGCGATCACATCGACCTTGGAACCATTCCCGACGCGCATCGTCACCTCGTCCTTCGCCAGTCTCCGCTTATTCCGCAGCTCCTGTTTTGAGTTACAAATGTGAGCAACTGCACCGGTATCAAATACCCAGGAGCTACTACGAGCACTGGTAAGGTACACATCAATAACATGTATATCATATATACCTTTGACGTTGCCGGCCTTCTTATCCGCTAAGTACTTGGGGCAGTTCCGCTTCCAGTGATCGGTTCCCTTGCAATAAAAGCACTCAGTCTCAGGCTTGGGTCCATTCTTGGGCTTCTTCCCGGCAACTGATTTACCGGGCGCGGCAACTGCTTTGCCGTCCTTCTTGAAGTTCTTCTTACCCTTGCCTTTCTTGAAACTGGTGGTCTTATTCACCATCAACACTTGATGTTCCTTTTTGATCTCCACCTCCGCTGATTTCAGCATCGAATATAACTCAGGAATGGACTTCTCCATCCCTTGCATATTGAAGTTCATCACAAAGCTCTTGTAGCTAGGTGGAAGCGACTGGAGGATTCTGTCAATAACCGAGTCATCCGGAAGATTAACTCCCAGCTGAGACAAGCGGTTGTGCAACCCAGACATTTTGAGTATGTGCTCGCTGACAGAACTATTTTCCTCCATCTTACAACTGAAGAACTTGTCGGAGACTTCATATCTCTCGACCCGGGCATGAGCTTGGAAAACCATTCTCAGCTCTTGGAACATCTCATATGCTCCGTGTTGCTCAAAACGCTTTTGGAGCCCCGGTTCTAAGCTGTAAAGCATGCCGCACTGAACCAGGGAGTAATCATCACTACGCGACTGCCAGGCGTTCATAACGTCTTGAGTTGCTGGGAAAATGGGTGCGTCACCTAGCGGTGCATCAAGGACATATGCTTTCTTGGAAGCTATGAGGATGATCCTCAAGTTACGGACCCAGTCCGTATAGTTGCTTCCATCGTCTTTCAGCTTGGTTTTCTCTAGGAACGCGTTGAAGTTGAGGGCAACATTAGCGTGGGCCATTGGATCTACAAGATAGATTGTAAAGACAATTTTAGACTAAGTTCATGATAATTAAGTTCATCTAATCAAATTATTTAATGAACTCCCACTCAGATAGACATCCCTCTAGTCATCTAAGTGATACATGATCCATATCGACTAGGCCGTGTCCGATCATCACGTGAGACGGACTAGTCATCAATGGTGAACATCTCCATGTTGATCGCATCTACTATACGACTCATGTTCGACCTTTCGGTCTCTCGTGTTCCGAGGCCATGTCTGTACATGCTAGGCTCGTCAAGTCAACCTAAGTGTTTCGCGTGTGTAAATCTGGTTACACCCGTTGTATGCGAACGTTAGAATCTATCACACCCGATCATCACGTGGTGCTTCGAAACAACGATCCTTCGCAACGGTGCACACTTAGGGGGAACACATTTCTTGAAATTTTAATGAGGGATCATCTTATTTATGCTACCGTCGTTCTAAGCAAATATGATGTAAAAACATGATAAACATCACATGCAAATCATAAAGTGACATGATATGGCCAATATCATCTTGCGCCTTTGATCTCCATCTTCGGGGCGCGGCATGATCACCATCGTCACCGGCACGACACCATGATCTCCATCATCGTGTCTTCATGAAGTTGTCTCGCCAACTATTACTTCTACTACTATGGCTAACGGTTAGCAATAAAGTAAAGTAATTACATGGCGTTTTTGATTGACACGCAGGTCATACAATAAATTAAGACAACTCCTATGGCTCCTGCCGGTTGTCATACTCATCGACATGCAAGTCGTGATTCCTATTACAAGAACATGATCAATCTCATACATCACATATATTTCATCACATCCTTTTGGCCATATCACATCACATAGCATACCCTGCAAAAACAAGTTAGACGTCCTCTAATTGTTGTTGCAAGTTTTACGTGGCTGCTATGGGTTTCTAGCAAGAACGTTTCTTACCTACGCAAAAGCCACAACGGTGATATGCCAATTGCTATTTACCCTTCATAAGGACCCTCTTCATCGAATCCGATCCGACTAAAGTGGGAGAGACAGACACCCGCTAGCCACCTTATGCAACAAGTGCATGTCAGGCGGTGGAACCAGTCTCACGTAAGCGTACGTGTAAAGTCGGTCCGGGTCGCTTCATCCCACAATGCCGCCGAATCAAGATAGGACTAGTAACGGCAAGCAAATTGACCAAATCATCGCCCACAACTACTTGTGTTCTACTCGTGCATAGAATCTACGCATAGACCTAGCTCTGATACCACTGTTGGGAAACGTAGTAATAATTCAAAAAAATTCCTACGTGTCACCAAGATCAATCTAGGAGATGCTAGCAACGAGAGAGAGGGAGTGCATCTTCATACCCTTGAAGATCGCTAAGCGGAAGCGTTGCAAAGAACGCGGTTGATGGAGTCATACTCGCGGCGATTCAAATCGCGGAAGATCCGATCCAAGCGCCGAACGGACGGCGCCTCCGCGTTCAACACACGTACAGCCCGGGGACGTCTCCTCCTTCTTGATACAGCAAGGGAGGAGGAGAAGTTGAGGGAGAGCTCCGGCAGCACGATGGCGTGGTGGCGGTGGAGCTCGTGTTTCTCCGGCAGAGCTTCGCTAAGCACTACGGAGGAGGAGGAGGTGTAGGAGGAGGGAGGGCTGCGCCAGGGGCAAGGGGTGCAGCTCCCATGCACCTCCCCACTATATATAGGGGTGGAGGGGGCTGGTTTCTTGCCCTCCAAGTCCATTGGGGCGTTGGCAAAGGTGGGAGGAAAGAAATCCCATCATTTCCCTTCCCCACCGATTGTTATCCCCCCTTTTTAGGGATCTTGATCTTATCCCTTCGGGATATGATCTTATTCCTTCTAAGGGGGGATATTGGTGCGCCTTGACCAGGGGTGTGGGGCCTTGCCCCCACTACCCACGTTCATGTGGGTCCCCCCATGCAGGTGGGCCCCACTCCGGAACCTTCTAGAACCTTCCCGGTACAATACCGAAAAATCCCAAACATTTTCCGGTGGCCAAAATAGGACTTCCCATATATAGATCTTTACCTCCAGACTATTCCGGAACTCCTCATGACGTCCGGGGTCTCATCTGGGACTCCGAACAACTTTCGGTAACCACATACAATTCCCATTACAACTCTAGCGTCACCGAACCTTAAGTGTGTAGACCCTACGGGTTCGGGAACCATGCAGACATGACCGAGACACCTCTCCGGCCAATAACCAATAGCGGGATCTGGATACCCATATTGGCTCCCACATGTTCCACGATGATCTCATCGGATGAACCACGATGTCGGGGACTCAATTAATCCCGTATACAATTCCCTTTGTCCATCGGTATGTTACTTGCCCGAGATTCGATCGTCGGTATCCCTATACCTTGTTCAATCTCGTTACCGGCAAGTCTCTTTACTCGTTCCATAACACATGATCCCGTGACTAACTCCTTAGTCACATTGAGCTCATTATGATGATGTATTACCGAGTGGGCCCAAAGATACCTCTCCGTCACACGGAGTGACAAATCCCAGTCTCGATTCGTGCCAACCCAACAGACACTTTCGGAGATACCTGTAGTGCACCTTTATAGTCACCCAGTTACGTTGTGACTTTTGATACACCCAAAGCATTCCTACGGTATCTGGGAGTTGCACAATCTCATGGTCTAAGGAAATGATACTTGACATTAGAAAAGCTCTAGCAGACGAACTACACGATCTTGTGCTATGCTTAGGATTGGGTCTTGTCCATCACATCATTCTCCTAATGATGTGATCCCGTTATCAACGACATCCAATGTCCATGGTCAGGAAACCATGACCATCTATTGATCAACAAGCTAGTCAACTAGAGGCTCACTAGGGACATGACGTGGTCTATGTATTCACACATGTATTACGGTTTCCGGTTAATACAATTATAGCATGAACAATAGACAATTATCATGAACAAGGAAATATAATAATAACCATTTTATTATTGCCTCTAGGGCATATTTCCAACATCTTGTAGTTCGATTGTGCAACATATTTTTTTTATTTAGTCGGTTAGCACTTCGGTTCCTCCTGACTTAGACGTGCAGTGCGGTTTGGCAGCAAGGCAGGTTCGCTGGCTTCCGTCGTGCAGTTCGCCGCGCCTCCCTCCAGCAGCTTTACTTGTATTCGAGGTGGTGCTTCGTTCTGCACTGCAAAAATAATGTTATGAAAAATTGTGGTTTCTATGCCTCTGTTCTGCTTGAGCAGTGATGCAGTCCTCTCTGTCCGACATTGCAGTGCGATTTTCTATCCGATGAAAAATCCATAGCCCAATGAGAAACACAAAAAATGTTAGGGAGGTTACAAAACCTATGCGGTTCACGTTTCATAGCATCGCGGTTCACTTACGCCCTGACGTGAAGTGCGGTCCACTTCCTCGTTTGGAAAAATTCACATTTGACGAAAAAAACATGAAGTTCACTTGCCCTTCAGATGCAGTGCGTTTTACGGTCTGAAGCAGTGCGTTCTTCTATCTGATGCAGTTCACACGTTGATTTTGGTATCGCGAAAAACAGAGTGTCCGCACTTAAGTAAATTCAAAACTGCTCTTAAACTGTAAATAATTAGAGGGAGTGTTCTACATGAAAAAGTTGCGTCTCGTCGATATCTTTCCAATGGAGTATCATTTGCATCGTTTCGACGAGCGGTTTGGAAAAATTCAAGAAAATACGCTAGTTGTTAATCGTCGGCAGCCGCACCGTTTTCAACATCCATTTAAAATCGTAAGGAATCTCAACAAATGCCCAACATATGAAAGTTTCGCCTGTTCCATAGCTTTCTAACGCCGTATCACACGCCTCGTTCCGACAAACGGTTAGAAAACGACAGCGAAAACCGTACCAAAAAATTCGAACAATTTGAAAAACAGAATTCCGTTTTTTAGTAAATTTGAAATTACTCTCAAACCGTAAGGAATTAGAGAGAGTGATATACATGAAAAAGTTGCGCCTTGATGATATCTTTCCAACGCCGTATCGTTTGATTCATTCCGACGAGTGATTTAGAAAAAAAACGCAAGAATACGCTTGCTGGCACTCGTCGGGCGGCCACCGTTTTCAAAACTGCTCTTACACCGTGGGGAATCGCAAAAAGTGGTCAACATGGAAAAGTTGCAGATTTTCCAAAGCTATCCATCGGTATATTATACGTCTCGTTCCGACAAACGGTTTACAAACTAGAGCGAAAACGGTACCGAAAAACGCGTGCAATTTTTTCTGCTGACATTGCAGTGTTCATTTGATAGGGATGCAGTGCACCCGCGTTAACCGTGCAGTTCGGAAGTGTTATCAGAATAGTTATTCTGCACCCCGTTGTCAGAATAGACGGTATGTGTGTGTGTGTGTGTGTGTGTAGGACTATTCTGATCCTAGGATCAGAATAATATTCTGATCACGACGTATATAGGGGGGCGATCAGATGTTCCCGAGATCCAGAGAAAACACAGTGTCGGTCCGTCCCTAACCTCCCCCACCCCGATCCAAAAATCCCCATCGTCGTGAGGCTCCACCCCAACCCACATCTAGCCCCTGGCTCCGGCGCTCCTCCCGCCGACGGCCCTCGTAGCCCCGACACGCCTCTCGCCGCCGTCGCGCCGGCCCCTGCGCGCCTCCCATCGCCGGCCCCCATCCCCCGACGCGCCTCTCGCCGCAGTCGCCCCGGCCCCGGTGCGCCTTTCTGCATCCTCTGATCGCCTCCCGCCGCCTCCTGCATCTCGCCGCCCCCACGCCTCCACCCTACAACGCGCCATCGCCCTGCATCTCACCGTCTCGGCATGGCTCCACCCCCAACCCGCCGGCGCACCTCCACAGTCAGGCAGCCGGCGAGCCACCTCCGGCAAAAGGTGTGGCACCCTCACGCACGCGCCTTCGCCTGTCCAAATCGGCCACCGCGGCGAGCCGCTTCCATCTGCACTTGCAGTGCCCCGTCTCCACAAGCACCTTTTGCCCATGGCATAGCTTTCGCCTTGTCGCGCGGTAGGCCTGGTCTCCATCCATCGCGTGCGACCTACCCTTGCGTCTCTCATCGAACTTCCGCAACTTCTCTCTCTGTTGCCGCACACACAACACCACCTGGATGCCGTTCACATAGTCCCTTGGCCGCGGTCCATAGCGTGCTGACACTCCGCCACCTTGTGCATGCCACGCCAAGCGCAAGTCCGCTAGGGCGCCTGAACTTGAACTGCAGTACCTCTTGCATCACTGTCCTCCTGTGTTTGTTGTCGGGAACCGAGTGGGTAGGCACCATGCGCTCCCAAAAGTCCCAACCTTCATGTCAACAGCCGCGACAGTGGCCTTCTCCCAAGCAGACCAACTAACAGCAGCAAGTTGCACAAACTGATTCCCTTTAGCAGGCAGAAGGATTCCGAAGCACACACTGAAGCTAAGAACAAATTTCGACGTGATCTGAAGCAAAAGGGTACAACAAGCATTGAAGATCATGCAAGTTGCTTCGCAGGGCCCCCAATGTCAGGTGGTCCATTGCGGTTGTTTTCTCAAAAATCAACATGTTCTGCTATGCATTTAAGAGTAGACAGAAGAAGAAGAAAAGCAGAGGGGGATAACGCATAGCAACACTGAATGGATAAAGGTGAGAGAAGATACCAAGGAAATGTGTGGTGGAAAAATGTGTGCGCCACTAGTTAGCGCTTTTTCTTATATAGAAAAGGACCCGGTGTGGCCAGGTCATTTTAGAATTTTTTTTCAAGTGTGCACTGTCTTTGTGTTGCTGATCGTTATGCTCAGACGATTCCCAAATTTCTACTTTTTGCACACACGTTTTACATATTCTCCTCTTCACTTTTTGTGTATGTTTTGCGCTTTAGATATTTGTCAAAAAAATCTCATGTCGAGAAGTTCATATATTACTACCCAGGAAATCCAGAAACAAAAACCAGAGAGTTCAAAAAACTAACACCTCACTGGCCACATCTCCTTCGCCAGCCGGAGACGAGCAACTCCTGCGGCGGATCTATACTGTGGGATCCAGGGCGCGGGCAATCTCCTCAGGTTTATGAAAAATGAAGAAGTTCAAATAAAAAAGGCTGAGAAGTTCAAATTAAAATAGCAGAGAAGATCGAAGTTTATGAAAAACTCAGCTTTTTTTCTCGTTACTAAAGAGTATAATGAAGAAGTTCAAATAACAAAAGATGAGAAGTTCAAATTAAACTCGTAAAATTCCTTACACGGAAAAAAGATCAGTTTTATTTTCCATGTTTATAAAATAAATACATAGAAGTTCAAAATAAAAAAGCTCAGAAGTATAAATTAAAATAATGGAGTAGTTCAACGTGTAAGGCAATCCGGATTTTTTTCTTTACTAAATTAGGAAAAGTGAGAACTTCAAACAAAAACGTGACAGAAGTTCATAGTGAAAACAACGAGAAGTTCAAGAACTACAAGGAATGCGTTTCAGGTGAGAATAAAAGAATAGAAAAACAAAAGCTTAAAAGGTTTGTTGAAAGAAGTTCACGTGCTCTGCCCGGGAAAGTTTGATGTGTATAAAAAACTCAAATTATATAACGAACGGTCCAATATTCCTTAAATAAATGATTTGTAAGTAAACATCGAAGTACTTTCAAAAAAATTGAACTTCTCTACTTTTAAAAAAATAACAGAGAAATTCGAAGTATATAAACTACTCAGATTTTTTCTCGTTACTAAATAATAAAATGAAGAAGTTCAAATTAAAACAGCAGAGAAGTTCGAAGTTTATGAAAAACTCAAATTTTTTTCTCGTTACTAGAATTCTTTACTCAAAAATAGAAACGTGAAGTTCAAATTAAAATGACACAGAAGTTCAAAGTGAAAACAGCCAGAAGTTCACGTGTTGCATGGTGTGTGTTTTCATATGAGAAAAAGGAATAAAAAGATAAAGTATACAAAATTTGTTGCTAGAAGTTCAGGTGCTCGACACGGGAAAGGTTCAAAACTTCTTGTGAGTGTGGTTCACTATGTATTTCTCACCCATTCTTGTGACTGAGAAAAATGAATAAAAAGGCAAGGTCCAATTTTTTTCTTGCTATAAGTTCAAGTTCTCGGTTGGAGAAAGTTAGAAAAAAATTGTGAGAGAGATTTGTACAAAAAGGAATATCATTTGTGTAACACCGACGAATGGGTGAAAAATTACAAACAAAAATACGCGACAGAAGTTCAACGTGGAAACAGCAGGAAGTTCAACTACTACGCTAAATGAATTTCGGATGAAAATCTTTTAAACCGTCGCGAGTATGAAAAAAATGATCAAGATGGAAAAGTTGCGTGTTTACAGTAGCTTTCCATCGGTATATCACTTGCTCAATTCCGGTGAGTGGATGGAGAGCTACAAGCAAAAAATAGCACATGAAGAAATAGAGTGAAGTTCAGGTAGACGTGTTGATGAAGTTCAAGTTCTTCACGCGGTGCATTTTCGAAGACTCTGTTTCGCGATAAAAGGCACAACGCGTGATCTCGCCGTTTTCAAAATTGCTTGAAAACTGTTAGAAATCAGAGAAAACAACCTACATTAAAAAATTGCGCATTTTCCGTAGCTTTTCAACGGTATATTATGTGCCCCATTCCGATAAAGTTTGTAGAACTTACGGCCAAAAAACGTTTTTCGCCATTTTCGAAATTGACTTAAAACCGTAACGAATTGGTAAAAACAATCTACATAAAAAAGTTTCGCATTTGTTCAAGCTTTCCATCAGCACATCATTTGCCTCATTCCGACAAACCGTTGAGAAAATAACGCGAAAATACGAACTCGGTACAGATTCGGCCATTTTCCAAATTACTTTTAAACCGTTCATAGTTAGAATAAAAAATTTATATGGAAAGATGCGCATTTTCATAAGCTTTCCAACGCCATATCATATGCGTTGATAGGACTAGCCGTTTTCAAATTAACCCCGAAATACGAACCCGGCTGTTCGGTTTCTAAAATTCCGCCATTTTTTAAATTCCTATTAATCTGTAGGGAATTTGGAAAAATGTTCAACATGTGAAATGAGCGGATTTGCAGCAGCTATCCAACGCCATCTCATTTGCCTCATTCCGATAAACGGTTTAGAAATGGGCTCGAAAATACGATTCACGTTTTTTTGTGTAAAGAAAAACGGTTTTCAAAACTGCTCTTAAACCATTTAGATTTTGACAAAAAATCAACTTAGGTCATGACCGCCGTGTCCACAGCTTTTCAACGGTATATTGCAAGCCTCATTTGGACAATGTTACGGGAAGTTCATCCTCTCATTAAAGGAAGTTCAGGTCGAACAACTCAGGCAGTAAAATTGCAACAGACGCAAGTTCATCACGTCCCGAGAGCAAATCCGCCAACGAGCGAGATTCCTATTTAAAACAGGCATTTAGTTGCTAAAAACCGTTTCCAGATTACACTTACATCACATAGAACACGACTGACCAGAATAATTCGCACGGGGAGACACGGTTGCGAAGATAGCCCGAAGGTTGGGTTCCTACAGAGGGAAGTTCTGGTTGTGTAACTCAGGAAGTTCAACCCGTGATCAGAATAATATTCTGATCCTGTGATCAGAATAATATACACACACATATATACATATATATATATACTTCATCCATTCATAAATACAAGTCTTTTTTAGAGATTTCACTACGAAATATATACATATGTATATATAGACATATTTTAGATTCACTTATTTTGCTCTGTATGTAGTCCGTAGTGGAATTTGTAAAAAGACTTATATTTAGGAACGAAGAGAGTATATATTTGGGCCACTAGCGGACGTGGTTGTGTTTTGAACCTCTCTCGCGTTTTTTTGCCGTTTCCCCCAAAAGATGCTATTATCTAAAATAGCAAACGCATCTGACGAAACAATCGTATGCGATTGTATCCCCAACACACACGAGTGTGCTACTCTAACCGTGTGTGATGCCCGTACACTTCAAAATCAGCCCCGCGTAGTGGTGGCAACCGCAAGCATCAGTCTGTCCAAAGGCATAATATGCACAATAAAAACTCAAACCCGACAGCGACCTATAAAAGATCCCGCCGGCGGCGGCCAACATGTAATTTTTTCCGCTGATAGCTCGCCACCACCACCACACACACCAAATTGAACCGGTGCTCAAACATGGGGGGGGGGGGTGTATGACGATGTCCTGATAGTGTTGGCCGACGACGTGATAGAGGATTCCGACGCGTTTGTAACAGCCCGAGATTAACGCTCCAGAAGATTTCCGTTTTATTCCATTGTCATCGTGTGATTCGTTTGGTTTTCGCATTCATCATTGCATCATCCGCATCATCTACATAGCATCGGCACTCCGTTGCCGTCAGTTTTCAAAAGTGCATCCGTTAGTAGTTTCCGGTTCTCCCAATTTTTGTCGACGACCGTTTCGAGACCAACCACACACGCACGCGCCCGTGGCATCATGAAAATATTGTTTTTAAAAGTGCCTATAAAACTTCCTCGGAATGTGTTGGGCATATAACCCCGTGGTGAGACCCGCCCAGGTGGGGCCGGGTCATGAGATTGGCGGTTTAACGGTGAGGCTTGGAAGTAGCTTGCCCAATGGGACTGGAGGCCCAGAGGCAGAAAACAATGTGTAATCCGGTGGTGTAAGCCGCCGGTGGCGGCTTGTCCGGCAAGGCAGGAGTAGTTAGAGGCAAGGTCGGTTATCAAGTATGACCCGGCCCGGACTCTTGTAAGCCCAGGTCCTCGACATGTGTATATAAAGGCGGGTTACCTGGGCGGCTTAGACCACGAAACCCTTAATCGAGGACTAGGTCAAGCGAATCTGCTCCCTTGTAATCGATACACAATCAATACAACTCAAAGCAGGACATAGGCTATTACCTCCTTCGAGAGGGGCCGAACCTGGGTAAACCTGTGTCTTTCGTCCCAACCAACCCCTTCGAATTAACCGCCGTAGCGATGGCCTCACACCTAAGTCCTGACCATGGGACATCTGCCGTGACAAAACCATGACAGTTGGCGCCCACCGTGGGGCAGATGCTTGGTGGTTTGGAGTACTCGAAGGGCTCTCTCCCAGGGATCGAAGGATATGCCGTTGGCAGGATGACCAAGAGTCGTCGCGGAAAGCTCTACATCGATGACGTTGGCTGGGGCCCCGAGGCCGACTCAATCGAGTACGGGTACCGGGTCCCCTTCGGTGGAATTCACGTCTTCATTGGCAAGATCGGCGGATCTAAGCCCGGGCCGGACATCTACACCGACCTCATCGAGCCGGCCCGGCGCGCGCAACCCGCCCGGGTCAACCCAGGCCGGAAGCACGTCTTCGTCGGCTTCACCCAAGGCACGGAACTTGAAGGTTCTATGTCACGGGAGGAAACCCTCATCTGCTTAGAGGATGGATCCTCGAGCAGGGAGGCGGAATAAATCTACTAGCTTCACAACGGCGGGCTTGGGGGCTACTTCGAGGGCTACCATGACCTGGAATACTATGAGCCGCCGAGCCGAGCCGCTGTCTTCATGGCAGGTTCGGTACCAGCTCCTGGTAGAACGGCCGCTGGTGCGACGGGGTCTGGGTCAGGCAGGCCGCCGACCCAAGTTTTGCTGGATCTGATGAATGAACTTACGACTCTGATGGGAACCGAGGTCACGGCCGAAAACCAAGCAGCCCGTAACACGGAGATCGCGAGGTTGAAGGACCAGATGGTCACTGCCCAGGAGGAAATCAATGCGCTGAAAGCTCAGATGGATGCTGAGTCGGAACGCCTCAGGGCGGAAGCTTTTCGCCTTGACCTGGATCAACAGACCACAGATGCAGTCCGTCGGATGAGGCACCAGACCCGCCTGCCGGACCAGTATGAGCCTAGGAATCTTTTCAACATGCCAGGGATAGGACGGAATGCACCTCTGACCATAACCCGGACGGCGGAAGTACCTGGGAGTAGGGCGGCGACTCAGCATCGGCAGCCAGACCCGCCCCGCAGGAACCAGACCCCGCCGCAGCACTTTCCAACACCCGGTCATTATTGTAACCCGGTGGAGAACATGGTGGCAGCGGCAGTCAGGCTCGGCGCGCTCCCCATCCCTGATGGAACGCCTTTTGCGGAAGAAGCGCGGAATGCCATTGGGTATTTACAGACAGCGGTGGCGCAGCAGGAGAAGTATACCTATAGCCGGAGCCGCATGCACTCGACCCCTATCCCGAGCTGCAGTTACAGCCGACGCATAGAGTCGCCTGCGATTTCTAGCAGCGAGCGACGTCGGAACCCGGTGCAAGATGACCCGCCTGCTCTTGATGCCCAGGCGCTTGTAGATCGTGCAAGAGCACATCGAGAGGCGGCAGCGGCCGCGGCGGCTTACCAAGAATCACCCATAGTAGCGCCTTCTGTTTCGGTAGGAGCCGGAGTAACCTCCAGGGCTGTGGGAGTGCCGTGCTTAGTGCCGGCTCTACGAAATGAACGCCTGCCGAAGGACTTCAAGGGTCCGTGTAAAGTACCAAATTATACTGTTGATCTGCCTCCGGAAGCTTAGATCGAGAGCTATGAACTAGCCGTGGAGATGTTAGACGTCAGTGATGTAGTCTGCGCCAAGTATTTCATCATGATGCTGGAAGGACTAGCTCATACGTGGTTGAAGGGTTTGTCACCCAACGCCATTAATTCCTGGGCCGAGTTGAAGGCGAAGTTCATCATGAATTTTCAAGGAACGTGCAAACAGCCCATGACGATTGTGGATTTGGATCATTGTGTGCAGCGTGAGGATGAGTCGGCCCATCATTGGGTCCGGCGGGTCTCAACCATTATCCACTCCTCTGATAATATCACGGTGGCTCAAGCGGTTCTGATTCTGGAGAAGAATTGCCACTTCTTGCCCCTGAAGCAGAAGCTTGGACGGCTCAAACGTTCATGCCAGGACATGGGGGAGCTCATGGCGGCTCTCACCAAGTATGCAGACTCTGAAAGCATGAAGCACCCTGGTTCTGATGATGAGAAATTGGCCAAGGGTAATAAGAATGGCAATGGCAAGGGTCAGCAGCAGAACGGGGCAGGAAATAATAATGCCGGCAATGGCGGCAAACGGAAGCATCCGGATGGCGGGTCAGATCTGGTAGCCAACACTAATGCTGGGAGCAACCATGGCAAGGGCAATGGTAAACCGCCTTTTGGCAAGTCTAAGCCTTTCAATATGGAAGCAATGCTGAATGCCCCTTGCCCAAAACATAGTGTTCCCGATAAACCGTCCACTCACGCCTGGAAGGATTGTTGGGTCATGCGGGAATTCCGGAATTACAGCATTAACCAGCATCAGGGTGGCGGCAATGGACCGTCTGGCGGGTCAGGATCCAGCTCTCCTGGGTCCGGCTTTGGTGCAGGCGGCTCAGGTTCTGGTTATCAAGGTCAGGGAGGCCACGGAGGTCATAACCAACAGTCTGGCAATGGAGGTCAGCAACAGAACAATCAGTACGGGTATCAGAGTAACCCAAAACAGCTTAATGGAGGCCAATATCATGTTTTTACGACAAGCCTTGATAAGCGGGATCAAAAGGTGCGCAAGCGGGCGGTTAATGCAGCCATGCCGGCTCTCCCCAGTACTTGAAGTGGTCTGAGTATGATATAACTTGGAGCAGGGAGGATCACCCGCCGCGCGTAGATAACCCGGGGCATTTAGCCCTGGTACTGGCCCCCCAAGTAGGAGGCTACGTGTTCACCAAGGTGCTTATGGATGGTGGCAGCAGCATCAACATCCTGTACTATGACACGTTTCGCCGGATGAACTTGCTTGACAAGGATCTCAAGCCATCTTCGACGGTCTTTCACGGAGTGGTGCCCGGAAAACCGGCTTATCCAGTTGGAAAGATTGCCCTGGAAGTAGCCTTCGGTGATGAGTTCAATTACAGGATGGAAACCTTATGGTTCGAGGTGGTCAAAATCAAGAGCCTGTACCACACCTTGTTTGGGCAGCCGGCTTATGCCAAGTTCATGGCTAGGCCTTGTTATGTCTACTTGCAGCTCAAGATGCCCGGATTAAACGGAACGATTACAGTACATGGTGATCGGAAGATTGCTCTTGAGTGCGAGGAAGGCGACGCTGCATATGCACAATCAAGTTGTGCTGAGGCAGAGCTCAAGTTTTATAAAGAGAATGTTGACCCGGCAGATATGACCCCATTGAAGAAGCCTAGCACTGAATCTGGGTCGCCCCTTAAGTTTGTGGGAGAAGATACCAAGCTGGTGGATTTTACTCCTGGCGACTCAACGCAGCAATTCACTATTGGGGCCAATATGGATCCCAAATAGGAAAGCGCGCTCATCGAATTCATCCGTGAGAATCGGGACATCTTTGCGTGGAAGCCTTCTGACATGCCGGGTGTACCGAGAGAATTCGCTGAGCACCACCTTAATGTGGATCCTAAGTTTAAGCCGGACAAACAGTTCCTCTGTCGTTTCAATGAGGAGAGGCGTAAGGCTATTGGAGAAGAAGTAGCCCGGCTCTTAGCAGCAGGGTTTATCGTCGAAGTTTTTCACCCGGAGTGGTTAGCTAACCCGGTGTTGGTACTCAAGAAGAACGGCACGTGGCGCATGTGTGTGGATTACACCGATCTCAACAAGGCGTGTCCGGTTGATCCATTTGCTCTCCCCCGTATCGACCAGATCATTGATGCAACGGCGGGTTGTGAGAGTTTATGTTTCCTGGATGCTTATTCGGGTTATCATCAGATCAAGATGGCAGTCAAGGACCAAGAGAAAACGTCTTTCATTACGCCTTTTGGAGCTTTCTGCTATGTGTCTATGCCTTTCGGGCTCAAGAGCGCTCATGCGACTTATCAGCGTTGTGTGCAGAACTATCTTCATGGTCAAATTGGGCGCAATGTTCATGCTTATGTGGATGATATTGTGGTCAAGTCAAGGAAGAAGGAGACTCTGTTGGCTGATTTGAAGGAAACTTTTGATAATCTACGGGTTTACAAGATGATGCTTAACCCGGCAAAGTGTGTGTTTGGTGTGCCTGCAGGCAAGCTCTTGGGATTCTTGGTCTCCGAGCGTGGCATTGAGGCTAACCCGAACAAGATAAAGGCCATCACTTCTTTGTCTAAGCTGGCGTGTATTAATGATGTTCAGCGCTTGGCGGGTCGAATTACCGCTCTGAGCCGGTTCATAAGCCGCCTGGGTGAGAAATCTATTCCTCTATATCAGATGATAAGGAAGACAGATGACTTCGTCTGGAGTGATGCGGTTAATGAGGCGTTTGAGGCGCTTAAGAAGCAGTTGGTTGAGCCGCCCATTTTTGCTGCTCCGATGGAAAAGGAGCCTTTGCTCTTGTACGTGGCGGCTAACAACAGAGCTGTCAGTGCTGCAGTTGTGGTGGAGCGCAAGGAGGCGGGTAAGGAGTATCCAGTCTAGCGGCCGGTTTACTATGTCAGTGAGGTCTTGATGGAGTCCAAGCAAAGATATCCGCATTGGCAAAAGCTGGTGTTTGGGGTATTCATGGCCAATCGCAAGCTGAAACACTATTTCCTTGGGCATCCAATCACAGTGGTCAGCTCTGCTCCTTTGGGAGATATCATTCAAAACAGTGAAGCTACTGGCAGGATTGCTAAGTGGGCAATTGAGCTTGGACCTCTCAATCTGAAATATGTGCCCCGGACAACTGTGAAATCTCAAGCTCTGGTGGATTTTATCAATGACTGGACAGAATGTCAAGCACCTGAGGAGAAGCCGGACAATACATATTGGACAATTCATTTTGATGGCTCCAGGCAATTGGAAGGCTCGGGGGCTGGAGTTGTTTTAACTTCCCAACGAGGTGACAAATTCTGTTATGTTTTGAGGTTAATGTTTCCTTGTACTAACAATGCAGCTGAATATGAGGCTTTGCTTCACGGGCTCCATGTGGCCAAGGAGATGAATTTGAGCCGGGTCAGATGTCTTGGTGATTCAGACCTGGTGGCTCAGCAAGTCTCTGGCACGTGGGATTCTAAGGACCCTCGCATGGAGGCTTACCGCCAGGCGGTTGATATTATTGCTGGCCATTTCAAGGGCTATCAGGTGGATCATATTGATCGGCGGAAGAATGAGGCGGCTGACGCGTTGTCAAGACTGGGATCTCAGCGTAAGCCAGTGCCGCCTAATGTGTTCCTGGACGTATTGCATCACCCGGCAGTTAAGCTACCGTCGGAAGAGGATTTGGCTGTACCTGACCCGGAAGGACAATTGGTGGCGGCTCTCCGCGCAATCCCTGGTTGGACGCTGCCTTATCTGGCGTATCTGACCCGCGGCGAGTTACCCCAAGATGAGACTCTGGCGCGGCAGATTATGAGGCGGTCTAAATCTATGACTATTGTCAATGGCGAGTTACATAGGTGCAACGTGACTGGCGTCTTTCAGCGATGTGTTTCTCCTGACGAGGGCCGTGAAATCCTGCAAGAGATACATGCCGGCGATTGTGGTCATCATGCCGGGTCAAAATCTTTGGTGGCCAAGGCTTTTCGACATGGTTTTTACTGGTTAACAGCTCATAAAGATGTAGAGTACTTGGTCAGTAATGTGACGGGTGCCAAAAATTTGGACGATGTGCCCATGTGCCGGCTCAAGAGTTACGGATGATTCCGATCACCTGGCCATTTGCAGTCTGGGGGCTTGATATGGTGGGACCTTTTAAGAGGTCTAAAGACAAGAAGACCCACCTCTTGGTGGCGGTTAACAAGTTTACTAAGTGGGTTGAGGCTGAGCCGGTCAGCAAGTGTGACGTAGCAACAACGGTTCAGTTCGTCAAGAAGCTGATCTTTCGGTTTGGTTATCCTCATAGTATCATTACTGACAATGGCACAAACCTGTCCAAGGGGGCTATGAAGGAGTTTTGTGATGGTGAACATATCCGCCTCGATGTATCTTCTGTGGCTCACCCACAGTCTAATGGTCAAGCAAAGCATGCTAACCAAGAAATTTTGAGAGGGATAAAACCCCGGCTTATGGTTCCTTTGGAGTGCACGCCGGGTTGTTGGGTGGAGGAGTTACCTTCAGTTCTTTGGAGCATAAGAACCACCCCCAACAGGTCGACAAGCTATACGCCTTTCTTCATGGTTTATGGCACAGAAGCTGTTCTCCCCAATGATATTCGTCATGACTCGCCCAGAGTGGCGGCTTACGTGGAAGATGATAATGAGGCGGCGCGTCAGGATGCTTTGGATGCCTTAGATGAAGAACGGGATCTTGCAGCAGCACTGTCCGCGATTTACCAACAAGACCTGCGTCGCTATCATAGCCACAGGGTCAAGACCCGGACGTTCCAAGAAGGCGACTTAGTACTCCGTTTGACTCAAGACCAGTCAGATATGCATAAATTGTCACCTCCTTGGGAAGGACCGTTTGTGATCAGCAGAAATCTCAACAATGGTTCCTACTATCTCATCAATGTACGGGAGAGCGACAAGTCACGCACTTCTGGTGAAGAGACTGCAAGGCCGTGGAATATTGCTCACCTTCAGCCATACTATACTTGAGCCGCCGGTCCGGCTCTCATCAATGTACATACTTCTATCATTGTATATACCATCTTTTATGATATAATAAAGTTGGCATCCCCATAATTCGGGGCCTCTGCCATTTTCTTGCACTAAAGTCTCGTGCAAAGAGTTGATTCTTCATCAGGTCACTTGGGGGCTTCCAACCCACTGGGTTTAGCTTTCATACCCTCTTGGCCAGGCTTTATATGCCATGTTCAAGTTAAACCTGCCTGTTTGCAACTTGCTACTCCACCATGTGACCCGCCGAACTCTTGACAGTCAATCTTGCTTAGAGAGACTGAACTTGAAAAGTTAATCTCGCAATAAGACCCTGAACTTGTCAAGGTTTAAACGGTGGCTTTTGTCACGCGAGAGCCGGCTTACAGTGAGCTAGGATAAACTCGCCTTGTCTGCTGTAGTCTCTCCGCTATGTGGCCCGTTCGTACTCTTAGCAATGTCAATCTTTTAAAGACCCTGAACTTGCTAAGGTTTAAGCAACGGATTTATGTCACGTGAGAGCCGGCTTACGAGGTTTCAGGCCTTTATGCCTAGCTTCTTTGGAAGCAATACAAAAAAATTCTTACAAAAATAAGGGCTATCTGGTCTTGTTGTGCCTTTCAGGCCGGCTCATAAGGCAAGACATATGCACATGTGTATTCTATTGCTTGTTTTGCAGGTATTTTTCATGATAAGATTATAAGCTTTTTTGGTAACCCCGGCTTAGCATCGCTCATGGAATATGACCCGCCGGGCGAGTCAGTACAGTCAGGTGATTATATCAAGACATTTGTGCTAAGTCGCCGGCGTATGGGCTGAAAGATGTTTAAAAAGTGCACGAAGGCACAGGAGCAGGCGATCAAGTTTTTCTACTGCTATTACAAGGCCTCACAGGGCCCAAAATATATTGCTCGAGTTTTTTCACAAGTTAGAACCCGGCGGCTCAGTTTCGCCCGGGTTAGAATCTTTGAAGACCGGCTCTTCACCTAGCTCATCGACGGGTCACCGTGCGCCGGGTCTTCGGGCTCCTAGATCTGAAGGTTGTCCACATCCCAGTTGCAGTTGAGTAGAGCTTCAAATTGAGCTTCATCATTCAAGATGGGAGATGGGTCAACGTCAGGGGCAAAGATATGCTTACGCCGTTGAGGGGTCAGATCCTTCGGCTCAAAAGTAGGCGCCCGTACTCGAGTGTTGTTGTCGTCGTAAGCCGCCTGGTATGTCGCCAGGTCAGCTTCTGTGGCTAACCGGTTGGCCAACACTTAAGACTCTCGGTGGCAACGGGCGTAGTCATCTTGAGTGAATTCTGACCCGTCGTCCTTGAGTTGCGGGAAGCCGCCCATCATCTCCTCCGGGTGCAGCTCTGGTGCATATGCCAGCGCCCGGCTTAAGGCAGAAATTGCACCCTTGCGGGCGGCTGATCTCTTTATTTCCTCAAAGTGCCTAGGAATAGTGGAGAGATAATTCAACACGTCCTTGATCAGTTTTGGCACACCTTTTTCACCAAAGACTGCCCTGATGGTGAAGAGGCTTTCGGAGTATAGTTACTCAGTGAAGGCATATAAGGCCTTCAGCTTCAACAAACTGTCATCAGGAAGTTGGCGAGTTTGTTGGCCTGCAAAACAGATTGAAGTTATAAGCCGTCGGGCGAGTCTCCTTATGGTCATAATTGCAAGTACAGTCAGCAATACTTACCAAAGACGGCTTCGGTCATCCGGTTTATGTGCCGCTTCAGGCTGGTCAGCTCCTCAGTCACCATTTTCAGACGGCCCTCTGCGTCTTCTGCATGCTTGGTCAGGGCGGCTTGGCTCGTCTGAGCAGATTTTTTGAATGTTTCGAGCTCAGTCTTGATTTTCTCCAGCTCGGTCAAAGCAATCTGCCACTTTGCGTGGGCTTCCGCTCGGCCTTCTTGTTGCAGTGCAAGACTCTTCTTAAGGTCTGACACGTTAGACTCAGCAACATTTAAAGATTCCTGCACAAGACAAGTCACAACAAGGCAAGATTATCAGTTTTAAGCCGCCAGCCCGGCTCATACTGGTATTTAGAAGTTTGGCAGAGAGTCATTACAAGTCTCAAGCATATTGCAGGCAATATACTTGACACTTGGGGGCTAATGTGTATCAGTT
The DNA here is from genome assembly GCA_039707655.1 of Elymus sibiricus. Classification (NCBI taxonomy): domain Eukaryota; kingdom Viridiplantae; phylum Streptophyta; class Magnoliopsida; order Poales; family Poaceae; genus Elymus; species Elymus sibiricus. The sequence continues at coordinate 257,093,845 of CM077665.1, forward strand.
CTTTCATATGTTTACAATACAAGTAAGACCCGGATCATCTTCATGAAGATAAGCCGGCCCTTGGGGGCTACACTTGGCATTTTCGCATTTATTAAAGGCAATAAGTGCCGGATCATTATTGGTATAATGGCCCGGCCCTTGGGGGCTACAACATTGGTCTATTCAAGTCTGCAAACTATTAAAGACCCGAGTTATTTTCGAGAATATAAGTCAGCCCTTAGGGGCTACGTAAGGGTATACAGAGTGCATAGAAGTGGAACACCTCATATTTTTTCTTCATCGTGTCTACCAGTCTGGCTTCCATGTCCCGGCTGGCAGCCAGGCGGCTCAAATAGCCCGAGTGCAATTCGTCAGCGGTCAGCTTCTCCAAGTTTGGCAGGTCAAGTTTGTTTTTATCCTTCTCAGGAGAAGGTGTCTCAGCCTTGTGGATATGTTTGGTTAGCACGTTGGAGGGAGCCGGAGCGGCATAGGCTGAGCTGGTAATGATGACCTCTTCTTCTTGAGCCGGCACCTCTTGAGTTGGTGGCAAGGGGCTGGGCGGCTTAGGGTCCGTCTCCAGAGAAGCTTCAGTGATCACAACGTCAGCGTCCACCGGTCGTTGGGCTCGGGAGTGTTGTCATGAGCACCCTGGCCAGCATCGGATGGCTCCACTTGAGTTTCGGGAGCGTCAAGCTTTGGATCTTCCGGCTCTGAGGCATCCGGACGGGAAGATGACCCACTCAGTTTCCTTTTCTTGGCCTGGGCCCTGCAAAAAACGGACTTCGTGGTTAGTTATATGCAAAGACAGTGTGGTAATAAGCAGGGAAAGGATATAAGAAAGTTACCCCGGGTTGATAACAAGGGGAGGCAGTTTGGAGGCGGTTGAGTTGCCAGACAAAGGAGGAGTTTCCTGATACAATTAGAAGAAGCAGTATGAGTAAGTGACAACATAAGAGTAATATGCAGCAGTACATATATAAGCCGGAAGTACCTCGTTGCGACGTTTTCGGGGAGCCGGGGTGTCAGGAAAACCGGCCACCAGGTCTTCAGAGCCGCCGCTCCGGGTCTGACGTCTGGCGTCATGTTGTTGTTTCTTCAAAAGAAAGTCGGGGTCCAAGTGAGCAAGAGGATGTGAAAACTTAACTTTCCGGATGACCCGCCGGATTCTCTCTGTTGGTAGAGGTTCTGAGTCGGAGGAGATAATAGTTACCTCTCTAGCCCCGGCTTCACTGGCCTCCGCCTCTTCCTGAGAAGAGTCAGCATCAATAAGTTGTATAAAAAGACGACCAAGGGAATCAAGTTCTACCTCTGAGTCGTCCAGACCGAATAGTTCTTCGGTTGATTGTTTCTTTCTACGAGCCGGAGCTTTAGCCTTGGTTGCTTTGTTTGCTTTGCTTTTATTTTTGGAGATAATGGTTAACCTCTTGTTCCAGAAGGAAGAGCCGGCCTACGTATAAGTATATGCATTGGCAGAGTGGTTAAAATAGAATACAAGGAATAAGGCATTTAAGGAAAGGGTGAAGATTAGGGTGAAAAGATTCACCTCTGGAGCCGGGTTAAGTGCATAAAAGGGACTTAACCCTGTCTTGCTGCAGGCGGCTTGTGGTTCTCCCAGCAAGGATTTGATAATTGTATTGAGATCCTGGTCTGTCAAGGGAGTCTGGTTGAAGCGTTGAGGGTCGTTCACCTCACCAGTATATTGACACATTAAGGCGTCGCGGCGGCTCAAAGGCAGAATCCTCCAAGAGACCCACCAGCGGGTTAGATCAACGCCTGTTAACCCGTTGGCTAGCAGGGCCCTTATCTTTGAAAAGGTTGGACCATACTGGATGCGCTCTGCAGCAGACATCTGGTCTGGGAGCTCGGTGTCGGTGCTGAGCCGGTAAGGACGATAACCCGACAGTGGATTCTCTCCTTCTGGGGAAGTGTCTTTGCAGTAAAACCGGGTTTTGTTCCAGTCCTTGGGATGACTCGGCAGAACTGCTGCTGGAAAGAGTACATCCCTCCGTCTCTGAAGAGTGACGCCTCCAAGCTCAAGACTCAGTCCATCCGCCATTTCTGTTTGGCGGTTGACGTAGAAATATTCCTTGAAGAGGTCAACAAACGGCTCTTCTTGCAGATAAGCTTCATAGAGAGTTTGGAACTGGCACAGATTGGTGACAGAATTGGGGGCCAATGTCTTGAGGGTGCAGTTTGTATAAGTGTAAGGCGTCCCGGAAAAATTTAGACCCGGGCGGTGAGAAGCCACGAAGAAGATGGTTTGTGAACAAAATGACTTCTCCATCCTCGGGCTTGGGAGTGGTTTCATTGCCCGGAACCCGCCAGTGCATAACATCATGAGCCGGCAAAACTCCCATGGTGACAAAATCTTTGAGTGATTCCTTAGTCACCCCGGATCTTACCCAGTCGCAGGAAACTGGGGCTTTAGATATGGCGGCGGTTTAAAAGACCGCGGAAGGGTATGAGTATATGGCGGGTTAAAAACGCGTCATGACCAAAGCAGCTATGACTCTAAAATGGTGATGGTACTTGGCGGGTCAGTATAAAAGTTATAAGCCGCCGAAGCAGGCTACGGCATGACAACGAGAGCCGGCGGAATGATGGCGGGTCAAGTTTGCCAGTGAGTATTGGAAAAATTGCTAAGTGTGGAAAAACAGATTCCAACAGCTACAGCTACCGATTTAAGATCTACGGGCGAAATAAAAAGAAAACATTTCCTAAACCTAAAAGCCAGTGGAAGAACAGGCAGTTCATATAAGGATTATAGTGAGCAGATAATCGATAATGAGCATGGCATGTTTACTAAGCGAGAGGCCGCATGGTTCGGCTGAACACCATAAAGCCTAAAGAAGTGTTTTTTCTCTGATCCACGAAGAATGCTCCGATGAGCGGTGATGAACACGAAGAAAACCCGATGAACTCGGGGGAAGCCTGAAGAACTAATGCAGATCTGTGGAAGGGGCAAAGATGAAACCTGAGAACTGCGGATGGAGCGGGCGAACGCAGGAGTGTTCTGAACGCGATCAGGGTGATGCAGCGGCCTGAGTTGGAGACGACGACGAGGTCCGGACGGCGTGGAAGAGCTTCGGCGGCGCGGGCGTCTAGAGGAAGAAGAAGAAGAAGGCAGCGGCGGGGAAAGTGAAAATGATGGGACCCCCCTCGCCTATTTATGAGGAGGTGATGGAATAGCAACAGTTCGGTGTGGGAATCGAGGAGACACGATGACGATTGACCGAGAAAGTGCCTCGATTCTCGGGCTGGTCATATTAATGAAAAATATCTGTTGTGACGTCAGGGGAATCTTTTTGATTTTCCTGAGATGACGTCATGCCGGGTCATGAAGATTGAATCAGAGACGACGTCACCCATTTTCAGATATGGCGGGTCATGAAGATTTGTCAAAGAATGCAAGATTCACCAACCAGAAGACTTGAAGATTGACATGAATCGGTTCAAATCAATCTAGGGCCTAATGTTGGGGATATAACCCCGTGGTGAGACCCGCCCAGGTGGGGCCGGGTCATGAGGTTGGCGGTTTAACGGTGAGGCTTGGAAGTAGCTTGCCCAATGGGCCTGGAGGCCCAGAGGTAGAAGACAATGTGTAACCCGGTGGTGTAAGCCGCCGGTGGCGGCTTGTCCGGCAAGGCAAGAGTAGTTAGAGGCAAGGTCGGTTATCATGTATGACCCGACCCGGACTCTTGTAAGCCCAGGGCCTCGACCTGTGTATATAAAGGCGGGTTACCTGGGCGGCTTAGACCACGAAACCCTTAATCGAGGACTAGGTCAAGCGAATCCGCTCCCTTGTAATTGATACACAATCAATACAACTCAAAGCATGACGTAGGCTATTACCTCCTTCAAGAGGGGCTGAACCTGGGTAAACCTGTGTCTTTCGTCCCAACCAACCCCTTCGAATTAACCGCATTAGCGATGGCCTCACACCTAAGTCCTGACCATGGGACATCTGCTGTGACAAAACCACGACAGAATGGGTTGAAAGTTGGCATCAGTTCTTAATATATTATGGGTAGACCGTCTGCCAAATTTCGTTGCATTCGAAGTCTGATTGATACCTGAACCATTAAACTATAGCAGCACTATAGCCGGTCCAATCGTCAGACGTTTTTCGTATTTTAAAAACTGATGCCGGGCTGCCCGTTTTCTCTCTCATCTCCGCCTAGCCTCTCTGCATAGTGCATAGACCCCTCGCGCGCGCCCGATAACTTCCCCGAACCCAAAACATGCGGTCGTGTCCGTTGGGTCTGAATCATCCCCGTAATACCCCAAATCATCATTCGTTTTGCAATTGGACTCCATAACCTACTTTTCTCGAACATCCGATCTAAATCGGAGGGTCCAAAGCTGTCAAGCCAAACCCTATATCAAACCCTACCTATTTAACAATTCAACCCTAGATTTTTTGGAGGCTTGTCCAATCCTCCTCGCAGCCGCCACCCGACCAGTCCCCTCCTTCCTCGGGATCTGCCCGATCCAATTCTCCAGCCGCAGCCTCCGACCACCTTCCTTAGTTTCCGCGCCGCCCAAATCACAAGAGCCACAGCCACCACCTATCTCATGGACATGTCCGGCGACCGCAACGTCTTCGTCCGTGCGACCACAGGAGCAGGAGCTCCCACAGCCGCACACGCACCCGTGGAGCCGCTCGTCCCCGAGCCTTGCTCCCATGGCGCCCGTGATCGGTGCCCCGGCCTTGTCTCTGTCGCCGCAAGCAGCAACAGCCAGCGCACTAGCCCCAGTGACCTCCAGGCCGGAGCTCCGTTGCCCATCGCTTTCTTCTTTTCCCATCGTTTCTCTCTCTCCCCCTCACCTACGGTCTCTCTGTTTTCTCTCTTGGACAGGAGCTCCCCACACCATGGATGTGCACTGGACCTTACCATGGATGTCCGCTGGCCGGATCCGGTGCTTCGCTGCCCGATTCGCCCGTTCCTGGCCTGCCTGCCTTGCCCCGCCGCCCGGGTCTCGCCGGTTCCCGCGCGCCCTCGCCTGCTAGACTTCCCGCCGTCGTTGCCGGCGACCAAGGTGCGTTCATGGAGAAGAAGGTTGCCGCTCCGTTAGTATTTGTAGAAACCACATGTTCGTATAACACACACAGCCACAGGCGGAGTAGTTAGCGCCACTCGTGTCCAACCGAGGGCTCTGGGGTTCGAATCCCAGCTGCCCCTATTTTTGTTTTGCCTATTTTCTGTTGTTCTGCAAGCCAACGCCGGCCTCTCTGCTTATCAGTTAGGTTCGCTCGAGCTCTCGTTAAGTAAAGCCACTCTGTTTTATCTTTTAGATTCGTTTTGATTAGCTAGAGAGACTGTGTCATATGCATCTGAACGCATCTTTGATCACAAATAAGTCGTAGAGCAACTGGTCCACCCAGCGCACCAAGACTTGGACTTGTAGGTCCTAGGATCAAATCCCAGGGAGCCTCAATATATTTCCCCCACGGTGTTTTTTTTTTCAAAAGTGCACACACATCCGTTTCGGGCCCTGTCGTCTCCTGGGCTGCACTGGGCACCCAGTTTAGCCCGTGTATGTTTTCTTTTTTGTTCTTCCCTACGATGTAGCATTTCCTAGTGCATTGCATAATTACTTAATGCCACGTTTTTGATATGCTAATAACGAAATAACCGTGCATCGGAATTAAACATGTCATATATGTAAAATGTGTAGAATTTTGTCTAGTTTCACAAAATTCATGATGCACTTTATTTTCCTGTTAAATAATTATAAAATATGGTTAGTTCAGATCTGGACCAAATTCATAATTTGTATATGAGGTCGTTTCGGAAATACTATATGTTGCTTTCGGCCTCATTTAAAATGCATAGATGTCTAGTTTATTTTTTCTTCACCTCTTGCCATGTTTAACAACATTTAAACTTGACGTGTAAATAAACGAGAGTGAACTAAATGATTCGAACGTGGAGTTTCGTCAATATGCAACTCGTTGCATATTGAGCTTCACTTAATGTGTAGTATTTGTTTGTTGTGATTGCCATGCCTTGCATGTTTAAATCGGACATGCATCATATTTGATTGTGCATCATGTCATGCATATGTTGTGGTGTTTATCATGTGTTGATTGTTGTTTCCGGATTGCTTCTTATCGATAGAGTACCGAAAGCGTTCGGTGTGTGAGGATTCGTTCGACTACGTTGGATCGTCTTCTTCACGGATTGGTTCTTCTTCCAAGCGGGATCTCAGGCAAGATGATCATTTCCCTGGATACCACTACTATCATTACCATGCTAGCTGTCTCGTTCTATCGCTATGTCTCGCTACCAACCACTTGTTTGTCAAGCCTCCCAAAATGCCATGATAAGCCTCTAACCCTCCACATCCCAGCAAACCATTGGTTGGCTATGTTACCGCTTGCTTAGCCCCTTCTTATAGCGTTGCTAGTTGCAGGTGCAAGTTGTTTCCATGTGCCAACATGGATTTTTTTTGAGATATCACAATATTATTGCTATTTAATTTAATGCACATATATACTTGGTAAAAGGTGGAAGGCTTGGACTTTTACTCGGTGTTTTGTTCCACTTTTGCCGCCCTAGTTACTTGTGTACCGGTGTTATGTTCCATATTGAGCGCTCCTAACATGCTTGGGGTTGTTATGGGGACCCCCTCAATTTTCATTTTGGGATAAAACTCTTCTGGCAAGGCCCAACATTGGTACTACATTTGCCTAATAACTAATAAAATTGCATAGGGACTTTTCGGACCCCGTGGATAATTAATCAACCCCGGAGCTAGTGCTCCTCATGAGTGTTGGTCCAAACTAGAGCACTGTGCGGGCCCACCCCAGGGCAACTTGGGTGATTTCTATCAGGCCACCGTACGCGTCGCTTATCCGTCGTGTCCTGAGAACGAGATATGCGGCTCCTATCGAGTTCGTCGACACGTCGGGCGGTCTTGCTGGATTTGTTTTACCTTTCTCGAATGTCTTGTGCACGGGATTCTGAGGATACTTTGGGCTATCTCGAGGTTGAGGTTTTTCACCGGGATTCTGAGGATACTGCGAGCTATCTCGTGGTTGAGGTTTTCTGACGCAACGTGTGGTTAGTTTGTGATGGATGAGTTGGAGCACCCCTGTAGGGTTAAATCTTTCATGAGAGCCGTGCCCGCGGTTATGTGGCAACTTGGAAATTTGTTTAACATCCGGTCATAGAAAACTTGAAATACACCAACCGTGTGCGTAAAATACACCAACCGTGTGCGTAACCATGACTGTCTCTTCTCGTGAGTTCTGATCCGACAGAGAACACGGTGGGATTATGTATGACTTGTAGGTAGGTGTTCAGGATCACTTAGTGATCATTTCTAGTTCACGTCCGTTTATGCGTAGACCACCCACCTTATACTTGTTTTCATAAGTTAGCCACTCAAATAAATGCTTAGTGCTTGTTGCAGCCTCACCACTTAACCATGTCTCACCCATTATGCTTTGCGAGTCTTGATACCCTTGGAAATGAGATTGTTGAGTCCCCGTGGCTCACAGATTACTACAACAATAGTTGCAAGTACAGGTAATGCGATGCTTTGACGTGAGAGCGATGCTTGTTTGATTTGGAGTTCTTCTTCATCATCATCGATCTAGGATGGGTTCGAGGATGGCAGCCTGGGATAACAAGGATGGATGTCGCTTTTATCGTTTGATTTCGTTTGTAGTCGGACCCTGCTCTTCTGTATGGTTATTGAATGTATTGTTGTATTTTATGTGATCATGTTTTAGCTTGTGGCGAGTGTAAGCCAATTCCATATACTCATCTCCTCTTTACATGTACTTGTAACGATATCCATTCTTGCGAAACGACGAGATGCGCTTCTATCCCTGTCGAGGCCCTCAAGCCAAAAAAAGGATAGGATCGCATCTTGGGCGTTACAGCGTTGCTCGCCATGGCGGGTAACGGCAAATAGCCAGTTATCGCGGGCGGCGACGACGGGATAGAGGATTCCGACGTGCTGGCCTCCATCTCGGTCAACGGTCAACCGCCATCTGCCGCAGCCGACAACGACGACGATGACCCCGAGTTTCAGCATCGGATGCAGATGGCCATTGCTTTGTCCGTCCAGGAATCAAGCTTCGATGCATTCCTGCGCGACGAGGACGAGCTCCGTCTCAGTGTCAGTGTGCAACAATCTATCGCATCTTCGGATGCCATCCGCAACGCGGCTAGGGATCTAAAGCGGCAGAAATGGCGGGAGAGTGCAAAGAGGAAGTGGCTTAGGAAGAACTCAGATGCGAATGCAGCGGGCAAAAAGAGGCGGGAGCAGGACCAGAAGGCGGCAGAGCAGGCCGCCGCATGCCTCTCAGCCGCGTTGGAGGCCAGTGTGGGCCTTGCAGCTGCGGCAGCAACCCTGACAACAGCGGACACAGCAACCAGGGATGCAGCTATTTCCGAGAGCGGCGCCCGTCCGTATCCCGATGGCCCACGCGGACGCCATGACAGCTTTGTCGACGACGGTGGCTGCTCTGTGGAATGTTGCTGCGGCAAAGGTAGCTTCGTCGACAGCGGCAGACCTGGCGAGAGGTGCCGGGATTGCTCCGGCCGAGGTAGCCTCGCCGGTCGCCGCCCTGCAACCAGTGTAGCTCATCAACTTAACGAGCTCCTCTGAAAGCTCCTTCTGAGCCGAGGAAGGTCATGACGATGGTGGAGGCGCGGCGTTTGTATGCATCAATGGCGTAGTGAATATTGTTTGGAGTTCATCTTCATGTAAATTGACGAAGTGTTCGTAAATTAGTGAGCATATGAACTAATGTCAACTAATCCGCTGCAAAACAAGGCATTTTGTGATGAAAATTAGCCAAATGTTTGTGTTGTTGGATTTTTGCTAGTAGGCCTTTGGCCCAAAGCCCAACTAAAATCTGAAATTCTCATGGCCCATCTTGACTTGGTTGTGTGTGTGGTGTGAGGGGAACTAAAGTTTAGTCACATACTGCTAGTCGGGAGAGAGACACACCACCTTATAAGGTGAGCTCTTCTAGCACTTGTACGAGAATGAGAAGAGAAGAGGCCCTCGTGCACTCCTCCTTTGCCGTCCGCCACGCCACGCCTCATCACAACGCGCCGTGGGTTGCGGGATTGAGCCAAGCCAAGCTCATACCTACGTGCTTATTTTTGCCAGTCGGGAACAGAGAGTCCGTAACAGACGCGCCATGATCTGAGACGTCGGATTGTGGGTTGTTACCGACTCGAACGTGGGTCCAGTCCACGTCTCTTCACCCGGACGCGCATATGTATACATGAGGTCCCTGCCAACCCTAGCCGCCGCCACAACATATGGTTTCGTACCGTTCCAGATCATTGCGCCGCCACCTAAGTCTTCCCCTGTCACGCCCAAGATGCGATCCTATCCTTATTTTGGCTCGAGGGCCACAAAAGGGATAGAAGTGCATCTCTTCGTTTCGCAGGAATGGATATCATTACAAGTACATGTTAAGAAGAGATGAGTATATGGAATTGGCTTACACTCGCCACAAGCTAAATCAAGATCGCATCAATACAACATCATATACAATCATCATACAGAAGAGCAGGGTCCGACTACGGACGAAATCAAACGATAAAATGACATCCACCCTTGCTATCCCAGGATGCCGGCCTGGAACCCATCCTATGATCAAAGAAGAAGAAGAACTCGAAATCAAACAAGCATCACACTCACGTCAAATCATCGCATTATCTGTACCTGCAACTGTTGTTGTAGTAGTCTGTGAGCCACAGGGACTCAGCAATCTCATTTCCAAGGGTATCAAGACTATTAAAGCTTAATGGGTGAGGTATGGTTAAGTGGTGAGGCTGCAGCAAGCACTAAGCATTTATTTGAGTGGCTAACTTACGAGTACAAGAATAAAGGGAGATGATCGTCGTATAAACGTACGTGAACTAGTAATGATCACTAAGTGATCCTGAACACCTACTTACGAGTCAAACATAACCCCACTGTGTTCTCTCTCGGAGCAGGCCTCATGAGAAGAGACGGTCACGGTTACGCACACGGTTGGTGTATTTTATTTGAGTTTACTTCAAGTTTGCTATGACCGGGTGTTAAACAAAGTTTCCAAGTTACCACATAACCGCGGGCACGGCTCTCATGAAAGATTTAACCCTGCAGGGGTGCTCCAACTCATCCATCACAAACTAACCACACACCGCAGGAATAACCTCGACCACGAAACCCGTGATCTCCTTGGAAATTCCGTTGGAAAATCTCAACCTCGAGTTAGCCCGAAGTGTCCTCGAAATCCCGCGCACAAGACGTTCGAGAAAGGTAAAACAAATCCAGCAAGGCCGCCCGACATGTCGACAAACCCGATAGGAGCCGCGTATCTCGTTCTCAGGACATGACCGGATGAGCAGTACGTACGGTGGCCGGATAGAAATCCCCCGAGTTGCCCTGGGTGGCCCCGCAAGTGGCTCTGTTTTGGACCAACACTCATGAGGAGTACTGGCCCGGGTTGTTAATTAATTATCCGCGGGTGCCGGCGGGTCCATATGCAATTTTATTATTTATTAGGCAAATGGAGTACCAATGTTGGGCCTTGCCAGAAGAGTTTTATCCCAAAACGAAAGTCAAGGGGTCCCCATAACAACTCGAGCATGTTAGGAGCGCTCAATATGGAACATAACACCGGTGCACAAGTAACTAGGGCGGCAAAAGTGGAACAAAACACCGAGCAAAAGGCCAATCCTTCCACCTTTTACCAAGTATATATGTGCATTAAATTGAATAGCAATAATATTGTGATATATCAAAAGTGATATCCATGCTGGCACATGGAAACAATTGCACCTGCAACTAGCAATGCTATAAGAAGGGCTGAGCAAGCGGTAACATATCCAAACAATGGTTTGCTGCGATGTGGATGGGTTAGAGGCTTTTCATGGCAATTTCGGAGGCTAGACAACAAGTGGTAGGTAGCGAGACAGCGATAGAAACGAGACAACTAGCATGGCAATGATAGTAGTGGTATCTAGGGAGATGGTCATCTTGCCTGAGATCCCGCTTGGAAGAAGAACGAGTCCACGAAGCAGACGAATGAGACGTAGTCGAACGAATCCTCACACGCCGAACTCTTTCAGAACTCTATCGAGAAGAAGCAATCCGAAAACAACAATCAACACATGATAAACACCACAACATATTCATGATATGATGCACAACAAGGATGATGCATGTTATGCATGACATGGCAAAGCACAACAATCAACTCCTACACATTAAGTGAAGCTCAATATGCAACGAGTTGCATATTGACGAAACTCCACATTCAAATAACTTAGTTCACTCTCGTAAGGTACACGATAATATTAGATGTTATTAAACATGGCAAGAGGTGAAACATAATGAAACTACACTGTCTAGGCATCTTAAATGTGGTCGGAAACAACTTATAGCATTTCTGAAACGACCCCATGTGTTAATTTCAAAATTGGTCCAGATATGAACTAATCATGTTTTATATTTATTAAACAGGGAAACAAAATGCACCATGTATTTCTACTCGTCATTCTAGTCGATTTACATACATAGATCATATAAAACGGAGCTACGGCCTAAAAGATATGACCAACACAAGATGAATATGCCATGAATGCAAAATGCATGAAAATGACAACCACAAGCATTTGAAAACATGGATGCAACATGATAATATGATACTACATGCAATTCTAGGCAAGATTCATATATGGCATGTCCAAAACGGAGCTGCGGTTCAACAAATACAACCAACACAAGTTTTAGTTCAAATCTGTCCAAAACAGCAAGATAGCATATTGCACACATGAAAACAACAAGCTACAAGATTCTAAAATGCACAAACTAAGCATGGGGCAGCATTATATAACACACACTTCATTTCATCTTCATATATCATACTCAAAAGAGTCATGTATCACATGGTAGGAAGCTCACAACATGGCAATAAAATATAGCAGATTAGGACTTGGTGAAAAAACAGGTTTTAGCATAGCAAATTTTCATGAAGGCAAAATGGCAGCAATAAAACTATATGCTACAGGGCATATTATGGCATGAAAATCTACAGCATGGTATAGGACATGATGCACTACAATTCATACCATGGTGGCAAGGTCTAATTATGCATAGAATCATGGCTAGCATCAACACAACATGGCATTTGAAGAAAACAGATTTTCAGACTTGGTGAAAATTAGACTGGACATGTGCAGCAGTTTTTAACAGATTGATATGTTGGACATCAGAATTAATTATGATGCTAAACCTATTCATGCAAACTATTGGCACAACATGATAGAGCGTAACATGCTTTACAATACATCCCTTTGGTGCAACACCAAAAGAGCTATAGATCAATAGCAAACCACATGGCAAGACAGCAACAAAATAACACAGATTTCAGACTTAGAAATATTTTAGCATCTCAAAACAGCCACCTTTTATAGCATGTTGGCAACAAGAAAATAACACCTAAACATGGATTTCTATAGCACCCAAAATACCAGGGCCTAGCACACATGTCCAAGGGCATATCATGTTTGCAACTATTCCAAAATATGCATGGATTAATTCACACAAAATAAACAAAAGGGCATCCTAGCAAAAATGACATGCACACAAAATTGCTCAAAGGAAAAAACTAAATGCACAGATAAATCCTATGGATTTTTCTACCCCAAAATCATATATAAAATGTGGGTTTTTACTATAAAACAAATGACACAACATTTACGCGAGATTAGGACATAAACCGTTTTTAGCAAGTCATGTATGCCAATTAAATACAACCATCACATCAACATTTTTATCATGCATGAAAATGCGATATAATTAATCTACACAGTTTACATATATGGTTTGATTAATCCCAATGCGCGGTTAAATATATATGCGTAATGCAAAATATGGCATTTATGCGAATTGAATGCAAACATCTCAATAAACATTTTTTCCCATGCATGAAAGTGGGATATTAATAATCTACACAAATTCTACACATTTTTCATATATAAAGTTTTTACATGCGATGCACGGTTATTTAACTATGAGCAATGCAAATAATGACATTTTTCTGTACTTTAAAAAAAATGCCCTGGTTAAAGGATAAATTCGCAGATCCTAACAAAAAAACTACACGGGCCAAATCGGTGCCGACGGGCTAACAACAACACATGTGAGCGCAAGATAATAAACGGCGCACGGGGCAAGGCATAGGCGAAGCTCACCAGTGGGCCTTGGGCCGAAGGCGGGGCTGGACTGGAGCTGGGTTGGGCCTTAACGCGGGGCGAGCTGGGCCAGGGCAAGGCGCACACGGGCGCTGGCTCACGCATGCACGAGCGAGGCGCTCGTCCTCCTCGGTCCCGAACGGGAAGAGCAGGGGACACCTGCGGCGGCGCGTCTTCAAGCGAGGGAGGACGAGGATGACAGGGCCCTGGCGGGGAAGAGCAGATCGGGCCTCCCGAGCGCCGGATCTGTTGGAGAGGGGTGGACCGGGCGGTGGTGAGGCCACGATGGCGGCGGCTTCAAAGTCTGCAGACGGTGGCCATGATGTGGGCGTCCGGCGCAGGGGTCGCCCGACGATGCTCCGGCGAGCGACCTACGGGGCGAGGAAGGTCAGTGAGGCGGTGGGGTCCAGCAGGGCTGGAGGAGCGGCGGCGCGGGTGCTCACCTCCAACGAGGGTAGCGAGGACCTCCGGCGAGCGGCCGGCGAGGGTTCGGGAGCGCCTCTTCCTGGATCCGCGCGAGCGCGCGGCTGGAGCCTCGGGCAGGGGTGCGCGTGGGCGGAGGCGGGCCTGGGGGGGCAGATCCGGGACCTGGCGGGCCACATCAGTTTGTGGGAGGCGCGGGGAGGAGAGACAGGCTGGGGGCGACGTGGCAAGCCCCTGTTGGCCGCGGTGCGGTGGCTGGCGGCTGGGTTGCGGCGGCGACGATCTGGAGCCGCCAAGTGGTGGCGACAAGTGGCGGCGGCGGGGCTGGGCTGCACAGATTTGAGGAGGAAGAGAGAGAGCCAGATTTGGACGTGGGGGTGTCCATATATAGCAAGGGGGGATAGGGTTTGCAGTTTTAGTCCGTTTTCGGACCTTCGGATCTCGATCCGACGGTCCGGAAGCGGAGGGGGCTAGTAGGGCTATGGTGGGCTGTGGAGAGGGGGTGTGGGCTGAGAAGAGAGGGAGGTTTTGCGGCCCGGCACAAAGTTTTGAAAACCGAAAAACGTCCGATCTTTTAACCGACTGCGTTGCCGCTACGGTTGATCGTTCGGGTATCAAACGGACTCTGATTGCGACGAAATTTGGCAGGCGGTCTACCTACAATAAAATAAGACCGCACGCCAAATTTCGACCCAATCCGAGAATATTTTTTCACACACTTTTCAAAACAATATTTTATCGATGTCGTGGGCGCGTGCGTGTGTGGTTGGTCTCGAAACGGCCGTCGACGAAAACGGAGAGAACCGGCAACTACGAACGGATGCAAGTTTTGAAGAAAAAAATGGCCACAACGGAGTGCCGATGCAATGCGGATGATGCGAATGATGCGATGATGAATGCGACAGACAAACGAATCACACGATGACAACGGAAATAAACGGGAATCTTCTGGAGCGTCGGTCCCGGGCTGTTACATCTCCGTCCCTCCTTCCGGCATGCACCGCGAGAAGGTACAGCAGGCCTCCAGAACCCCACCTCTTGTGATCCTATGTGGGAGCGAGGCGATCAAGTTTTTGGGGACCGCACTCGCATGACTGGTGGCAGCAACTACTTCACGGACAACGACTTCTTCCCCGACCTCGGCAACCTCTTCATCAACGACATGGTCGACAACACCAACGCTGGCGGTTGTGCTCGCGCTGCACCGTATGCAATCTTGTCCTCCCTGTTTGAATCATGCTAGATTTTCTATGTCTAGTTTGTGTCGTAGATTCGATCTATTCGTTTACTATGCTACTCTACATGATTACTTTAGTCTCTGTTATTGCCGTCATGATTTATTTACTGCTTATTCAGATTAAATCTTGTAGTAATTTTTTCATATATTCAAGAATCCAAAAACCTGATTATAGGCAATTTACTCCAAGTGGTTTTGTTGCGCATCTGAAGTCGTCCACCTTCAAGGTAGTGCGATATAAGAGGTGGCGCACGAGAGCAGTCTACTGGTTTCAAACCATGTACTGCTATGACACCACCAATGGCAAGCCTGAGGGCGATCTTAATCCTGCACAGCAGGAAGCTTTTGAGAAGATCGTTACCCTCTTCACGGGCACCCTTCTGAGTGTTCTTGACGATTCCATTGTGGATTCGTATATGTCGTTTGACAACGGCAAGGACATGTGGGTTGCGCTCGAGGCCAAGTTTGGGGCCTCGGACGCTGGCAGCGAGTTGTACGTCATGGAGCAATTCTATGACTACAAGATGACCTATGAGCGCTCTGTTGTTCAACAAGCTCATGAGATACAGTCACTCGCAAAGGAGCTTGAGTACTTCAAGTGTGTGTTGCCGGACAAGTTTGTGTCCGCGGGCATTATTGCCAAGCTTCCACCCTCGTGGAACAATTTTGCTACTTCTCTGAAACACAAGAGACAAGAGTTTTCCGTTTAGGATCTCATTGGTTCTCTTGATGTTCAAGAGAAGGCGAGAGCAAAATACACATGTGCTCGAGTTGTTGAGGGAGCTTCTAGTTCCCACATGGTACAGAAGAAGAACTTCCATCTCAACAAGCCCCAAAACAATAAGAACGAATTTCAAGGCAAAAGCAAGTTTGTTGCAAAGAACAAGCCATCACAATCAACCAACTTCAAGAAGAATTCTCATAAGAAGGGGAAGGGACTATGCCATGTCTACGGTGATCCTAATCACTGGGCTCCGAGATGTCCTGACCACTATGAGGAGTGCGAACATGAGAGGATCAGTGTAACGCCCAAGATGCGATCCTATCCTTATTTTGGCACGAGGGCCTCGACAGGGATAGAAGCGCATCTCGTCGTTTCGCAAGAATGGATATCACTACAAGTACATGTAAAGAAGAGATGAGTATATGGAATTGGCTTACAATCTCCACAAGCTAAATCAAGATCACATCAATACAACAACATATACAAACATCATACAGAAGAGCAGGGTCCGACTACGGACGAAATCAAACGATAAAATGACATCCATCCTTGCTATCCCAGGCTGCCGGCCTGGAACCCATCACAGATCGATGAAGAAGAAGAACTCCAAATCAAACAAGCCTCGCTCTCACGTCAAAGCATCGCATTACCTGTACCTGCAACTGTTGTTGTAGTAATCTGTGAGCCACGGGGACTCAGCGATCTCATTTCCAAGGGTATCAAGACTATTAAAGCTTAATGGGTGAGGTATGGTTAAGTGGTGAGGCTGCAGCAAGCACTAAGCATTTATTTGAGTGGCTAACTTACGAGTACAAGAATAAAGGGGGATGATCGTCGCATAAACGGACGTGAACTAGTAATGATCTCTAAGAGATCCTGAACACCTACTTACGAACAAACATAACCCCACCGTGTTCTCTCTCGGTTCAGATATCACAAGAAGAGACAGTCATGGTTACGCACACGGTTGGTGTATTTTATTTGAGTTTACTTGAAGTTTGCTATGACCGGGTGTTAAACAAAGTTTCCAAGTTGCCACGTAACCGCGGGCACGGCTTTCCGAAAGATTTAACCCTGCAGGGGTGCTCCAACTCATCCATCACAAACTAACCACACGCCGCGTTGGAATTCCTCAACCGCGGAATCACCCGTAGTATTCGCGGAATCCCGATGGAAAATCTCAACTTCGAGATAGCCCGAAGTGTCGTCGAAATCCCGCACACAAGACGTTCGAGAAAGGTAAAACAAATCCAGCAAGGCCGCCCGACGTGTCGACGAACCCAATAAGAGCCGCGTATCTCGTTCTTAGGACACGACCGGATGAGCAGTACGTACGGTGGCCGGGTAGAGATCCCCCGAGTTGCCCCGGGTGGCCCCGCAAGTGGCTCTGTTTTGGACCAGCACCTGCAGCACTGGCCCCTTGTATTATGTTGAATTAAATCCACGAGG
Source organism: Elymus sibiricus (assembly GCA_039707655.1). Classification (NCBI taxonomy): domain Eukaryota; kingdom Viridiplantae; phylum Streptophyta; class Magnoliopsida; order Poales; family Poaceae; genus Elymus; species Elymus sibiricus. The sequence continues at coordinate 257,110,877 of CM077665.1, forward strand.
GGTCGACCCTCTATGCATTAATAAGGTGATCAAAATTATTATGTTGGACAAATATAGTACCAATGTTGGGCCTTGCCACACAAGCTTTATCCTAAAACGAAAGTCAAGGGGGTCCCCATAACAACCCCGAGCATGTTAGGAGCGCAAAATATGGAACATAACACCGGTACACAAGTAACTAGGGCGGCAAAAGTGGAACAAAACACCGAGCAAAAGGCCAAGCCTTACACCTTTTACCAAGTATATATGTGCATTAAATTAAATAGCAATAATATTGTGATATATCAAAAGGATATCCATGTTGGCACATGGAAACAATTTGCACCTGCAATTAGCAATGCTATACGAAGGATTGAGCAAGCGGTAACATAGCCAAACAATGGTGTGCTGGGATGTGAAGGGTTAGAGGCTTATCATGGCATTTTGGGAGGGCTTGACAAACAAGTGGTAGGTAGCGAGACAGCGATAGAAACGAAACAACTAGCATGGCAATGATAGTACTGGTATCCAGGGAAATGATCATCTTGCCTGAGATCCCGCTTGGAAGAAGATCGAGTCCATAAAGAAGACGAACCAACGTAGTCGAACGAATCCTCACACTCCGAACGCTTTTGGAACTCTATCGAGAAGAAGCAATCCGAAAACAACAATCAACACATCATAAACACCACAACATATTCATGATATGATGCACAACAAGGATGATGCATGTTATGCATGACATGGCAAAGCACAACAATCAACTCCTACACATTAAGTGAAGCTCAATATGCAACGAGTTGCATATTGACGGAACTCCACGTTCGAATTACTTAGTTCACTCTCGTTAGGTACACGACAATATTAAATGTTATTAAACATGGCAAGAGGTGAAGCATAAGTAAACTAGACATCTAGGCATATTAAATGAGGCGGGAAGCAACGTATAGCATTTCTCAAATGACCTCACATGCGAATTATGAATTTGTTACAGATCTGTCCTAACACAATTTTATATTTATTAAACATGAAAATAAAGTGTACCATGAGATTCTACACGTTTTTCTAGTCAAGTTACATATGTGGATCATTTAATTTGGAGCTACGGTTATTTAGTTATTAGATAAATCATTTTAACATGGCATTTAGGCACATAAATGCAAACAGCAAGTTAAACATTTTAAACATGGATGAAAGTTGGATATTGTTAATCTACACAAAATTTTAGTCAAGTTTCGTATATAAATTGTTTCAATTCGAGACACGGTTGAATTGATATGAAATTTACAAAATGACCATTTATGCTGAAATATGAGCAATTATAAACGCAGACAAAAAAATAGCTGGGGGTGTAGTGCTACGCTAGCCGTGGTCTATGACCAGGGCCAAGGAGGTGGTCAACCGGCCAGCTTAGGCTGCGGGGCCCAAGTGGCATACACCAGAGAAGGAAATATATTAAATGGCAAGGAGCAAAATTTGAGGAGATTGGGATTTGATACCTGGTCTCCTGTGTGGAGGCGGAGCGCAATGACCAGCTGGGCTAAGCTGTGCGTGTGATTTGGAAGGAGCTCCGCCCCTTTTTAACTAGATGGGAACGGACCTTCATCTTCCCTAGCGTTCTTCGGCGATGCAGCGAGATTAGCGGCGGCTCCGGCGGGCTATGCTGCTAGCAAGCGGTGGCGGGTGTGCGGGATTGAGTGATGGTGCGTGTGTGCAAGCAGCGGATCAACGGCAGCATGCGTGTGCGTGCGCGTGCAACCAAACCCAAGGCACGAGCTTGCTCATCGCCATGGCCGTTCATGGCGGAGTGGTCTGGTCGCGATGGAAGACGGCTACAGCGACAATACTACGAAAAAAACAAAGGGAGGAGGTGCGGATGCTCACTGCGGTGCACGGCCGGTCACGGTGGCCTTCCTTCGAAGCAAAGCAGCGGCGTGATGCAGATGGCGGGGAGGTTCGATGCGGCACCTCCGACTGGGACCTCGACGGATCGGGTCGGGGCGAAGGGCAGGCACGCGCCTCTGGTCGTGGCAGGGGCAGACGACGCCGGAGGTCATGGTGCAGGTCCTGGCAGGGTGGCGCTCGTGGTCGCTGGACCTGGCCGGAGGCGGAGCTTCATGGAGGCACCATGTTTGTCTCCCTGCTGAAAGAGGAGAGAGAGAGAGAAAGAGAGAGAGAGAGAGAGAGCTTGAGAGGAGTCAGGGAAGGAGAGAGAATGGGAGGAAGATGGAGAGGAAGGGAGCAGGGGACGGAGGCAAGGAGAGGGACGGGCGCAGGGACCTGCTGTTCGTCGCTGGCTCCTCCAGCGAGCGGCGCAAGGCGGCGGCTGGTTGCTGCTGCTTGCGGATGCACGTTAAGAGGCGAGCTGGAGTCGCGAGCAGAGGAAGACGCGCGGCTGAGCCTTTGGGCATTGGACGCGTTCGCGAGCTGGGTTGCGGGTGGCTGGGAGCTCGGTGGCCGGACCGGGCGCTGGTTGGCTCGGGGAGGAAATCGAGAGGGGGCTGGGCCTTCGGGAAGAAGATGGTTGGTCAGGCAGTGAAAATGATGTGGGTGGCGGCGCGATTTGGACAGGGGAGGATCCCTAGACAATAGGATTTGGTCTGGTTGGACTAGGTGGTCTATATATATAGCGAATTAGACTAGGTTTGGACCCTCCGATTCGATCGGATGGTCAAAAACAAAGATTAGAGAGTCCAATTGAAAAACCGATGATGGTTTGGGGTATTACGGGGATGATCCGAACCCAACGGTCACGACCGTATATTTTGGGTTCAGGGAAGTTACCGGGCACGCGCGAGGGGTCTGAGTACTGTGCAGAGGGGCTACGCATAGCAGAGAGAGAAAACATGGCAGCCCGGCAACAGAGTTTTAAAACCGAAAAAAGACTGCGATTTGACCGGCTATATTGCCGCTATATGTTTAACCGTTAGGGAATCAAACGACCTCTAAATGCGATGAAATTTGGCAGGCGGGCTACCTACACTATATTAAGACTGCACGCCAACTTTCGACCCATCCAGAGAATATTTTGTACGCACTTTTCATAAAAATATTTTAACGATGCCGCGGGCGCGTGCATGTGTGGTTGGTCTCGAAACGGTCGTCGACGAGAACGGAGAGAACCAACAACTACGAACGGATGCAAGTTTTGAAAATGATGGCAACGGAGTGCCGATGCAATGCGGATGATGCGAATGATGCAATGATGAATGCGACAAACAACTAAATCACACGGCGGTAACGAAACAAAACGGAAATCTTCTGAAGCGTCGGTTCTGGGCTGTTACAACTCATCTCCACTAACAAGAGATCTCGACCCAAGATCATCCTTTACGAAGAAGAAGGATTTAATGGAGTTGTTGTAAAATCAACAACGAAAGAGAAAACTTGTTGTGGGCTTATGGTAAACATCTCAAAATTATGAGGTGACAACCAACAACTAACAGAAGCAAGGATTGCTTGCGAGCATCAAGATATGCAAAACTTCTTACACCAAGAGGATACATAGAAAACCTGGATCATTGATACACACCATGATAGCAACAATCCTTAGGAAATGCTTTAGGTGAAATCCAATCCAAGATAACTACGAGAAGAGAAGATGGGTTTAATTATTTCATTCTTGATAAATTCTCTTCGAGACTCCTCATAAATCAAGAATGCTATAACACCATCTCAAAAGATAAGGGAGAAAGAATTGCACTTTGAAATACAAGATAAAGAATACTTGAGCTCCTCCAACAAGAATCTTGAAGAATACTTCGAGAATGAATTAAATTCTTGATGAACCACCATGAAGAACCTTCGTATACAAAAGAATGATAGAAAATATTTGAACAACAAGAAAAAGATTGAGGCCTTGCTATGATTTAGATGGAGCTTCGCGAAGAGATACTTAAGAAAACTTGGGACTCTGGAAAAAAATATGAACTTAGAACCAAGAATTGATATCATGAATAACCTCCGAAAGATGGATTGGAATCACTTGATGGAACAAGAATAAGAATTATGTTATGCTTATCCTTCATCAAGTTAATTGATGACAAGCAACGGATTTGGCATCCTACTTATTCTTCTTTAAAAGATTGGGGAAGGATAGCATGAACTTGAAGAATTCTTGAACAAACCACCGGTAAGAATTTGAAATGAATGAGGATACTTCGAATGAATGGATATACATGAGAATGAAGAGATCATGATCCGTCTAGCAGAGAAATTAAAAAAGGCACCGGTAAGAATTTAGATACTAACAAAGAAAATATATAACGAACGAAGAGACATCAGTTGAGAAGAATTTGAGAACGAAAGCTGAAAGCTGAGACCAAATAAATCTTCTGAAATGATGGCCTTCGAAGGATCGAGAAATGACAACTACTCTAAAATGCTCCGGATAGATATGGAAGGAATTAATCATGATCGAAAACAATTTGCAAGAATAGCATCAAGTTTGAAACACGAATCTTCAAGAGAATGGACCAAGATTTAAGATAAACACTTCTTCGGTCTTCAGCGTTGAGAATGATGATGAGAAACAACACCAAGAATTACTGAGACACTCCGGAACAATGAGTAAGGAAAGGTTGAGCCAAAGATGAAATACTTTGAAGCGATCTTGGAAAAGGAATATGACTGGAGAGAATCATTCTTACGACATATTTGAAAAGAACTTGAGGACATCTTCGGAAAAGATTAGAAGAGGCAGGAAAGATCCTGCGGAAAACCTGTGGGTTATGAGCCCACTCAAAATAAAACATCATTGAAACAATTGCTTAGAAAGAGAGATTGCACCGGTACAAATTAAGAATTTGATGATATAAGAGCCTTGAAATAATTTAAGAGGATATGAATGGGAATGAAAATCTTCTGAGATATCTTGCCACTCCAGATAGAATAGAGAGAGGGGAATAAACAAGAGAGGCTTGAATAAGAATTCTAACATGGGAATGCATTTCGCGAATGACAAGGATATGATGAACACCAAAAGCTTGAATTGAATTCACCGGAGAAGAAAACAAGAACAAAGAATGATGACATTGAAACTCCTGAGAATCGTCACAATGAATCGCCGGATACAATATGGAAGACAAGATAGCGGAAGGATCACATGAAAAGAAGATACTTGAATGATAATTTAATCATTGAAGAAAAGGGCAGGAGGGTGGGGAAAAACAAGGAAACTTGGGACGGGTGAAACGAACTCCGGGAAAAGGAAAGATGAGGATAGATCTTGCAAAATCAGAGAGGATTGAATTATCTTGAAGAGAAGCACATCGGTTGAAAAGAATTTCATGACAACTCCGGTTGAACAAAAGGATTAGCATTCTCATAAAAATATGAGAACACCACTTAGGAAGGATATGAAATCACTACTTGACATCGAAGCAACTCGAATTACCATACTCCAACAAAACAAAAGATGGGGCTTGAGGATTAAGACGGAAACAAATACATAACCCATTTGCATTTGTTGGAAGGATAATCCTAGGTAACTACTTGAATTCCCACCTAAGAACTTCCGAAATCTTTCTGGTTATGCAATCTAGTCCAACGGAATCACGGATAAATTACTGAATAAAACACTCAACTCCTAGCAATAATACTACCCACCATGTATCACATCCGTCAACACACAACCAGACAAACCTCGGAAACTCATCTACCTTAGACCCTCGTAATCACAACGATACTAAACATGGCAGTACATGTGATCTCGCTTCCCAGTACTGGGTGCCACCACACTCTTCGCACCACAAATAGTATTGAAGCAATTTCGAACATCCGCGTCCTGAGATACTAAGGAAACTGAACGATAGCGATGTGTCAAGAACCCCTTGAAGCTCAACTCCCCGGGTCCAATCCATACGTACGGGAGGCACCAAGAACAGAGTTCCGGTCACATCGACATCATAGAGGTTCCAAAATACCTGTGTGATCCTAAAAAAAATTGAGTGAGAAGAGGGGTAGAATTAAAATTCCTATGTCGTGATTCCTCACCAGAGTATGGAAGAGGAGTAAGAAGAATCCTACTCTCCGATATATAACTAGACTCAAAATAGTTTTTCACTAGACTCGACTCGGCCAAGTTCGATCAATCAAGGGGGCTCCTAAGTCGGTACAGGCTCTGATACCAACTTGTAACGCCCAAGATGCGATCCTATCCTTATTTTGGCACGAGGGCCTCGAGAGGGATAGAAGCGCATTCGCAAGAATGGATATCAATACAAGTACATGTAAAGAAGAGATGAGTATATGGAATTGGCTTACAATCGCCACAAGCTAAATCAAGATCACATCAATACAACAACATATACAAACATCATACAGAAGAGCAGGGTCCGACTACGGACGAAATCAAACCTTGCTATCCCAGGCTGCCGGCCTGGAACCCATCCCAGATCGATGAAGAAGAAGAAGAACTCCAAATCAAACAAGCATCGCTCTCACGTCAAAGCATCGCATTACATGTACCTGCAACTATTGTTGTAGTAATCTGTGAGCCACGGGGACTCAGCAATCTCATTTCCAAGGGTATCAAGACTATTAAAGCTTAATGGGTGAGGTATGGTTAAGTGGTGAGGCTGCAGCAAGCACTAAGCATTTATTTGAGTGGCTAACTTACGAGTACAAGAATAAAGGGGGATGATCGTCGCATAAACGGACGTGAACTAGTAATGATCTCTAAGAGATCCTGAACACCTACTTACGAACAAACATAACCCCACCGTGTTCTCTCTCGGTTCAGATATCACGAGAAGAGACAGTCACGGTTACGCACACGGTTGGTGTATTTTATTTGAGTTTACTTGAAGTTTTCTATGACCGGGTGTTAAACAAAGTTTCCAAGTTGCCACGTAACCATGGGCACGGCTTTCCGAAAGATTTAACCCTGCAGGGGTGCTCCAACTCATCCATCACAAACTAACCACACGTCGCGTTGGAATTCCTCAACCGCGGAATCACCCGTAGTATTCGCGGAATCCCGATGGAAAATCTCAACTTCGAGATAGCCCGAAGTGTCGTCGAAATCCCGCACACAAGACGTTCGAGAAAGGTAAAACAAATCCAGCAAGGCCGCTCGATGTGTCGACGAACCCGATAGGAGCCGCGTATCTCGTTCTCGGGACACGACCGGATGAGCAGTACGTACTGGGGCCGGATAGAGATCCCCCGAGTTGCCCCGGGTGGCCCCGCAAGTGGCTCTGTTTTGGACCAGCACTGGCCCCCCTGTATTATGTTGAATTAAATCCACGAGGGGGCGACCCTCTATGCGTTAATAAGGTGATCAGAATTATTATGTTGGGCAAATATAGTACCAATGTTGGGCCTTGCCAGACAAGCTTTATCCTAAAACGAAAGTCAAGGGGGTCCCCATAACAACCCCGAGCATGTTAGGAGCGCAAAATATGGAACATAACACCGGTACACAGGTAACTAGGGCGGCAAAAATGGAACAAAACACCAAGCAAAAGGCCAAGCCTTCCACCTTTTACCAAGTATATATGTGCATTAAATTAAATAGCAATAATATTGTGATATATCAAAATGATATCCATGTTGGCACATGGAAACAATTTGCACCTGCAACTAGCAATGCTATAAGAAGGGTTGAGCAAGCGGTAACATAGCCAAACAATGGTGTGCTGGGATGTGAAGGGTTAGAGGCTTATCATGGCATTTTGGGAGGGCTTGACAAATAAGTGGTAGGTAGCGAGACAGCAATAGAAACGAAACAACTAGCATGGCAATGATAGTAGTGGTATCCTGGCAGGGTGGCGCTCGTGGTCGCTGGTGTCGGTGTCAAAACCAGCGGATCTCGGGTAGGGGGTCCCAAGCTGTGAGACTAGAATCGATGGTAACAGGAGAAGTGGGAGACGATGTTTACCCAGGTTCGGGCCCTCATATGGAGGTAATACCCTACGTCCTACTTGATTATATTGATGGTATAAGGGTTACAGAGTTGATCTACCTCGAGATCGTATGACTAAAAACCCTAGATGAGTTCTGTTGTTCTACAACATAAAACCCTCCGGCTTATATAGACGCCGAGGGTACCTATGGATTACACATAGTCGGTTGCACATCAAAAGGGAAAAAACATGCCTATCTACTGTCGACAACTTGGAGGACACTCCATGGCTCCTTGAAACTTCCACCTTGGCGACGGGGCCCCTGATCACCCAATGCTTATCCAATGGCCCACATAGTCCGGCCCATGAGAAACAGGTCGGCTATCCGAGGACCCCTTAAACCAGGACTCCCTCAGTAGCCCCCAGACTAGCCTCCAACGCCGGGGTATGTTCGGACAATCTTGTACACCGAAGTCTTCAGCTTGCGAGGCGAGTCCCTCCATCCCTTCTTGTTTGGCAACCATCCTATCATCGGTGAAATCCCAAACGTCACGGGACTGCTGGGCCCATAGTAATAGCGTTTCTCGGTCTTCACGCATCGTGGGGAGACGAGCGGTTCAATAGCTTTTTACAAAACTACCCCTCCCATAAAGGAGGCACCACCCATTTAAACAAACTGAATCGTGGTCCAAGCCATATCTTCTTCTTCCCCATCAGAAAAAGCCTCCAGCGAAAGGTCTCCACCAAAAATGGCGAGCGCCCCCAGTTCCTCCTCGCATCCTTACGGATCCCGTCCCGGGGACTGGACGAGCTGCTCCGTGTCCCTCCTTCCACTTCGTGACCTTGAGACCCAAGGGTACCTTCCCTCCTCGGATCTGACAGCTGTCCGCACCGGTTTGTCTTCATTCAACGGCGAGGCCCTCGCGGAGAATTTCCCCTATCCACAAAAGGGGGAGCGTGTATGCTTTGTGCCCTTCCTCCTGCGGGGTCTCGGGTTTCCCATTCATCCGTTCTTGAGAGGGTTACTGGTGTTTTATGGAATCCAGCTACACCACCTCACCCCAGGGTCTATTCTGCACATCTTGGGCTTCGTCGCCCTTTGCGAGATGTTCCTGGGCTGCGAGGCACACTTCGAATTGTGGAGGAAGTACTTCTGCCTCGTCCCTCGCACTCGAGACAAGACAATTTTTGAGGTTGGTGGAGCCGAAGTATGCCGCATAGCGGGGACGGGATATCCCGTGGGGACGCCAAAGGAGTCCGAAGAATGGACTTCGGAATGGTTTTACATCGAGGACGTCCCCCTATTCGATCCAGCTCGGAGGGGTCTGCCCGAATACTCCGACGCCCCTTTGAAGAAAAGGTACAACTGGCGCCCGAAGAGCCTGTCCCAAGAGGGCAGCTTTGAAGTGCAGCGCTTAGCAGCCCGTGTGAGGGTACTGGCCCATCATAAGCTGACCATGATAGACGTCATGGCCGCCGCCATCACCCGGTGCGTCCAACCCCTTCAACAGAGGATACACCCCTTGTGGTGTTACAACGGGACAAGCGACACTACTCGCTCCCGAAGACTGGGACTTGCCGATCAAACAGCATTAGCCGCCGCTCTTGCCGACCTATATAAAGGGGAGCAAGAAGATTTTATTCGGCGGTCGACCAAGGAGGGATACTCAAGCCACAATCCCATCGAATGGGTGAGCCTTTCAACCCCGCGACCACAATTCAGGTTTTCAATTTGTCCCTTTTTTACCGAAGCCTTTAATTTTATGTGAACAGGAATGGAGGAGCTTTATCGAGACAGTTAATTGTCCGGCCCCTCAACCCGAGGACTATTCCCGTGATGATGATCCGGGCTTTCATGATGACCTGGATCTGTCAATCGAGCTCGAAGACGGGGTTTTCTATCAGGAGGGCCTTGACGGCTCCAAGGTGGCTATCATAGCCGATTACCCTGGATCCTTCCCTTCCCCTGCGACAAGCAAGAAAAAGAAAAACTCGTCCCGCAAAAGGCAAGTTTCCTCCAATGACCCAAACGCGCCGGCTCCTACTCCCAAGCGCCGTAGATCCGCACGACATACATCGGCAACGGCGGCAGTGCCTGGGTCGGAAAGCAACAAGGATCCGACAAGTGCGCCAGTTGCGGGGACGAGCCCGCCCATGAGTTCATCTCAAAGGTATTTTGCTCGACCGTTTGATTTATTATCATGATTGATAGAGCCTCACAAGAGACCTTATGTCGAAATATTCAGGCAAAGAGTTCGGCCGTCCCCACCGAGGATGTTGCCAGGATGTCCGGCGGTGCTCAAGATTCCAGGCCTTCCGCTCATGCTGAACCTGCTACGGGGGTCCCCACCGTCAATCAGGCCCCAGCTGATTCTGGTGATGCCATATTCGTCACCAAATCCGAGGTTGGGAGCGCTATGCATCATCGGCGGCGACGAGAAGCCCTGCGTCATCCGGCCTTCTCCGAACAAGAGTTCGGTGCTCTGCGTACGGCGGACGCGCACCTCGGAGCCGCCCGAGCTGGGTTCGAGGAGGCCATGAAATTGATATCGTCCAGCCTGTAGGTGAGTAATCGGTTATTAAAGTCCGAACACTCGTGTAAACCCAGTAGCCCCCGAGCCTTAAATTGGTCGGCACGACCGAATTAAGGATCCTTGTATTTTTTTACTACTAATGCAGGCCTCGAAGCAACAGAGCGAGCAACTGGCCAAGGAACTGGAAGCCAGCCGAACACAGGTCAACTCTGTGAAGGCCGAGTTGGAGCAAGTGAAGAGCTTTACTCGGGAGGCACATGGTGAGTATATCTATACTGCTGATATTAGTATATTCCCGTGCTGACGCGAGGGTACTATGTAGCAGCTGAATCAATAGGGCAATTACAAAGAGATTTGGATGTAGCCCGAGAATCTCAGCGATATGCCGAGTCCCAGCAGGAGGCTGGTTGTCGTGTTTTGCAATGACACCTTGAAGAGAAGAACCGCCTTAAGGAGGAGAACAAACAGCAGGCCGAAGAAATTGAGAGCTTAAAGACTCAATTGGCCCAGGCCTAAGGAGAGAACCAGAAATTACAGAGGGGCATGTTCGGTAAGTGTGATTCTAACGTCAGAAGGTATTTCCTATGCATGAAGCATAATACGCATGCCGTGACTCATGTATAGGTCTCCTGTCTGGGCGACCCGAAGAAGAGATCGGATCCTACCAGGGAAGCCTTCTGAAAGAGCTATCCGCCCTTCATGAGCGGGCTCGGAAGGCCATGAAGAACATGGTGAAAGCATTGTGGCCCGCCGAGCAACCTCCGGAGGGGATGACCGAACTAGTCGATCGGTTCAAGGGAGCCCGAAGTAGGTTCGAGCTGTGGAAGACGTCGGCTTGTCGAGAGGGAGCACGAGAGGCGTGGGCGATGATCAAGACCCGCTATACCGGGCTTAACCCCGAGCGTATGGCTCAGGTTGGACCAGTAGGGTCAGATGGACAAGAAGTGCCGCTCCACCTGGTATATGACCAAGTGATGCCTGCCGCCCGCCTCTCACAAGAAGATTGCTCCCTGGACACCATAATCTATAATCTCGATCGGCAGCCAGATGTATGATTATATGTAACTATGTAGTAATAATCAAGGAATTGCTCCGTCTGTGTTGTGAACTTTGTCTTAACCGGCCATCGGCTTCGGCCTCCCGCGCTAAGAGCTTGGGAGTGTTCCTTGAAAATTATCACCCTAGGGGAGTGAATTATGTTCGGGGAACCAGGCAATCCGGCCATGTGGTGCGAACAGACAGAAAGCACACAGGGAGATATGTTATATTACTGCTTAGCGTAAGAAACATCTTCCGAAGAAAATAGTACCTCTATCGATACCGTTCTTCAGGGTGCTACGTAAATCGTAGGTAGAAGGCCGTATACTGTTAGTATGCGACTAAGGGCTTTTGTAAGAGAAGAAGCCCGAGTAATGGTCATGACGACCATAGTCTGATTAATTGATTCCGTCGTAGCCGATCAATTGTCTACTGAAGATAGCTAGCTTTTAACTTCACCCGTCTGAGGTACGTATCCGGATGACCCGGTCATAACAATCGCAGAGGTGCTCCCTTTACCCTCTAGCCGAACAATCGGGAACGTAGAAGGTAACCACAGGAGCGAGGCAACCCAGCTTGGCAAAGTCTTAGTTCGAATTGATGCATATGATGGCTTAAAACGACAAGGAAAACATGCGTACACAATAGGTGTGAATAAATGCGTATAATTTGAAAGCCCTGGCATCGGAAAGAAGCCCCCAGGTGATGTGTTTGGATTTAACACTTAAGGGTGTAGGCCGAAAATCTTTGTACAAGATTGGTTGAGTCGAACATAGAGTTGGGAAGAAAAGGAAAGAATTCAAAACCTGCCAAAAATCAAGGTGGGAGGGAAAGGAAACAACAAAGAAAAGAAAGAAAAGAGGAGGGTAAAGAGTATGACGACACTGGTCTAGCCGTAGAAGCGCCGAAGACGAGCTGCGTTCCATGGGTTTGGTTCAAGGCGATTGTCCGACGGGTTCCGAAGGCGGTACACCCCTCCTGCGAGTACTTCGTCAATTATGAAGGGGCCTTCCCATTTGGGCTTGAGTTTATGCTTCTGCTTCTCCGGGAGCCATAGGACGAGTTCGCCCACGTTGTATGCATGTGCCCTGACCTCCCTACTCTGGTAACGTCGGGCCTGCTGTTGATAAAAAGGTAGAACGGGCCCGAGCTATGTCGCGCTCCTCTTCCAAGGTGTCCAAGTCGTCTTGCCGATCTAACTCGGCCTCCCTTTCTTCGTACATGCGCACCCTTGGCGCATCATGAATAATGTCGCAGGGGAGGACTGCTTCTGCCCCATAGACCATGAAGAACGGCGTATATCCCATTGATCTATTCGGGGTGGTACGCAGGCCCCATAGAACAGAGTCGAGCTCCTCAACCCAATGACAGTCGGACTCATGAAGAGACCGGACCAAACGTGGCTTAATGCCGCTCATAATGAGGCCGTTTGCTCGTTCAACTTGTCCATTGGTCTGCGGATGATAAACCGATGCGTAATCGAGCTTAATGCCCATTTTTGCGCACCAGTCTTTGACCTCTTGGGCCGTGAAATTGGATCCATTGTCCGTTATTATACTGTGCCGAACGCCGTAATGATGTACCACACCGGATATAAAGTCGATTACTGGTCCGGACTTGGCTGACTTGACAGGTTTTGCCTCTATCCATTTGGTGAATTTGTCCACCATGACCAGTAGGTATTTATTTTTCTTGGTCCCCCCTTTAAGTGGTCTAACCATATCCAGCGCCCAGACCGTGAAGGGCCAGGTAATCGGAATAGTCCGAAGAGCTGTTGGGGGCATGTGACTTTGATTTGCGAAAAGTTTGCACCCCACACAGTGCTTGACAAGCGACTGGGCGTCTGTCCGAGCTGTGGGCCAGAAAAAACCAGCCCGGAAGGCCTTGCTGACCAAGGCTCTTGCTGCGGCGTGATGGTCGCCCATCCCTGCGTGGACTTCGGCTAAGAGATGCTGACCTTCTTCCTCAGATATGCACTGCTGTAGTATTCCGGTGTTGCTTTTCTTGTATAACTAACCCTCGTGTACGTTGTAGGCTTTGGATCGCCGAATTATGCGCCGCGCGATTACTGCGGGGAGTTCTTTGTGAAGAAGATAGGCGAGGAAGGGCTCGGTCCATGGCGCGATTACTGCCATGACCTCGTGAGCCAAAGGCGTTTCGTCCATGACGAAGCCACCAATGATTTGATCGTCTGGTTCGTTTGTAGGGGGAACAACCTCGTCCGCACTGGTTAGATCGGCACTTTTGTGATCGTCCTTCCAAACCACGGATGGCTTAAAGAGCCGTTCCAGGAAAGTGTTTTTTGGGACAGGGTCGCGTTTGGCCCCTAGGCGAGCCAGTATGTCGGCGGCTTGGTTGTTGTCTCTAGCGACGTGGTGAAATTCCAGCCCCTCGAACCGTGCGGATATCTTGAGGACAGCGTCTCTGTATGCCGCCTTCTTCGGGTTTTTGGCATCAATTTCGCCGTTGATTTGGGAGATGGCCAAGTTGGAGTCTCCCCGTACCTCCAGCCGGCGTATGCCCATTGATGCTGCCATCCGAAGACCGTGCAATAGTGCTTTGTATTCGGCTGCATTGTTGGAATCGGCATACATGATTTGCAACACGTATCGGACGTTGTCGCCTGTGAGGGATGTGAGGATAACCCCAGCCCCTAGTCCGGCCAAAGTTTTAGAACCATCGAAGTACATTGTCCAGTGGGAGTATGTACTATATTCCCTTGGGAGCTCGACCTCTGTCCATTCGGCGAGGAAATCTGCCAATACTTGAGACTTGATAGCTCGTCTTGTCTTGTAAGCGATTTCAAAGGGAAGGAGCTCAATAGCCCATTTAACTATTCGGCCGGTGGCGTCCCTGTTGTTGATTATATCGTTCAGGGGCACTTCGGATGCCACCGTGACCGAGCACTCTTGAAAATAGTGCCTGAGTTTCCGCGATGCCATAAATACTGTATAGGCTATCTTCTGGTAGTGCGGGTATCTGGACTTGCATTGCGTTAGTACTTCTGACACGTAATATACCGGCTTCTGTATCCGGAATTTGCGTCCCTCCTCCTCTCGTTCGACGACGTGCACTGCGCTAACGACTTGGTTGGTGGCCGATATGTATAATAACATGGGCTCACCCGCACCTGGTGATGTGAGTATGGGGTTACTTGCCAGGAGTGTCTTAATTTCTTCTAACGCGGCCTTTGCTTCATCGGTCCATTCGAAATTCTTGGTCCGTTTCAGCAATTTGTAGAGCGGTAAAGCTTTTTCACCGAGGCGGGAGATAAAGAGGCTTAGCGCCGCCACGCAACCAGCCAACCTCTGGACGTGCTTTAGCTCTGTGGTAATTGCAAGCTCCAATAGGGCGCGGATTTTAGCCGGATTCGCTTCTATTCCTCTATGGGAGACGATGAATCCGAGCAATTTACCAGCGGGAACTCCAAATACGCATTTCTCCGGATTGAGTCGTATGTCGTACTCGCGTAGGCTGGCAAAGGTTTGCCTTAGGTCGTCGATCAGATGGCTGACGTGTTTGGTTTTGATTACCACATCATCTACGTATGCCTCGACTGTTTTTCCGACTTGTTTTGCGAGACAAGTCTGGATCATACGCTGGTACGTAGCCCCAACGTTTTTTAGCCCGAAGGGCATGGTGTTGAAGCAGAATGGCCCATAAGGGGTGATGAATGTTGTTGCCGCTTGATCGGATTCCTTCATTTTAATCTGATGGTATCCGGAATAAGCGTTGAGGAAACACAATGAGTCGTGTCCGGTTGTGGCATCAATAATCTGGTCTATGCGTGGTAGGGGGAAAGGGTCCTTAGGGCAGGCCTTGTTGAGGTCTTTGAAGTCGACACACAGCCGCCAGGATTTATCTTTCTTTGGTACCATAACCAGGTTTTCCAACCATTCGGGGTGTTTAATCTCCCGAATGAATCCGGCCTCTAGCAGTTTAGCTAGTTCTTCACCCATAGCTTGTCGTTTGGGCTCGGAAAAGCGGCGTAGGGTCTGCTTGACGGGCTTAAAGCCTGTGATGATGTTCAGGCTATGTTCGGCCAGCCGCCGTGGGATTCCGGGCATATCAGAGGGGTGCCAGGCGAAGATGTCCCAGTTTTCTCGTAAGAATGTTCGCAGTGCTTCGTCCACTATGGGATCGAGCTGAGCTCCGATGGACGCTGTCTTGTTGGGGTCCGTCGGGTGCACCTGAAATTTAATGACTTCCTTTGCCAGTTTAAAGGACGTGGGTTTGGGCCTTTTACTGAGGATCACATCGTCCCTCTCTACTGTTGACCGAAGTGCGGTCAGCTCTTCTGCAGCAAAGGTCTCAGCTAGAACCTCGAGGGCAAGCGCTGCTGTTTTGTTTTCAGCCCGTAGGGCTATATTCGGATCACTGGTGGTTGTGATCACTCCGTTTGGTCCTGGCATCTTAAGTTTCATATACCCGTAATGTGGTATAGCCTAGAATTTTGTGAAGGCGTCACGTCCCAACAAGGCGTGGTAGCCGCTGGGGAAGGGCACGATATGGAAGAGGAGTTCTTCGGATCGGTAGTTGTCGGGCGTGCCGAACACTACGTCCAGGGCGATACGTCCTGAACAGCGCGCCTCTTTCCCCGGGATGATTCCCCGGAAAGTTGTGTTTCTATGCTCGATGTGAGATCGGTCAAACTGCATTTTTTCTAGGGTGTCTTCGAAGATCAGGTTTAAACCACTACCGCCGTCCATTAGCACCTTGTGTAACCTGAAGCCATCAATGATGGAGTTCAGGACTAGTGCAGCCGGTGAATGACCGGGAAGAATGGCTGGTTGGTCAGTATCTCCGAAGGTAATGGGTATGTCTGCCCATGCACTTGTTGCTGCCACATGATATATCTGCTCGAGTTCTTTACGAGCTCTTTTCCTCCTGTTCCTCGAAGGGAACGTTTCGTAGATCGTCAGGACTTCGGCATTATATTCTGGTGGCGATGTGGAGCGCCTGTTCGGCGGTGGTGCCTCAAGAATGGCTTCACCGCTTTTTGCGACCTGCCTGACGACCCAGCAGGCTCTAAGGCTGTGAGTCAGAGCTGTGTTCAGCAATACGGAGTGTATAGGGCAAGGTTTATCCAGTAGTCCATCCAGGACGGTACTGACCCCTGAAAGGAGCCTGTTTCTCTTTTTGGCGGGCTCAAGTTTGGCTGGCCGCTTCGGAGGTATCCTCTTTTGCCTATCTCCTCTAGGGTATTTGGTAAAGGTTGGTTCCAAAAACAGCCGCTCGACTTGCCAAGCGCTTTCCATGGCACAATACTTCTGTACCAAAACTGACAGCTCGGTGAAGTCACGAATGTGCCGCCGCACCAGGGCATTGAGAATCCCTTTGTCATGGCCGTTGCGAACGAATGTTGCCATTATCTCCTGATCACCGAGGCCCCGTACTCTGTTTCTAGCGAGGAGGAGTCTAGCCCAGTAATGATGGACCGACTCTCCTGGTAACTGCTCAATGTCTCGCAAGTCCGAAGACTTGGGCTCTGCCGCGATGCTTGAGTGATCGGTTTGGGAGGTGGGTGCGAAAATTTTTGATTCCACGCCACGGTGGGGGTTCGGAATCACGGACTCCGAACTATGCGATAGGTCAAGGACCGGTGACGACCTGTTCCCGGAGCGAACTCCGGAGTCTAGGCTACAGGCGAGGTCTCGGTGATCGGAGACTGGGGTATAAACCATTTTTAAATCCGGTTGCTGGGGGGACGAGCCCCCGGCTGGACACTCGACGGTGGCGACAAGGTGGGTGACCGTGGGGATGTGAATCTCCCTATCGTCGGGTTTAAGCCCGAGCCGGTCATAGACCGGGATCTGGTCATCGGCCATACGCATGGTCTCCATCCGATCAAATAACTCGTTGAGAAACGAGGCGATGGTAGGATGCGTGTCGCTGAGGCGAGTGGGATCGGTATGCGGCATCGCAGTTCCGGAGTCGCGCGAGAGCAGTCCCGGATTCTGTTCAACCATGGTGGAAGCGGTTACGACGACCGGATTGAGCGGTCCAGACGGTCCGGGGATAACAACTTCATCATCGGAGGCGGGGCCCGATGTCTTCGGCGTCAAGGCGTCGGGATCTGCGGGCTCCTCCGTAGGAGTCAAGGGTTCCACCAAGACGAGTTCTCCCCATGAATCAGCGACGAACTCTAGGGTTCCGAACCTGATTCCTTGATCGGGGGAAAGTTTCCGATCTGGCATGGACGGCCGATCGGGTAAGCGTGCGACGAGATGTCGCCGTTCGCGAGGATCTGATCCGGGGCGAGAGTCCCCTGGGTGCAGATCTCGCTGCTTGTGACAAGGCAAGCCATCGATTCCTTTCGGCGATCACAGCGGAACTCTCAATGAAAGCACCAATGTCGGTGTCAAAACCGGCGGATCTCGGGTAGGGGGTCCCGAGCTGTGAGACTAGAATCGATGGTAACAGGAGAAGTGGGAGACGATGTTTACCCAGGTTCGGGCCCTCCTATGGAGGTAATACCCTACGTCCTGCTTGATTATATTTATGGTATAAGGGTTACAGAGTTGATCTACCTCGAGATCGTATGACTAAAAACCTTAGATGAGTTCTGTTGTTCCACAACCTAAAACCCTCCGGCTTATATAGACGCCGAGGGTACCTAGGGATTACACATAGTCGGTTGCACATCAAAAGGGAAAAAACATGCCTATCTACTGTCGACAACTTGGAGGACACGCCATGGCTCCTTAAAACTTCCACCTTAGCGACAGGGCCCCTGATCACCCAATGCTTATCCAGTGGCCCACATAGTCCGACCCATGAGAAACAGGTCGGCTATCCGAGGACCCCTTAAACCAGGACTCCCTCAGCTGGACCTGGCCGGAGGCGGAGCTTCATGGAGGCACCATGTTTGTCTCCCTGGTGAAAGAGGAAAGAGAGAGAGCTTGAGAGGAGTTATGGAAGGAGAGAGCATGGGAGGAAGATGGAGAGGAAGGGAGCAAGGGACGGAGGCAAGGAGAGTGACGGGGCGCAGGGACCTGCTGTTCGTCGCTGGCTCCTCCAGCGAGCGGCACAAGACGGCGGCTGGTTGCTGCTGCTTGCGGACACACGGTCAGAGGCGAGCTGGAGTCGTGCGCAGAGGAGAACGCGCGGCTGAGCCTTCGGGCGTTGGACGCGTCCGCGAGCTAGGTTGCGGGTGGCTGGGAGCTCGGTGGCCGGACCGGGTGCTGGTTGGCTCGGCGAGGAAATCGAGAGGGGGCTGGGCCTTCGGGAAGAAGATGGTTGGTCAGGCGGTGAAAACGATGTGGGTGGCGGCGCGATTTGGACAGGGGAGGATCCCTAGACAATAGGGTTTGGTCTGGTTGGACTAGGTGGTCTATATATATAGCGAATTAGACTAGGTTTGGACCCTCCGATTCGATCGGACGGTCAAGAACAAAGATTAGAGAGTCCAATTGAAAAACCGATGATGGTTTGGGGTATTACGGGGATGATCCGAACCCAACGGTCATGACCGTATATTTTGGGTTCGGGGAAGTTACCGGGCACGCACGAGGGGTTTGTGCACTATGCAGAGGGGCTACGCATAGCAGAGAGAGAAAACACGGTAGCCCGGCAACAGAGTTTTAAAACCGAAAAAAGACTATGATTTGACCGCCTATATTGCCGCTATATGTTTAACCGTTAGGGAATCAAACGACCTCTGAATGCGATCAAATCTGGCAGGCGGGCTACCTACACTATATTAAGACCGCACGCCAACTTTTGACCCATTCAGAGAATATTTTGTGCGCACTTTTAAAAAAAATAACGATGCCGCTGGCGCGTGCATGTGTGGTTGGTCTCGAAACGGTCGGCGACGAGAACGGAGAGAACCGACAACTACGAACGGATGCAAGTTTTGAAAATGACGGCAACGGAGTGCCGATACAATGTGGATGATGCGAATGATGCAATGATGAATGCGACAAACAACTAAATCACACGGCGGTAACGAAACAAAACGGGAATCTTCTTGAGCATCGGTTCCGGGCTGTTACAATTAGCAAGTCTGCTAATGTTGTCATCGGTGATACTGATATGAAGGATTCTGCGTACGGTATTTTTTCTACCATCCTTTTAGTATGTCATTCTCCTGATTGGTTAATTGACACATGTGCCAATGTACATATTTGTGCTGATACCTCCATGTTTTCTTCTTCTCGCGTCACATGGACTTCTCCCGCGCTGATGGGGAACGGGTCACATGCCATTGTTCGAGGTGTCGGTACGGTTGATCTGAAGTTTACTCAGAGAAGATCGTGCGCCTGAAGAAAGTTCATCATTTGCCATCCAACAATAAAATTTCATCAGCGGTTCCCATTTATGTCGAGATGGTTTTAAGTTGGTTTTCGAGTCCAATAAAGTTGTAATTTATAAGTATGGACAATTTTTTGGAAAAGGCTATGAGTGCGGAGGCTTGTTCCGCTTGTCTTTGTCAGATATTTGCACTAAAGTTATTAATAATGTTGGCCACGGTAATGAGTCTAATATTTGGCATTCGCGACCCTGTCATATTAACTTTGGTTGCATGTCGCGGCTAGCCTATGTGAGTTTAATTTCTAAATTCAATACTGTCAAAGGCTCCAAGTGTCAAGTGTTTGGGCAAGCTAAGCAACCTCACAAGTCTCATAAGAATGCAGAGGCGAGAGACTTGGCGCCACTAGAGCTTATACATTCTGATCTTTGTAAGATGAATGACGTGTTGACAAAAGATGATAAGAAATACTTCATAATGTTGATTGATGACTCCACTAGATATTGTTATGTGTATATTCTGAAATCAAAAGATGAGGCTTTAAACTTCTTCAAAAACTATAAGCTGAAGCAGAGAACCAACTTGATTGAAAAATTAAACGGCTTAGGTCTGATCGTGGTGGAGAGTATTTTTCCAATGAATTTGATTCGTTTTGTGTGGAACATGCTATAATTCATGAGAGGATGACTCCCTACTCACCTCAGTCAAATGGGGTGGCTGAAAGAAAGAACCGAACTCTAACTGATTTGGTGAACGCCATGTTAGACACATCGGGTCTCTCCAAGGCATGGTGGGGGGAGGCGCTAATGACTGTATGTCATGTCCTAAACCGTGTTCCCACAAAGCATAAAACCATTACTCCATTTGAGGAATGGGAAAGGAAAAGGTTGAAACTCTCTTATCTACGTACTTGGGGTTGTTTGGCAAAAGTCAATATACCAATTCCCAAGAAGCGCAAGCTTGGTCCAAAAATCATGGATTGTGTTCTTTTGGGCTATGCTTTTCATAGCATTGGCTATAGATTTTTGATAATAAAATTTGAGGTATCCGACATGTATGCTGGCATAATTATGGAGTTGAATGATGCGACTTTCTTTGAGGACATATTTCCCATGAAGGATATGCCTAGCTCATCAAATCAGGAGATACCTACTCTATCTAGTTAGGAATTATCAGTAATTCCTGAACCCACCATTGCGATGGAACATGTTGAGAATCCTAAGGAGGATGACAATGAAATTCCTGTAAGGAGTAAGAGACGAAGGACTACAAAGTCCTTCGGTGATGATTTCATTGTGTACCTCGTGGATGACACACCCAGGACTCTTTCAGAAGCCTACGCATCTTTTGATGCTGACTACTGGAAGGAAGCTGTCTGTAGCGAGATGGATTCCATCTTAGCTAATGGAACTTGGGAAGTCACTGATCGTCCTTATGGGTGCAAACTCGTGGGATGTAAGTGGGTGTTCAAGAAAAAGCATAGACTTGATGGTACAATTGAAAAGTACAAGGCACGGCTTGTGGCCAAGGGTTACACCCAGAAAGAAGGTGAAGACTTCTTTGATACTTACTCACCTGTGGCTAGACTGACCACTATTCGGGTGCTGCTATCACTTGCTGCCTCACACGGTCTTCTCGTTCATCAAATGGGTGTTAAGACGGCTTTCCTCAATGGAGAGTTGGACGAGGAAATTTACATGGATCAGCCCGATGGTTTTGTAGTACCTGGTCAGGAAGGAAAGGTGTGCAAGTTATTGAAGTCTTTATATGGCCTTAAACAAGCTCCTAATCGATGGCATGAGAAGTTCGAAAGAACATTAACTGCGGCAGGCTTTGTTGTAAACGAAGCTGACAAGTGTGTGTACTATCTCCATGGTGAGGGCGAAAGAGTTATTCTCTGGCTCTATGTCGATGACATACTGATCTTTGGAACCAAACTTGATTTAATCAAGGAGGTTAAGGATTTCGTATCTCGTTGTTTTGAGATGAAGGATCTAGGAGTAGCTGATATTATTCTGAACATCAAGCTGCTGAGAGATGAGAATGGTGGGATTACACTGCTTCAATCTCACTATTGGAAAAGGTCTTGAGTCGTTTTGACTGCAAGCCTTCTCCAACTCCATGTGATGCTAGTGTGTTGCTTCGAAAGAATTGTAGGACCGAAAGTATGTCTAGAGGGGGGGTGATTAGACTAATTGACTAAATAAAAAACTACTTTTTCCCAATTTTAAGTGTTGGCAGATTTTAGCATTCATAGCAAGTCAAGCACACCCTACACATGCATGTCTACGAGTATAGCAGCGGAAAGTAAAGACAAGCATGAGTAGTAAAGGAAGGGTAGGAAGATCAAACGCAATTTGTAGACACGAAGATTTTTCCCGTGGTTCCGATAGGTGGTGCTATCGTACGTCCACGTTTATGGAGTCTTCAACCCACGGAGGGTAACGGTCGCGAGAGTCCACGGAGGGCTCCACCCATAAGGGTCCACTAAGTAGCAACCTTGACTATTCCATAACGGCTTCCGTCCACGAAGGACTAGCCTCACTATGGGTAGATCTTCACGAAGTAGGCGATCTCCTTACCCGTACAAACTTCTTGGTTCAACTCCACAACACGAAGTAGGAGGCTCCCAAGCGACACCTAACCAATCTAGGAGGCACCACCCTCCAAAAGGTAATAGGCTCGGCAATGTCGATGAACTCCTTGGTCTTGTGCTTCAAGATGATAGACTCCTCAACACACAATCACTCTCTCACAGATTTGGCTACGGTGGAAGAGATTGATTTGGTGGAAAGCAACTTGGGGAGGCTAGAGATCAAGATTCATATGGATGGAGTGGAATGGCTTGATCTCAACACAAGGGTAGGTGGCTCTCTCTTAGAAAATTGGATGGGGCAAGTATGGAATAGTTCTGAGTGCTTCTCTTTTGAGTGGGTGGTGGTGAAGGGGTATATATAGGCATCCCCAAAAATCCAACCGTTACACCTAAAGTGACCAACTCGGTGACACCGATGTCTTAATCTCGGTGGTACCGAAGTGACCAAAAGGTGACAACTTTTGAATCTCGGTGGTACCGATCAGGTGACCAATGATCAGATTGCGCAAACTCGGTGACGCCGATTCTCACATCTCGGTGGTACCGATTCTTGACCATGGCTTACCAGAGAGTTGGTCCAGAAACTCGGTGGCGCCGAT
Source organism: Elymus sibiricus (assembly GCA_039707655.1). Classification (NCBI taxonomy): domain Eukaryota; kingdom Viridiplantae; phylum Streptophyta; class Magnoliopsida; order Poales; family Poaceae; genus Elymus; species Elymus sibiricus. The sequence continues at coordinate 257,133,724 of CM077665.1, forward strand.
CCACAATTCTCGGTGGTACCGATTCTTGTGAATGGCTATCCAGAGAGTTGGTCCAGAAACTAGGTGAGACCAACTGGCAAATCTCGGTGGTACCGAAGACAGAGAATAGCTAAACAGAGATTTGGCAACCTAAACTCGGTGGCACCGATGCAGAATCGGTTGCACCGACTGGCTAGGGTTTGGCATGGGTCTGTCTGAGTTTGGGAATCGGTGGGACCGAGTGGGAAGTGTTGGTTGCACCAATTTTGGGTATTTGACTTTGGACAGACTTTTGTGGAAGAGCTTGTGGGTGTATTTGGTGACTATCACTTGTGCATGTATGAGCATTTTGTTCACCAACGGTACCTTACCCCCTTTTAATAGTATTGGCTTTCCTATGGACTCAAAGTGATTTCTCACAAAGTAAAATGTAGAGTCCTCTTGCTTGAAGCTTTGCCAATCCATTTCCTTGCATCTTGGGGTAATCCACAATCCTTTTGCCATCCCTATCATTGAACTTTTCCTGAAATATGCTTAGTGGAAACATTAGTTCAATGACATATATGTTGTTATTAATTACCAAAACCACCAAGGGAGCAAATGTGCTTTCAATCTCCCCCTTTTTGGTAATTGATGACAACATATAGATCAAAGCTTCGACATATGATATAATCAATGAATATAATCGTCGCTTTGAGAAGTATGTGATAAGCAAGAGCTCCCCCTAAATTTGTGCATTATTTTAAATTTGCGTTTGAATGCAAATGCACAATCGATTAGGTACATGGGGAACTTCTTCCATGTCACATACAACTTGGTGGTGTGCGAGAATAATTAGAATGAACATCATAGCACAACACAATCAAGCAAAGGTGAATGACCATCTCATAAGCATCAAAATGATAGGAAGTAGTAGCAACACACATTAAGCGTATGATCAAACACCAACAAAAGTTTAACACAAGCAACCAAAAGATCAATTTTTTTGAAAAAGCGATAAAAACCAAACGCTCTCTCACTCGAAGCCTAAAGATCTATATACACTTCTCCCCCTTTGGCAACAAGTTACCAAAAAAAGTTCAAAGGTATATATCTAAGCGCTCTTCTGGGGCTGATCTCCTCCTGTTGTTGATGAAGGAGTCAAGAGAACTGTGTCGGCGAAGACCTCTGCTGAATGTAGGGTGCATAGCAGCATGAGCGCTTATCCTGGTGTTGATGAGCATCTGAATGTAGGGTGCATAGCAGCATGAGCGCTTCTGATCAGTAGCAACCCTCTTCACAGTCTCTACTATCAAGTCCATCACCCTTATCCTGGTGTGTCTATCAAGATGGATCAGCATGTTGATGGAATAGCCTCGAATCATCTTGTCATCTCCAGACTTAGGCATCAATGTGTGCCTCAAGATGGTGTTCATGGTACGGAGGCCAGCCTGGAGGAAGTAGATGGATCCTAGCTTGTGAGACTTCACATGAGTAGCAGGGATCTCATTGTACATATTCTTCATAGAATCATGGCTCTCCTTGGATTCAGAATAGACATCCAAGTCACCATCTTCCACCTCTAGGACTCCTAAGATGGCAGCCCATTCCTCAACAGTAGACTCATATCTTGCTCCTTCAGTCATCCACACAATCCTACCATCTCCATAGAAATGAGCAGTGGAGTAGAATTGCATGATCATCTCGTCGTTCCATGCAGTGAATTATGTGCCAACAAACTTGTCTAGGCCAATGCAGTGGAAGTTGTCTTGAACATTTGGGAATTAGTCTTCATTCTCCTTGATATACTTCCAATCAACATATCTCATATCACTAACAGCTGGGCTCTTGTCAAGCAACACAGTCTCATAGAAATCTTGTTGCTCCTTGGTGTAGAACCTATAGTCTACAGATGTTTTCCTTCTAGTCCTTGTAGCAGCCTTGGGCAAATCAGGAGAACTGGGCACATCATCAAAACTCTCATCAGGACTAGTGCCTGAGTCCACATCCACACTCTGCTCTCTGATATCATTCTGGCTATCCTCAACATCTGACATATCTGACCCTGTGAGAAGAATATAGAGGAGCAGAAGGGTTGAGCATCACACAACACAGAGATTTTCAAAAGTTTGAACAAGGAAGACATTAGTTTTAGCTTTCTGCAGAAGGTATTTCGGTGTCACCGAGTGGTATTTTTCGGAGTCACCGAGACTGACCATATGTATCAACAGAGACCTGGCAGCCTTTTCGGTGGAACCGAAAAGACTGCTTCGGTCTCACCGATATGGTTCTCAGTAACCCTAAAACACAATCGGTGGAACCGATTTTTTCAACTCGTTGGTACGGAGATGCAATCTGCGGACAGCTAACCCTAAAATTTTCATTGTTCGCTAATCTACGAGAACTCTGGTGGATAGGGAGGATTGCACACGGTGGCTTATAGATAAGAACATCTCAATGCGCAAGAATCAGACGATGGAGCGCAAGAGAGGATCGGATCAGTACCCTAGCTTGGTGACGGTCCGCTACGGCGAAGACGGTGGCGAAGATGCCCGTCGACGGCGAGGATCCCAGCGACGGAGGAGCACGGGGAGGCAAGGGCGACGACCGGGGGTCCTTTTTGGCAGCTTAGGGTTTTGGAGCCCGACAGTTTGAGGAGTGAATTTCAAAGCGTCAGGTCCACAGCATATATACCCCTTGCTGTCGGTGACACCGGTTCGAAATTTTCGGTGTCACTGAGTTTCTCAACTGTCAGCTGACAGGGAAACTCGGCGTAACCGAGAATAAGGAATCGGTGTTACCGAGATGGAAAACCAGATCAACCCTCGCAATCGGTGAAACCGAGAAATATTTTTTGGTCACACCGAGTTGCACTTGGGAGGTTTTGGAGTGCAGCCCTTTTTGACACGGAACTCCGAGTGCATCTCACACAGAGGGATCGAGAAGTGCTTGTTCAAGTTTTGTGATGCAACAAGAAAAGAATATGAGGTGAGAAAGCATAGATAGCTAGAGGAGTGTCCTAGGAATTCTTGTCCATCCAATTGGCAAAAGAAAAATCAAAAGCCAAATAACAACAATTGGATGTCCTCAAATGGATAGAGAAGTGCAGATAAACATGCTCACACAATAAGATGTCAAATGAAATCATGGCAAACATGCACAAACATACTAGCATCTATCAAGCATTTTGGCGATGACGGAGTCATCTATATATGAGTATATTGACTTAGGAGCCAAGTAAGAATACTTGATCATAGGTCATACTCATCGTTTAAGCACAAGTGGGGTTACCACTTTTACATAAAGTATTTAATGTTGTCACATACTATGAGATGATTTAACTCAAGTCTTAGAGTAAAGCTCCCCTTGATGTGACATCCCTCCATAGCAGGGATAAACTAACCTTGGGTTTTGTCGATGAAGACTTAATGTAGGTGAAGTAGTGGTGGATGCTCAAAGTTGATGAAGATCACCATGAGTTGGGAGCATCCTTATTGTTTCCTTACTCTTCTCTCCTACATGGGTTAGTCCCAACACACAAGAGACAAATACAAGGATATCTATGGACATGGAGTGCAAAGCATGTGTGATGATGTCCATGGATTTGTTGATTACCTTGTCCCTTGCTTACCTTTGAGGGAATGTGTGACTCCTTGAACTATTGCATAGAGTTGATGTTGATTGCAAATAGTTCTTGCCAATAATGAATGTGAGTGAATTTCATTGGCAGAGTCACCCCTCAAGAACTTTCTAGTTCTTCTTCTTGGGGACCCACGTCAACTTGATGGGGATCCTTGGTGTTGAAGTAGCCCTTGTAGAAGTTGATCTTGAAGTAGCCTTGGGAACCCACTCCACCAAAGCTTGGGATTCATCTTCATATGAGTCAATGTTCTCTTGAAGCTTGTTCTTGCCCTTGAGCTTGTGGTCTTGTGGTGGAAGGTCATCTTGAGTGTTTGTTCCCTTGGGGAGAGTATTTTCATGCTTCTCCTTTTGAGGAACAAACTTGGGCTTGGGGTATTGACCTTCTTCCCATTCAACTCCATTAACGTTGAAGTAGACAATGCCATGGTTCTTCCGGTATCCTCCGCGCTTGCGTACAATTTCCTCAAATTGCTTACACCCGGCAAGACTATTGTAGATACCTTTCTCTATAATTCCTTTCAATAAAGCATTTTCTTGCTCAAGTGTAACTTGGCTAAGAGGACCATCATTAGTGGAATCAACAGAACTACTAGAAGCAACATCATTAGGTTTAGCATTTTTACTGTTGCTACTAGATGAAGAACCTTTCTTGCCTTTGTTACTAGTTTGTCTAGATTTAACTTGTGGCATGAATGTAGACAAGAGTAATCGTTTGGCTAGATAAGATGAAGTCTTCTTTCGGAGATCGTCATTGATAGCTTTAAGAAACTCAAGCTCTTGCTCCAAGGTGAGCTTCTCGAAGCGTAGCTTCTCATGAGTCCTTACAAGCTCTCTATGATCTTCGAGAGTAGATTCATGGGCTAACTTAAGAGTGTTTAATTCTTTAGTTAGTTGTTCTATTTTCATCTTATCATCATCAAATAACTTTTCTTGACTAGCATGAAAATTATCAAGTTCATTTTGACTAACAATACTAGTATTATCAAAGTGCAAGTCATCATCACAAAGCAAATCATCTTCATCACTATTGAAATCAAGATACTCGGGGTGTGATACCTTGGGGCCTTTAGCCATGAAGCAACTTCCACTCCCTTCATTTGGTGAATCGAATAGATCATAGGAGTTGGTAGTCACTAGTGCAAGTCCGGCAACACCTTCATCTTGACTATAGTCGGAGTTGGAGTGATAGCTTCTCTCGGAGTTGTTGTCGGAGTCGGAGCCGGAAACCCATTCACCAACATGAGCTTGATGTCTTCTTCTTGTGTAGCTCTTGGTGTACTTGTCTTTCTTCTCCGAATCCCTACTTCTCCTTGAGGGTCTTCGTTCATAACGATCATCTCTACTCCTTCCCTCTCTTTGAGGTGATTCATTCCTTGAGCTTCGTCTTCTAGGTGACTCTTCTCTTCGTTTGTAGGGAGCCGTGCACTCATTGGAGTAGTGTCCGGGCTTCCCACAATTGTAGCAGTTGCGGTCACGACTTGACGAACGCTTCTCTTCATATCTTGAGTTTGAGCTTCGTTCTTTGCCTCTATTCTTGTACAACTTGTTGAATTTCTTGACCATGAGGCTTATCTCTTCATTGGTGACAAGGTTGTCGCTTGAAGTTGTGGGTGCATCACTTGTGGCGTTGTAAGCACCGCTAGATTTGTTGTGAAGCTCTTCTTTGTCTTTGAGTGTCATCTCATGAGCAACAATCCTTCCAATGACTTCCGTAGGCTTGAGATCTTTGTAGTTGAGTATCATTTGGATCAATGTGCACACGGTGTCGTATCTCTCATCCAAAGCTCGAAGTATCTTCTTGATGATGAATTTGTCGGTCATTTCTTTGCTTCCTAAGCCGGCAATCTCATTGGTGATGAGAGCTAGCCTAGAGTACATCTCCGCGACTCCTTCACCATCCTTCATCTTGAACTTGTCAAGCTAACTTTGAAGAACATCCAACTTGGATTCTCTCACGGACTCGGTTCCTTCGTGCATCTCGACCAAAGTATCCCAAATCTCTTTTGCATTCTCAAGACGGCTGATTTTGTTGAATTCTTCGGGGCATAGGCAGTTGAAGAGTATGTCACATGCTTGAGCGTTGTATTGCAACATCTTCAACTCATCCACGGTCGCTTCACGATCCGGTTCCTTTCCATCACCAAAGAATTCACCTTGCAAGCCAACACGAACAACATCCCATACGGCGGGGTTATGACCAAGAATATGCATTTTCATTTTGTGCTTCCAACTAGCAAAATTAGTGCCATCAAAGTACGGACCTCTACGGTGATAATTTCCCTCACTAGACGCCATACTCTCCTAGGTGGTGAGACCAATGCAATGGAGACCAAAGCTCTGATACCACTTGTAGGACCGAAAGTATGTCTAGAGGGGGGGTGATTAGACTACTTGACTAAATAAAAATCTACTTTTTCCCAATTTTAAGTGTTGGCGGATTTTAGCATTCATAGCAAGTCAAGCACACCCTACACATGCATGTCTACGAGTATAGCAGCGGAAAGTAAAGACAAGCATGAGTAGTAAAGGAAGGGTAGGAAGATCAAACGCAATTTATAGACACGAAGATTTTTCCCATGGTTCCGATAGGTGGTGCTATCGTACGTCCACGTTTATGGAGTCTTCAACCCACAGAGGGTAACGGTCGCGAGAGTCCACGGAGGGCTCCACCCATAAGGGTCCACGAAGTAGCAACCTTGACTATTCCATAACGGTTTCCGTCCACGAAGGACTAGCCTCACTATGGGTAGATCTTCACGAAGTAGGCGATCTCCTTGCTCGTACCAAATTCTTGGTTCAACTCCACAACACGAAGTAGGAGGCTCCCAAGCAACACCTAACCAATCTAGGAGGCACCACCCTCCAAAAGGTAATAGGCTCGGCAATGTCGATGAACTCCTTGCTCTTGTGCTTCAAGATGATAGACTCCTCAACACACAATCACTCTCTCGCAGATTTGGCTATGCTGGAAGAGATTGATTTGGTGGAAAGCAACTTGGGAAGGCTAGAGATCAAGATTCATATGGATGGAGTGGAATGGCTTGATCTCAACACAAGGGTAGGTGGCTCTCTCTCAGAAAATTGGATGGGGCAAGTATGGAATAGTTCTGAGTGCTTCTCTTTCGAGTGGGTGGTGGTGAAGGGGTATATATAGGCATTCCCCAAAAATCCTACCGTTACACCTAAAGTGACCAACTCGGTGACACCGATGTGTTAATCTCGATGGTACCGAAGTGACCAAAAGGTGACAACTTTTGAATCTCGGTGGTACCGATCAGGTGACCAACGGTCAGATTGCGCAAACTCGGTGACGCCGATTCTCACATCTCGGTGGTACCGATTCTTGACCATGGCTTACCAGAGAGTTGGTCCAGAAACTCGGTGGCGCCGATCCACAATTCTCGGTGGTACCGATTCTTGTGAATGGCTATCCAGAGAGTTGGTCCAGAAACTTGGTGAGACCGACTGGCAAATCTCGGTGGTACCCAAGACAGAGAATAGCTAAACAGAGAGTTGGCAACCTAAACTCGGTGGCACCGATGCAGAATCGGTTGCACCGACTGGCTATGGTTTGGCATGGGTCTGTCTGAGTTTGGGAATCGGTGGGACCGAGTGGGAAGTGTTGGTTGCACCGATTTTGGATATTTGACTTTGGACAGACTTTTGTGGAAGAGCTTGTGGGTGTATTTGGTGACTATCACTTGTGCATGTATGAGCATTTTGTTCACCAACAGTACCTTACCCCCTTTTAATAGTATTGGCTTTCCTATGGACTCAAAGTGATTTCTCACAAAGTAAAATGTAGAGTCCTCTTGCTTGAAGCTTTGCCAATCCATTTCCTTGCATCTTGGGGTAATCCACAATCCTTTTGCCATCCCTATCATTGAACTTTTCCTGAAATATGCTTAGCGGAAACATTAGTTCAATGACATATATGTTGTTATTAATTACCAAAACCACCAAGGGAGCAAATGTGCTTTCAAGAATCGATGGATTGCTAGAGATCAACTGAGCTATTCTCAGATTATTGGCTCGCTTATGTATTTGGCGAGTGCCACGAGGCCTGACATCTCGTTTGCTGTGAGCAAACTTAGTCGGTTTGTATCAAACCCGGGAGATGATCATTGGCATGCGCTTGAGAGTTATGCGCTATTTGAAAGGCACTGCGAGCTATGGGATTCACTACACCGGGTAGCCGAGGGTACTGGAGGGTTATAGTGACTCAAACTGGATATCTGATGCTGATGAGATTAAGGCCACAAGTGGTTACGTTTTTACACTTGATTGTGGCGCTGTTTTCTGGAAGTCTTGCAAGCATACCATCTTAACGAGGTCAACTATGGAAGCAGAACTCACAGCATTAGACACAGTCACTGTTGAAGCAGAGTGGCTTCGTCAGCTCTTGATGGACTTACATGTGGTTGAAAAACCAATACCCGCTATCCTGATGAATTGTGATAATCAAACTATGATCATAAAAAATAAACAATTCTAAGGATAATATGAAGTCCTCAAGGCATGTGAAGAGGAGATTGAAATTTGTCAGAAAAATGAAGAACTCCGGAGTTATTGCGTTGGATTATATCTAAACGTCTAAAAACTTGGCAGATCCCTTCACAAAGGGTTTATTACGTAATCTGATAGAAAATGCATCGATGGATATGGGTTTGAGACCCACCGTATGAGTTGTCCATAGTGGTAACCCACTCTATGTGATCAGAGATCCCGTAAAGTAGAAGTGGAAGACAAGCTGTTGGGTAGCTGGAAGGAGAGTATCCCTATATTTGTTATCCCACTCCGTGAAGATGTAATACTCTCATAAGAGAAAAATTCACTGTAGGTCCTTAAACTTGCGTCGGTGATCACTTTGGTTCCCTAAGTTTAAAATACCCTACGATCCTTAAACTTGCTTTAGGGGTTCACATACGGTCCAAAATACGATTTGCTCTACGTATGTGCTGATTTGGCAGTGGTCAAGTCGATCCACATGGGCGTTGACTGCCACGTCGTCTCAGCCGCTTGAATACGCAAGGAACCAAGGGTCTTTTGCAAAAAACGACGCACGGGAACGGCACCGATGTCACGTCTTGCGCCGTGTGCCGGAGCTGCAGGTCAAGGCCGACGGAGTGGGGTTGTGCCGTCTCCTGGAGTTCGGCGTACCACGGGCTGCTGGTGGTGGCCGGCGGCTGCGGAGGTGGTTGGACCGGTGAGTCCAAGACGGGAAGGAGCAGGAGTTTGGCGGAGGAGGCCAACGGCAGTGTGGGCGGGAGCTCGAGACTGCCGTCCATCGCGCACTCGTCGCCGTCCACATACGCCCCCCCCCCCCCCCCCCCCCCCCCCGCGCGCGCGATCAGCAACAGCTTCAGAAGAATCATGGCGGATCTCGTCGTAGCGGCGCCGAGCCCTACCGTCGTGCCGCAGACACCGGCGGCGGCGAAGGACCTGTTTGGGAAGATGATCGAGGCGCACCCGCCGTGGTTGAGCCGGAGGCCTTCCTGCACGAGAGCTTCGACTCAGACGCCTACGTCACCGAGCTGCGCTCCCACGTGCCCCTCGAGAGCCTCGCCGCCGAGCTGCACTCCGACCGCCCTCTATGCCGAGCTCGTCGGTCTCATCAACCGCAACTATGCCGACTTTGTCGGCCTCAACGCCCGCCTCAAGGGCATCAACGCTGCCGCCGCCCCCATGCGCGCCCCGCTCGCCGGCCTCAGGGACAATGTCGCCGCCTTCCATGCCGCCACGTCCGTGGCCCTCGCCGCCCTCCGCGCGGGGCTCGAACAGCGCGCCGCGGCGACGCAAGTGCGCTAGCTCCTCAAGCTGCTGCTCGACACCTCCCACATCGTTTCCTAGGTTTTGATCTCGGACTTTCTTCCGCTTTAAACAGACGCCAATGTGGCTAATTCGCCGCTAACTAGTAGAATATCTGGCATCTTCAGTTGACTGTGGTGGATCCGACTGGCGACTGCATAACTAGTAGACTATCTGCCATTCTCAGTTACCCCTGCATACAGATGTTCAGGTATAAATGATCCTACGCTCATATGCCACTACATACTTATCATCAGAACACATTGTAATGCTGAGTTTTTTCCATGCGGTAAAAAAAGATCTCTGTCATTTGAACCTTTGACCATGCAGCTAATTGTTTCTATCAAGCTTGGCACTAAAGCAAGTCTGATAGCACATTTTGTTCCGCCCTCGTTTCATTTTTAGGTAGAGATTTTGTCCGCTGTTTCTGAAATCTAAATGCCAATGTAGCTAGTTCATTAACACTGCTAGTTCAGGTGCATCGGCGACGACGCGCCGAACCGCCCTACAATCGAACACATGAAAATCAATTAGCTGCTTTAACTTTGGGAAACACTTCCTTACAGAAGTCTGATACGAAGCATTCACCAGACCCATCGTAAGCCGTCAATTCGTTTTTTGATCTCACGGCTGCCAGACACTCCCAAATCATGCGCCGGAACAAAGCACCAGTTTTTTCTGGCCCACGTCCCATAATTCTCTCCCTAATTAATCTCTCCCTGATTAATCGCCCCGAACTATCTTTCCTGTTCATCTGTGCTATGTGCCGAGCCCGGCATGCCTCTCCCCCCTAGCGACCTCCGCTCCACCTCGCCGTTGCGCCATCCTGTCCGGTGGATGTGGGGCTGGCGCACCACCTTCTCACCGGAGAGCTCGTGACCTCCCCCGCCGTCGTGCATAACTTCGTCCGGATCGGCTCTGCTTTACGTGCAGCTCTGGCCTCTAATCCACCTCGTCGGAGCACCGTCTCGGTTCGGGAACGAGGCTAGCATGAGTGGATGCAACAGGATTTCCCATCCCATCATCATCTGATCTAGGGTTTGGATCATCTCATTTTGATGCTTTTATTTCCTGCATTGCTAGTTGATTCCTAGCATGATTTTTTATGAGATTTCTTTTATATCTCCTCTCTATAATGTTTTGGTTTATTCCCTATTTGGTTGGTGTGAATTTGTGCCATACATTCTCTATTGGATCACTAAATCAGTAATACAATCTTTGTGAAATTGGTTTGTACATCACTCAAATATCTCTCCCTGATACATCTTCATTTTAATATTTTTGTTTCTTTTGAGCTAGAAAATTGCTTCCATTGGGCAACCGAAAATCAGTTAAAGTTGTATGTATGGGACATGAAAACATGCATCCTTTTGTTGGCCACACCATTAGTATGTTTTTCATTATAAATGTTTTATCTTCCAACCAAGAATAGTAATCTTGAGCTGCCATATTTTCATGCTTCTTACAAATTGCCATACTTTGTCTAACAAACATGTTTCTTAATGCCGATGACTTTGCTTCCATTCGATTGAAATTGTAATTTATTCATGAAACACAATTACTAGCATCTGATCATGGTGCAAATATGTTTTTATGCCTCTAGTGTGTCTTTTATATATGTTGTGAGAAAATGAAGATATTGCTTCCTATCAACCATGCTTCATCTAGTTTCTTGGATATGATTCTATGGTGATGATTTTTTGCTTCCACCATTGCAAGTGTGTGCTACTTTATTGTACAAACATTTTGCTTCAACCACTGCTATTCTCCGCTTCAACCATTACCAGTGTTGCTTTTGTTCATGAATTTTATTATAAAACCATTTTGCATTTTTCGTGGATTTTTGTGTCAGGCACTAATTTTTGTGCTTCCTTCTTTCACACTGAATGGTTCAGTTGTACAGATTTCCAATGATGATGTAATGTGTCGAGTGCTAGTCCAACCGGGCTCTAAGGTGTCGGTTCTACGACAAGCGACGTAGAGCTCGTGGCACACGCGGATCTTATCACGAACAGATTGTCGGCCGCCGCTATGCCGACTATGACGATATGAAAATAGAGTTGTAATAGTATTTTACGTTTGCGGTAAAATGAATTTGTAAATTTGTGTTCACATTGTATTAGTTTGTTTCAATGCATCATCATACATGTCCAGCGCTTCCACATAATTTCTTTGTGAAGCAAAAAAAATTTCTTTATACGAAAAATATCGTTTTGTTTGCAATTTTATTACTACGTTGGTTGGAAGAAAATTTATAGTTCATGGAAGCAAGAGATTGATGCTTTTGAAACAAGTGTAAATATTTTTGCTGTTTATGGAAACAATCACTGTTTTGTTGGATGAATTCTCTACAATGGAATAATGCTTTCGACACAAAATATTTGTTACTCAGATATAGTTTCATTTATATGGATGCAAATATTACAAACGAAGCTGGAAGCAAATATTACAAATGAAGCTGGAAGCAAATATTAGTGTTCCGAAGATACTCAATGTCATACATTATGCTTCCTTAATCGAGGAAAATCCGTTATGCACTAGCAGCAAATTTTCCTAGTATCTAGAAACAAGTTTAATAAAGTGTCAAATATAAGAAAGTATACGAAGCATTACAAATTGTGCATGAAGCAGCTAATTTTATAGTAAACCAAAAAAATGTGTCCACAGAACATAGTTTTTCTGGGTAGAAAACAATTATTTAAAAAATATTGGATTGAATCAAATTTCTATCACAAAGGAAGCAAATTATTATATCCATGGAAGCATCGTTTTTTGAGGGATCCGCGGAAAAATACTTTGTTGTGCTGGAGGAAAAATAATGAAGTTGGAAGCATGGACATGGATGGATGACGCAGGGTACGGTATATCACTGGTTTTTCTAGGGGTACGGTATATCACACGTGATTAACGGAAGCGTAGATCCAAGCTACCTATCAGCCCACGTTACATCAGGCCCACGTACTATACTCGCGTATAAAAGGCCAGAAGTCCGATGGATGCGGGAACCATTATGACGAAGCACTCAATTAACGCGAAACAAATTAGCAAAACTCACGGGCCTAACTACTAGTGCATCGGACGTCCATGATGCTTTCGATCGAACGGTCCAGTACTAGTCTCATAGCGAGCTAAACATCAGTAGTCTGATTCCTAGCGTTGCCCTTTAACTTTTGTCCAGAGAGGAACCACAAACTATTTTGTTGCTGCCTGAAATCTCCATCTTAATTTTGCTTCAATCAAACACATGAGCATGGATCAATAGCTGCTGCATTTGCAAGTGAAGACCGAAGAGGAGCAATACTATAGTACAAAAGCAAGAGTACCCCAGGTAGTCAAGTTTCAAAAGATAAAAGTGTACTGACAATCAAGCAAGAGTTACTGCTAAAAGTGGCAAATGATTTTGGGTCATTAGTGCCAAATTATGATGAATTATGACCGTTGTCCAGAGCCAATTAACTCATATTGATTACATCAGTAATAATTTGTGCATTGTAGGTGTATTACAGCAGTACTTGTGGCTAAAGGCGCCACCTTTGCCAAGGACTGATGTCGTTGCGGCCACAAATTTTTAGTAAATATCACCGTAGTCGTCAAGGAGGACGTCCAGTCGTCAAGGAGGACGTCCAACTCCTGGCCGACTTTTGCCGGCCAGAGCGCGTTCGTGAGGCTCTGGGGTATCCCGTTTGCCTACGGCGTTGCCGTGTTTTGCTTCAAAGGATTCCGCCTCACGCTGGTGCCAGAGGCGTCCATGGCGGGCTGTCCAGCGGGAGGCGGCTGGGCGTCATTTTTGCAATAGAACCCCCCCTCCCCCCCAATTCCCTGCGTATTCAAGCGACTGAAATGACGTGACAGTCAACGCCCCACGTGGATCGAATTGACCACTGCCAAATCAGCACATGTGTAGAGCAAATCATATTTTTGACCGCTAGAGCAAGTTTAGGGATCGTATTTCGGGTATTTTGAACTTACAAAACCAAAGTGACCACCGACACAAGTTTAAGGACATACAATGAATTTTCTCAATCAATTAAACTGCTTGCTTGTGTGCCTTTGTGTTAGCTCGTACCGGCGTGTCCATGGCGCTGCAGATTCGGGCATCATGCGATTGACCACGGCGCCCTGCCTAGGGGCTGTCATGCATCTCAGACCGGTCCATCAGGGCATTCTAGCTCTGAACCCATGGCGTCCTTGGACCAGGGCGTCATGTTGTTTAGCATGGCGCCCAGGCCCAGTCGTCATGAACCCACAGCCGGCATACATGGCATGCCTTGGCCTAGTGCGTTGTACTTCCAGCACCAACAAACAACACTATAATGATCTACCAGCATAATTAACTCTCGAGTAGCAAGACGAATAGAGAGGGCATAATTTTTCAGACTTTTAGTGAAGACATGATCAGAAAAAAGCCTTCAGACTTTCAGTTGAGAGACTGTACTGCACTATTGCTATATGCAGCTTCCTCTAGCTTTAGGCGGCATTCACAATGATTCTTTGCAGACATTGACTTCGGCTTGGCTCTCTGTCTGAGCGGGGCGTAGGTATCCCGGGGAGATGACGTCTGCTCGGCCTCGTGTAGGCGCAGCTACAGCAGCACCGCAGCAGCTCTCCTCCATCACGTGGAGGTGGCTAGCAGCGGCAGTGGAGCAGCTCTCCTTCATCCCGTGGCTAGCAGCGGCAGGGACGCTCCGGCTGGTGGCGTAGCCCTAATCCCCACAGCGGCATTGTTATCCATCCATGGTGGTCGGCTAGAAGGAGATGTGGGCATTATCTTTGGCGCTGAATGTCCCACATAATCTTTGGCGCTGAATGCGGGTTTCCACGACCGCTGTTTTTTTTGGGCCACCACAAACAACCGGCGTCCACTTGCAGTCTGATGTGAAATTATTTCAAATCGGGTTCATTTTGTGCTAAACTTTATAAAAAGGATAGATACTCTAGACTGGGAGAACCGCAAGTTTTGGAGCTATGGGTTATGTGACCGGATATGAATAGCAAACAAAGCATCTAAATGATTCATTATTTCCATAACGCTCACAAAAACACAATTCCAGATACAACGATGGTATCACAAAGCAAAAGCTAAAATTTGAGTTAGTAAAGGTAAGCTAAACACAAGAGCTGATATTGCTATCAGATAATCAGCATGGTTATGGGCAGGGCAAACAATTACCAATTGTGCATAAGGAAATTTTAAAATAAAAAATCACAACAAAGATAGCATGAATCAAAATGAACCTTCACAACAGAAACAACATTCTCACAGCATATTGTATAACAGCTCATTGTGCATAAGGAAATTATAGCTAAACAGGACCAAATACTAGATATATAACTGGTTCAAAACAAAGGAGACAGCTGGAAGGACATGCCACCAGATGGTTCGTACTGAATTCTTTCAAAGTAGAAAGCTGCATAACTCATTTAAGAGGAATGAACCGAGAGGAGTGGGTGGCACCGATACCGGGCCTACCGTGCTTCACTGGCTTGTAGGAGATAGAGAACTCTGCAAGGTAATGGCCAATCATCTCAGGCTTGATCTCGACCTGGTTGAAGGTCTTGCCATTGTAGACACCGATAAGGCTGCCAATCATCTCAGGGACAATGATCATGTTGCGGAGATGTGTCCTCACTGGCTCAGGCTTCTCACCAGATGGAGCATCCTTTTTCTGTTCAAGACACCAAAACAGATTGTCAGGTAACTATATATTGGCAAATAAAAAACTTAGACTGGGCTACTTTTCTTTCCTGCTTAAAAGATAAGTAAGGTTCCACCTTAGGTTAATTCTTTCGTCCAAACCTACCCATCTCCTGCGTTTTTTTGTTAAAAAACACACACTAACAGCCCACATCTTAACAACTTACCAAATAAAATCATGTTTTCCTTGGTAAGCTAATAAGTATCTCTCAGCTTACAAAATACAAGGTTCCATCTTATGTTTACTAGATTGATTCGACCACCCAGCTCCATTTTCAGTTTGGCTGCTTTTTTATAAAGGGAGTGTCTTGGACACATCTAGATGTGACATAGTTATTGCACATCTAAATGACTAAATGAAGCATAAAAAGGAAAAAGAAAAGAAAAAAGAAATATCCACACAAATCTCCACGTAAGATCAATGATATAGAACTTAGATGTGCAATACTTATGTCACATCTAGATGTGATTTAGCAAAACCGTTTTATAAAAACCAGTTTCCACCATATCAAATAAAATCATGTTTCCTTCGGTAAGCCAATAACTACTGATCCAATTGACAACTAAAATACATTTAGTATGTACTTGCATTAACAATAAAACAGAATGTAAATCACAATGATTACATACAAAATATTTGCGCCCTCTTCAACGCACAGGCAATTCTCTAGTATTGCATAGAAATGCAACTACAATACAGTGAGATTTGCGACATTACCGTGGTAATAATGAGAAAAGAGCATATTCCCCGTTTCTATGTTTTCAGTTCAGAATCATTTTATTTCACTATCATAGCAGGAATTGCTGCTTATAAATGTACTACTGAAACTCATATGGTAGAACAAAAGTTTTAAAGGGATGCACAACACTTCATGCACCTTCAGAAAGTAATCAGCTCACATAGTATGAACTAATTTCAAACACAGATTATGTAAAGATGGAAAGATCAAATGCATAGCACCATATACGCTGACACAACTACACACAGCATAGTTAGGAAACCTGATCTTGCATCAGAAAAATACCACACCTTTTATTCATCTTTATCTTTACACACAAAGATCTGAGTTGGTGGCAATCCGTTCACCAAGTTAATAGAAATTAAAACATTTCTCAACCAGTTTTTGACAAACTCAAGAACTATGATACACAAGCATTTAAACTGCAGATTATAACAAAAAAATTATAGAAACGCACTAGCGTTTAGTCGATAGATCTTAAAGATCAAGACATATGAGGCAATTGAGTTAACAGTATATGCTCAAGTAACTAAATGTCTATTTCCAAGCACAAATCAGCACATACCGCTAAGACTAACTTTCTACTGAAGAGAAGAGACTGGTAACATAATTTAGGCCTCCTTTGGTTTGTAGAAATTTCATAGGAATTCTATAGGATAGGCTTATAGGAAATTTTCCTTTAGAGCCCTTTGGTCCATAGGAATGGATTCGTATTCCTACATAGGATCGATTCTTATCCTTCACATTTCAAAGGAAAATAAACATGAGCCTAGACTCGATGGAAAAAGTCCTATGATCTGAACCAAATGATATATTTTTCCTATTCCTACTCATAGGATTTGAGATACATGTCATCTCATTTCCTACAAGTTTACTATTCCTATAATAATCCTATCCTATGAACCAAAAGAAGCCTTAATATGAATGACACCAAACAATTAACTTAAATCTCGGAATCCCACAGTCGTGAGTAGTAGACAGATCCAGGCATCATACGGTATAAGGTAGAGTAGTAGACCAGCAGTAACTTAAGTAATCAGTCAGAATGTTCATAAAACGAAAACGAAGTAAAAGGACAGAGCAACTGACCGCCTTGCGCAGCTTCTTGACGAGCGCCATGGGCTTCCTCTTGAGACCCCTCTTGAACCTGTCCGAGCACACGGCAACATCAGACGAAGGACAACAAACAACAAACAACAAAACCTGAGCTCGTGAGATGCGTAGACAATAGGTACCTTCTGCGGGCGCGAGCGGGGAACATCTGGACAAGGTCGTCGGTAGACATGTCGAGGAGGGCGTCGAGATCAACGCCGCGGTAGCTGAACTTGCGGAACGTCCTCTTCTTCGGCTGCGCGCCCGCGGCCACCTCCGTCTCAACGTCGACGTCCGCCTGGGACCATGAAACATCGATCCGTCGTTACGAGAGCGACATGGACGGGTTACGAGATAGATGCAGGGTTTCGAACTCACCATGGTCGGCTTAGAGCGGGTACGGAGCGGGAGCGGGAGCGGCGGCGGCGGGTGAAGGGAGGAATGGGAAGCTGCGGCTTCTAGGGTTCTGAAGACGGGTTTGTGAGAGTGGGAGCTTATATATATAGCTGGACGTGGTGATTCATTTGGGCTGGGCTGGTAAATGTTTGGGCGATCGCTCCAGATAGATTTCATGGGCCGGCAGCCCATTTAGGCGGTGCGATTTTACCTGTTAGCCACTCTTGTGTAAAAAAAACGGCGTTTCCTATTTAGCGCTGCAGGCGCCCGTTTGTAGGGAGCAACTAGTTAGCGAGCACTCCCTCACAAGCGTTCTAGCGATCACTCCCACGCGTCGCCACTTGGCGCGTTCCCAGTCGCTGCCACGTGTCGCGCTCTGAGCGTTCCCTTCGGATTTTATTTTTTTTATTTTTTCGCACGCGTTTTCGCCTTTTTGGAGTGGTTTTTTCCGGATTTTTTTGGTGTTCCGGTTTTCACCGGTCTTTCGTAGCTTTTGGACGAAAAAAAAATTAAAAAAAAAATTTGCGCGAAAAACCGCGTTTTCTGTTTTTTTTACGCGGAAAAACGCGTTTTCTGTTTTTTTTTCGAGAGGCACAGTTTTGCCTTCGCGAGAGGCACGGCCGTGCCACTCAGAAAGGAAAAAAACGCGTTTTCTGTTTGTTTGTTTTTGCGAGAGGCACGGTTTTGCTTCCGTGAAAGGCACGGTTTTGCCTTCGCGAAAGGCACGGCCGTGCCTCTCGGAAAGGGAAAAAACGCGTTTTTGCTCTCTTTTTTTGCGAGAGGCACGGTTTTGCTTCCGCGAGAGGCACGGTTTTGCTATCGCGAGAGGCACGGCCGTGCCTCTCGGAAAGGGAAAAAACGCGTTTTCTGGTTTTTTTTTCTATCGCGTGAGGCACGGTTTTGTCGTCCGGTTTTTTTCGTGAAAAAAAAAAGTTCGTCAAAACCTATCAACATGGGATCTAGTTTTGAAGATCTCGACGCGAGAAAGCCAACGATGAAAACGGTTCGAGATTTGGACGCACGGTTTAGGAGATAAAACGTTTTGAAAATACGGATCTACGAAAAAAGGGAAAACTTCCAGGTTGTGACAAGTGGCACGCATGCAGTGCGCCACTTGTCGCAACTTGGGAGTGGGAGTAATCGTTGGAAGGTGTACTCGCTAACTAGTGATTTCGATTTCGCCGTTTGTATGCATTTCGCAAACTGGTGCCTGCAGCGCCCGTGCTGGGCCGGCCCATTTGTTTTCTGTTTTCAGATACGTAAAAAAATGTGCGGGTACAGGATTCGGAGAATAACTAGTTGGCGAGCGCTCGTTCGGGAGTCTTCCAATGATCATTCTCACGCGCCATCACTTGAAGCGTTTTCAGCCGCCGTCACGTATCGCGCTCTCAGTGTTTCCTTCGGATTTTTTTAATTTTTTTTTCGCACGCGTTTTCGGCTTTATAGGTGTGTATTTTCCAGGGTTTTACGGTGTTCCGGTTTTTCACACGTCTTTCTTAACTTTTGGACGAATTTTTAAAAAAACGAAAAAACATGGTTTTTTCGTTTCTCGAAAAGCACGGTTTTTTTTCACGAGAGGCATGGTTTTGCTTCCGCGAGAGGCACGAACGTGCCTCCCAGAAATGGAAAAAAACGTGTTTTCTGTTTTTTTTCTTTCGCGAGAGCCACGGTATTGCTTTCGTGAGAGGTACGATTTTGCTTTCGCGATAGGCACGGCCGTGCCTCTCGAAAACGAAAAAAAAACGTGTTTTTTTCCTTCTCGAGAGGCACAGTTTTCCTTCTGCTAGAGGCACGGTTTTGCTTTCGTGAGAAGCGCGGTTGTGCCTCTCGGAAACAGAAAAAACGTGTTTTATGTTCTTTTTCTTTCGCAAGAGGCACGGTTTTGCTTTCGCGAGAGGCACGGTCGTACCTTTCGGAAACGAAAAAAAACGTGTGTTTTTAGTTTCGCGAGAGGCATGGTTTTGCTTCCACGAGAGGCACGGAAACGAAAAAAATGCGTTTTTTTCTTCCGCGAGAGGTACGGTTTTTCCCGCCCGATTTTTTCGTGAAAAAAATCGTCAAAACGTATCAACATGGGATCTAGTTTTGAAGATCTTGACGCGAGGAATCCAATGATGAAAACGGTTCAAGATTTGAACGCACGGGTTAAGAGATAAAACGTTTTCAAAATACAGATCTGCGAAAAAGGGAAAACTCACAGGTTACGACAAGTGGCACATATGCAGTGCGCCACTTGTTGTAACCAGGGAAGGGGGGAGTGACCTTTGAAAAGAGTATTACTCAATTAGTGATTTCTCAGTATTCGAACACCCAACCGCTTCGTTGTGAGGCCTCCGATGGAACCATCACGCCCTCGCCCTGCTAGTGCAAATATATTTCGCTCTGTTCTTGTATTTCGTTCCTTCATTTGGTTTGTTCTTTTTTTCTTATTTGTTTTCTTTAATGTGTGGATTTCATTCAAATTCGTGAATATTTCTTTGTAAATTGATGAACTTTGTAAATTTAATGAACTTTTTGTCAAAATCGATGAACGCTTTTCAAAATCGATGAACATTTTTCAAATTCGATGAGCTTTTCCATATTCGATGAACCTTTTCCCAAATTCGATGAATTGTTTTCAAATTCACAAACTTTTTCCATTTTTGCCAACTTTTCTCAATTGGTACTAACCTTTTTTCAGAATTTTGATTTCTTTCTATTTGTGGTTTTTGTGAATGCTTTTTCAAATATATGTTTTCTTTATTCAAAAAATTTATAGCTGGTATATAATACTACTATATGTTTAATGTTTGTACTAAAAGAAGGGCCAAATAACGTTGTTTCCTCTAATAAACAGCAAAGCGAGCTTGCCCTGGTGGTTAACGTGCATGGCATTTGAATTGGCGCCGAGGGTTCGATTCCCAATTCAGCTGAATAAACTTTAAGTTTTTTCCTTCGTGTTTTGCCTTTCAGCAGCTTGTTGGGCCGGCCCGCTGCGCGTCGCGCGCGAGCGCCAGCAGCGTGAACCGACGCCTACAACGCTGAGTAGGAGCTCCCAAAAAAATTGTTAGCTTTGCTAAAAACATTGTTAGCCATTCTTGAGATGATCAAAGATTGTGCCTACCCATCAAAAAAATCCAAGAATGTGCCCTAAATCATCGGTAATTCTTTGCCCTAGAGTGAAGGATCCGGTATCAATGGAGGAGGCTCTTGCATGCAGGGAGGCATTTGCACTTGAGAAGGATTTGATGATGAACAAGATGGTTATTGCATATGATTACAAGCAAAAAGTGGACAATATCAAAGGTAGTTCTCAGGGCTCTTAGAGCATCTTCGTTAAAAGCTTGTCGGCCCGCAAAATTACGGCAGTTATGCAGGTTTTGGCTTTTTCAGCCCGAACAGACACTGGCGGAGCCCAAAAAAATCAATCGAGGGGGAGAGTGTTGGTGAATCGAGTTGGGGAGGGCCAAACCATAGAAAGAAAGGCTTTCGGTAGCAACTAATGACTAATTTTGCACCATTCACAAGTAACCTATCACCAAATCTTTCATGCCGACGGCAGCCCCTCCTAGCACCCCCTTGTCCGCCAATGTGAACCACTATTCAAAAAATTGTCCGAGTCAGTGATTTATCGTCCGATTTATCGCTATTCGGGGGGTGACCGATAAGATTATGCCTTATCTTCACCATCTATCGTTTGGGTCGATTTATCACTCTGACAGCGATTTATCGGGGATCTACCGATAAATCGGGCCTATTTCTAGCACTATGTTTGCAAAAACATATGCTTATTTGTGTTTTATGCGCTTTGTTATGCAATATGTACTATTGTACTATTTTTTGTCATTATACGAGGATTCAAAGGCTAGGAATCAAGGTAACACTTCTGTCCAATATTGTTTTCGTTGAATATAGCATATTTTAGTGTTGAGAACCTGGGATTTGCAAAAAAACGATTAATAGTCGACCGATAAAATCGATTAATCATCCGATTTTCAATTAATCTCTAATCCCCAACTGACCGAGACGCTAATGATAAGCGATATCCTCACCATTGATGTGAACAGATCCGCTAAAAGCCTGTCGGATGACCGAAAGCACAACCACTTCCTTGATGGTTTTGGTAATTCATGTTGTGTAAGTTCTTATCGCAAGCACGTACAACTATTTATGAAATGCATGCCTACATATGATTGATGAATTGAAACTAGTTTGTTCTCGCTCTATGTTATGACTGTTAGATATTGAATTTCATGTGAATAAAACTCATTATTTACTTTCATGCATGCGCTTTCTACTAATGTTGCATTCGTTACAATTGTCATCGTTACACTTTACTACTACTATGCAAACTTGTTACTTTTATCGCTATTATTACTTTATTATTATTGCTAACATATTAATATGCTACTAATAAATTATTGCAAGCAAGTTATCTATCTAGATGTGGTTTAATTGACAACTCAATTGCCATGGTTTACATATATTCTTTGGCTTTCCTTGTGTAGGATGAATAAATTTGGGTAAAAATACTTCCCTCGAAGACTATCGTGATCCCCTATACTCGTGGGTCATCAAGACTATTTTCTCGTGCCATTGTGAGGGAGCATAACTCTACTTATTAAGTTCACTTGGGAGTTATTTGTTTGCTGCAATTTATCTTTCGTTGTGAATAAGTTCAACGATTCTAAAACCAAGATCATGCCCTCTAAGGCAAGAGGGGGTAAAGACCTTCTAACTAGCTCTACTCTTGATTCACCTACTGTTTTGATTCAACTTGTGATATCACCAGCACATATTTCACATACTGCTCTGTCACACACAATAGGTATTGATTCTACTATTGATGATACTTGTGGTGATGCTTCTAATCTGTTTAATGAAACGGTTCCACTTGGAGAATTATTGGATACTAATATTGCTAAAGTTGAAGAAACTGATGTTGGGTTCTACCGTAGGTGCATCGCATGCAAATTAAAATTTTCCTACGCGCATAACATCCAAGAACATGCTACAGAGATGGATCATGGATCGTTACCACTAGACGCGCAGTGTCATGCAGTGGAAGTAGAGTTGGGGCAGCGCGTTCGCGAGGTCCGTCTCCTCCTCATCCGATCTCCCTCGAACAACCGGTCGCCTGATCCCACGTACAGGTTCGCCAGAGCGGCGCAAGTGCGCCGCCTCTAATGGTATCCGCGCGTGCAGGAGGAACACCGTGTGGCGGACTGCTAGGTCCGATCACACAGTTCGGCGTCGAGTGGAGGTGGCTAGTTGCAACACATGCAAAGCCCTAATGACAGCGCTGAAGCGATCAACCAGATGGGTGTGCCGCACCTCCATTGTATATATAGGCATCCGTCGCGGGCTCAACTCTTGGGCCTCGCACGGATACTAAAGCCCATGTGTTCCTTCCCTTAAGCGCGTGTCCCCTTAGGTTCTCGTTCACTTAGTCGCGAGTCAGATCACATCCGGCTCGACTACTCGGTAGCGGCCTCTAGCAAAGCATGTCGACTCCAAGTGTCCGATGAAGCTGGTTAGGCAAACATGTACTTCATGCTTCTGTTCCCTTTGCCACACGATATATGTTGTCGGGCTCAAGGCGAGTATATCATCCTTGTGTTAGCCCGACCTCTTTCTCGTTACAGTGATGCCGACCACAAATCAGATTATCTCATAATCCTTGTCGCATGGCCATGCTTATCTTGGTCGGATCACACGAGGGGCCCAGAGTATATCTCTCCTGATCGGAGGGGCAAATCCCATCTTGCTCGACCATGTCTCGCAACATGGGTCTGGACAAATCCGAAACCTACCTTTATAACTACCTAGTTACGGAGTAGCGTTTGGTCAGCCCAAAGCAGGTCTATCACCATCCCGAGTACATGTGCCAGCTCAGGTCTTAGGACATAGAACGTATGTTGTACTAGAGACTCACGGATGACAAATCGTTGCATCTCATAGTTGGGTCCGTCCAACTCAGACCTTATCTCAACTCGGATCCGACTACGTCAAATCCGACCAGATCTTTCTGAGTCCATATTATCCGGCTAGCATCCAATGCTACATGGTTAGTGAGACCAGACCATCCACCGTGTCATATGTTAGTCTAACTCGTTGTGCGTCCACAGAGCCCTTTCGACTAGGACCATTTAGGACAGTCATCATACAATGCATAGTCTCACAAACAAGTCACATACTTGTTAATACACATCATTGATAATGTCCAAGGACTATCTTTATTCATAAACACATAGGAAATATCATCATACATGATTGCCTCTAAGGCATATCTCCAACAGTCTCCCACTTGCACTAGAGTTAATCAAATAGACATTGAATGCTCATAGCTCTAATGTGCCCCTCATGCTTGGGTTGTGGAAGTGGCTTAGTCAACGGATCTGCAACATTTTCATCCGTATGAATCTTGCATAAAATAGTATCACCATTCTTTACGAGCTTTCGTACCAGGTGATACTTTCAGTCTATGTGCCTGGTCTTGTGGTGTTGTCTCGGCTCCTTGGCCTGTGCGATGGCACCTGAATTGTCGCAATACAGGCCCAACGGTTTTGCCCAGCCCGGGAACACACCAAGATCCTCCAGGAACTTCCGAATCCAAACACATTCCTTTGCGGCTACACAAGCCACAATGTATTCGGCCTGTGTTGTGGAGTCGGCCACCGTATCTTGCTTGGAACTCGTCCAGCTCACTGCTCCTCCATTCATGACATACACGAATCCAGTTTGCGATCGACAATCATCCCTGTCGGTTTGGAAACTAGCATCAGTGTAACCCTTTACGCAGAGCTCCTCCTCACCTCCATAAACTAGGAACATCTCTTTAGTCATTTTCAGGTACTTCAGGATAGTTTTCACCGCTGCCCAGTGACTCTCACCTGGGTCAGCCTGGTATCTGCTTGTTAAGCTTATTGCATAGGCAACATCAGGCCGAGTACATAGCACGGCATACATGATGGATCATATTGCCGAAGCATACGGAATCCTACTCATCCGGTTTTGCTCATCAGAAGTCATAGGACTCTGAGTCTTGCTTAGCCTTATAACATGTGAGATGGGCAAGAACCCTTTCTTGGCCTCACTCATGTTGAACCGCTTCAACACTTTGTCTATGTACGTGCTCTGGCTTAAGCCGAGGAGACTCTTTGATCTATCTCTATACATCTTGATGCCTAAAATGTATACTGCTTCTCCAAGGTCTTTCATTGAAAACTTCCCATTCAATGATTCCTTGAGTGAGTTCAGCATCGAAACATCATTTCCGGTCAGCAGTATGTCATCCACATACAGGATCAAAAATACTATCGAGCTCCCACTAGACTTCTTGTATAAACAATAGTCCTCTTCATTCTTGATGAAACCAAGGTCAACGATGACTTCATCAAAACGAATGTTCCAACTCCGAGCTGCTTGCTTCAATCCATAAATGGATCTCTTGAGCTTGCATATTTTACTAGCATTATTTGGATCGACAAAACCTTCAGGCTGTATCATGTATACATCCTCCTTTAAATTTCCACGAAGGAAAGCCGTCTTGACATCCATCTGCCATATCTCATAATCGAAATATGCAGCTATAGCTAGTATGATCCTCACCGACTTTTGCATCGCTACCGGAGAGTAGGTCTCGTCGTAGTCAATTTCTTGAACTTGTACATAACCTTTAGCGACAAGCCGAGCTTTGTGGATCTGAACATTTCCATCCACATCGGTTTTCTTCTTAAACACCCATTTGCAACCAATGGCAATTACGCCAGGTGGCGGATCAACCAAGTCCCAAACTTGATTATCATCCATGAACTTTAACTTGGATCTCATGGCCTCCAGCCATGCCTCGGAATCTGGGCTCACCATCGCTTCCGCATACATGGCCGACTCGTCACTTTCTAGCAACAACACATCACGCACTCTGCGCAATCTTGCCGACCTCCGTGGCTCTGGTGCCGATTCCACTACGGGTTCCCTGACCAACTTCGGTATGATCTCATCACCAGCCGAGTCGTCCCCGAGTGGCTCTCGAATTTCTTCGAGTCACACCGTTCTCCCACTGGCTTCCCGATTGAGAAACTCTTTCTCTAGGAAAACCCCGTTCCGAGCAACAAACATTTTGTTCTCTTCCCGGTTGTAGAAGTTGTATCCTAAGGTTCCCCTCGGATATCCCACGAATATGCATTTATCCGTCTTGGGTGTAAGCTTGTCCGACATGAGTCGTTTGACAAATGCTTCACAACCCCAAATCTTTAGAAAAGACAAACTAGGACTCTTCCCAGTCCACATCTCATGTGGTGTCTTGTCTACGGATTTTGATGGTACCTTGTTAAGTGTGAAAGCTGCAGTTTCTAGAGCGTATCCCCAGAATGACAAGGGTAAATCCGATTTGCTCATCATTGATCGGACCATGTCCAACAAGGTTCGATTTCTCCGTTCTGACACGCCGTTTCTCTGCGACGTACCCGGAGGTGTGAGCTGAGGTACTATACCTCAACTTTTCGCATGATCATCAAACTCATGGCTCATGTATTCACCTCCACGATTTGATCACAGAAGCTATCGTCTTGCCGAGTTGATTTTCAACCTCGTTTTGAAACTCTTTGAACTTTTCAAAAGTTTCCGACTTGTGCCTCATCAAATAGATATATCCATATCTACTCAAGTCGTCGGTAAAAGTCACGAAGTACTGATAGCCACCTCTAGCCGTTGTGCTCATTGGACCACACACATCACTGTGTATAAGCTCCAACAGCTCGGACGCCCTTTCACAACTCTTTGCAAAAGGAGACTTAGTCATCTTGCCTAGCAAGCATGATTCGCATGTCTCGAACGACCCAAAGTCGGACGAAGTTAGGAGTCCATCATCATGGAGCTTCTTCATGCGTTTCAGACTAATGTGTCCAAGCTGGCAGTGCCAGAAGTATGTCGGATTTATCTCATTAGGCTTATGCCTCTTGACATTCATGTTATAGACTGGTTCCGTTTCCAAATTCAAAATAAATAGCCCATCTACAATGGGTGCATAGCTGTGGAACATTCCATTCAAATAAAATGAACAACCATTGTCCTTTAAACTGAATTCATAACCCTGACTCATCAAGCATGAGGCAGAAATAATGTTCCGACTAAGTGCAGGAATGTAATAACAATTATTCAATTCCAAAATAAATCCAGAAGGAAGCTTCGATTGCATCGTGCCGACCTCCAACGCAGCAACTCTTGCTTTGTTGCCGACCCTGATGTCAATCTCCCCTTGTGCCACACGCCTAGTTCTTATCAGCCCCTACATCGAGTTGAAAATATGAACAACCGATCCGGTATCAAATACCCAAGAGCTACTAGGTATGCCAGCAAGATAAATGTCTATAACATATGTAACAAGTGTACCTTTGCCTGAAGAAGCATTTCCGGCCTTATTGCCATGCTCAGCAAGCCACTTGCTACAGTTCCTCTTCCAGTGACCAGTTTCCTTGCAATGAAAGCAAATGGTCTTTGAGTCCGGTCCCGGCTTCGGCGCAGCGGCGGAGACAACCTTCTCTGTGCCCTTTGCCTTACCCTTTTTCTTGGACCAACTCTTCTTGAACTTAGCCGAGTTCTGCACCATCAACACTTGATGCATGCCTTTCTTAATATCTTGCTCTGCCACCTTGAGCATCCCATGCAATTCAGTGAGCTTCTTATCCATGCCGTGCATATGATAGTTCGAGATGAACGTCCCATAGCTAGGTGGAAGAGAACCTAGAATTGCATCCGTGGATAGCTCGTCCCCAAGTGGGAAGCCTAACCGATCCAAAGCTTGCACGTACATGATCATCTTGATCACATGCGGGCTCAGTGGATCACCCTCTTTCAGCTTACAATCCGTCAAGGATAGCCAGACGTTGAACCTTTCGGTCCTAGCCTGCACCTGAAACATGCTCTTGAGACTCTCGATCATATCAAAAGCCTGAATGTTTTCGAAATGCTGTTGCAAATCGGGCTCCATACAAGCCAGCATGAGGCAGTTGATCTCGTTTGATTCATCAACGAGTTTCTGGTAGGCATTTTTGGTTGTGGCATTAGCATTATCGGCAGGTACCTCTGGAAGTGGATCCTCTAGAACATGTTCCTTTTTATCGTGCTTGAGAACAATTCTCAAATTTCTATACCAGCTGGTAAAGTTTGTTCCATTCAGTTTATCCTTTTCCAGAATTGATTTCAATGCAAAGTTGGGTTGAGCAGGTGGTGCCATTGATCTACAACATAAAATATGCAATCACTAAGCAATGTGTTTATGTAGAGTAATTCAAGCCTTAAGCAGAACTACTCCCACTAAAGTCAACATCCCTCCGCAAACTCTCAGTGATTGAGGACCCGTCTAGCGCGAGCGACTAGTGAGCTTTAGCATCACTGCTAGCCAACTTGCCTATTCGGTAAGCAACTTCTTGCTAATCGTATCTCTATACGACTCCTGTCGGTCGGGTAGGTATCTTATACCCCAGCTCCCAACCTTCTTTGCCACAAGGCCCAAAACCGTTTTGATAGCCTTGTCAAGTTAACCTGATGCAGTGCATATCCGTGTCCGACACGAACCCTCCAGTTCAAGGACACCTAGTGGCACCTCAATTTTATGAGCCCACCACTAGACGTACTTGACGTGCAAAGGTGCAACATCCAGAATGGCAATGTGCTTGATATTAACGAGGATCTTTCTACCATTTTAACATGCATAGAAACAAGAAGCAATATCAATCACATATAAACATAAATATGTGAAATAGTATGGCTCCTTCATGGACATCCTTCCAGGCCGGCTCCAACTCCGATGACCAAGGCGGAACTCCATCTTGTTCGTCACACTGGGACGCCAAAGCCTCGAACTTGATCTCTGTTCTCCAACTACTGCAACTAGTAATGAATTTACAGAGAATCACAAGTCGGCACGCATGTCGTTATACAATATAATGACAACACTTTGGCTCCTGCCGGCTGACAATCATGACACGTAGGTCATGTTAAATTACACACATGCATCACATACATATGAGCAATACTATTCACATCAAACCTGCAAAACAAAGTTATGCCTAGAATCGCATTCTACCGGTTTGTGTATCGTGTACGAAATACAAGGTGCTACGCACACGGCGGTCCCGCTTCGGATTTATGTTTCACTGTTAACCCCGATGGCGGATACCGACCGGTAGGGGTAGGTTGTGTCACGACCTCTTCGATTCCGATTGATAGAAAACATAGCCTCAATAATCCCCACTGCAGTTGATCTCATCAATCGTGCACATAGCCGATTTCATGAACGACAACAGATCTCATATGCCGCCTCCACATATAAAATATGCATCCGATCTGAAACCAAAACCTATAGCAGTGGCTCTGATACCACTGTTGAGTTCTACCGTAGGTGCACCGCATGCAAATTAAAATTTTCCTACGCGAAGAACATCCAAGAACATGCTACAGAGATGGATCACAGATCGTTACGACTAGACGCGCAGTGCCGTGCAGCGGAAGTAGAGTTGGGGCAGCGTGTCCGTGAGGTCTATCTCCTCCTCATCTGATCTCCCTCGAACAACCGGTCGCCGAATCCCACGTAAAGGTTTACCGGAGTGACGCAAGTGCACCGCCTCTAATGGTATCCGCGCGTGCAGGAGGAACACCGTGCGGCAGACTGCTAGGTCCGATCACATAGTTCGGCGGCGAGTGGAGGTGGCTAGTTGCAACACATGCAAAGCCCTAATGACGGCGCTGAAGCGATCAACCAGATGGGTGTGCCGCTCCTCCACTATATATATAGGCATCCGTCGCGGGCTCAACTCTTGGGCCTCGCACGGATCCTAAAGCCCACGTGTTCCTTCCCTTAAGCGCGCGACCCCTGAGGTTCTCGTTCACTTGGTCGCGAGTCAGATCACATCCGGCTCGACTAGTCGGTAGCGGCCTCTAGCAAAGCGTGCCGACTCCAAGTGTCCGATGAAGCTGGTTAGGCAAACCTATAGTTCATACTTCTGTTCCCTTTGCCACACGATATATGTTGTCGGGCTCAAGGCGAGTCTATCATCCTTGTGTTATCCCGACCTCTTTCTCGTTCCAGTGATGCCGACAACAAATCAGATTATCCTTGTCACATGGCCATGCTTATCTTGGTTGGATCACACGAGGGGCCCAAAGTATATCTCTCCTGATCGGAGGAGCAAATCCCATCTTGCTGGACCATGTCTCGCAGCATGGGTCTGGACAAGCCCGAAACCTACCTTTATAACTATCCAGTTACGGAGTTGCGTTTGGTCAGCCCAAAGCAAGTCTATCACCATCCTGAGTACATGTGTCAGCTCAGGTCTTAGGACATAGAACGCATGTTGTACTAGAGACTCACAGACGACATATCGCTGTGTCTCATAGTTGGGTCTGTCCAACTCAGACCTTATCTCAACTCGGATCCGACGAGATCTTCCCGAGTCCATATTATCCGGCTAGCATCCAATGCTACATGGCCAGTGAGACCGGACCATCCACCGTGTCATATGCTAGTCTAACTGGATGTGCGTCCACACAACCCTTTCGACTAGGACCATTTAGGACAGCCAGCGTACAATGCATAGTCTCATAAACAAGTCACATACTTGTTAATACACATCATTGATAATGTCCAAGGACTATCTTTATTCACAAACACATAGGAAATATCATCATACATGATTGCCTCTAAGGCATATCTCCAACAGTCTCCCACAGTCTCCCACTTGCACTAGAGTTAATCAAATAGACATTGAATGCTCATAGCTCTAATGTGCCCCTCATGCTTGGGTTGTGGAAGTGGCTTAGTCAACGGATCTGCAACATTTTCATCCGTATGAATCTTGCATAAATTAGTATCACCATTCTTTACGAGCTTTCGTATCAGGTGATACTTTCAGTCTATGTGCCTGGTCTTGTGGTGTTGTCTCGGCTCCTTGGCCTGTGCGATGGCACCTGAATTGTCGCAATACAGGCCCAACGGTTTTGCCCAGCCCGGGAACACACCAAGATCCTCCAGGAACTTCCGAATCCAAACACATTCCTTTGCGGCTACACAAGCCGCAATGTATTCGGCCTGTGTTGTGGAGTCGGCCACCGTATCTTGCTTGGAACTCGTCCAGCTCACTACGTCAAATCCGACCAGATCTTTCTGAGTCCATATTATCCGGCTAGCATCCAATGCTACATGGTTAGTGAGACCAGACCATCCACCGTGTCATATGTTAGTCTAACTCGTTGTGCGTCCACAGAGCCCTTTCGACTAGGACCATTTAGGACAGTCATCATACAATGCATAGTCTCACAAACAAGTCACATACTTGTTAATACACATCATTGATAATGTCCAAGGACTATCTTTATTCATAAACACATAGGAAATATCATCATACATGATTGCCTCTAGGGCATATCTCCAACAACTGAAACTACAGATAATCTTAAATCGCTTGTTACACCTAGTTCTCCTATTAAAAGAAGAATACTTAATCTACCTTACACACCATTTGTGCTTGATGGGGATTTTATCGGTGAGTCTACGGCTTATGACGGTGTAAATGGCGTAGAGAATTTGATTGCTATACTTAAGGAAAAAGGATGTGAATAAAATAATGAAACCTGATCCTAAATGGTGTGGGGTACCTAGCGACCGCCTTACGGCGACTCCGCCGCCCAAAATCCCTATATGTAGCCAAAAAGTTCATGGAAAATCATCGGCGCGCTTTTTGATACGGAGTCGCGTCCACCTCTTGTTCCTCCTTCGGAGATCCGATCTAAAGTCTGTTTCTGGCTTCGGAGAGGAGGTTTCGTCGTTGATGTCATCACCATCCCTTATCCATCAACAATTTTATGATGCTCACATCCATGTGTGAGTAATTCTCTGTAGGCACATGGAGGTAGATGGAAGTTGGATGAGATTTCTTATGTAATTGATGTCAGATTTGTTAGGCCTTGATGCCTAGTATTGTCACGCCCAATATGGGGTACTATCCTCGCGAAGACTCGAGGGTCTCGGTAAGGATAGAAGCACCGGAATTGCTTCGTGATACATCTCTGTCGTATCTATAATTATTGAATGTTTCATGCCATTATTTAACAACTTTTATATACTTTTGGTAACAATTTATATGATTTTCTTGGACTATCATATTGATCTAGTGCCCAGTGCGAGTTCTTGTTTGTTGCATGTTTTTTGTTTTGTACGAATTCCATATCGAACGAAGTCCAAACGCGATAAAAATTTACGAAGATTTATTTTGGAATATATGTGATTTTTTAGAAAAGGAATCAATGCCAGACAAGGTCCGAGTGGCCCACGAGCTAGGCCGACGCGCGTTGGGGGTAGGGTGCGCCCTCGTGGCTCGGGACACCTTGGAGGTTAGTTGGGGGTGTCCTTCGGCCACAAGGAAGCTAATATCCGGATAAAAATCCCCTCAAAATTTCAGCCCAATCGGAGTTACGGATCTCCGGGAATTTAAGAAATGGTGAAACCCTAGAAAACAGGAACACGAAACAGAAGAAAACAGAGCGAGAGATCCAATATCAAAGGGGCTCCTGCCCTCTGGGAGCCATGGCGGCCATGGACTATAGGGGAAACTCTCCACAATCTAGGGGGGCCAAGGAAGAAGAAGGAGGAGCGGGCTCTCTCCCCCTCTCTCCCAGTGGCGCCGGAGTGCCGCCGGGGGAACTAGCATGGCGGCGATCTACACCAACAACTCCGTCGTCTTACTCACCATCATCATCACCTTCCATCATCTATTTACAACGGTCCACTCTCCCACAACCCGATGTACCCCTACTTGAACATGGTGCTTTATGCTTCATATTATTATCCAATGATGTGTTGCCATCCTATGATGTTTGAGTAGATCTCTTTTGTCCTATGGGTTGATTGATGACCTTGATTGGTTTGAGTTGCATGTTTTTATTTTGGTGTTGTCCTATGGTGCCTTCTGTGCCGCACACACGTGGGGGATTACTGATAACCCACAAGTGTAGGGGATCGTTTGTAGCCTTTTTCGATAAGTAAGAGTGTCGAACCCAACGAGGAGCTAAAGGTAGAATTAATACTCTCTCAAGTTCTATCGACCACCGATACAACTCTACGCACGCTAACGCTTACTTTACCTAGAACAAGTATGAGACTAGTTTGCGGGAATAAAACTAGAAGTACTTTGTTGGTGTAAAGATAGTTTTGCAAGATAATAAAGAATGTGGAAATAAAAGTTAGGTGTTGTTTTAATTAAAGAACAATAAAGTAAATATAACGAGTGTGGAAAAGTGGTGATAGGATTTGCGAGATTGTCCTAGGCAATTGATAACAAGATAGGTAATCATTATTGCAGTTTTATATGAGGGAGAGGCATACGCTAACATACTTTTCGTAATTGGACCATATGCACTTATGATTGGAACTCTAGCAAGCATCCACAACTACTAAAGATTATTAAGGTAAACCCAACCATAGCATTAAACATAAAGTCCTCTTTACTCCCATACGCAACAATTCCCTTACTCGGGTGCAAGCTTCTGTCACTCTAGCCACCCACTATAAGCGAATCATGAACATATTGCAACACCCTCCAGCGTTAATCTTTCACGTGTGCGCCTCGCGGAGAGCACCTTCGGACAGCACCAAAATAAACCACACAAGTCAAACCAATCAAGATCATCAATCAACCCATAGGACAAAACAAATCTACTCAAACATCATAGGATAGCCACACATCATTGGATAATAATATATGGCATTAAGTACCATGTTCAAGTAGAGATTATAGCGGGGAAGAGAGGTTTTACACCGCTGCATAGAGGGGGAGAGAGTTGGTGGTGACGATGGCGAAGTTGTTGGTGTAGATCGCCGTCACGATGGATGCCCCGGCGGCGCTCCGGCGCCACCAGGAGAGAGGGGAGAGAGCCCCCCTCCTTCTTCTTATTCCTTGGCCTCCTCCCTAGGCGGGAGGAGGGTTTCCCCTCTGGTCCATGGCCGCCATGGCTCCCGGAGGGCGAGAGCCCCTCCGAGATTGGATCTCTCTCTCTCTCTCTCTGTTTCTCTCCTGTTTTCGCGACTATTTTCGGACCCCTTCACCGTTTCTTAAATATCCGGAGATCCTTAACTCCGATCGGGCTGAAATTTTAAGGGGATTTTTATCGCGAAAATATATTTCTTGTGCCAGAAGGAGAGCCTCAACCGACCTAAGGGCTGGCCACAATCCATCTGGTCGCGCACCCCCTAGGGGCGCGGCCGGTTGGCTTGTGGGGCCCTCGGGCATCGTCTTGCGTTGATTCCGACTCTCAAAATTCACATATATTCCAAAAAAAATCTCCGTAAATTTTTATCGTGTTTGGACTTAGTTTGATTTGGAATTTCTACAAAAGAAAAAACACACAAAAAACAGGAACTGACACTGGGCACTGGGTACGTAAGTTAGTCCCCAAAATATTATAAAATGTTGCCAAAAGTATATGAAAGTTGTAGAATATTGGCACGAAGCAATCAAAAATTATAGATACGACAAATACGTATCAACATCCCCAAGCTTAATTCCTGCTCGTCCTCGAGTAGGTAAATGTTAAAAAGATAATTTTTGATGTGGGATGCTACCTAACATAATCTTGAACAAATGTCTAATCATGGCAGGAATATTAAGATACAAGTGATTCAAGGCAACAGTCTGACAGAAAGACATCCATACTCAGGTTTACTAGCAACAATCATGTCCTTTCAAAATAGCAATGCCAAAGAATGTTATCCCTACAAAATCATATAGCCTGTCATGCTTGGTCTTCCTAGCATAAAGTATAAATCATGAGCACCCCGGTGTCAAACCAAGCAATTGGATCGTACTTTTTGAATGTGCATCAACTTTTTATTATTCACTCAATACATGAGCGTGAACCATGGACATAACATAAGGGTGGAATAGAATATGGTGGTAGATATCAAAAGGGTTGAAAGTGGAGAGAAAGTCTCGCATCAACTCGGCGTATCAACGGGCTATGGAGATGCCCATCAATAGATATCAATGCGAGGAGTAGGGATTGCCATGCAACGGATGCACTAGAGCTATAAGTATATGGAAGCTCAACTGAAGCTAAGTGGGTGTGCATCCAACTTGCTTGCTCATGAAGACCTTGGGCATTTGAGGACGCTCGTTATCGGAATATACAAGCCAATTTCTATAATGAAAAATTCCCACTAGCATATGGAAGTGACAAAACATGAGACTCTCTATATGAAGAACATGGTGCCACTTTGAGGCACAAGTGTGGTAAAGGATAGTAGCAAAGTCCCTTCTCTCTTTTTCTCTCATTTATTATTATTTTTTCTCTTTTATTCTTTTTGCCTCCCCCATTCATCATTTTTTTATGGTGGGCTCATTTGGCCTCACCCATTTTTATTTTATTTTTCGTCTGGAGTCTCATCCCGACTTGTGGGGGAATCATAGTCTCCATCATCCTTTCCTCACTCGGACAATGCTCTAATAATGATGGTCATCACACTTTTATTTACTTACAACTCGATATGAAAAACTGATAGGATGATATGACTCTATATGAATGCCTCTGGCAGTGTACCAGGATGTGCAATGATCTAGCGTAGCAAAAGATATCAAAAAATGGACAAGCCATGTAAATATCATGCTAGCTATCTTACGATCATGCAAAGCAATATGACAATGGAAGTACAAGTCATATGAAGTGACGGTGGAAGTTGCATGGCAATATATCTCGGAATGGGCTATGGAAATGCCATGATCGGTAGGTATGGTGGCTGTTTTGAGGAAGATATAGTGAGGCTTATGTGCAACAGAGCGTATCATGTCACGGGGTTTGGATGCACTGGCGAAAGTTGCACCGATCCTCGAGGTGAGAATGGGCAACGCACGGTACCGAAGAGGCTAGCAAAATATGAATAGGTGAGATTGCGTATGTCCATGGATTCACATTAGTCATAAAGAACTCATATACTTATTGCAAAGTTTTATTAGTTTTATCACAAATCAAAGTACTACTCGCATGCTCCTAGGGAGGAGGTTGGGAGGAGTTAACCATCGCGCGCCCCCGATTCAATAGCACAAAGGATTTCAATCTAGGATAAATTATGCTCCAATCTTCATCGCATAACTAGAGACTATACGTGCATGCCTTAGGAATCACAAACCTTAACATAAATATTCTTAATAATCCACAATCATCTACTATTGCACCCACATATTACTATCTTAATGTATCAAAACTATTGCAGGGAATCAAACATATCATATTCAGTGATCTACAAGTTTTATGTAGGATTTTATGACTAACCATGTAAATGACCAATTCCTGTTGACTCTCTAAATAGGTATAAGTGAGGCATGAGAGTTTAATTCTTTCTACAAAAGACCTGGACATGCTCTAATAAATATAAGTGAAGCAAAAGAGCATTCTACAAATAACGGTTTTCTATATGTGGAGAAACAGGCATCGAACTTCAAATGATATAAGTGAAGCACATGAAGCATTCTATAAGGCCATACTCAAAAGATATAAGTGAAGTGCAAAGTGCATTCTATAAATCAACCATGGACTTTCCCGTACCAGCATGGTGCATTTCTAAAAGGAAAATAAAAGGCACACGACGCTCCAAGAATTTACGCATATCACGTGAACAAAACAAAAACCGAAACATACCGATAGTTATTGAAGAACAAAGATGGGATGCCTTCCGGGGCATCCCCAAGCTTAGACGCTTGAGTCTCCTTGAATATTTACTTGGGGTGCCTTGGGCATCCCCAAGCTTGAGCTCTTTTCTCTCCTTATTCTTCTCATATCAATACCTCCTCGATCTTCGAACACTTCATCTACACAAAACTTGACAAAACTTTTATTAGAAACGTTAGTACATAATCATCAAATCCCATCATGTCCTGCCATAAAATTATTGAATAATTATAATCTAACATTACCCACTGTACAGTATCACAATTCTATGGCTCCCAAGTCATTGGGGCTCAACAAGAATTCAAACATAAGCACGCAAAGCAACTATAACACAATCTGTGAAAAATAGGACAGTCTGTGAAGATTTGTTTGGTTACCATACTTCTATAACTCAAACAATTCTGAAAACTTAGGAAGTAAGAAAGAATTTGCTTAACATTACTGTGTAAAAAATTCAGAAACTTTTGACGTTCCAGTAAAATATGAAAAATCAAACACTACAGCCAAAGTTTATGTTTTTGCACAACACATATCAAACAAGTAATTTAAACATCCTAAAGGTAATTCTTGGCACATTATTTTTATAATACAATGGATTTATACAAGGGGTTAATTATTTTTGTTGAAAATTTGCTGTAATCAAGATTTACAAAGTTTCCATGGGCATGAACAAAGTTCAAGACTAGCCCCCACTTCAACGGTGCTCGTCCTTCTCACTTTCACTTCTCTTTTTGAAGAAGTTTTAGGTTCTCCACTTTATTTTTTTGTTTCTAATTATTTTAAAAGCACACAACAGAAATAAATGACTCTCTAAAACTTTTGGGTTGTCTCCCTGGCAGCGCTTTATTTAAAGCCATTAAGCTAGGCATATAGTGCTCAAGTAATTGATCCACCTGGATCCCAAGGTATATCAAAGCCAATTTTAATTAACAATGATTTGTAATTTAGTAGTGATCACAAAGTGATATATATCACGTGACAACAAAAACTAACTCTCTTCCTATGCATTGGCATGTCATACAAAAACAATTCATTCACACAAAGTAAAGGCCAATTCATAGCATAAGTAGTTTCTTGATATTTTATTGTAGTGGAAACATAGAGAGATGAAGACTTGGTTCCTCTCTCATAATAATTGCAAGTAGGAGTAGCAAGAACATGCATATTATATTCATCAAAATCATCATGTGTAGTGGTAAAACGCAACCCGTCAATATAATCCTTAATAAGTGCAAACTTCTCCGATATAGTGTAGTTGGGAGAATTCAAAAAGATAATAGGACTATCATGTGTGGGTGCAATAGCAAAAATTTCATGCTTAACATAAGGAACTATAGCAAGTTCATCTCCATAAGCAAAATTCATATTGGCATCATGGCCACAAGCATAGCAAGCATCAAGTTCATCAAAAAGGGATATTTCAACTGAATCCAAGGGATCATAGCATTCATCCTTCGGTATGTGCGAAGGGTAATTAAACAACATATGAGTTGAAGAGTTACTCTCATTAGAAGGTGGGCACGGGTAGCTAATCCTCTCTTCCTCCTTTTGTTCTTTGCTATCCTCCTCATCTTTTTCATCTAATGAACTCAGAGTTTCAACAATTTCTTCTTCCATAAATTCCTACAAAATATTAGTCTCTTCCAAGGTAGAGGTCCTTCTCTTAATAAATTCAATAATATCAGCATTGCATTCATAATTCTCATAGCAATATTTAAGTATGGCAAGATTTTCAGATTTGTAAGAAACATCATCACACTTTTCAATCAAAGAGGCAACTTCAAAAGCACGCTTAAAAGCAAAAAAATTCTTCTATTCGTTCCGCATCATAGTAATCATATATACCATTAGCATAACAAGCCAAGGATTTATTATAATTAAATAAACATTGAAATGGAAGGTGTGGAGCCTTTAACTTAGAGCAACAAGTTTTATCACGTCTCAAACTTGCATCCCAAGCAAACCATTGCAATATTTTAATTTGATCCCATAAGTGTTTCCCTTTTTGAGACAAGCGATAATCCCTAAAGTACTCACGTTGATCCAACGTGTCTCCCATTATAAAATTTAATGAGTATTTCTCAGGATTGTCAAAGGAGTAATTAACGTATTTCACATAACCAACATTGAGGGTTTTAGGAGGTTCCCCATCTCCATGAGTAGCAAGTACCACTATTTTTTCTGGTGTTTCGTGTTCCATATCCATAACTAAAGATATAAAACAACTAATAACATAAAATAAAACAACTAATAACATAAAATAAAAATTACTTAGTGATAAAGCAAACAAGCACACACGAGAATATCAACCACTACGCTATTGCTCACCGGCAACGGTGCCAGAAAAAGGTCTTGATAACCCACAGGTGTAGGGGATCGTTTGTAGCCTTTTTTGATAAGTAAGAGTGTCGAACCCAACGAGGAGCTAAAGGTAGAATTAATACTCTCTCAAGTTCTATCGACCACCGATACAACTCTACGCACGCTAACGCTTACTTTACCTAGAACAAGTATGAAACTAGTTTGCGAGAATAAAACTAGAAGTACTTTGTAGGTGTAAAGATAGTTTTGCAAGATAACAAGATCGGTAATCATTATTGCAGTTTTATATGAGGGAGGGGCATACGCTAACATACTTTCCATAATTGGATCATATGCACTTATGATTGGAACTCTAGCAAGCATCCGCAACTACTAAAGATCATTAAGGTAAACCCAACCATAGCATTAAACATAAAGTCCTCTTTACTCCCATACGCAACAATCTCCTTACTCGGGTGTAAGCTTCTGTCACTCTACCCACCCACTATAAGCGAATCATGAACGTATTGCAACACCCTCCAGCGTGAATCTTTCACGTGTGCGCCTCACGGAATGCACCTTAGGACATCACCAAAATAAACCACGCAACTCAAACCAATCAAGATCATCAATCAACCCATAGGACAAAAGAAATCTACTCAAACATAATAGGATAGCCACACATCATTGGATAATAATATATAGCATTAAGCACCATGTCCAAGTTGAGATTACAGCGGGGAAGAGAGGTTTTACACCGCTGCATAGAGGGGGAGAGAGTTGGTGGTGACGGCGGAGAAGTTGTTGGTGTAGATCGCCGTCACGATGGACGCTCCGACGGCGCTCCGGCGCCACCGGGAGAGAGGGGGAGAGAGCCCCCTCCTTCTTATTCTTCCTTGGACTCCTCCCTAGGTGAGAGGAGGGTTTCCCCTCTGGTCCATGGCCGCCATGGCTCCCGGAGGGCGAGAGCCCCTCCGAGATTGGATCTCTCTCCCGGTTTCTCTCCTGTTTTCATGACTGTTTTCGGACCCCTTCACCGTTCTTAAATATCCAGAGACCCGTAACTCCGACCAGGATGAAATTTTGAGGGGATTTTTATCGCGAAAATATCTTTCTTGCGCTAGAAGGAGAGCCTCAACCGACCTAAGGGCTGGCCACAAGCCATCTGGCCGCGCCCCCTGGGGGCACGTCCGGTTGGCTTGTGGGCCCCTCGGGCATCGTCTTGTGTTGATTCCGACTCTCAAAATTCACATATATTCCAAAAAAAATCTTCGTAAATTTTTATCGCGTTTGGACTTCGTTTGATATGGAATTTCTGTGAAACAAAAAACACACAAAAAACAGGAACTGGCACTGGGCACTGGGTAAGTAAGTTTGTCCCAAAAATATTATAAAATGTTGCCAAAAGTATATGAAAGTTGTAGAATATTGGCATGAAGCAATCAAAAATTATAGATACGATGGAGACGTATCAATTACCGTTAGGGTGTTCCGATAGTTTCATGATTCGCTTATTGTAACGCCCAAGGTGCGGTCCTATCCTTATTTTGGCTCGAGGGCCTCGATGGGGATAGAAGTGCATCTTGTCGTTTCGCAAGAATGGATATCGTTACAAGTACATATAAAGAGGAGATGAGTATAAGGAATTGGCTTACACTCGCCACAAACTAAATCATGATCATCTCAAATACAACAATACATTCAATCACCATACAGAAGAGCAGGGTCCGACTTGGACAAAATCAAACGATAAAAGCGACATCCATCCTTGCTAATCCCAGGGTGCCGGCCTGGAACCCATCCTATGATCGATGAAGAAAAAGAAGAACTACAAATCAAACAAGCATCGCTCTCACGTCAAAGCATCACATTACTCGTACCTGCAACTGTTGTTGTAGTAATCTGTGAGCCACAGGGACTCGACAATCTCATTTCCAAGGGTATCAAGACTAGCAAAGCATAATGAGCGAGGTATGGTTAAGTGGTGAGGTTGTAGCAGCACTAAGCATTTGATATCTGTCTAACTTAGGAGTACAAGAATAAGAAGATTGATCTACGCATAACGGACGTGAACTAGTAATGATCAAGAAGTGATCCTGAACACCTACTTACGAGTCAAACATAACCCCACCGTGTTCTCTTTTCAAACTCCCTCGAAAAGAGACGGTCACGGTTACGCAAACGGTTGGTGTATTTTAATTGAGTGTAATTCAAGTTTTCTATTACCGGGTATTATAAAATTTCCAAGTTGCCACATAACCGCGGGCATGGCTCTCAGAAAGATTTAACCCTGCAGGGGTGCTCCAACTTATCCATCACAAACTAGCCACAAGCTGTAGTGGAAAAACTCAACCGCGGGATAGCCCGTAGTACCCTCGGAATCCCAGTGCACAAGATGTTCGAGAATGGTAAAACAAATCTAGCAAGACCCCCTAATGTGTCGACGAACCCGATAGGAGCCACGTATCTCGTTCTTAGGACACGACGGATAAGCGAAGCATACAGTGGCCTGATAGAAATCTCCCGAGTTGCCCCGGGTTGGACCCGCACGGTGCTCTAGTTTGGACCAACACTCATGAGGAGCACTGACCCGGGTTGTTGATTAATTATCCACGGGTCCAGAAAGTCCCTATGCAATTTTTATTAGTTATTAGGCAAATGTAGTACCAATGTTGGGCCTTGTCGGAAGAGTTTTATCCCAAAACAAAAATCAAGGGGGTCCCCATAACAACCCCAAGCATGTTAGGAGCGCTCAATATAGAACATAACACCGGTACTCGGATACGAAGGCGGCAAGAGTGGAACAAAACACCAAGCAAAAGGCCAATCCTTCCACCCTTTACCAAGTGTATAGATGCATTAAATTAAATAGCAATAATATTGTGATATCCCAAGATATCCATGTTATCACATGGAACAACCTGCACCTACAACTAGCAACGCTATAAGAGGGGCTTGAGCAAGCGGTAACATAGCCAAACAATGGTTTGCTAGGATGTAGATGGTTAGATGCTTATCATGGCATGTTGGGAGTCTTGACAAACAAGTGCTAGGTAGCGAGACATAGCGATAGAAACGAGACAACTAGCATGGCAATGCTAGTAGTGGTATCTAGGGAAATAATCATCTTGCCTGAGATCTCGCTTGGAAGAAGAACAAATCCGTGAAGTAGACGAACCAACGTAGTCGAACGAATCCTCACACTCCAAAACGCTTTCGGAACTCTATCGAGAAGAAGCAATACAGAAACAAAAAAATGACAGGGTAAACACCACAACATATTAATGACATGATGCGCAAACAATGATGATGCATGTCAAGTTTAAATATGCAAGGAATGGCAAAGCACAATAATCAATTACTACTCATTAAGTGAAGTTCAATATGCGACGAGTTGCATATTGACGAAACTCCATGCTCGAACCATTTAGTTCACTCTCGTTTATTTACATGGCAAGTTGAAATGTTGTTTATCATGGCAAGAGGTGAAGCATAATTAAACTACCTATCTAGGCATTTTTAAATGAGGTCGGAAACAACATATAATATTTACGAAACGACTCGATATGCAAATTATGAATTTGGTCCAGATCTGAACTAAACATGTTTTATAGTTATTAAACATGAAAAAATGCACCATGTGATTCTACTCGTCATTCTAGGCGATTTACATATATAGATCATTCAAAATGGAGCTACGGCCTAAAAGATATGACCAAGAAAAATATGTCATGAATGCAAAATACATGCATGAACAAAACTCACAAACATTCTAAATCATGTATGCAACAGGATATTATGAAACTACATGAAATTCTAGGCAAGTTTCATGTATAAAATATCCAAAACGGAGCAACGGTTCAACAATAACAAGCAACACAAGGTTTTGATAAAATCTGTCCAAAACAACAACTTAGCATTTTGCACACATCAAAACAACAAGCTACAATAACCTAAAATGCACAAACTAAGTATGGGGCAGTAGCATGTAACATACACTTTATTTCATCAAAAGGAATCATACTCAAAAGAGTCATGGATAACATGGTAGGAAGCTCACAACACAGCTATAAAACATGGCATTTATGGACTTAGAGAAAATACCAGTTTTTCACAAACAATGTTAAGCTGAAGGCATATTGACAGCAAGAAAAATACATGCTATAGGGCTTAT
This sequence comes from Elymus sibiricus, assembly GCA_039707655.1. NCBI lineage: Eukaryota > Viridiplantae > Streptophyta > Magnoliopsida > Poales > Poaceae > Elymus > Elymus sibiricus. The sequence continues at coordinate 257,176,226 of CM077665.1, forward strand.
CATGGCATTAAAATCTACAACATCGTAGTGGACATGATGCACAACTCCACAGGAGCATCATCAAAATATGCACATCCACTTGCCTAGTTTCATAGACGAATCGAGCCTTCTTCGGCCTTTGGTTACCAGGAGAACGGGATGCATCACCCGCATGCGAGATAGGAGTGGTGGGTACGATCTCAATTGAAATAAGTAGTTTCTCAGACTTAGAAAAAAAAACAGAGTAGGCATGAGCAGCAGTTTTTGTCAGGTAGGCATGTTGACAACAAGAAACAAGTATGTATCAAGACCATTTCATGGAATCAAATGGCACATTTATATATGCCATAACATGCACTTCAATTCATCCCACATGGGAATTTGCATAAGAGCTATGAATCCATGGCAATCATCAAGACAAAAAGCTAAGTTTCAATCCAGATTCTAGACTTTGTGAAATTTAGTTGACTTCAAAACAACAGTTTTGACTAGGCATGTTTGCATGGCAATAAAAGTAGCATAACAAGCATTACTAGGCATGGCAAAGATACTAGAAGCAAGTAGACATACCATACTACAAATCACTCCATTGGCACAAATTCAAAGGAGGCATGGATTTGATGCAATCATCCACACTAATTTGAATAAAATAACAGTTTTCAGCAGTTTATTATGAAGCACTTTTGCAACAAGGATTTGAACAATCAAATGAATCCTAATGCACATGCAAAGGCAGCCATCATGTAGAGCACATCGAGTAGAACATTTTACATATAAATATCACTTCAATCCGATGAACATGTGCAAAGCTACGATCCACTTAAGTGCCAATATGATGATTTTGACACGCACGGAAAGACTTAGAAAAATTATGCCCTGGGACGAGATGGGACGAGACGGTTCCGTACCGCGGGATCCCGGTGCCATTTGGTTGGAGGGTCAGCGCGACCGGGGACGGGGCCATCCAAGTCTGGTCAACGGCGACGGCGGCGGCTATGGGACGGGGCCGGCGGCGAGCTCCGGCTGGACGGGCGGCGGGGATAGACCGGGCTGGCTGGTGGAGGCGGATTCGGCAAGGCCGGCCTGGATCTAGCGACGGTGGCGTCCGGGGGCGTAACCGGCCACGCGGGTGGTAGATCGGGCCGGTCCTCGTGACGCGCGGCAGCGGCGCCATGGCTGTGGCGACAGGGCAGCGGGGCAGCGGAACAGGGCGGCAGCGCGAGGACGGGGTGAGGTCAGCCGGCGTGCTGCGGGATGCGGGGCGCTCGCTCCGGCAGAGCTGCTCGCCGGCGGCGGCAGGAGGCGGAACGGTTAGGAGGGCACGACTCCCTGGCCTCGGGCGCGCGGGCGTTGGGTGCTGGGCGGGCGGGCCGCGGCCGGGCGGCGCACGGGCCCGGGCGGGCCGCGGTAGAGGGAGGAGGCGAGGAGGGGACGTGGCGGCGCGGGTGGTGGCTTGGTGGTCGACAGCATGACAACTGGTGGCGAGGCATTAGGCCGGCGCGGAAAATGAAGCTGGGGTGGTGGCTGGCTACGTGGGAGGCTAGGGTTAGGGGTAGGTTTGCCCAAAAATGGCATGGGGAGGTGTTTAAATAGGGAAGGGGCTAGGGTTAGCTATTTTAGGGGTTTTCCGACCCTCCGATCGTGATCCGACGGTCCGATCGGAGAGGTGGGTTTGCTGGGCTTTGTGGGTTGTGTAGTTGGGCAAGGAGGGGATGAGAGGGAGATTTGCGGCCTGGCAACAGAGTTTTTTTTTGTAATGAAGATGTCCGCTAATTTAACCGATGACGGTGCCGCTACAGTTGTATGTTGGGGTATCAAACAACCTTCGAATGCGACGAAATTTGGCAGGCGGTCTACCTACACTATATTAAGACTGCACGCCAACTTTCAACCCATTCCAGGAATGTTTTATATGCACTTTTAAAAACAATATTTTACTGATGACGTGTGCGTGTGCGTGTGTGGTTGGTCACAAAACGGTCAACGACAAGAACAGAGAGAACCGACAACTATGGGCGGATGCAAGTTTTAAAAAAATGACGGCAACGGAGTGCCGATGCAATGAGAATGATGCGATGATGAATGACACAAACAAATAAATCACACGGAGAGACTCGAAATACATGGAACAAATCTGGAGCATCGGTCTTGGGCTGTTACACTTATAGTGGGTAGCGAGGGTCAAAGCAGCTTATACCCGAGTAAGGGGGGTGTTCCGTATGGGAGTAAAGGGGACTTGTTACTTAATGATGTGGTTGGGTTTTACCTTAATGATCGTTAGTAGTTATGGATGCTTGCTAGATTTCCATTCACAAGTTCATATGATCCAAGTACGGAAAGTATGTTAGCTCATGCCTCTCCCTCATATAAAATTGCATGATGATTACCGATCTTGTTATCAATTGCCTAGGACAATCTCGCAAATCCTACCACCACTTTTCCACACTCGCTATATTACTTCAATTGTTATTTTATTAAAACAACACCTAACTTTTATTTCCATGTTCTTTATTATCTTGCAAAACTATCTTCTCACACCTACAAAGTACTTCTAGTTTTATTTCCGCAAAGTAGTTTATTTCTTGTACTAGGCATAGTGAACATTGTTGCGTGTAGATTTTTATCGGTGGTCGATAGAACTTGAGAGAATATTAATTCTACCTTTAGCTCCTTGATACTTGTGATCTGTGTTGGGTTTTTCGTGAAGAGGAACGGGTGATGCAGCACAGTATGGATAAGTATTTCCCTTAGTAGAGAACCAAGGTTTATCGAACCAATAGGAGTAACACTTAACCCCCGTCTTCAGCGACTGCACACAAAATAGCAAACACTTGCACCCAACACGGGCAAGAGGGCTGTCAATCCCCTTAGACTCGTTTTTTGCAACCTAGTGAAGTATATGGATGAAAGATTGATATTGTAAATTGCAAAATAAAATAAAAGACAAATAATGGCAGCAAAGTAATGAAGGCTTTTGTAAATTTATAAGTGAATAGACCCGGGGGCCGTAGTGTTCTCTAGTGGCTTCTCTCATGTAGTAGGCATACATTGGTAAACAAATTACCGTTGGGCAATTGATAGAAAAGCGCATAGTTATGCAATCTTTATTCACGGCAATGATCATGTATATATAGGCATCACATCCATAAGCAAATAGGCCGACTCCTGCCTGCACCTATTACTATTACTCCACCCATCGACCGCTATCCAGCATGCATCTAGAGTATTAAGCAAAACAGAGTAATGCTTGGAGAACAATGACAGGGTGTAGACAAAGAGAATTCAATCAATATGAATTAACCCCATCGTTTTATCCTTAGTGGCAACAACACAAAGACGTATCTTGTCCCCTACTTTGTCACTGGGATATGGAAATCCGACAGGTTGAACCCACTACAACGCACCCCTCTCACTGAAGAAATATCAATCTAGTTGGCCAAACTATTTCAATAGATCGGAGAGATTTACGAAGCTATAATAATCATGCAAATAAGAATCATAATATAAATTAGAGAAGACTCAAATCTTTTTGATGAATAATCTGAACATAAACCCACAATTCATCGAATCCCAACAAATGCACCGCACAAAGTGATTACATCGTATAGATCACCGCGAATATGCGGTGAACTTTGTATTGAAGATTAAGAGAGAGAGAGATAGAGAGAGAGAGCCATCTAGGTACTAACTACGGACCCGTAGGTCTGTAGGGAACTACTCACACATCACCATGGGAGCAACAAGGTTGATGTAGAGGCCCTTCGTGGTCGATCCCCCCTCCGGCAGGGCACCGGAACAGGGCTCCAGATGGGCACACAGCGGAATAGAGACTTGCGGCGGCAGAAAAAGTGTTTCGGGAGTCTCTCTAGGGTTTTCTGAATAATAAGAATTTATAGGCCAGAGAGGGGCGTCGGGGGCCAACACACATCAGGGCGCGACCACCCCCTGGGCACGCCCTGTTGTGTGCTGCCTCCCTCGTGCAGCCTCCGGTCTCCTCCCGAAGCTTCCAGGTCTTCTTTTGGTCCAGAAAAAATCATAAAAAAGTTTCGTGCCAATTGGACTTCGTTTGGTACTGTAAACCTGAAAAGTCAAAAACACGCAGAAAACATCAACTGGCACTGGGCACTGGGTTAACAGGTTAGTGCTCAAAAATAATATGAATTGGTAAATAGTCACCCAAAAAGCATCCTAGAATGATAATATCATAGCATGGAACAATAAAAAATTATAGATACGTTGGAGACGTATCACTCCTCGTTGGGATCGACACTCTTACTTATCGTGAAAGTCTACAAACGATCCCCTATACTTGGGGATTATCAGTTCGCAAGATGAAAATCGTCACAATACATGTAATGAAGAGATGAGTATACGGAGTTGGATTACACTCGACACATGCTGCAACATAAATATCTCAAATACATCAATACATAACAATCATCATACAGAAAGAACATGATCCGACAAAGGATGAAATCAAACGAAAAGACGACAACCGCCATGCTAAGCCCAGGCTGGCAGCCATGGCGACCACCACTACTCATCGGGATATGTTACGTACATACGACCACACTCTTCATCGTACTCCCACCGGAGTCCCGTGGAATCATCTGCACTTGTACATGTACCTGTTGTTGTAGTAATATATGAGCCACGTACGGGGACTCAGTAATCTCATCCCCCAGGGGTACCGAAACTAGCCAAGCTCATGGGTATGGAATGGTTAAGTGGTGAGGTTATAACAAGCACTAAGTATTTATCTCTGGCTAACTTAAGAGTACAAGAGTAAGAAGAGTGTTCTACGCATAAACGGACGTGGACTAATTATGACAAAGAAGTGATCCTGAACACCTACTTACGAGCCAAACATAACCCCACCATGTTCTCTTCCCGAACTCCCTCAAAAAGACACGATCACGGTTACACAGAGTTGGTGTATTTAATTGAGTTTACTTCAAGTTCTCTATAACCAGGTATTGTAAAGTTTCCAAATTGCCACATAACCGCGGGCACGGCTTTCCAAAATATTTAACCCTACAGGGGTGCTCCAACTCGTCCATCAAAAATTAACCACGGGCTGCGTTGAAAAACCACAACCGCGGGATAGCCCGAAGTGTCTTCGAAATACCTATGCACAAGACGTTCGTCAAAGGTAAACAAATCCAGCAAGACCTCCCGGCATGCCAGATCCTGATAGGAGCCGCACATATCTCGTTCTCAGGGCACGGCTGGATGAGTGACGCGTACAGCGACCAAAGACTCGAGTTGCCCCGAGAAGCACACACAATGCTCTATTTTGGACCAACACTCGTGAGGATCACCGACTGGGGTTGTTGATTAATTAGCCAACGGGGTAATTACTCCCTATGCAAGTTTTATTGGCTATGCAAATTTAACACCAAAGTTGGGCCTTGGTGGAAGAGTTTTATTCTAAAACGAATTATCAAGAGGGTCCCCATAACAACCCCAAGCATGTTAGGAGCGCTCAATATGGAACATAACACCGGTAATCGGAAACTAAGGTGGCAAGAGTGGAACAAAACACCAAACCAAAGGCCGAGCCTTCCACCCTTTACCAAGTATATAGGTGCATTAATTTAAATAGCAAAAATAATGTGATATGCCAAGATATCCATGTTCCCACATGGAACAACCTGCACCTGCAACTAGCAATGCTATAAGAGGGGTTGAGCAAGCAGTAACTTAGCCAAACAACAGTTTGCCAGGATGTGGATGGTTAGAGGCTTATCATGGCATTTGGGAGGCTTGACAGACAAGTGATAGGAAGCAAGACATAACGGTAGCAACGAGACAACTAGCATAGCAAAGATAGTAACGGCATCCAAGGTAATGATCATCTTGCCTGGTGTGTCTTCAGTGGGATAACAAGCTCGCTCCTCGTAAGAGTTCTCGACAGGTTCCTCGAACTTGGACTCGTTACCCGGTACTACCCACAAGAAAGAACAAGCATCCAATGAACACACAACCATGGCATAATGCACAACCAAAATGATGCATGCCAAGTTTCATATATTTAGCATGGCATCCTAGTCTAGCCAATTTAAATGAAGCCTTGATCTATGTGAAGCATGGATCAAGCAACACTTCATATGCAATTTTTATTAGTTTTTAGCATTATGGATAGAACAACAATATTAATTGTTTTGACATGCATGAATATGGCATAAACAGAATCTACACATGAAATCTATGGAAATGCATATAAAGATAATAGCAATCAGAGTTACGGTTCTCTCGGAATGCTCACGACAAGATACAGAAGGATTCGGTGATAAAATAGGAAGTGGGATGGATAGGGGCGAAATCTTGGCATCCCAAGCATGCCACTCAATAGGATATGAAATTCAAGACGAAATGGATGTAAATATCATGGAAAACAAATGCATAGAACTGAAATGGTGATCAAAACAAAATGCAATGCAATCTGCCACAAACAGCAACATGCCATGTTGCAAACATCAAAACAACAAGCTACATGAACCTAAAAATGCTCATTCGTGAAATGTGGCTATAGAATGTTTAATGCACAACATTTCATCCAAAAGGTTCAAATTGATTAGAGTCATGGGTTAATTGGAATTAAGTCTAGAACATGCAAAGATGATGTTACAAAATTATATCTTCAAACAGAGTTAACATGATGGCATTTTGATGGCAAGACATAAATGTGCTACAGGACTTATCATGGCATGCAAATACAAAGTTTCCTCCTAAAACAATCACACAAAAATGACAAAATGTAACATTTTGTTAAAATGACATGCAACAGAACTTGCTCAAAATGCAAAGTTAATATAACAGTTGGATTATTTGGATTTTTCTACCCCAAAATCATATACAATATGCATATGTTACTTTAAGAAAAATGCCACATTTTAATATGCAAGAAAAATGTCTAAAAGGGAAACCTAGTAAGATGCGAGATTAGGAATATGCTGAAAATGGCTAAAAACTGAAATGGGAAGGAAATTTCTAGAGCCACTCGGGCTATTCCAGCCACAGTTAAGGACATGTGGGGCCTGGGGCCACACTAGAGGGAGTTTGCAACTAAGTGTATGACAGGTGGGGCCTACTTGTCATAGACTCACAGAAATGGAAAAAGGGGGGAATATTAGTGCGCCCGCAAGGGATCGAACCCGGGCCGCTGCACTGAAGCTCGTTCGACTCGACCAGTTGGGCTGGCTCGGTGTGCTCGACAGAAGAGGGGTTCATCTGCTTTTGAGTTAGCCCCGCGAGGTCTAGGGATGCACGGGTCAGCGACACAGAAAACAGAGCAATCAGAGGAGCTACGTCGGCGAAGCAGAGGCGACCGTAGCTGCACCGGTGTTGCTCTGGTGACCAAATGGAATGACAGAGGCGCGAAAATAGAGCACAAACAAAACCCGCACACATGCATGCTTTGCACGACACCGAATAACGACGAGGGCGTCGAGGCGACGAGAAACAGAGGCGATGGCGACAAGCTCGAATACGGCGACATGATGATCAAACGAGCTACTTTGGGGGAAAAAATGAACCTACGCGGTGCAACGAACTCAATGGACACATGCATGCAATGGGGAGAGGTCGGAGCACTCGCCGGCGATGAGGTTCGACGGAGCCGAGCTTAGGCTCACATGGCAAATGCGGCTACCGCGATCAAATAAAAGAATGGAGCATGGTCAAATAAAAGAACGGAGGGCATGGATGGATGCGCACACGTACTAGGAGCTCAGAGGCGAGCTCCGCTTTCCGTGGCATGGACGGAGTTCGCCGGAATCGTCGGAATGGAGGAGATGGCCGAAGTAGACGGAGAGGAAGAAGATGTCGTGGCCTTGGCATCCCGCGGTTCGTAGTCGACATCGTGGACGTCAGGGAAGTAGCCGGACATGGTCGACGAGGCGGAGGTGGACGGAGATCACGACGGCGCCATGGAATGCTCTCGGTTGCACTCGGGGAGCTATGGAAAAGGTGGATCCGGTGGCTCTCCTCACCCGGTGGCGACGGAGGAAAGAGGGAACCCTAGGGCTAGCTGGGACACAAATAGGGGTTATATAAGGGCCAAACGCCGAGGTGGAGCTCACGCTCTCCTCTCGGGCATGCCATGTGCGCGGCGAGCGCGAGGAGGACGAAAAGGCGGGTGCGGGCGGCTGTAGCGGAAAGGCTGACATGCGGGGCCGGCTCATACACATGGTGTGTACGGGTTGTGGGGAGCGCGCGAGTGGGTGAGAACAGGGAGCGGGTGCGCGCACGAGGGCACTGGTAGGCTGCTATTGTTGGGCCTGCTGCTCTCTCTCTCCCCCCTTGCATTTTCTTTTCTTTTTCCAAAACAGAATTAAAAGAGGAAAAAGCACAGGGTTTTTTGAGAGGGTTTTGGCTAGAACAAAAATAGGATTGGAGTCACAAGAATATGCACAAATTGAATAAATTGTCCCGACACTATTTAAAGAAAGAAAAAATAATTCAAGTTTGAATTAAATTCAAACTTGAACCATTTTGAATCTGCCAAGAACAACTCCAAAATTGATGAAATTTGGAGAAGATGCATATGGCATGGGTTTGAGAATTTAGGAAAATAGTGAAGATTAATTTGGGCAACAAATTATCCACTTGCAAAAATTCAAATGGGAAGAAGACATGAAGTGAGATGGGGTTGATTTGAATTGGAACTTGGTGCAAACACAAAGACCTTGATCATGGCAAAGTTGAAAGGAAAAAAACAAGAGCACACATTATACAAACAAAACACAACAATCCAAACATATGGAATGGTGATACTCGTGATCTGCATTGGGTTTTCCGTGAAGAGGAACGGGTAATCGCAGCACAAAGTGGGTAAGTATTTCCCTCAGTTATGAAACCAAGGTTTAGCGAACCAATAGGAATACCAATCCTCAACCGTCTTCAGCGGCTGCACACAAAAGAACAAACAACTTGCACCCAACGCCGGCAAGAGGGTTGTCAATCCCCTTGATCTCGTTATTTGCAAGCAAGTGAGTTGTGTAGATAATTGTAGATAATAGTAAGGTGCCAAATAAAATAAAAGGTAATAAATAACAGCAAGGTAATGATAGCATTTGTGAATATATATGTGAATAGATCCGGGGGCCGTAGAGTTCTCTAGTGGCATCTCTCATAAACAAAGCATACGGTGGGTAAACAAATTACTGTTGGACAATTGATAGAAAAGCGAATAATTATGCGATGTTCACGGCAATGATCATGTGTATATAGGCATCACGTCCATAAGCAAATAGGACGACTCCTGCCTGCACCTACTACTATTACTCCACTTCAAGAGCGCTTCTATGCTTGCCTCTCTATGTATTAAGTTCATGACAAACAGAGTAATGCTTGGAGAACGATGACATGATGTAGACAAAGTAAACTCAACCAATATGAACAAACCCCATCTTTTTATCCTTAGTAGCAACAACACAAAGACGCAACTTGTCCCCTTCTGTCACTGGGATATAGAAACTCCTCAGGTTGAACCTACTACAACACACCACTCCGACCGAAGAAATATCAATCTAGTTGGCCAAACTATCTCAATAGACCGGAGAGCATTACGAAGCTATGATGATCATGCAAATAGGAATCATAGTAATCAGGTTTGACTCAAATACTTTTCATGAATAATCTGAACATAAACTCACAATTCATCGGATCCCAACAAACACACCATACAAAGGGGTTACATCGGATAGATCAAGGCAAAGATGCGATGAACATTGTATTGAAGATCAAGAGAGAGATTGCCATCTAGGTACTACCTACGGACTCGTAGGTCCGTGGTGAACTACTCACACATCATGGTGAGGGCAGCAAGGTTGATGAAGAGGCCCTCCGTGATCGATCTCCCCTCCGGCAGGGTGGTGGAACGGAGGTGTAGATGGCCTCCCATCGGAACAGAGACTTGCGGCGGTGGAGAAAGTGTTTCGGGAGCGCTTCTCGTGTTTCTAGGGTATCTGTGAATTTATAGGCCAGAGAACGACGTCGGGAGGTGCTCCAGGGGGCACCACATATCTGGCCACGCCCCCTAGGGGGCACGCCTGGATATGTAGTGGGCCTCTGGTGCATCTCCTGGCCCTCCTTCGAAGCTTCTAGGTCTTGTATTGGTCCAGAAAAAATCACCAAAAAGTTTCGTGGCAATTGGACTCCGTTTAGTATTGTAACTCTAAAAAGGCAAAAACACACAGAAAACAGGAACTGGCACTGGGCACTGGGTCAATAGGTTAGTGCTCAAAAATATTATAAATTGGTAAATAAATACCCAAAAAGTATCCTAGAATGATAATATGTCAGCATGGAACAATCATAAATTATAGATACATTGGAGACGTATCAACATCCCCAAGCTTAATTCCTGCTCGTCCTCGAGTAGGTAAATGATAAAAACAGAATTTTTGATGTGACATGCTACCCGTTATGTAATCTTTGGTATGTATGCTCATTGAGAAATGATGAATTAACAAACAGCAACATAGTAATATTTATAAGTATAAAAAACAAAATAATTAATTTTTCAAAGTATACGATCCTAAAAGAATGTTTTACACCTATTCATCTTATTATATTAGCTAGGCATGACTCCATCTTCACCACATAGATACAAATGTTAAGCACCACAGTGCTCAAGTTAGACAATTGGATCATACTTTTTCAATATGCATCAACTTTTTATCCTTCACGCAATACATGAGCGTGAACCATTGGACACAGCATATAGGTGGAATAGAATATGGTGGTAGGTATCAAAGGGGTAAAAAGTGGAGAATATAGTCTCGCATCAACTAGGCGTACCAACGAGCTATGGAGATGCTCATCGATAGATATCAATGCGAGGAGTAGGGATTGCCATGTAAATGATGCACTAGAGCTATAAGTGTATGAAAGCTCAACTGAAGCTAAGTGGGGTGTGCATCAAACTTGCTTGCTCATGAAGACCACATGCATTTGTGGAAGCCTGTTATAGGAATATACAAGCCAAATTTATTATATGAAAAGGTAATTCCCACTAGCATATGGAAGTGTCAACATAGGAGACTCTCTATATGAAGAACATTGTGCCACTTTGAGGCACAAGTTGTTGGGGAACGTTGCATGGGAAACAAAAATTTTCCTACGCACACACAAGATCTATCCATGGTGATGAGCATCTACGAGAGGGAGAGTGAATCTACATACCCTTGTAGATCGCTAAGCGGAAGCGTTTAATAAACGCGGTTGATGTAGTCGAACGTCTTCGCGATCCAAATCGCCGAGCGTCCCGCGATCCAATCACGATCCTTCCGATCTAGTGCCGAACGGACGGCACCTCCGCGTTCAACACACGTACGGCTTGATGACGCCTTCACCTCCTCGATCCAGCGAGCGATGGTGAAGTAGTGGTTGAGTTCCAGCAGCACGACGGCGTGGTGATGGTGGTGAGGAACAATCTCTGCAGGGCTTCGCCAAGCGCTACGGAGATTATGACGGAGGAACTAGAGGGCTAGGGTTGCCGGCACACGGCTTGGGAAATCCTGATGTGTCCCGTGTGCTAGCCCTGCCCCTCTATTTATATGTTGAGCCTTGGGGTCTAAACTTGGAGTAAAAGCCTCCTCTAGGTCGGTTTTGCCCGCACAAGGTCGGTTTGGCCCGCAGGGAAAGAGTCCAACTCGGATCCCTGCCGAACCGTGCACAGCCGCGCACAAGCGGTAGTACCGCTTCACACAAGCGGTAGTACCGCTTGGGCGGTAGTACCGCTTCACACAAGCGGTAGTACCGCTCGGGCGGTAGTACCGCTTCACCAAGCGGTAGTACCGTTTACGCGGCAGCAAAACTACTTTTGCACTTTCCAATACCTTGTGGGCTTTATCCCTTTGGCTCATATAAAGTGTTGCTGCACCCGAACACTTCGGTAAACATCCGGAACCCCTTCCGGTGAACTCCGGAACCCTTCCAGAGATCAAAACACTATTATCACATATATCAATCTTTACCTCCGGACTATTCCGGAGATCCTCGTCATGTCCGGGATCTTATCCGGGACTCCGAACAACTTTCGGTCACCAACATAATAACTCAATTATACTAATCGTCACCAAACGTTAAGTGTGTAGACCCTGCGGGTTCGAGAACTATGTAGACATGACCGAGACACCTCTACGGCCAATAACCAATAGCGGGACCTGGATGCCCATATTGGCTCCTACATATTCTACGAAGATCTTTATCGGTCGAACCTCTATGTCAAGGATTCAGTTAATCCCGTATGCTGTTCCCTTTGTTCTTCGGTATGTTACTTGCCCGAGATTCGATCGTCGGTATCTCTATACCTAGTTCAATCTCGTTACCGGCAAGTCTCTTTACTCGTTCCGTAATACAAGATCTCGTGGCTAACACTTTAGTCACATTGCTTGCAAGGCTCATTGTGATGTTGTATTACCGAGTGGGCCCTGAGATACCTCTCCGTCATATGGAGTAACAAATCCCAGTCTTGATCCATGCCAACCCAACAGACACCCTCGGAGATACCTGTAGAGCACCTTTATAGTCACCCAGTTACGTTGCGACGTTTGATACACACAAGGTATTCCTCCGGTGTCAGGGAGTTGCATGATCTCATGGTCATAGGAACAGATACTTGACATGCAGAAAACAATAGCAATAAACTGACACGATCAAATGCTACGTTTACAGTTTGGGTCTTGTCCATCACATCATTCTCCTAATGATGTGATCCCGTTATCAAATGACATCTCATGTCAATGGCTAGGAAACCTTAACCATCTTTGATCAACGAGCTAGTCAACTAGAGGCTTACTAGGGACACAGTGTTGTCTATGTACCCACACATGTATTTGAGTTTCCAATCAATACAATTATAGCATGGATAATAAACGATTATCATGAACAAGGAAATATAATAATAACCAATTTATTATTGCCTCTAGGGCATATTTCCAACACAAGTGTGGTAAAGGATAGTAGCAAAGTCCCTTCTCTCTTTTCTCTCATCTTTTTTTATATGGTGGGCTTTTCTCTTTTTTTATGCCTCCCCCATTTTCTCTTTTTTTATATGGTGGGCTCATTTGGCCTCCCCCATTTTTATTTCATTTTTCATCCAGAGTCTCTTCCCGACTTGTGGGGGAATCATGATCTCCATCATCCTTTCCTCACTGGGACAATGCTCTAATAATGATGATCATCACACTTTTATTTACTTACAACTCAACATGAAGAACTAATAGGAAGATATGACTCTGTATGAATGCCTCTGGCAGTGTACCAGGATGTGCAATGATCTAGCGTGACATGTATCAAAAATATGAACGACGGTGGCTTTGCCACAAATACCATGTCAGCTCTATACGATCATGCAAAGCATTATGATGATGAACGAACTAGTCATATGAAGTGACGATGGAATTTGCATGGAAATATATCTCGAAATGGCTATGGAAATGCCATAATAGATAGGTATGGTGGCTGTTTTGAGGAAGATATAATGAGGCTTATGTGCAACAGAGCGTATCATGTCACGGGGTCTGGATGCACCGGTGAATATTTGCACCGATCCTCGAGGTGATAATGGGCTATGCACGGTACCGAAGAGGCTAGCAAATATGAGAAGGTGAAGATGCATATGTCCATGGTGTCACATTAGTCATAAAGAACTCACATACTGATTGCAAAGTTTTATTAGTTTTATCACAAATCAAAGTACTCCTCGCATGCCCCGAGGGAGGAGGTTGGTAGGAGTTAACCATCGCGCGCCCCCGACTCAAAACAACACTAGGATTTCAACGAGTAATATAAATGCTCACACATCATCACCATGCCTCTTTAATTTTTAGATGAATAACAAGTTAACACCTCTTAATCTCGACACTTCTACGTATGAATTTTTTTGGACTCACACCTTTTTCATATTACCACATCAATGTCATTAACCCACAACTTCTCTACATGTGCTACATGATGGTTTTGATTATCATTCATTGAATACCTAATATTCTTGGGCCAGTCTTATGACCCATGCAAATTCCCTTCACTATTACTCAGCTCTCAAAAAAATATAAGTGAAGAACGAAGCATATTATTTCTATAAAATCTACACGCCACCGTGCTCAAAAAGATATAAGTGAAGTACTAGAGCAACTGCCTAGCTCAAAAGATATAAGTGAAGCACATAGAGTATTCTAGCAAATTATCATGAAGGCGTGTCTCTCTCAAATAGGTGTGTCCAGCAAATGATGATTGTGACAAACTGAAAGTAAACGTAAACAAAAGCAAACGATGCTCCAAGCAAAACACATATCATGTCCAAGTGACATACCGATGGATAGAGACGAAAGAGGGGATGCCTTCCGGGGCATCCCCAAGCTTAGACGCTTGAGTCTCCTTAGAATTATACTTGGGGTGCCTTGGGCATCCCCAAGCTTGGGCTCTTGCTACTCCTTATTCCGTAGTCCATCGTGATCACACCCAAAACTTGAAAACTTCAATCACACAAAACTCAACAAAACTTCGTGAGATCCGTTAGTATAAGAAACATATTGCATACTTGAGGTACTGTGAGAAATTGATTCAAATTAATTTTTGCATAATTGGTACTGTATTCTAACTTCCCCATGGCTTACACCCCCCCGATATAGTCCATGGCATAATCAAAACAAGCAAACTATGCAAGCAAAACAGAATCTGTTTAAAACAGAACAGTCTGTAGCAATCTGTAAAGAGCCCATACTTCTGTAACTCTAAAAATTCTGAAACATTAGGGAAACGTAAAAAATTTGTATAGCAATACTGTGTTAAAATTTCAGATCATTATCACGCTCTAGTAAAAAATGAAAATTTCTGCACTTGAGTCAAAGTTTCTGTTTCAAATTCAGCATCGTTTCTACTCATCTTGTGAGTCATCCCAAAGGCTTTACTTGGCACAAACACTAATTAAAACATAAAAACATAATCATTACAGAGGCAACAATCATGTTATCACACAAAAACAGAAAGTAAGAACAAAAATAAAGATACATGTTGGGTTGCCTCCCAACAAGCGCTATTGTTTTATGCCCCTAGCTAGGCTTAATGCATAGTTTCAAGTGTTGTCATCTTTGACATTCAGCTCCTTGATAACACAACTATGATTAATAGGAACAATGGAAGGCTTGACCATAGGTCCCTTTATCAAGTTCAATAAGTTGGGGTGAACACTAATCGTTTTGAGATCTTCGTTTCTTTCGGAAGGAGGTGTACTAATGCTCAATATGTCATCTTGCTTAAAGCATTACTCTGTTTGTCATGAACTTAATACCATAGATGCATGCTGGATATCAGTCGATTGGTGGAGTAATAGAACTAGATGCAGAATCATTTCGGTCTACTTGTCACGGACGTAATGCCATGTACATGAATAGCGTCATAACTATGCGCTTTTCTATCAATTACCTAATAGTAATTTGTCTACCCACCTATGCTATGTTATTGAAAGAGATGCTTCTAGTGAAAACTATGGCCCCGGGGTCTATCAAATATAATTACTAAAAACCTATTTTACCGTGTGGCAATTATTTAAATTTTATTTTATTTTATTTATATTTATTTATTTTCTCTACCACTATCAGATTTGATCCTTGCAATTAACGAGTACAAGGGTATTAACAACCCTCTTGCCCACGTTAGGTTCAAGTATTTTGTTCTTGTGTGTGTAGGTACTGTTGACGGGTGTTTGCGTGATACTCCTATTGGTTCAATAAACCAAGGTAATATCTCTTAGGAATCAAATCATGAATTTTAAGCAACATGAGCAAGAACATGTTGCACAATCTTGGGAAAGAGTTAGATTGATGATTAGAAATTGTACCACTCATGGTTTGAATTTATGGATGACCATACAAAACTTCTATGTTGGATTAAACTTTGGTTTGAGAAACCTTCTAGACTCAGCTGTAGGTGGAACATTTATGGAAGTAATATTAGGGGAGGCCACAAAGCTTCTCGACAACATCACTACAAACTACTCCCAATGGCACACCGATTGAGCTCCAACTGGTAAGAAGGTAAATTTTGTTGAGGAAGTCTCTACTTTGAGTGATAAAGTGGATGCTATTATGAAAATGCTATCAAGTGAAAGAAAATCTAGCTGACCTGCCCCCTCTCGCAATCGGCTCGTCCCCCGCGGGCGACCGGTCAAGCTTCCGTCCCCTGCTTCCAGCCCCTCCTCCCATCCTCTCTCCCCTCGCCTTCGCCGATGTACGTCATCAGGCTCGGCCCGGGCGGCGCAGGCGGCGGCGGCCTGATGCCTTCCCCCAGTGAAGCTCCTGCGCGGGGCGGAGCGGAACTGGGCGGTGCTCCCAGGCGGCTACGGTCTGACGCGGCGGCGGGGCGACCTGACGCTAGCGTGGGTGGTCGGCTACGCGGCGGCGCGACCGTTGGCACGGAGCGACGAGGCGGTGCAAGCTAGTGGCACGCCTGCTCGACCCAGATCTGGGCCCTTCGGGTCCCATCTGGGCCTAGGCAGGCCGACTGATCCCTCATCGGCGGCGCAACTTCTTGGAGGTGGAGATAGGGCGTCGGGAGGCTGGGTGATGGCATCATCATAGCTGGCTTGCTGCAGCATGGTGGCAACGTCTTTGCGGGCCCATTTTGGGCCCGGCCAGGCCCGGGAGGCCTGGTGTGTCACTGCAGCCACGTCTGACTGGTACCGCAATGGCGTTGGAGGCAGTGATCCCCCGCACGATGGCGGTGGAGGTAGTTTCCCCCCGCACGGCCTCGATGCTGCTATTCCCAATTCCTGGTGTTTCCATGTCCGTCTTCTAGGCCTCGTGATGGTGACCACAGTGAGACGGCGAGGGTGGTGTTAGTCCGTGGTGTCACATGCTGGTGGGCGGCGAGCTGGGTGGATGGCTTCGAATCGGGTGGGGTGGGGTGTTTGGGAGCGGGAGCAGTCCCTGCCGGTTCATCCGGCTTTGACGAGGTGATGCCTGCGGGTGCCTCCATTCCTTCTGGAAGGGCGTCGGTGCTACCAATACCCCACTCCCTCTGCATGCCGGGGGAAACCCTAGGACATGTCCGGGCAGCAGCGTCGTCAGCATCGCACTCCTTCTTGAGGGTGTTGCTTGGTACGCGAGTGTTCGGAGTCTTGAAATGTGGCGGGACTAATCCGGAGGGCGCAACGGTGTCGACGCATCTGAGCTTTGTTGAGCTGCCGTTGTTGTCATTTTTTCTTTTTCTTTTCCTTTTGGGCTTGGTGTGCTTTTCGCCCCAGCAGCTGAAATGTGATTGGTGTTGGTTGCTTTATAATATAAAGCGGGGGGGAACCCTTTTTAGGAAAAAATGCTATCAAGTAAAAGGGCTCATGTTGATGCTAGTGATGTTCTAATATCTACTTTGATTGAGCAAAACAACGATGCTATTGATGCGAATTTTGCCGCTTGAAATAATTTCAACAAGAATGCTTATAGAGGGAACTTTCATCCTAGACCATATCCCAGCAATCCCTCCAAAAATAATGAATCCCACAATAATTCTTATAATAAAATATTGTTGGAAGTTGAGCATGCCACTAAGAATTTTATGCACTCACAATATGAGCAGAATGAATTATTTGCTAAAGAAATTAAAGAGCATTCTAGCTTGCTGGACTCTATTAGTACACAACTCGATGAAGTCAATGAAGAAGTATCAAATCTCCAACTGCAACAAGCTAGAACTGAAACTTGTTTAGGAAAAAATTTCGATAAAGAAACATTGCTAGTAAACAAGATGGCCGCCAAGCCAGAGTCACACTATCATAATCATGATGAAGATATTAAAATGATTGGAGTATCACCTATTGATGAATTGTTTAGTAATATAAAAATTGATGAAAAAGGGACTGGAGATGAGTCAACTTTATCTAGAAGGTGTCCCAATTGTTCGGAGGGTGATGATCTTAAAGATAAAAGCATCAAAAGTGGGTTTGAAGAGGTCAAGTGTTCAGATAGTGATGTACCCACTACTTTGGATTGTAAAGGAGTAAATTTTTATTTAATGCATCTATTTATTGCAATCCATGATAAATTCACCCAATGCTTACGAACAAAATAAAGCGTTTACTAAACATATAGAAGATTCTCTCATAAAAGCTAATGAAGAAAAGCTAGAGATGGAAATTTCAGTACCAAGAAAATTGCAAGATGAATGGTAAGCTACTATTAAGGTTATAATTAAGGATTATGAATGCAATGCTTTATGTGATCTAGGTGCTAGCGTCTCTATTATACCGAAATCTTATGTGATGTTCTAGGTCTCTCCGATATGGATGAATGTTCCCTCGACTTCCACTTATGTTAAGAAACCATTGGGTAGAATTAATGATGTTATCATAATTGCAAATAGAAATTATGTGCCCATGGATTTCATTGTGCTTGATATTGAATGCAACCACCTTGTCCTATAATACTTGGTAGACCTTTCCTACGAACCATAGCTGTGGTTATTGATATGAAAGAAGGAAATATAAGATTCGAATTCCAACTAAAGAAAGGGATGGAACACTTCCCAAGAAACATAGTTATATACCCATATGAAACTGTTATTAGAGCCACCTATGAGATTAAATTGATGGAGGACAAAACATGAAACTATGCATTATGCCTAGCCAGGGGCATAAAATAATAGCGCTTATTGGCAGGCAACCCAATGTTTATTTTATTTTCAACTTTTGTATTTTGTTTTTGTGTGATGACATGATTGTTGCTGCTGTAATGATTGTGTTTTTATATTTTAGTGTTTGTGTCAAATAAAGCCTTTGTGATGATTTGGTTGATAGTTGAATTAATGCGGTGCAAAAAATAGAAAATTTTACGCCCAATATTTGAATTTTGTTTTTTGCTAGAATGTGATAAATTCCTGAAATTTTTACGTAGTGTTGAGATACAAATTGTCCACATTTTCTTAATGTTTCAGAATTGTCGGAGTTACAGAAGTATGGTTTTAGTACAGATCATTACAGACTATTTTGTTTTAGACAGATTTTGTTTTTACTTGCATAGTGTGCTTATTCTAATGATTCTATGGATTTTATCGGGGGTATAAGTCATGGGAATGATAGAATACATTAGATATTATGCAAGAACAATTATGAATCTATTTATGGCAGTACATAAAATATTTGATCTTATTATTATACTAATGGATCTCACGAGGTTTCTGTTGAGTATTGTGTGCTGAAATTTTGAAGTTTTGGGTGAGATCTTGATGGATAAAGGAATAAGGAGTGGCAAGACCCTAAGCTTGGGGATGCCCAAGGCACCCCAAGGTAAAATTCAAGGAATACCCAAGCGTCTAAGCTTGGAGATACCCCAGATGACATCCCCTCTTTCGTCTACAATCCATCAGTATGTTACCTGTAGCTATGTTTTTATTCATCACTTGATATGAGTTTTGCTTGGAGCATAGTCTATTATAGTTTATTTGGTTTTTGGTTTGCCACAATAATTCTTTACTGGACACACCTTTTGAAAGAGACACGCAATCGTCATAATTTATTAGAATGCTCATTATGCTCCGCTTATATCTTTTGAGTTAAGGCAATTATGCTCATGTGCTTCACTTATATCTTTAGTGCATGGCGGAAATTATATTTTACATAAATCATTAGCACTCTCATGTTTCACTTAAATATTTTTGAGAGTCTCTAAAATAAGAAGTGGTAGTTTGCACAGATTATATGTTTAGTCAGAAAATGATAGTTATATAAGAGGGATATAATAAAAACTTGCATGTAGATGACTTAATATGGCTTGCCTAAGTTGTTTATATTGGCATAGTAATATGAATGGGTATATATTCATGATCATTGGTTAGTAAATATATCAATATTAAAGCTTGTTATTTACTACTCATTTAAGTTTCGGTCATGGCACGACCGGGATGTTGGAGCACTTTTATTCCTCGTTGAAACCCTTGTGTTGCTTGAGTCGGGCGCGTGCGGTGGTTAACTCCTCCCAACCTCATCCCTAGGGGCGCATTGGTAGTACTTTGCTTCGAGAGTGCTAATAAAATTTCCACAATAAGTATATGAGTTCTTTATGACTAATGTGAGTTCATGGACTATACACACTCCCACCTTTCTGCAATTTGCTAGCCTCTTTGGTACCGTGCATTTCCCCTTCTCACCTCGAGAGTTGGTGCAAACTTCGCTGGTGCATCCAAACCCCGTGATATTATTGAAAGTGCGTTATATCGACTACAGGGAGGTGAATAGGATTTTTTTCAAATTCATCACTAAGGAATTACTACTTGAGGCTAAGTGACGCAATACAGGCAGCAGATAAAGCACTCAAGTGCATGCATAACATGACAGTAGCATAGTCATCATGGTGAAGTGAAACATACACAGAGCACAAGTAGCGAGTAATCAGGATAAGCAGGCAGAAGACAAGGTGATTGAAGAATTTGAATTGAGGAAATTGAGAAAGTCTTTAGTCAAAGTCTTCAAACAGTAATAATCAATTCCATTAACAAGTAAACAAGGAAATGAAAGGGTTGAGGAAATAGAACCAGTTGGTCGGTGAAGACAATGATTTGGTCTACCTGTTCCAACTATTGTGACATTCGTATGTATGGTTTGGAGCAGCTTGGTATTTAAACCAAAGACACACAGTCCTTACCGTATTCTCCTTGAGCTAGAGTCACACAGAGTCCGCCCAATCACTCGTGGTAAGTCTTCAAGGTAGACTTCCAAACCTTCACAAAGTCGGTCACCCGGCGATCCACCATTTCCTCTTGGATGCTCTATACCATGATGCCTAACCGTCTGGAAGATATACAGTCTTCAAAGGTAAAAAGCACCGGTTCCACAGAGGACAATCTCTTCAGTGATCCTCAATCACTTTGGGTTTTAGGTGTTGGGGTTTAGGGTTTTTCCTCACTGATGATATTCTCTCAAAGTTGCCGGAACATGGGTTCCTCTAAATGATACTAGTCAATCTCTCTCGGAGCAGCCAACCAACTAGTGGTTGTGGGGGTGGCTATTTATAGCCAGGGTGCAACCCGGCATGATAAGACATAAATGCCCCTAATGATATGACCGTTGTCAGGATAAGATCTTTCGGAAGCTGGCGCAAGTGATGACCCACAAGTATAAGGGATCAATCATAGTCCCTTCGATAAGTAAGAGTGTCGAACCCAATGAGGAGCAGAAGAAAATGATAAGCAGTTTTCAGCAAGGTATTCTCTGCAAGTGTCGTGACTAACAGTAATAGATAGTTTTGCAGCAAGATGATTCGTAACAAATGACAAGTGACAATAGTAACAAAGGTGCAGAAAGGTAGTCCCATCCTTTTTATAGCAAAGGACAGGCCTGAAAGTACTCTTATATTAAGCAAGCTCTCCCGAGGACACATGGGAATTCCTGTCTAGTCATGTTCATCATGTTGAGTTGATTTGCGTTCGCTACTTTGATAATTTGATATGTGGGTGGACCAGTGCTAAGGTGTTGTTCTTACTTGATCAAACAACCCACTTATGATTACCCCCTCTCGCACGCATCCGCAACTACGAAAGAATAATTAAGACAAATCTAACCATAGCATGAAACATGCGGATCCAAATCAGCCCCTTACAAAGCAACACATAAACTGGGGTTTAGGCTTCTGTCACTCTAGCAACCCATCATCTACTTGTTACTCCACAATGACTTCCCTTAGGCCCATAACATGGTTAAGTGTCATGTAGTCGATGTTCACATGACACCACTAAGAGAAGTAACAACATACATATCATCAAAATATCGAACGAATACCAACTGCACATGATTACTTATAACAAGACTTCTCCCATGTCCTCAGGAACAATAGTAACTACTCACACCTCATCAACATGTTCAAGATCAGAGGTATAATAATGGAGATTAAGGATCTGAACATAATAACTTTCACCAAGTAATCCAACAAGCATCAACTACAAGATGTAATCAACACTACTAGTAACCCACAGGTACCAATCTGAGGTTTTGGGACAATGATTGAATATAAGAGATGAACTAGGGTTGGAGATGAGATGGTGCTGGTGAATATGTTGACGAAGATTGGTCCTCCCACGAAGGAGGAAGCGTTGGTGATGACGATGGCTTCGATCTCCCCCTCACGGAGAGAAGTTTCCCCGGCAGAATCAGCCTGCCAGAGTGCAAAAGGGCCTCTGCCCAGGTTTCCACCTCGAGACGGCGGCTCTTCATCCCGAAAGGTTGCTTATGATTTTTTCTAGGGTAAAACACACCATATAGGAGAAGAGGGGGATCAGGAGGCCTGCTGGGGCCCCACAAGCCATCAGGGCGCGCCCAGCGGGGTGGGCGTGCCCTATTGGCTTGTGGCCACTAGGTGGCCCCCTCTGGTATATTTTTGGCCCAATAATTCTTAAATAATCCATAAAAATTCTCCGTGAAGTTTCAGGTCATTTGGAGAGTGATGATTTTTCTGCCTTTTTCTTGGTTTCCCGGTCCAGAATTCCAGTTTCCAGAGATTTCCCTCTTTGTGATGTACCTTGCATATTCAGAGAGAAAAGGCATAAGAATTGTATGATAATAAGGAATAATGGACAAGAATCACATAAATATCAATAAGAAATCATGATGCAAAATGGACGTATCAAATCCCCCAAGTTTAGACCTCGCTTGTCCTCAAGCGAAAGCCGAACTCGAAAATAATGACCACATGATTTGAGAGAGGAGTCGATAAAAACAAAAATACGGACATGAGAGTATCATGAATATTAGCATAACAGCAATTTTCCATCATATAGCTTCTCATAAACAAGTAACGATCTATTCACAACTGAAGAAGTATGAAGCATAAAATTTATTGACAACTAACAAACGGTGCCACTAGTCATTGAGATAATCATAATCCATCATATTCAAGAGAAGAGTCTGTGTAAGAGCTTTTATTCTAGAAAGTTCACATACTCAACTATCATTTAGCCTTCTATGATTGTTGACACTCATTGCGTATTCTTAGAGCTCATGTTTCCGTTGGACACATAGGAAGATGGGGGCTTCATTATTTGCCACCCAACTCATTTATCTCAAGGATAATGTCAACAATAATGGGTCATGATCACCTACATCCAACTGGATATATATATCTAGATCTTTCCTCAACATATGATGCTTGCCAACTAGAGAGTTAATAGGTAGGAACAAGGGTAAATATCATTGACTCTTGCCCGTAAATTAATGTTATAAGAAAGTAAAAGATAGGCCCTTCTGAAAGCACAACTTCTCCCTAGGTGGTTTTGGTAATTAATAACAACATATATTTCATTGGACTAATGTTTCCACCAAGTATATTTCAGGAAAGTTCAATGAATGTATTGGCAAAAAGATTGTGAGGAGATCCCCTATATGCAAGGAACATCTATTGGCAACAAGCTTGAAGACTCTACATTTTACATTTTGTGAGAAATCACTTTTGAGTCCATAGGAAAGCCAATACTATTAAAAGGGGATGAGGTTTCTACGATGATCTGGTTGCTCAAGTGCTTAGAGATTAGCCACCAAAAATACACATGAAATTCTCCCACAAAATCTCTGTCTAAACCCTACCGTCGGTGTCAAAACCGGCGGATCTCGGGTAGGGGGTCCCGAACTGTGAATCTAAGATCGATGGTAACAGGGGACGAAGGAGACGGTGTTTACCCAGGTTCGGGCCCTCGTGAGGAGGTCAAACCCTACGTCCTGCTTGATTATATTGATGAGTATGAAGGTTACAGAGTTGATCTACCATGAGATCGGATGAGCTAAACCCTAGATTAGTTGACTTGTACCTCTACGAACTATGCCCCCTGGTTTGTATAGACACCAGGGGTACCTAGGGTAACACATGGTCGGTTTCCATCCGGGCATAGATACGCCCATTCTGACTTGGAGGACACACCAAGTCTTCGGAATATTCCCCCTAAGCCTAGGGTCATTCTGTAGTCCGACCTTCCCAAAGATGCCACAAGGCGGCCCACCGGGCTGGATTATAAGAGATATGCCAACAGCTCGAGGACCCCTTAATCCCGGACTCCCTTAGTAGCCCCCGAACTAGCCTCCAACGCCGGTCTTCAGGACATCCTGCTGCTCCGCACGTCCAGAGTGTTCGGCTTGCGGGGCGAGTTCCTTTCTTCCTTTCATGCTTCGGCCACACTTAGCTCGGCTACCGATGACACCCTGCTTTCCGAACATACCTTGCTTAGCCTTGAAGGCCAAACGCCCAAGTGTGAATAGTGCCCTTCCTGACAACTTTTTTGATGAAAGGCTCAAATGGGTCATGGCCATTTAACCAGTTACAGAACTCGATTCGCGGTTCGAGGCCGCCTCTTTATTGGCACGTTCAATTCACATGAACATCGTGCTCCATTTTTTACGGGATATGATCAATGATTTGGGCTATCCCACACGCGCATAATGGGATGGTCGCTTCGGGAACTAGCGCAGCTTGCGGCGCAGTAAGGGGACGCTTGGTGTTACGGCCTTCCATAAAAGGGAGGAAAACATCTTCATAGCCTTTCCATGCTCCTCAGATTCGCTCTCTCGGACCTTCCTTGCTCCGAGCGCGCAGATCTAGTCTTTCTCCAGCCCCTCCCCAGACACCCATCCTTCTTCCCCGAGCACGAACATGGCTGGTTCAGGCTCGCAAGGCAAGTGGGAGGCGTCGTGCGTCTGAAAGCACATTTGCTCCCTTGGTGGTTTTGGTAATTAATAACAACATATATGTCATTGAACTAATGTTTCCACTAAGTATATTTCAGGAAAAGTTCAATGATAGGATTGGCAAAAAGGATTGTGGAGATTGTGGAGATACCCCAAGATGCAAGGAAATGGATTGGCAAAGCTTCAAGCAAGAGGACTCTACATTTTACTTTGTGAGAAATCACTTTGAGTCCATAGGAAAGCCAATACTATTAAAAGGGGGTAAGGTTCTGTTGGTGAACAAATGCTCATACGTGCACAAGTGATAGTCACCAAAAACACCCACAAGCTCTTCCACAAAAAGTCTGTCAAAGCCAAATATTCAAAATCGGTGCAACCAACACTTTCCACTCGGTGCCACCGATTCCCATACTCAGACAGACACAAGCCAAATCCTAGCCTTTCGGTGCAACCGATTCTGCTTCGGTGCCACCGAGTTTAGGTTGCCAACTTTCTGTTACGCAAATTCACAATATCGGTACCACCGAGATTGTTGGATCGGCGTCACTGAGAATGGGCAATCTGACCGTTGGTCACCTTATCGGTGCAACCGAGTTTCATATACCGGTCTCATCGAGATTCAAATGTTGCCACCTTTTGGTCACTTCGGTACCACCGAGATTAACACATCGGTGTCACCGAGTTGGTCATTTTGTGTGTAACGGTTGGATTTTTGGGGATGCCTATATATACCCCTTCACCACCACCCACTCGAAAGAGAAGCACTCAGAACTATTCCATACTTGCCCCATCCAGTTTTCTGAGAGAGAACCACCTACCCTTGTGTTGAGGTCAAGATCATCCACTCCAACCATATGGATATTGATTTCTAGCCTCCCCAAGTTGCTTTCCACCAATCCCATCTCTTCCACCAAGCCAAATCTGTGAGAGAGTGATTGTGTGTTGAGGAGTCTATCATCTTGAAGCACAAGAGCAAGGAGTTCATCATCATTGCCGAGCCTATTACCTTTTGGAGGGTGGTGCCTCCTAGATTGGTTAGGTGTCGCTTGGGAGCCTCCTACTTCGTGTTGTGGAGTTGAACCAAGAAGTTTGTAAGGGCAAGGAGATCGCCTACTTCGTGAAGATCTACCCATAGTGAGGCTAGTCCTTCGTGGACGGAAGCCGTTATGGAATAGTCAAGGTTGCTACTTCATGGACCCTTATGGGTGGAGCCCTCTGCGGACTCTCGCGACCGTTACCCTTCGTGGGTTGAAGACTCCATAAACGTGGACGTACGATAGCACCACCTATCGGAACCACGGGAAAAATCATCATGTCTACAATTGTGTTTGATCTTCCAACCCTTTCCTTTCTACTCATGCTTGTTGTTACTTTCCGCTGCTATACTCTTAGACTTGCATGTGTAGGGTGTACTTGACTTGCCATGAATGTTAAAAACTGCCAACTCTAAAATTTGGGAAAAGGTAGAATTTTTATTTGGTCAAGTAGTCTAATCACCCCCCTCTAGACATACTTTCGGTCCTACAGCGTCACCGACGACGACATCCAGGAATTGAAGCGCACCGGTTACCTCCCGGTCGACGTTGCCCACCGCGCCCCCAAAGAGGGCCAAGTAGTCCCCACGCCAAAGCCCGAGAAGCGGGTTGTGTTCATTCCCCATTTCATCCGGGGACTGAGCTTCCCGCTTCACCCCTTTGTAAGGGGCCTGATGTTCTTCTACGGGTTGGACTTCCACGACCTTCCCCCAAACTCCATCATGCACATTTCGGCCTTTATCATCGTCTGCGAGGCCTTTCTGTGGGTCCAGCCGCACTTCGGCTTATGGCTGAAGGTCTTCAACATCAAGCCGAAGACCGTAAGTAGCCAGCACGCGGACTGTGTGTGTGTGTGGGGGGGGGGGGGCGGTGATCAGCAAGCTCCCTCGGGTCCAGTGGCCGGAGGGCACCTTCATCGACACTATCAAGACCTGGCAAAAGGAGTGGTTCTATATTACTGAACCACGTGCCGCGGATTGGGTGGCCACTCCCGAATTTAGATATGGACCTCCCGCGAGGCTGACCTCGTGGATTAGGAAAGGGCTGGACTAGGGATCGACCACTGAGGTAAAAGCGCTGTAGGATCGCATCGGAAAGATGCTGGAGGCGAACGTCGGCTTGACCAATGTGGTTCAGGTCATGCTTCGTCATCGCCTCCTCCCTTGCCAGCTCCAGGCCACATCGATGCGGGCCTATAAGTCCGACGACCCTCCCACCGTGCGCAAGCTCTACCGCACTACTTGGGAGAAGCTGTGGAAGGCGCTGTTCAAGCCTCAGGAGGAGTGGCCGACCAAGGAGGAAGACACCGGCCTGGACGCCGAACACCCTCCGCTTAAGGTAAAGCTTCAATCTTTATCTTCAGGTTCAATCTTTTAGCAAGGATTCTAACCTCTCCTTTCCTGGTTTCCATAGGGCTGGCTAGCTAAGGCCATGCGGATCAACGGCCCTGCCCCGCTGCCCGAAGCCCCCAGGTCGACCCTATTGACGGTGATGCTGGTCTAGGAGTCGTATTCGGCGCCAGAGAAGAAGGATAATAAGAAGAAGGGCGAGAAGAAGGAGACCCGAGATGGTCTTCACCCAAGAGGTCCTCCGGATGCTAGGTCCCGGGAGACCCAAGCCTCTTTCGCTCACGAGGAGGAGCAGACGGAGGAAGGGGGGAAGTCGATTCCCCCCTGCCAAGGAAAAGGGCGGCATCTGTGGATGCCGAGGAGGACCCAGCTCCCCCCTCTTCGAAGAGACCCTGCAGGACCAAGGTGACCCTGCCCGACGTCAGCCCGGATTTCGATGAGGAATCCGAGGCATTCGAGAGGATCCCTCGGAGGACCCCTAGGGCTAAGCCCGCGGCCCAAAGGTACCGATTCCGAATACATTGTTTATACAAGGTATCTGTTACTGACCGGACAAATGTCTTCCATTTTGCAGCCCGACCCACGATCTCCCGACCGAACAGGTCTCAGATGGAGATCCCCTGCCAACCGAGTTGGTGGAAAGCGGAACTGCGTCCCGCACTTCCCCTTCCCAGGCCTCCGATGAGGCCATGAAGGCGATATCCTGGCGGACCCCTCCTCTGCCGAATACTGAGGGCGAGGAAGTCATGACCGAGGCTCAGACCTCGGTGGCCGAGGACCAGGAGGCTGACTCCCTCCTGGTAAACAAAGAGGGAGGCCGTGAGTCATTGGAGGTCCCTCCGAAGACGGCTCCGGAGACCACCAAGTCTCCGGTATCGGCGACTCTACCTTCTCAAGAAGGAGGAGCCGCGGTGCCGCCACCGGTGCCGCCCGTGACGGGCCAGGCCACAATCGGGTGGCTAGCCGCGATGGAGGAGGCCTTGCGTAGCTCCACCATCGCCGAAGACCACCGCATCCTTATGGGTGCGGTTCTGCAAGGCATTCAGTCCGTTGATAGCGGACTGAAGGAGGCCTTCGGCAGTCTTTTGACGGGCTTCAAGGTGAGCCACATAATGCTCCTTTCTCTAAGTGA
The DNA here is from genome assembly GCA_039707655.1 of Elymus sibiricus. Lineage (NCBI taxonomy): Eukaryota > Viridiplantae > Streptophyta > Magnoliopsida > Poales > Poaceae > Elymus > Elymus sibiricus. The sequence continues at coordinate 257,204,384 of CM077665.1, forward strand.
AATTTGTTTATATATTCCGTATAGGTATAGTAGCCCCCGAGCCCTGGGTGAGTTTAAGGAACTTACCCGGGGATCAAAGAAAACTCAGGTTCCGAACAAAAATGATCTGAGCTCTTGGGGGATTGAGCGGTATCGAAGATGATCTGGCGAAAAAGGGTCTAGGACAAATAGCTCGGAGGTGTGTCTCACATAAGTTTGCCTTGCAGGCCTCGTCATCGGCGGCGGCTGTCCATGATGTGCAGCTGGCCGAGCTCAACCGAAAGCTCAAGAGCTCCGATGAGGAGCTTGACCGTCTGAACAAGCGGTTTGATGAAAGGCAAAGTAAGTTGAAATTTTATCTCAGAGATCCTGTCCGATCCTCAGTGATTGAGGTTCTCGAGTTTTCAATTCCTGAAATTTGGCTTTCCATTGTTTTTGCAGCCGTTACTTCCGAGGTCGAAAACCTCGAGGCTGAGCTTGAGAAGGCCAAGCAAGAGGCCGCCGATCATAGGATGGCAGCCGAGTGAGCGTCTGCCGAACTAAGCTCCTTGAAGGCTGTCAGTGACAAGCATGAAGCCCGGGTGGCCGAGGTGCAGCAAGAGCTCCAAGATGCAAGCACTAAGTGCGAGGCTCTTGAGCAGAAGACCAAGGACCAGGCGACCGAGCTATCCACATTGTCTTTCGATCTTAAATCGGAGTGTGTGGATAGGCGGTCTTATGAGGAAGAACTCCGTCAAGTCAGGATGATCGCGGATGGTAAGCCGTACTTACTGCAATGTGCCTTTGGTGGTAACAGATTTTCTCGTCTTACACGGCTGTGGCGTTCCTCAGGTGCCTTTACGGACCTTCCGAGGAGTGCAGCGGACGTGGCCAAGCACTTTGCGGCTCGGGACGGGGATGCAGAACAGAGGTTGTTCTGGGCGCAATTTCAGAACCTCGAGCCCCGTCCCGTTCTCAGCTATCAGATGAAGCAGTTGATGGAGCTGCATCGAATAGCGGAGCCGGCCTTAAAGGACCTCTGTATTTGGTTGTGGCCTTCAGAGCCCCTACCGAGCAGTTACTTCGGCCTGGTGCAGAAGCTCTGCGACGCCTTCTCCCGCATTGAGGTCGTGAAGCGCTTTGTATGTATTGAGGGAGCGTGGATTGCCTTTGCGAGGACTATGATGCACTGGCCCGGGATGAAGCCACTCGAGATGGCTACAGCGCCCCCATCGCCTGGGAAAGAGCATAGGCGCCCCGAACTGTACTTCGCCGCTGCGATGGAGGGTGCTCGGTCGGTAGAGACCCAGTGCTCTAAGGATGCAATTTTCGAATGAACACATTTATTCTATGTCCAATGAATACTTTGTTTTATATAATGTATATGCATGGTTTATCATGCTTTGGTGTTTTGATTATTTTTACTCCTGTGTGGCCGTTTTGGAACTGAAAGTTGCCAGTCGTCGGCTTTAGCACCCATGTAATTATTACAAGAGGTGTTCCATCATCCAAAGTATTATCCTTAGCCGAATTATTGGAACCCAGAGACGGTGGTGCGAGAGATGGGAACGAGGCAATCGGACTATGTGGCTTTAGTACTTTCACTTAGCCGAAGGAGCTTGACCGCGGGGGCTAGTTACTAGCCCAAGTGTTATGTGATACTCGGGTATACCGAGGTGAAAAACCATTACCACATGGCTTGTGATAATGCAAACCCCTCGTATGATACGGAGTAACCTCTATCGATTTATAGTTTGACACTTGTGCTCGGATTGCAGACCAGTTCTCGCTTATTATGACAGTCGATTTTCGGCTTTCTCCACTGAGGTACTTAACCAGGCGAGCTGGAAATACAATCGCAGTGGTTCTCCCTTTACCCAGTTAGCCGAACGAGCGGAACATAAGAGGGTAAGCACAGGAGCCGGGCTACCCAACCTTTGACCTAAGACATAATTCGGAAACGATGCTTATAACGCAGAAATCCGACACGTCGGACATATAATGGACAATGCTGGGACGATGCTTGGGACAAGCTTTATAGCTAAGGCCCCCGGTCTATTAGCCGATTGCCTCAAATATGTACCAAACATTTTTGTTTTCGGAGGCGGGGAGTTGGAAAACACTTTATAAAATGCCATAACCAGACCGTAAAAGATGATCTTTATATATTATGAATTTTTACAATTCATACCGCGGGCATAACTGTTACAGGTATTTTTAGAAACAAATGTATACAAAGGGGAGGTTCGCACGGGGCGCTTGACAGGTGGCTTGATGTCCTTGGCGTATCCTTGTGCACCTCCGTTCCTTTGCTCTTGAGGAGTAGCGTGCTCCTCTAAAGGCGGCTGTAATCGGTGAACAGACCTTTGAGAGAGGGATAAGTTGAATCACCGAGACGTGTATGAGCTTGACGCCTTGCTGTGTTGAGAGTAGTTCGGTCAAACCGACCAGTCAGTTTTGATAGGGTGCCCCCCCCCCCCCCCCGCAGCTGCCCATGGTATTTTAAGCGCGAAATTGTGCCTTCTCGGTACGTACCTGACGGGTAGCGAGGCCGTTCTATGGGGGGCATGTCCCTATTTGTGATGGACAGGAGATTGCTCTAGGAGATCGGGTCGTCCTCGAACCCGCTTGCTCGCCTGTCGCAGCTTGTCGCCTGGTTGGGATCTTGGTGTCTCGATGCTGGACTGGAATTCGGCCGCTAGAGCCGCTGTGTGTTCCTCAGTCCGGAGTGAGCGTTCTGTATTGCCGTTGACGGTGATGACCCCCTTTGGCCCATGCATCTTGAGTTTTAGGTATGCGTAGTGGGGAACGGCATTAAAGCGAGCGAACGCTGTACGGCCGAGCAGTGCATGATAGCCACTGCGGAAAGGCACGATATCGAAGATTAAGTCTTCACTACGAAAGTTATCGGGCGAACCAAACACTACGTCCAGCGTCACGGTACCCGAGCAGCGTGCTTCGACACCGGGGATATCCCCCTTGAAGGTAGTGTTGCTGGGTTTAATTCTCGAAGGGCCGATACCCATCGTTTTTACCGTGTCTGAGTAAATCAGGTTAAGGCTGCTTCCTCCGTCCATAAGGACTCTACTGAGGTGGTACCCATCGATGATGGGGTCCAGAACAAGGGCGGCCGAGCCTCCATGACGGATACTGGTCGGGTGATCCCTACGATCGAAGGTGATCGGGCAAGCCGACCACGAATTGAACTTCGGGGCTATGGGCTCTATGGCGTAGACATCCCGAAGGGCGCGTTTCCTCTCCTTTTTGGTATATGTGTGACATATATCATGTTCATAGATTTTACCTCGGGAGGGAATTGCTTCTGCTCGCTGTTGCTCGGTCCGCGAGGTTCTTCGTCGTCCTCGCTGCGCGGGCTCTTGCTCTGTTCCTCGGCTGCGAGCTTGCCGGCTTGTTTGAACACCCAACAGTTTCTGTTGGTGTGGGTGGCCGACTTGTCTTGTGTGCCGTGGATCTGGTAGGGCCTATCCATGATTTTGTCCAAAGCGGTAGGTCCATCCCTGTTCCCTTTAGAGGGCTTCTTCCGTTGACCTGGTTTGGAATTGCGGAAACCGGCATTTACAGCCGTGTCTTCCGAGTCGCCATTGCTATGGCGGCGTTTATTTTTGTTGCGCCTTGGCTTTCCGTTGCCGTCCCGCACTTCAGAGGTGCCGGGGTCTTCGGGATTGTGGCTTCGGCGAGCTAGCGAGTTGTCTTCGCCCGCGCAAAAGCGGGCCATAAGTGAGGTGAGGGCAAACATTGCTCTCGGCTTATCCTGGCCGAGCTGGTGAGCTAGCCATTCGTCCCGGATGTTGTGTCTGAATGAGGCTATCGCCTCAGCGTCCGGACAGTCGACGATCTGGTTCTTCTTGGTCAAGAACCGATTCTAGAACTGGCTGATTCGCCAGCCTTCTGGATGACATTGCTTAGGTCGGAAGAGTCCGGGGGCCGGACGTAAGTGCCTTGGAAGTTAGACCGGAAGGCGTCTTCGAGCTCCTCCCAACTCCCAATGGAGTTCTCGGGGAGACTGTTTAACCAGTGCCGAGCTGGTCCCTTCAGTTTGAGTGGCAGGTATTTGATGGCGTGGAAATCGTCTCCTCTGGCCATATGGATGTGAAGGAGGAAGTCCTCGATCCATACGGCTGGGTCCGTCGTTCTGTCGTATGATTCTATGTTTACGGGTTTAAACCCTTCGGGGAACTGGTGCTACATGACCTCGTCTGTGAAACACAGTGGGTGTGCGGCGCCTCTGATTCGGGCTACGTCACGCCGGAAGTCGGCTGTTGGCTGGGCCCGGTATTGTTCCCGGCTTCTGTGGTTGCGATCGAGCCACGATTGGTAGCCATCCCGTCTAGCGGGGGAGCGTCCCCTAGATCCGTAAATGGATCTGGTGTGACCTGCCCTATAGTCCAAGTCCTGCCATCGATCGTATCGATCCTCAGGCTGTGCTGGCCCCTTTCCCCTCCTACGAGGTGACGCGGGCCAGTATTCGGTGTCTCTAGCCACCCTGTCCCGTCCTCGAGGGGGGCGGTCCGGCTGGTCATACCGAGAGCGCCTGGGAGATTCGGGCTCAAGGGCCTCGTCGTCGAATTGCGGCAGCAGGCGCTGGCGTGGGTAACTCTTGTTTTGGTCCGGCCGCTCAATGTCGAACCCTTCCTCGGCTGCCAGTACTTTGGTCCATATGTTGTTGATTGTGTCTTGCTCGGATTTGAGCTGCTGCTGCTGCTTTGCCTTTAAGCTCCGAGCGGTGGCTATGAGCTGTTGCCTGAATCGTTCTTGGTTCTCGGGGTTTTCGGGGATGGTGAAGTCTTCGGCTTCGAGGCTCTCCTCCTCCTCAACGGGTGGAAGGTAGTTATCATCGTCGAAATCATTGAGGTTCTCGGCGTCCTGTTGATCCGTTAGCCTTTCCGGGTGCTCTAGCGCCTCCTCGGGGGCTTCAGGGTCGCCGAGGTCCTCCGGGGTCTCAATTTCCCCGATGCCTGCGATGGCTTCCCTTCCCTTGTTGGTCTTGGATCGCTTGCGTTGTTTCCGGCGCTTTGACGCTTCGCCAGATTTTTTGCCGTTCCTCCTGGGGGTGTGGTTGTCCCTATCGTTAGGGGTATCCACCATATAGACATCATAGGTCGAGGTGGCTGTCTACTGCCCGGTGGTCATGGGGGCGGGGTCGCCGATCTCTTCATCCATGTGTTTGCCACCTCGGAGGCGTAGTCCAACATGTCTGTTAAGTCTTCGATGATGTCTACTACGCAACCTTCTTCTTGTAGACTCGTGTTGGGCCTCCAAGCGCAGAGTTTTGTAGGACAGTAGAAAATTACCCTCAAGTGGATGACCTAAGGTTTATCAATCCATGGGAGGTGTAGGATGAAGATGGTCTCTCTCAAGGAACCCTGCAACCAAATAACAAAGAGTCTCTTGTGTCCCCAACACACCCAATACAATGGTAAATTGTATAGGTGCACTAGTTCGGCGAAGAGATGGTGATACAAGTGTAATATGGATGGTAGATATAGGTTTTTGTAATCTGAAAATATAAAAACAGCAAGGTAGCAAGTAACAAAAGTGAGCAAAAACGGTATTGCAATGCTTGAAAACAAGGCCTAGGGTTCATACTTTCACTAGTGCAAGTTCTCTCAACAATACTGACATAGTTGAATCATATGTAAATCCCTCACGTGCTACAAAAAGTTCACTCCAAAGTCACAAATAGCGGAGAACAAACGAAGAAATTGTTGTAGGGTACGAAACCACCTCAAAGTTATCTTTTCCGATCAATCTTATGAGCTATCCCTATAAGTGTCACGAACAGCCCTAGAGTTCGTACTAAAATAACACCTTAAGATACACATCAACCAAAACCCTAATGTCACCTAGATACTCCAATGTCACCACAAGTACCCATGGGCTTGATTATACGATATGCATCACACAATTTCAGATTCACCATGTTCAATCCAACACAAAGAACTTCAAAGAGTGCCCCAAAGTTTCTACCGGAGAGTCAAGACGAAAACATGTGCCAACCCCTATGCATAGATTCCCAAGGTCACGGAACCCGCAAGTTGATCACCAAAACATACATCAAGTGGATCAATAGAACATCCCATTGTCACCACGGATATCCCATCGCAAGACATACATCAAGTGTTCTCAAATCCTTAAAGACTCAATCCGATAAGAAAACTTCAAAGGGAAAACTCAATTCATCACAAGAAGATAAAGAGGGGAAAACTCCATATGATTCATCTATATTAATAAAGCTCGCGGTACATCAAGATCGGGTCATCTCAAGAGCACGAGAGAGAGAGATCAAACACATAGCTACTGGTACATACCCTCAGCCCCGAGGGTGAACTACTCCCTCCTCGTCATGGAGACCGCCGGGATGATGAAGATGGCCTCCGGTGATGGTTTCCCCCTCCGGCAGGGTGCCGGGACGGGCTCCCGATTGGTTTTTCATGGCTACAGAGGCTTGCGGCGACGGAACTCCCGATCTAGGTTTGTTTCTGGGGGTTTCGGTATTTATAAGAATTTTTGGCGTCGGAAACAAGTCAAGGTGGGCCACGAGGTAACGACAAGCCAGGGGGCGCGCCCTAGGGGGGGGGGCGCCCCCCAGGCTTGTGGTGGCCTTGTGGCTCTTCTGGCCCAACTCCAACGCTCCCTGGGCTTCTTCTGGTCCATAAAAAATCACCGTAGATTTTTATTCCGTTTGGGCTCCGTTTGATATTCCTTTTCTTTAAAACTCAAAAACACGGAAAAAACAGAAACTGGCACTGGGCTCTAGGTTAATAGGTTAGTCCCAAAAATAATATAAATTTGTAGTAAAATGATTGTAAAACATCCAAGAATGATAATATAACAACATGGAACAAGCAAAAATTATAGATACGTTGGAGACGTATCAGCATCCCCAAGCTTAATTCCTACTCGTCCTCGAGTAGGTAAATGATAAAAATAGAATTTTTGATGTGGAATGCTGCCTAACATGTTCATCATATTCTTTGCTTCTTTGTATAGCATGGACATTTGGACTTGTAAATGATTCAAAGCAATAGTCTAGTTTTAACATAATGACTTCAATACTCAAGCATGTCAACAAGCAACCATGTCTTTCAAAATATCAACACTAAAGAAAGTTATCCCTATCCCATCATGCTCAATCATTGACCCATTCATGAAACACACTCAAATATTAGCTATGCCCAATGCTCAAGTACGATCATAGTGCCCCCTGGTTGGTGCTTATAAGAGAAGATGGAGACTCAAAGAAAAAATAAAAATTGCATAAAGTAAATAGATAGGCCCTTCGCAGAGGGAAGTAGGGATTTGTAGGGGTGCCAGAGCTCAAAGTTTTAAATTGAGGGAGGAAAAATATTTTGGGTGGCATGCTTTTCCTGTCAACGAAAACGACAAAGTAGCTCACAATACTTTCCATGCTAGATGTATTATAGGCGGTTCCCAAACAGAAAATAAAGTTTTTACTCCCCCTCCACCAATCAATCACACTCCACGGCGAGCCGAATCCACGGGTACTGTCCATACAAACAACAATTCTTGGGGGAGTTTTGTTTCATTATATTTTGATTTGATTTTTGATCATGGAATTGGGCATCCCGAATACCAGCCACTTTCTCGTGAATGATAGTGAATCAACACATATCGTGAGAATAACCCACCTAGCATGGAAAAATATTGGACACTCCCCACTGTTTCATGAGCGGTACGGGCACACAAAAGAGAAAATTTGTTTTGAAAATTTAGAGATGGCACATACAAATTTGCTTGGAACGGCATGGAAATACCGCATATAGGTAGGTATGGTGGTCTCATAAGGCAAAACTTGGTTTAAGGATTTTGGATGCACAAGTAGTATTTCTACTTAGTACAAATGGAGGCTAGCAAATAGGTTGGGAAGCAACCAAACCAAGAAACGAAAATTCACATAAGTGAGCATTGAACATAACTAACACCGAATAATGCACCACAAGTAGGATATAACTTCATTGCATAATTATTGACTTTCGTACTTGCATAGGGAATCAAAAACCTTAACACCAATATTCCTACTAAAGCATAATTACTCACTAACATGACTCACATATTACTATCATCATGTTTCAAAACTATTACAAAGAATCAAGTTTAATTTGTCCCATGATCTTCATGAAAGTTTTTATTATATCCTCCTTGGATATCTATTACTTTGGGACTAGTTTCATATATTGCCTTTGCTTTTTCAACAAGCTCAAACAAATTTAAATGAAGCACATGAGCATAAAGATTTCATCCCTCAAAAAGGTATAAGTGAAGCATGAGAGGAAATGGCAAGCTACTCACAAAAGATATAAGTGAAGATCAATGAGTAGTCAAACAATTAAGGAGCTATGTGAGGACTCTCTCTCCCTCAATAAATATTTTCAGATCTGAGTATTTTATTCAACAGCAAGCAAAAGAAAAATAGCACTCCAAGAATAGCACGCATCATGTGAACGAATAAAAATTTAGGCTCAACATAGGCTAACCGATAATTGTTGATGAAGAGAGGTGGGATGCGTAGCATCCCCAAGCTTAGATGCCTGAGACTACTTGAAATATTTACTTGGGGTGACTTGGGCATCCCCAAGCTTGAGATTTTGTATCTCGTTCGATCCTCTCATATCATGGTTTCACCTATTCTCAAAAACATCTTCCACACAAAACTTGAAAAGAACTCGTGAGATAGGTTAGTACACATAATAATAAATCAACTCTTTATGTACTGCCAAGACAAGTTGAATAATAATTTTCAAACATTAGGTACTGTATACTATCATTTCCACAATTTATATCTACCAATATAGGCTATGGAAACTAAAGGATAAGTAGATAACGAAACTATGACAGCAATCTGTCCAAACAGAATAGTCTGTAGAAATTTATGAAAACAGTGTACTTATGTAACTCAAAAAATTATGAAAATTTAGGACATGCTATAAAATTTATATGACAATAATGTGTAAAAATTTCAGAAACTTTCCACGTTCCAGTAAAATATGAAAATTCAAACACTACAGCAAAAGTTTCTGTTTTTTACACAGCACACATCAAACATGCAATGCAAGCATCCTAAGGCAATTCTTGGAAATTTTTATTGAAAAACAAGAATATAAATGACACCTAACATAGAACAAGAAAATAAAATGACGCTCCAAGCAAAACTCATATTATGTGACGAATAAAATTATAGCTCTAAGTAAGATATACCGATAATGTTGAAGACGAAAGAGGGGATGCCTTCCGGGGCATCCCCAAGCTTAGGCGCTTGAGTCTTCCTTGGATATTACCTTAGTGGTGCCTTGGGAATCCCCAAGCTTAGGTTCTTGTCACTCCTTATTCTCCTCATATCGGTGTCTCACCCAAAACTTGAAAACTTCAATCACACAAAACTTAACGGAACTTCGTGAGATGGGTTAGTATAATAAACAAAGGTCATTCACTTAGGTACTGTCAAGACAAGATTCATAATTGTTTCCACATGATACCTACTGTATTATATCATTCCCATAATTTATATCACTGAATATAAGCTATGGGAACACTAAAACAAGTAAACTATGCATGCAAAACAGAATCTGTCAAAAACAGATCAGTCTGTGAAGATCTGTAGTGTAACCATACTTATCTGTCTCCAAAACTTCTGAAAAATTATTACAATCTATGAAATTTGTATATTAATCATGTGTAAAAAATTCAGATCAAAATCACGTTCCAGTGAATTTACAAAATTCCTGGACTGAGAGCAAAAGTTTCTGTTTTTGCACAGAATCAAGTCAACTATCATCCACACTATCCCAAAGGCTTTACTTGGCACTTTATTGAAAAAAAAGCTATAAAACATGATTATACAGTAGTTTAATCATGTGTACACACAAAAACAGTAAGGATAAATATTGGGTTGTCTCCCAACAAGCGCTTTTCTTTAATGCCTTTTAGCCAGGCATGATGGTTTCAATGATGCTCACATAGGAATAATAATTGAAACATGCAAAGAGCATCATGAATCTCATGAAAAACACATTTAAGTCTAACCCACTTCCTATGCATAGGGATTTTGTGAGCAAACAATTTATGGGAGCAAGAATCAACTAGCATAGGAAGGCAAAACAAGCATAACTTCAAAACTTTGAACACATAGAGAGGAAACTTGATATTATTGCAATTCCTACAAGCATATGTTCCTCCCTCATAATAATTTTCAGTAGCATCATGAAGGAATTCAACCATATAACCAGCACATAAAGCATTCTTTTCATGATCTACAAGCATAGAAATTTTGTCACTCTCCACACAAGAAAATTTCTTCTCATTACTAATAGTGGGAGTATCATAAAAGAATTGAATACTACAAATTGGTTCCACATTAAAAGAGTAATATTCAGTAAAAGGATATTCATAATTAGGACAATAATTATCACTACTCTTTATAACATAAGTATCATCACAATAATCATCATAAGTAGCAACTTTGTTCTCGTCATAGTCAATTGAAACCTCTTCCGAAATAGTGGAATCATTAATAAATAAAGTCGTGACCTCTCCAAATCCACTTTTATCATTATAATAAGATTCAACACCCTCCAAAATAGTGGGATAATTATTATCTAAAGTTGACACCCTTCCAAACCCACTTTCACAAATATTGCAGTCATCACAAATAGGGAGTATGCTATCATCATAATAAATTTGCACATCAAAACTTGGGGGACTAAAAACATCATCTTTATTAACCATAGCATCCCCAAGCTTGGGACAAACATTAATTGCAGCAAATAAATTCTCAAACATGTCATTTTCATCTAACATAACATCCCTAAGCTTTTGGCTTTGTATATCATAAACATAATCACTCTCATCATTAATAGTATGAATAGCACCAATAGTATAGCAATTGTTATCATCATCCTCCAAATTTGTGCCATAAATATTTTCAAGATTATAAGAAGTATCATTATTTGGGAGAGATACCTCTTTACCTTTACTTTTCCTTCTTTTCTTCTTCTTCACCACATTATGTGTGGGTTTATTTAATTCCTCCAAGCTTCTTTTTGAAGAGGTTGGTTGAATAAAAAGCTCCTCCTCGTTACCTGATTCATCATAAGAAAAAATAGGAGGATATTGGGAAACCTCTTCCCCTTCATTAGTATTCTCATCTTCTATTTGTTTTCTTGTCTTTAAGTAATTGGCAATATAAGGATTCTCAATGCAATTTACTACGCAATACATATAGATTTCATTTAGATCAAAATCAATTATTTTCATGAGAACCCATGCTGGAACATTCTTAGTTTTATGTTTCATTTCTTCATACCCCAAAAATAGACTAAGTTCATTATGATGCTCAAGGGTAATGAGGTTATCACAATTTTTGGACACAATTCGATCATGAAATAATTCACATTGGAAATTAAAATGACCACTTTCATTGCAAAGTTCACAAGGACGGCGATAAGTATTAAGTCTTTCAGCACAAACATATAGCCTCTCTTGCAACCATTTAGTTTCTAAATACTTATGCCTCTTACAAAATCTATCTTCCCTTTTAGGCATGTCTTCACAAACTCTATGCACTCCACAAAAATTGACATGCTTATAAGAAATCTTTTTATCATGACTAGAGCAATCATCATTAGTACTATGGATATTCAAAGAATTCATACTAACAACATTGCAATCATGCTCATCACTCAAAGATTTAGTGCCAAACATTTTAATAACTTCTTCTTCTAACACTTGAGCACAATTTTCCTTTCCATCATTTTCACGAAAGACATTAAAAAGATGAAGCATATGAGTCAACCTCAATTCCAATTTTTTTGTAGTTTTCTTTTATAAAACCAAACTAGTGAAAAACAAGAAACTAAAAGATTCAATTGCAAGATCTAAAGATATACCTTCAAGCACTCACCTCCCCGGCAACGGCGCCAGAAAAGAGCTTGATGTCTACTACGCAACCTTCTTCTTGTAGACTCGTGTTGGGCCTCCAAGCACATAGTTTTGTAGGACAGTAGCAAATTTCCCTCAAGTGGATGACCTAAGGTTTATCAATCCATGGGAGGTGTAGGATGAAGATGGTCTCTCTCAAACAACCCTGCAACCAAATAACAAAGAGTCTCTTGTGTCCCCAACACACCCAATACAATGGTAAATTGTATAGGTGCACTAGTTTGACGAAGAGATGGTGATACAAGTGTAATATGGATGGTAGATATAGGTTTTTGTAATCTGAAAATATAAAAAGAGCAAGGTAGCAAGTAACAAAAGTGAGCAAAAACGGTATTGCAATGCTTGAAAACAAGGCCTAGGGTTCATACTTTCACTAGTGCAAGTTCTCTCAACAATACTGACATAGTTGAATCATATGTAAATCCCTCACGTGCGACAAAAAGTTCACTCCAAAGTCACAAATAGCGGAGAACAAACGAAGAAATTGTTGTAGGGTACGAAACCACCTCAAAGTTATCTTTTCCGATCAATCTTATGAGCTATCCCTATAAGTGTCACGAACAGCCCTAGAGTTCGTACTAAAATAACACCTTAAGATACACATCAACCAAAACCCTAATGTCACCTAGATACTCCAATGTCACCACAAGTACCCATGGGCTTGATTATAAGATATGCATCACACCATTTCAGATTCATCATGTTCAATCCAACACAAAGAACTTCAAAGAGTGCCCCAAAGTTTCTACCGGAGAGTCAAGACGAAAACATGTGCCAACCCCTATGCATAGATTCCCAAGGTCACGGAACCCGCAAGTTGATCACCAAAACATACATCAAGTGGATCAATAGAACATCCCATTGTCACCACGGATATCCCATCGCAAGACATACATCAAGTGTTCTCAAATCCTTAAAGACTCAATCCGATAAGAAAACTTCAAAGGGAAAACTCAATTCATCACAAGAAGATAAAGAGGGGAAAACTCCATATGATTCATCTATATTAATAAAGCTCGCGGTACATCAAGATCGGGTCATCTCAAGAACACGAGAGAGAGAGATCAAACACATAGCTACTAGTACACACCCTCATCCCCGAGGGTGAACTACTCCCTCCTCGTCATGGAGACAGCCGGGATGATGAAGATGGCCTCCGGTGATGGTTTGCCCCTCCGACAGGGTGCCGGCACGGGCTCCCGATTGGTTTTTCGTGGCTACAGAGGCTTGCGGCAGCGGAACTCCCGATCTAGGTTTGTTTCTGGGGGTTTCGGTATTTATAAGAATTTTTGGCGTCGGAAACAAGTCAAGGTGGGCCACGAGGTGACGACAAGCCAAGGGGGCACGCCCTAGGGGGGGGCGCCCCCCAGGCTTGTGGTGGCCTCGTGGCTCTTCTGGCCCAACTCCAACGCTCCCTGGGCTTCTTCTGGTCCATAAAAAATCACCGTAGATTTTTATTCCGTTTGGGCTCCGTTTGATATTCCTTTTCTGTAAAACTCAAAAACATGGAAAAAACAGAAATTGGCACTGGGCTCTAGGTTAATAGGTTAGTCACAAAAATAATATAAAGTTGTAGTAAAATGATTGTAAAACATCCAAGAATGATAATATAACAGCATGGAACAAGCAAAAATTATAGATACGTTGGAGACGTATCATTCGACAGTGGCTACTAAGTGGGCGGCGGGTGGGCCATAAAATTCCCCATAACCGACCTCTAGGTCGACCGGAACGGGGGTTGAGGTACGATCATCCTCGATTGCCATGGATTGGATCCGGTCTAGAGCCTCATTCAACCATGAGAGGATGACCAGATCAGTTTCCTGAGAGCCTGATGACCCACAAGTATAGGGGATCAATCGTAGTCCTTTCGATAAGTAAGAGTGTCGAACCCAACGAGGAGTAGAAGGAAATGACAAGCGGTTTTCAGCAAGGTAATTTCTGCACGCACTGAAATTGTAGGTAACATATTTTTTTTTAGAAAAGGAGGATGACCCCCGGCCTCTGCATCTGGGCGATGCATGCGGCCACGTTATTGATTATTCTCGAGGACCTTACAAAGTATTACAACAATATGCCTGAATCCGCCATCTTGGCAACATCTGCCGCTACTCCTATCCATATGATGAAGGGGTGCTAGCTGGGCCAAATACCCAGACCACTCACCTAAGCCTAACATCAAAAGCCGGAAGCCCCAGCCGAGCCACATACCGGGTCTGGGGCACAAACCGGTCTGACGCACTCGCATGTGTCGTCGTCGCCATCTTCCACAGGTCCATCTTCAGAGCAGATACTGAGGTTTCTACCTTGTCTGGCCACTCTGCCATCGACGTCACCATGGCGCCAAACAGCTACCTCCTCCTGCGCGAGTCCATCTCCGCACATCGGGCGCCGAGTCTCCACTGCGCCACGCCGCCGAGATCCGCCGCCATCAATGGGTAAGATGAAGCACCACTCCACCAAAGAAGCTGCCCACTGGTCCCTCGATCCCGTGTATGCCTCCAAGAATGACGCCCCCAAGGAGGAAACGACGCCAATGCGCCGCCGTCATCTGATCTACTGATCTAGGGTTTCTCCCGGAGGTAGCGGATAGAGGTCTGTAGCTTCTCCACGACGATGCCTTCAAGAAGGTAACGACACAAAAGAGTGCCGCCATCGCCAGTCTTGGCATCAAACTGAGAATGAGGTTTTCACCCGGATCCGCTCGAAGAACCTCCATCTAGCTTTTGTGCACGGATCGCCGCCTTCTCTGTCGGAGACTAGACCAAAAGGATCCAGCCGCCGCCGCCAGATCCATGCAGCCAGCACCGGGAGATGGGTCTCCCTGGACCGGAGCTAGCACGAACCGGAGCAGATCGAGTCGGGGACGATGATACCCCTGGAGCTCCGGCAGGCCAGCGAAGAGCCACCGGCACCACCGCATCTAGATCGACGGCCACGCCAGGCCGCCACCACCCCCCGCGCCGTTCGATAGTCACCAGATCCGAGATCTGAACCGGTCGGACCAACGGGCGCGCCACCACCCAGCCATGGGGTCGCCACCCCGGCCACCGCCGCCCCCTGTGCATCCGGCCGATTCCCACCGGCACCACCACAGGCGTCGCCGCCAGGACGCCGCGCCTCCGTGCGCTGAAGTGGGGGCCGCGCCGCCGTGGATCTGGGCGCCCGCGCCACCCATGGATCCGGGGGAGAGGGGAGAGGCCCTCCGCCACCGCGTCGCACGCATGGGCTTAGCCCGGCGCCGACCACCTGCGGCGGCGGAGGGGAGGACGGGCACGGGGCGAGACGCTGGCGGCGGTCGTTGGCTCCTCCCGTGTCGCCCGCGAGGGGGGCGACGCGAGAGGCGAGAGGAGGAAGGTATTACCCCTTAAAATTGGGGGAGAATTTCACTTCCCCGGCCTCTGCACCAACTAGGGATGCATACGGCCATTTAAGTATGAGTACTAGGATTTTTAGTCTCGGTTACAAACCAATCCTAGCCTAGTCCTCAATAAATGCATGAGTATCAGGAGAACCTGGTCCTCAAGAATAAATAGGAACCTAAATTCGCCTCCGTGAGGAATCGAACCCAGGTGTTGGGCTTGTACATCCACTCCCCCAACCAGTTGAGCTAGGCTCACTCCCCTTTAAATGGGGGAGAATTTCACTTCCCCGGCCTCTGCACCAACTAAGGGTGCATACAGCCATTATGTATGAGTACCAGGATTTTTATCTTGGTTAATAACCAAGCCTGGTCCTCTAGATAAATTGCATGAGTACCGGCAAAGGCTGGTCCTCAAGAATAAATAGGAACCTAAATTCGCTTCCGTGAGGATTTGAACTCAGGTGCTGGGTTTATACATCCACTCCCCTAACCAGTTGAGCTAGGCTCACTCTCCAATTGTAGGTAACAGATAGTTTGATAGCAAGATAATTGGTAACGAGCAAGTAACGATAACGGTAAATAAAGTGCAGCAAGGTAGCCCAATCCTTTTGTAGCAAAGGACAGACCAGAACAGTCTCTAATAATAGGCAAAGTGTTCTTGAGGGTACACGGGAATTTCATCTAGTCACTTTTACCATGTTGGTTTGATTCGTGTTCGCTACTTTGATAATTTGATATGTGGGTGGACTGGTGCTTGGGTGCTGTTCTTACTTGAACAACCTCCCACTTATGATTAACCCCCTCGCAAGCATCCGCAACTACGAGAAAAGTATTAAGATAAAATCTACCCATAGCATTAAACGTTTGGATCCAAATCAGCCCCTTACGAAGTAGCGCATAAACTAGGGTTTAAGCTTCTGTCACTCTAGCAACCCATCATCTAATAACGACTCGACAATGCATTCCCTTAGGCCCAAGAATGGTGAAGTGTCATGTAGTCGACGTTCACATGACACCACTAAGGGAATCACAATATACATATCATCAAAATATCGAACACATATCAAATTCACATGATTACTTGCAACATGACTTCTCCCGTGACCTCAAGAACAAAGGTAACAACTCACAAATAATAATCATGCTCAAGATTAGAAGGGTATTGAATAGCATAATGGATCTGAACATATGATCTTCCACAAAATAAACCATATAGCAATCAACTACAAGATGTAATCAACACTACTAGTCACCCACAGGTACCAATCTGAGGTTCCGGTACAAAGATTGAACACAAGAGATGAACTAGGGTTTTAGAGGAGATGGTGCTATTGAAGATGTTGATGAAGATTGGCCTCCGAAAGATGAGAGGGGTGTTGGTGATGACGATGGCTTCGATTTCCCCCTCCGGGAGGGAAGTTCCCCCGGCGGAATCGCTCCGCCGGAGGGCAAAAGAGCTCCTGCCCAAGTTCGGCCTCGAGACGGCGGCGCTCCGTCCCGAAAGTCCTCCCCCTATTTTTTCTAGGTCAAAAGAGTCTATATACCAGAAGATGGGCACCGGAGGTGGGCCGAGGAGGGCTCAACCCACCAGGGCGCGCCCTGGTGTCTTATGCCCACCAGGGTGGCCCCCTCCGGTAGTGTTTTGCTCCAGTATTTTTTATTAATTCCAAAAATATGCTCCGTAAAGTTTCAGCTTCATTGGAGTTGTGCAGAATAGGTATCTCTTATGTGCTTTTTCAGGTCCAGAATTCCAACTGCCGGTATTCTCCCTCTTTGTATAAACCTTGCATATTATGAGAGAAAAGGTAATAGAATCACTCCCTAAAGCATTATTATTCAACAAAACATAATAAATAACAGTAAGAAATCATGATGCAAAATGTATGTATCAACTCCCCCAAGCTTAGACCTCGCTTGTCCTCAAGCGAAAAGCCGAAATTGACACGCATGTCCACATGGTTTGAGAGAGAGGTGTCGATAAAAACAAAATACGGACATAGAAGCATCATGCTTATTATAATAATAGCAACAAACTCTATCATAAAACTTATTCATATACTTTCATCATATAGCTTCTCATGCACAAGTAACAATTCATCACAACATAGAAGTATAAAGCATAAACCTTATTGAAAACCAACAAACTATGTTCTCAGTCAACTTTGCAACTACAATTCATCATATTTTCAGGATGGGTCTCATGTCGGAGCCTTTTGGCAAGTCCACATACTCAACCATCATTTAGTCTTCTATGATTGCTAACACTCACAGCATACCCATGAGCAAAAAGTTTCAACCGGACACATAGAAAGATAGGGGCTTATAGTTTTGCCTCCCAATGTATTCACCTCAAGGGTGATATCAACAATAATAACTCATGCCCACTCACATCCAACTGGATATATGTGCCTAGATCATTCCTCACCACATGATGCTTGCAAAAGAAAAAGTAAAAAAGGAATAGGGAAGAATACTTGACTCTTGCATAAAAGTAAATACATGAAAGTAAAAGATAGTCCCTTCGCAGAGGGAAGCAGAGGTTGTCATGCGCTTAATGTAAAAAAATGTCACACCATATTGCCCCCTATGATAGCCACCTTTATTATGCAGTCCGTCGCTTTTATTACTTTGCCATCATAAGTACGTATAGCGCTCAATTTTCTCTTACACTAATTGATCAAAACACTTTTAGAAGCAATTTTTATTTCCTTATTGTACCGATGACAACTTACTTGAAGGATCTTACTCGATCCATAGGTAGGTATGGTGGACTCTCAAAGAATGAATTTGGGTTTGGGTTTTTGGATGCACAAGTAGTATCTCTACTTAGTGCGGAATTTTTGGCTAGCAAAGATATTGAGCAAGCACCACATGTTGAAGGATCTATGACAATATAACTTCTATGTGGATATGAACAAACATAAATCATTACGTTGTCTTCCTTGTCCAACGCCAACCATTTGGACATATAATATTCAATGGGGGCTCACAATCATAAAAGATGTCCAAGATAGTGTATTTGCATGTGAATCTTCTCTTCCCTTATTAATTCATTGATGAATTGCATCATTGACCAATGCTATGTTTGTCAATCTCCAATAAATTTTACTACTTATACTTTTCCTTATGTGATGTTATTACTCACCATAAGATTAGCATATGATTATTTTTGTTTATTTCCTTTTCCTTTATTTTGATTGCAACAAGAAAGTAGAGAGGCAAAACTCAAACTAAACTTTATTATATAACTCTCACTCGATTACATAGACAGATAGACCAAGAAACTAACACACGAAAATAGATCATGCTAAACTTTTATTCGACTAAATCAAAGGAAAACTAAAGATCGAACTAAAATAGGTAAAGGTGAATAAAAATGATGGTGATACGATACCGGGGCACCTCCCCCAAGCTTGGCTCAAGCCAAGGGGAGTGCCCATACCCGTGTGCTCAAGTCTCCTTTGGTGGTGGTGATGAAGAAGGTGGTGGTGATGAGGTGTCACACTTAAGACTCAATAGGTACTCCAATTTGTGGATGACTCTCCGAAGGGTATTGATGTGCTCCTCTAGCAAAATATTTTCATGAATGAGAAATTTATTCTGAACACGGACCGCTTCAAAAGCCCTAAAAGCTTTGATTTCAATAGGGGTGAGATGACTGTAATAAGGTTGAAGGATATCTTCTTCTTCTCCCTCCTTTGTTGGCATGGATTGCCCTCCTTCTGGGGGCTGATCCTCCATAGCCTCCTTGCCCTTGTCTTCCTTGTTAGCTTCTTTTGGCTCCTCCCTCTTCAGCTCCATCTTCATTAGCCAAGCATCTTATTCCATGTTATTAGAAGAGGGAGAAGACATGGTGCCTGGCTTGACCGATCTGATAGGAAAACAACACGAAACAAGAACAGAGGATTTTTCTGCGATGCGGTCGTCAAAATAGTCGGGGGTATATATAGAGAATTTTTATTCTTGGGAAACAAGCATATGGAAGGAAAACGGAGTCGGGAAGGTGTCCGAGGTGGGCACAACCCACCAGGGCGCCTGGCAGGGCTGGCGCGCCCTGGTGTATCATGCTCACCTCGATCGCCTTCCGGTTTATTTCTTAATTTCCAAAGTTTTCTAATATTCCAAAACTGACAAAAAATATTTTTGTGGATTTTTCAAAGTCCGTTTACTTACCGTATCACGTATCCTATTTTTCAGAATTCTGGTGTGTTCCGGAAGGTCTCTTTTATGTGTTCCTCCGGTGTCATGGTTTGGATAACATCGCTTTCAACGTTAATAGGCGTACCTGAGATATAGTGCTTAATTCTTTGTCCATTGACCACCTTCGGGTTAGTACCTTCGGCATTATTAATCTTGATATCTCCAAAACAATAAACCTCTTCGATAATATATGGTCCTTCCCATTTGGAGAGAAGCTTACCTGCAAAAAATCTTAAACGAGAGTTGAACAAAAGAACATAGTCTCCTATTTTGCATTCCTGCTTTTGGATTCTTTTGTCATGCCATCTTTTTAACTTTTCGTTCAATAGTTTGGCATTTTCATAAGCTTGGGTTCTCCATTCATCTAGTGAGCTAATATCAAATAGCCTCTTCTCACCGGCAAGTTTGAAATCATAATTGAGTTCTTTAATTGCCCAAAATGCTTTATGTTCTAACTCTAGAGGCAAATGACAAGCCTTACCATATACCATTTTGTACGGATACATACCCATAGGATTTTTATAAGCTGTTCTACAGGTCCAAAGTGCATCATCTAGTTTCTTAGACCAATTCTTTCGAGACCTATTGACAGTTTTTTGTAATATCAATTTTATTTCTCTATTGCTAAGTTCAACTTGACCACTAGATTGAGGGTGATAGGGTGATGCAATTCTATGGTTAACATTATATTTAGCAAGCATCTTATGGAAAGCACCATGGATAAAGTGTGAACCACCATCAGTCATTAAGTATCTAGGGACTCCCAACCTCGGGAAGATAACTTCTTTAAGCATTTTAATGGAGGTGTGGTGATCAGCACTACTAGTTGGAATAG
Organism: Elymus sibiricus; assembly: GCA_039707655.1. Classification (NCBI taxonomy): domain Eukaryota; kingdom Viridiplantae; phylum Streptophyta; class Magnoliopsida; order Poales; family Poaceae; genus Elymus; species Elymus sibiricus. Next base: position 257,224,717 of record CM077665.1, read on the forward strand.
CTTCTACCCACTTAGTGACATAATCAACAACAACCAAAATATGAGTGTACCCGTTAGAGGAAGGAAAAGGTCCCATATAATCAAAACCCCAAACGTCAAATGGTTCGACAACAAGTGAATAATTCATAGGCATTTCCTGATGCTTACGAATATTACCAATTCTTTGACATTCATCACAAGACAAGCAAACTTACGGGCATCCTTGAAGTGAGTAGGCCAATAAAAACCAGATTGCAATACCTTGTGAGCAGTTCTATCTCCCGCATGATGTCCTCCATAAGCTTCGGAATGACATTTCCATAGTATCTGTTCCTGTTCATGCTCAGGTACACAACATCTAATAATACCATCTACTCCTTCTTTATAAAGATGTGGGTCATCCTAAAAGTAATGTCTCAAATCATAGAAGAATTTTTTCTTTTGTTGGTATGTGAAGCTAGGTGGTATATACTTAGTGACAATGTAATTAGCATAATCAGCATACCAAGGAGTATTTTGAGAAACATTTATTGCAGCTAACTATTCGTCAGGGAAACTATCATCAATAGGTAGTGGGTCATCAAGAATATTTTCTAACCTAGACAAGTTATCAGCTACGGGGTTCTCAGCTCCCTTCCTATCAACGATATGTAAGTCAAATTCTTGAAGCAAGAGAACCCACCTAATGAGTCTAGGTTTAGCATCTTTCTTTTCCATGAGATATTTTATAGCAGCATGATCGGTGTGAACAATAACTTTGGAGTGAACAATATAGGATCTAAATTTATCACAAGCAAACACAACTGCTAAAAATTCTTTTTCAGTAGTAGCATAATTTCGTTGGGCACTGTCTAGAGTTTTGCTAGCATAATGGATAACATTCAATTTCTTATCAACTCTTTGTCCTAGAACATCACCAACAGCATAATCACTAGCATCACACATAATTTCAAAAGGCAAGTTCCAATCAGGTGGTTGAGCGATAGGTGGAGAGGTTAAGGCTTTCTTGAGTGTTTCAAAGGCTTCCACACAATCATCATCAAAGACAAAAGGAATATACTTTTGTAAAAGATTAGTAAGAGGTATAGAAATTTTAGAGAAGTCTTTAATGAACCTCCAACAAAAACCAGCATGACCAAGGAAACTTCGAATACCTTTAATATCTTTAGGACATGGCATTTTCTCAATTGCATCAACTTTAGCTTTATCCACCTCAATACCTCGTTCAGATATTTTATGCCCCAAGACAATACCTTCATTAACCATAAAGTGGCACTTCTCCCAATTCAAGACACGATTAGTTTGTTCACATCTCTGCAAAACTCTATCAAGGTTGCTTAAGCAATCATCAAAAGAAGTCCCGTAAACAGAAAAATCATCCATGAAAACCTCCACAATCTTTTCACAAAAATCAGAGAATATAGCAGTCATACATCTTTGAAAGGTAGCAGGTGCATTGCATAAACCAAAAGTCATACGTCTATAAGCATAGGTTCCAAAAGGGCAAGTAAAGGTGGTTTTCTCTTGATCATATTGTGGCACAGGTATTTGAGAGAAACCAGAATATCCATGCAGAAAACAAAAGTGTGTGTGCTTAGATAATCTTTCTAGCATTCGATCAATGAAAGGCAGAGGGTAATGATCTTTTCTAGTAGCTTTATTTAATTTTCTAAAATCAATTACCATTCTATAGCTAGTAACAATTCTTTGTGGAATGAGTTCATTTTTATCATTGGGAACAACGGTAATACCTCCTTTCTTAGGGACACAATGAACATGACTTACCCATCTACTATCAACAATGGGATAGATTATACATACTTCTAGAAGCTTTAATATTTCAGTTCTTACCACTTCTTTCATCTTAGGATTTAATCGCCGTTGGTGATCAACAACGGGTTTAGCATCAGGTTCCATATTGATCTTGTGCTGACATAGAGTGGGACTAATGCCCTTAAGATCATCAAGAGTATATCCAATAGCAGCCCGGTGCTTCCTTAGAACTTTTAATAATCTTTCTTCTTCATGTTCTGAAAGGTTAGCACTAATAATAACAGGATATATCTTTTTCTCATCAAGATAAGCATACTTCAAAGTGTCAGGCAATTGCTTTAATTCAAACACAGGATCACCTTTAGGTGGAGGAGGACCTCCAAGAGTTTCAATAGGCAAATTGTGTTTCAGGAGAGTTGTTGTTCAAAGAAAATTTTGTCTATTTCATTTCTTTCACGCAAGTGCATATAATTTTCATGGTCAAGCAAATATTGTTCTAATGGATCAGTAGGAGGCACGGCAATAGAAGCAAGACCAATTATTTCATCCTTACTGGATGATGCTCTATCACGGGGTTGTCTACTAAACTTGGAAAAATTAAACTCATGAGACACACCACCAAAACTGACACCGATAATTTGTTTTTCACAATCTATCTTAGCATTAACGGTGCTCAAGAAAGGTCTACCAAAGATAATGGGACAGAAGTCATCTTGTGGGGAGCCAAGAACTAGAAAATCAGTAGGGTATTTTACTTTCCCACACAGGACTTCAACATCTCTAACAATCCCAAGTGGTGTGATGGTGTCTCTATTAGCAAGTTTAATAGTAACATCAATATCTTCTATTTCAGCAGGTGCTATTTCATTCATAATTTCTTGGTATAAGGTAAAAGTTATAGCACTCACACTAGCACCCAAATCACATAAACCATGATAGCAATGATCTCCTATTTTGACTTAGACAACAGGCATGCCCTCTATGGGTCTATGTTTATCTTTTTCATCAGGTTTGGCAATTCTAGCAGCTTCATCATAGAAGTAGATAACATGCCCATCAATATTTTCTACCAAGAGATATTTAACCATAGCAACACTAGGTTCTACTTTAATTTGCTCAGGGGGCTTAGGTGCTCTAATATTACTCTTACGAACCACAGTTGATACCTTAGCATGTTCCTTTATCCTAACAGGGAAAGGTGGTTTTTCAATGTAAGCGGTAGGCACAACTGGATCAACATTGTAAATGATGGTTTCATCTTTAGATATGACCGGTTCTTTAATTTCTTCTTTAATATGGGGATGATATTTAAACCACTTCTCTTTAGGGAGATCAACATGAGTAGCAAATGCTTCACAGAAAGAGGCTACTATCTCAGAGTCAAGTCCATATTTAGTGCTAAACTTGTGAAAAGCATCGGTATTCATAAAAGATTTAACACAATCAAACTCAAGCTTCATACCTGACTCATTACCTTCATCGAGTTCCCAATCTTCAGAGTTGCGTTTAATTCTTTCTAAGAGATCCCACTTGAATTCAATAGTCTTCTTCATAAAAGAACTAGCACAAGAAGTATCGAGCATGGATTGATCATTATGAGAAAGCCGAGCATAAAAATTCTGAATAATAACTTCTCTCGGGATATCATGATTGGGGCATGAATATAACATTGACTTAAGCCTCCCCCAAGCTAGAGCGATGCTTTCTCCTTCACGAGGCCAAAAATTATATATATAATTCCGATCACAATGAACTAGATGCATGGGATAAAACTTTTGGTGGAATTCCAATTGCAAACGATTCCAGTTCCACGATCCAAGATCATCACATAGCCTATACCATGACAATGATTTTCTCTTCAAAGATAAAGGGAAAACCTTCTTCTTAGCTTCATCTCCGGGAAGACCTGCAAGCCTAAATAATCCACAAATTTCGTTCACATATAAGAGGTGCATATCAGGATGTTCAGTTCCATCTCCTGCATAAGGTTTAGCAAGCAGTTGTTGTACCATACCCGAAGGAATTTCATAACCAATATTTTCAGTAGGCGCAGTAGGTTGATGGGCAACTAATTGAGGTTCCGGTCGAGGTGAAGATACCCCGAACAAAACCCTCAAAGGATTGTTCTCCATAGTAGCAAGTAACAATAAATTTCAGCATGTAGTATAAGTTTTTCCTTACCGATTTCCACTTACCAAGAGCGCTTCACTCCCCGGCAATGGCGCCAGAAAAGAGTCTTGATGACCCACAAGTATAGGGGATCAATCGTAGTCCTTTCGATAAGTAAGAGTGTCGAACCCAACGAGGAGCAGAAGTAAATGACAAGCGGTTTTCAACAAGGTAATTTATGCAAGCACTGAAATTGTAGGTAACAGATAGTTTGATAGCAAGATAATTGGTAACGAGCAAGTAACGGTAACGGTAAATAAAGTGCAGCAAGGTAGCCCAATCCTTTTGTGGCAAAGGACATGCCAGAACAATCTCTAATAATAGGCAAAGTGTTCTTGAGGGTACATGGGAATTTCATCTAGTCACTTTTACCATGTTGGTTTGATTCGTGTTCTATACTTTGATAATTTGATATGTGGGTGGACCGGTGCTTGGGTGCTGTTCTTACTTGAACAACCTCCCACTTATGATTAACCCGCTCGCAAGCATCCGCAACTACGAGAAAAGTATTAAGATAAAATCTAACCATGGCATTAAACGTTTGGATCCAAATCAGCCCCTTACGAAGTAGCGCATAAACTAGGGTTTAAGCTTCTGTCACTCTAGCAACCCATCATCTAATAACTACTCCACAATGCATTCCCTTAGGCCCAAGAATGGTGAAGTGTCATGTAGTCGACGTTCACATGACACCACTAAGGGAATCACAACATACATATCATCAAAATATCGAACACATATCAAATTCACATGATTACTTGCAACATGACTTCTCCCGTGACCTCAAGAACAAAGGTAACTACTCACAAATAATAATCATGCTCAATATTAGAGGGGTATTGAATAGCATAATGGATCTGAACATATGATCTTCCACAAAATAAACCATATAGCAATCAACTACAAGATGTAATCAACACTACTAGTCACCCACAGGTACCAATCTGAGGTTCTGGTACAAAGGTTGAACACAAGAGATGAACTAGGGTTTCAGAGGAGATGGTGCTGTTGAAGATGTTGATGAAGAATGGCCTCCCAAAGATGAGAGGGGTGTTGGTGATGACGATGGCCTCGATTTCCCCCTCCGGGAGGGAAGTTCCCCCGGCGGAATCCCTTCGCCGGAGGGCAAAAGTGCTCCTGCCCAAGTTCCGCCTCGAGACGGCGGCGCTCCGTCCCGAAAGTCCTCCCCTTATTTTTTCTAGGTCAAAAGAGTCTATATACCAGAAGATGGGTGCCGGAGGTGGGCCAAGGAGGGCACAACCCACCAGGGCGCGCCCAAGGGGGGCTCGCGCGCCCTGGTGTCTTATGCCCACCAGGGTGGCCCCCTCCGGTGGTTCTTTCTCCAGTATTTTTTATTAATTCGAAAAATATTCTCCGTAAAGTTTCAGCTTCATTGGAGTTGTGCAGAATAGGTATCTCTGATGTGCTTTTTCAGGTCCAGAATTCCAGCTGCCGGTATTCTCCCTCTTTGTATAAACCTTGCATATTATGAGAGAAAAGGCATTAGAATCACTCCCTAAAGCATTATTATTGAACAAAACATAATAAATAACAGTAGGAAATCATGATGCAATATGGATGTATCAGAGCCCTTGAAGTTAAGCTCCAAGGTGTCTTCGGGATGGGCGTGTTCGGCACAGGTCGAATCCTGATATTCGGGCACTATAAACAAGCCCGGGCTCAAGGTCAGACCTCCGGCGGAGATAGATCTGAGGGTCGAGCCGGATAGGGGACCCGAAGTTAGAGCTCCAGGATTTTTGGACGAAACCGAGGGCTCCACTAGGAACAGATCGCCTCGGGAGTCGGCGGTGAACTCTAGGTTCCCGAACCTAATCTCCTGACCGTGGGCGAAATTTTTGATCTGGCCTAGATGGCCGGTCGAGTCCGCATGCAGTACAATGCTGCCGAATGCGAAGACCTGTCCGGGGACGAAGACGTCCTCGTTACGGGCTTGTTCGCTGATGATTAAGCGAGCCATCAATCCACGGGTGATCTTACAGCGGAACTCTCAATGAAAGCACCAATGTCGGTGTCAAAACCGTTGGATCTCGGGTAGGGGGTCCCGAACTATGAATCTAGGATCGATGGTAACAGGGGACGAAGTAGACGGTGTTTACCCAGGTTCGGGCCCTTGTGAGGAGGTAAAACCCTACGTCCTGCTTGATTATATTGATGAGTATGAAGGTTACGGAGTTGATCTACCATGAGATCGGATGAGCTAAACCCTAGATTAGTTGACTTGTCCCTCTACGAACTATGCCCCCTGGTTTATATAGACACCAGGGGTACCTAGGGTTACACATGGTCGGTTTCCATCCGGGCATAGATACGCCCATTCTGACTTGGAGGACACACCAAGTCTTCGGAATATTCCCCCCTAAGCCTAGGGTCATCTGTAGTCCGGCCTTCCCGAAGATGCCACAAGGCGGCCCACCGGGCTGGATTATAAGAGATAAGCCAACAGCCCGATGACCCCTTAATCCTGGACTCCCTCAGTCGTGGCAGATGGTGGCGAGGCGGCGACGAGGCTGGTGCATTGGAGGGGGCGACATCAAGGAGGGCAGGGGCTCCAGCGGTGATGAGGCTGGGGCGTGGCGAGGGCAGGGGCTCCGGCGAGGGCAGGGGCTCCTGCGGCGCTCGAGGGCAGGGACTCCGGCGGCGCAACGAGGGCAGGGGCTGCGGCGACGACGAGGCTGGGGTGTGGTGCTCCTTCGACGGCAGCGCCACTCTGGAGTGGGAGAGGGAGAGAGATGGGAATGGAGAGAAGGAAAACAACCGGTAGATTAAGTTACGAATAGCAGTAGCGCAGTTTAATAAAACGCACTATAGCTAACCCAATAGCAGTAGCGCATTTTAATAAACCGTGTTACTGCTATTCCTTTCTCTTTACTTTTTTTCCTTTTCTTTCTCTTTTCATTTTTTGCTATTACTTTTATTTTCATTTCCTTTTTTCCTTTCTCCCTTTCCTTTTTCTTTTCATTATTTTTTTTCCTTTCTCCATTTCCTTTTTCTTTTCATCTTCTTTTCTTTTCCGAAAGACGACGACCGAGCCAGAACCATGTGCATGGTGGAAAGAAGAAGGGGATACAATTTATATAATGAAGGCGATATATATATTACATCATTTGACCGATAAATGTTAAGTGTGTATACAAAATAGATACATATATATGTAAATGATAGTTTCTCAGCATTGGTGTTTTCGTTTCGAGTGGGCTTATTTCCTTTCTTGTTCAGTGTCGAATAATTGAGCCCTTCATTGTGACTTTTTCTTTACCATGGAGTATGATTTTTCTTCAGTAATGTAGTATTCATTCTTCTTTTGACGTATGGTTCATCGTCATCTTTCCTCATCGGGTTGCCGTACTGGTCATAGTCTTCCACGTTGGCGACTCCATCCATTCTGATGATACTCCTTTTGCCTCTCCTCACGACAACACGACTCGAATTTCTCGGGTTGGTTAGGAAGATGCATTATGTCACGTGCTTAGCGTGTACCCATGGCTCATTTTTGGTGATGACGTTCACAGTAGCGTTGTTGCGCTGTGGTTCCCGGTTATGCATTCCATCTTCATCCCTGAGTTCTGGTACTCACTCTTTAAATCTTTGGCCTCCGTGTAGAACGTGTATCCGTTGATATCATATGCCTGATAGGTCGCGAGGTTTGGAGCGGGGCCATGTACTAAGGCGTATACGAGCAATTCGTTAGTAGAGCCCTCTTCCGGGGGATTAGCAAGAACATGTTGTTTGAACCAAGGCAAGAAATTGAGGTTGTGCTCTCTAATAACTTTGGCGTCCGTCCTGCGCAGCCCCCTGTCATAGTATTTCTTTGCGATGGTTTCTTTGTGCAATGTCACGAAAGGATCTACGACGTTTAGGTGTTGTAGCACTATTAAGTTTGTTATGTCAAAGTCTTTGAGTCGACCCGAGTGGTCCACATGCATTTCCCTCCGGTCGTTGGTGTGACCTTCACCTCCGATCCTCCCAAGGTGCTTTTGACGGGCAAACCAACAACAGGGTCTCCGACGATGCCTAGATAATTCTCGCAGAAGGATATGCACTCTTCGGTCAGAAAGCCCTGGACGATGCTTCCATCCGGACGGGACATGTTACGAACGAATCCTTTGATGACCCCGTTCATCCTCTCGAACGGCATCATGCTGCATAGGAATGTCGGCCCGAGGTCAATGATGTCGTCCATAATGTGGACACACAGATGCACCATGACGTCAAAGAATGCGGGCGGGAAGTACATCTCAAGCTCATTTAGTATGACAATGATCTCTTCTTGCAGCCTTCGGAGTTGCTTCATACTGATCGACTTTCGAGAGATAACGTCGAAAAACTTGCAGAGACCAGTAAGCGTGTCACGGACGTGCTGGTCCATTATCCCTCTAATGGCAATATGTAGTATCTGCGTCATCATCACGTGACAGTCATGAGACTTCATCCCGCTGAACCTTTTCTTCTTCTTGTCTAGAAATCTGCTTATCTTCCCACAGTAACCGGAACTAACTTTGATTCTAGTAAGGAACATGAAGAATTGATCCAGCTCCTTCGGACTTAAGTTGAAGCAAGAAGGGGGGCCAATATTGCTCTTCCTTCTTGTTGACTTTTTTGCCCCTGTCCCCCACCCTCGTATCCGTCTCCGTGTACAACTTTTTACGAGGCATGTGTAGATCTGCCCTGATTTCCAAATATTCCAAGTCTTTTCTTGCCTTCGGCCCATGCTTGGTCTTGTTCGGCATGTTCATCAGTGTCGCAAGCAAACTCTCGAGGACATTCTTCATGATATGCATTTGATCAAGGCAATGAGGCGTGTCGAGTTTGGGCCAGTACTCCAAGTCCTAGAAAACTGACCTTGTTTTCCATACCTTCAACAGCGGCTCCGGCACTTTTTTCATCTTTCCCGGTGCGGGGCACTCTTCCCAGTTTTTCAACAACTCATAGATCTTGGTGCCGCTCCTCTTACGTGGAGGTCATCAATGCCCAGCCTCACCATTGAATAGATCTCCACGGTTTCTCTACGGGTCATCCTTCTCGAGCCATCTTTGATGCCCCATGTACACAATTTTCCCAGACCCGCCATCTTTAGTTGACATTAGCTGCTGAGACATTGTATCATCCATGCACCGGGTGCATCCAAAATATCCGTGGCACACATGTCCTGCGACATATCAGTAACCGAGATAGTCGTGCACCGTCGTCATCAGAGCGTCTCTCATATAGAAATACTCTCCTGCTGGCGTCCCATGTCTTGGCCGGTGTTTTCCATAATGTGTCTAACTCCTCTTTCAGTAGCCCGAGATAAAGATTAATATTATTTCCTGGTTGTTTCGGCCCTTGAATTAGTATGCTCATGATATGTGTATGTACTTTGACTTCATGCACAACCAGAGCGGAGGTTGTACATCCATACGAACACGGGCCATGTGTTATGGTTGTTGTTCTGGTTGCCAAATGGATTCATGCCATCGGTACTCGTGCCAAGCACGACGTTCCTTGGATCTATTGCGAAATACTGATATTCGGCGTTAAACGCTCTCCACTTGCTTGCATCCGTGAGATGTCTCAGCTTCGGATCATCTCCATCATCGGGCATCACCCTCTCCGCGTGCCAACGCATGAGCTTTGCTTCCTTAGGATCTATGAAATAATGCTGCATACGGGGAATGATCGGTAAGTACCATACAAATTTTTGAGGACATTTCTTTCCGGCCTTCTTGTATCGAGAAGCATTGCACACAGGACATCTGTTTTTTTCCACGTGCTCCTTCCGATAAATGATGCAATCGTTGATGCATGCGTGGTATCCAATGTGTGGTATCTAATATGCGTGGTATCCATACGTGGAGTTGAACCAAGAAGTTTGTACAGGCAAGGAGATCGCCTACTTCGTGAAGATCTATCCATAGTGAGGCTAGTCCTTCGTGGACGGAAGCCGTGATGGAGTAGACGAGGTTGCTACTTTGTGGACCCTAACGGGTGGAGCCCTCCATGGACTCTCGCGACCGCTACCCTCCATGGGTTGAAGTCTCCATCAGCGTGGACGTACTATAGCACCACCTATCGGAACCACGGGAAAAACCTTCGTGTCATCAATTGCGTTTGATTCTCCTCTCCCTACCTTTACTTTCATGTGCATGTCTTTACTTTCTAATGCTATACTCTTAGACTTGCATGTGTAGGGTGTACTTGACTTGCTACAATTGCTAAAACTTGCCAACACTTAAAATTGGGAAAATGCTAGATTTTTATTTGGTCAAGTAGTCTAATCACCCCCTCTAGACATACTTCAGATCCTACAAGTGGTATTAGAGCATTGGTCTCCATTGCATTGGTTTTACAACCTAGGAGAGTATGGCGTCTAGTGAGGGAAGTTATCATCGTAGACGTCCATATTTTGATGGTACAAACTTCGCTAGTTGGAAGCACAAAATGAAAATGCATATTCCTGGTCATAACCCCGTCGTATGGGTTGTTGTTCGTGTTGGATTGGAAGGTGGATTCTTTGGTGATGGAAATGAATCGGATCATGAAGCGAGCACGGAAGAATTGAAGATGTTGCAATACAATTCTCAAGCATGCGACATTCTATTCAACTGCTTATGCCCTGAAGAGTTCAACAAGATAAGCCGTCTTGAGAATGCAAAGGAAATTTTGGATACTTTGGTTGATATGCACGAAGGTACCGAATTCGTCAGGGAATCTAGGTTGGATGTGCTACAAAGTCAACTTGACAAGTTCAAGATGAAGGATGGTGAAGGAGTCATGGAAATGTACTCTAGGCTTGCTCTCATCACAAATGAGACTCCCGGCTTAGGAAGTGAAGAGATGACCGATAAATTCATCATCAAGAATATCCTTAGAGCCTTGGATGGAAAGTACGACACCGTGTGCACATTGATCCAAATGATGCCAAACTACAAAGATCTCAAGCCTACGAAAGTCATTGGAAGGATTGTTGCTCATGAAATGTCACTCAAGGACAAAGAAGAACTTCACACCAAGTCAAGCGGTGCATACAAAGCTACAAGTGACACTCCCGCTAATTCAAGTGACAACCTTGTTACTAATGAAGAAATAAGCCTCATGGTCATGAAATTCAACAAGTTCTACAAGAGTAGAGGCAAAGAGAGAAGCTCCAATTGAAGATATGAAAAGAAGCGTTCCTCTAGTCATGACCGGAATTGATACAATTGTGGAAGGCCCGGAAATTACTCAAATGAGTGCACGACCCCCCACAAAAGAAGAGAAGAGTCACCTAGAAGACGAAGCTCAAGAGATGAATCACCTCATAGAGAGAAGGAGTAGAGAAGATTGCTATGAACGAAGACCCTCCCGGAGAAGCAAGGACTCGAAGAAGAAGGACAAGTACACCAAGAGCTACACAAGAAGAAGACATCAAGCTCATGTTGGCGAATGGGTTTCTGGCTCCAATTCCGACAACAATCCAAGAGAAGCTACCACTCCAAGTCCGACTATAGTCAAGATGAAGGTGTTGCCGGTTTAGCACTCGTAACCTCCAACTCCTATGGCATATTTGATTCACCAAATGAAGGAAGTGGAAGTTTCTTCATGGCTAAAGTCCCCATGGTATCACACCCCGAATACATTGACTTCAATAGTGATGAGGATGATTTAGTAGGAGATGATGACTTGCTATTTGATAAAACTAGTGATGTTAGTCAAAATGAACTTGATAATAATTATGCTAGTCAAGATAAGTCATGTGATGATGATAAGGAGATTGAGCATCTAAATAAAGAACTAAAGACTCTTAAGTTAGCTCATGAATCTACTGAATAAGATCATAGAGAGCTTCTAAGAACTCATGAGAAGCTACGCTTCGAGAAGCTAAATTTAGAGCAAAATCATGAGTTTCTTAAAGCTATCAATGACGGTCTTCGAAAGAAGAGTTCTTCTTATCTTGCCAAACGACAACTCTTGTCCACATTTGTTCCACAAGTTAAATCTAAGCAAACTAGTAACAAAGGCAAGAAAGATTCTTCATCCAGTAGCAACAACACTAATGCTAAATCCAATAATGTTGCTTCTAGTAGCTCTATTGATTCCACTAATGATTCTCTTAGCCAAGTTACACTTGGGCAAGAAAACAATTTATTGAAAGGGATTATAGATAAAGGTGTCTACAAAAGTCTTGCCGGATGTAAACAATTTGAGGAGATTGTACGCAAGCATGGAGGATACCGGAAGAACCATGGCATTGGCTACTTCAACGCCAATGGATTTGAATGGCAAGAAGGTCAATACCCCGAGGTGAAGTTTGTTCCTCAAAGGGAGAAGCATGATCACGCTATCCCCAAGGGAACAAAAGATCAAGATGACCTTCCACCACAAGACCACAAGCTCAAGGGCAAGGACAAGCTTCAAGAGGAGATTGACACATTTGAAGATGAATTCCAAGAAATGGTCAAGTGGGTTCCCAATGCTATTACAAGCTCTACTTCAACATGTGCTACTTCAACTCCAAGGACCCTCATCAAGTTGATGTGTGTCCCAAAGAAGAAGAACTAGAGAAATTCTTGAGGGGTGACTCTACCAACAAATTCACTCACATTCATCATTGGCAAGAATCATTGCAATCAACTCCAACCTTATGCAATAGTTCAAGGAGTCACAAACCCCTCATTGGTAAGCAAGGGACAAGCTAATTAAAGAATCAATGGACATCATCTAAATGTGCATCACTCCATGTCCATAGATATCCTTGTATTTGTTCCTTCTGTGGGACTAACCCATGCAGGTGAGAAGAGTACGAAACAACAAGGATTGCTCCGAACTCAAGATGATCTTCATCAACTATGAGCATTCACTACTACAACACCTACATGAAGTCTTCAACGACCAAACCCAAGGTTAGTTTATCCCTCTAAGGGGGGGATGTCACATCAAGGGGGAGCTTTACTCTAAAACTTGAGCCAAAGCATCTCTTAATATGTGAACACATTAAATGCTTTATGTAAAAGTGGTAACCCCAATTGTGCTTAAACGATGAGTATGACCTATGATCCAGTATTCTTACTTGGCTCCTAAGTCAATATACTCATATATAGATGACCCCGTCATCGCCAAAGTGCTCGATAGATACTAGAGTAGTTTTGCATGTTTGCCATATTTCATTTGATATCTTAATGTGTGAGCATGTTGGTATGCATATTTTTGCTCATTCAAGGATATCCAATTGTTGTTATATGGCTTTCTTTTTCTTTGGCCAATTGGATATACAAGAATGCCTAAGTACCCTCCTCTAGCTATCTATGCTTTCTAGTCTCAAATTCTATTCATGCTTTATCACAAAATTTGAGCAAGCACTTCTCGGACCCTGTGTGTGAGGAGCACTCAGAGTTCACTTTCGACAAGAGCTAACTTGCAAAACCTCCCATGTGCCACTCGGTGTAAACAACCCCCAAACTCGGTTCCACCGAAGCACTAGGGTTGATATGGTTTTTGACCTCGGTACAACCGATTCTGTAATCTCGGCCTCACCGAGTTTCTCTGTCCCCTGGTAGTTAAGAAACTCGGTGGCATCGAAATTCTGGAATCGATGACACCGATAGCAGAAGGGTATTTATATCCAGTGGACCCGATTTTTGAAATCCAATCTTCAATCGTCTTCCTCCACAAACTCCTGCTGCCGCGCTTGAGTCTCCAGACGTCCCCTCGCCTCCCATGTGCCCTTGCCGCAGGAGTCCTCCGCCGTCGACGGCAATCTACCACGCCGTCGCCATCGTAGCAGAACCTTCACCAGATTAGGTTAAGGTTTCGGCCCCTTTTGTGCTCCCAAATCTAATTCTTGCGCATTAGGTTAAGTCCATAGATAAGCCACGATTTGCAATGCTCCTATCCAGAAGAAATCTCCATTAGATTAGTTGAAAAAAATTAGGTGTAGATTTCTGCCATGTGTGTCTCGGCGTCACCGAGTTGATACGAATCGGTATCACCGATTAGGATTCTAGGGTTATGGAGAACATTCTTGCTGAAACCGGGTTTCTCTTTTCGGTGAAACCGAAAAGGGTTGCCAAGTTTCTGTCATATGAGAATGTATGTCTCGGTGGCTCCGAAAACTCAAACTCGGTGGAACCAAAACCCACTTAGCAGAAATTTCAGACTAAAATTTGAGTTCAAAATACACAAAAACTTCTGAGTTTTGTGATGCTCATCCATTCCACTCTTGTATAATCTATTCACAGGGATAACGTGTGTGGGTCAGAGGATAGTGACAATGATTTCAGAGAGCAAAGTGTTGATTTGGATGCTCGCACTAGCCCAGAGGCTACCCAATCTTCTGAGGACCCTGGCACCCCCAGTTCTCATGGTTTTCCCAAGGCAGCCACTAGGGCCAGGAGAAAGCTCAATTCTAATGAAGAAGATGCAGACTTTGTACCTGAGGAGGTCCTAGCTAAGAAGCAGCAAGAAAAGAAGGAGAAAGCTGCCAAGAAAGCTGTTGATGAGGTCACTTCTGCCAAGAGGCATGTAAGGAAAGAGTATGCTAGCTCTAGAGCTATGAGAGCACCAAAGAGTGCTAGGGCAGGTATGACTCTCACCCTTGAGTCACCTAGGACTTCTAAGTCCTTGCCCAAGAAGGCATGCCAGAAGAGAGTCTTGAGAGGATTGTGGAAACAAAGTTTCATGCTCTTGACAACAAGGTGGATGAGCTGACAAAGACTGTCACTGAGCTGAAACAGGAAGTGGATGCAGTGCCCAGTCCCGACTCCAGTGATGATGATGGTTCTCCTCTCCGGCCAAGCACTCAGTTCAAGACTCAAGCCAGACCGTCTATCGCGCCTGCTCCAGAGTTGAGACCTTCCTCATCAGCAACAACAACTGCTCCATCAACTCCTTCTGCACCTTCAGCGTGTACTCCACCACCTCAAAGGACTTCAGCTGAAGCATTTGCCGACGCCCTTCTTTTGACTCCTTCAACGGCTGCCGGAGGAGATAGAGCCCAGAGCGACGCTTAGCTCTATAGCTTTGATCTTTTTGGTAACTTGTTGCCAAAGGGGGAGAAGTGTATAGATCATAGGGCTTCGAGAGAGAGTGTTTTGCCTTTTGGTTGCTCTCTATGTTTTAAAAACATTTGGTTTATCGCTTGGTTGTTCTTAAACTTCGTCATGGTTGATCATACACTTGCTTGATGATGCTACTATTTCCTATCCATGTGATGTTAATATTACGATCATTCACTCATATGTGGTGTCATGTGCATTGTAATCCATTCATATCATTTATGCGCACCACCAAGTTGTATGTGACATGGAAGAGTTGACCACACTTCTAATCGATTGTGCATTTGCATTCAAACGCAAAATTTTAAATAATGCAAAAATTTAGGGGGAGCTCTTGCTTATCACATACTTCTCAAAGCGACGATGCTACTCATTGTTTTATCCCTATTGAAGCTTTGATCGATATGTTGTCATCAATTACCAAAAAGGGGGAGATTGAAAGCACAACTTCTCCCTAGGTGGTTTTGGTAATTAATAACAACATATATTTCATTGGACTAATGTTTCCAGCAAGTATATTTCAGGAAAGTTCAATGAATGGATTGGCAAAAGGATTGTGAGGAGATCCCCTATATGCAAGGAACATCTATTGGCAACAAGCTTGAAGACTCTACATTTTACATTTTGTGAGAAATCACTTTTGAGTCCATGGGAAAGCCAATACTATTAAAAGGGGATGAGGTTTCTATGATGATCTGGTTGCTCAAGTGCTTAGAGATTAGCCACCAAAAATACACATGGAATTCTCCCACCAAATCTCTGTCTAAACCCTACCATTAAAATCGGTGCCACCAACTTCTCAGAATCGGCCCCACCAAGTTTTTACCCTAGACATATCCTAGCCAAAACCCCAAGTCTCGGTGCCACCAACATTCCACTTCGGTGCAACCGAAATCAGTGACCAATTCACTGGTATCCTATTTTCAAGAATCGGAATTTCCAAGTTTTGAAAATCGGTCCCATCGAGATTTGGAATCTGACGAGGTCACCCATATTGGTACCACGGAGATTTATATATCGGTCTCACCGAAAAGCCAAAATTTGCCACATTTTGCACTAGTCGGTGCAACCGAGTTTTTACTTCGGTTTCACCGAGTTGGGCAATAATGTTGTAACGGTTGGATTTTTGGAGATGCCTATATATACCCCTCCACCTCCTCTCACTCGAAGAAAAAGCACTCAGAACATACCTACACTTGCCCCATCCATTTTTCTGAGAGAGAACCACATACTCATGTGTTGAGATCAAGACCTTCCACTCCCACCATATGAATCTTGATTTCTAGCCTCCCCAAGTTGCTTTCCACCTAATAAACCTCTTCTACCAAGAAAAATCTATGAGAGAGTGATTGTGTGTTGAGGAGACTATCTTTTGAAGCACAAGAGCAAGGAGTTCATCATTGTTACCACATCTATTACCTTTTGGAGGGTGGTGCCTCCTAGATTGGTTAGGTGTCGCTTGGGAGCCTCCTGTCTTCGTGTTGTGTAGTTGAACCAAGAAGTTTGTACGGGCAAGGAGATCGCCTACTTCGTGAAGATCTACCCATAGTGAGGCTAGTCCTTCGTGGACGGAAGCCTTGATGGAATAGACGAGGTTGCTACTTTGTGGACCCTAACGGGTGGAGCCCTCTGTGGACTCTCACGACCGCTACCCTCCATGGATTGAAGTCTCCATCAGCGTGGATGTGCGATAGCACCACCTATCGGAACCACGGGAAAAATCTTCATGTCATCACTTGCATTTGATCTTCCTATCCCTACCTTTACTTTCATGTGCATGTCTTTACTTTCCGATGCTATACTCTTAGACTTGCATGTGTAGGGTGTACTTGACTTGCTACAATTGCTAAAACTTGACAACAATTAAAATTGGGAAAATGCTAGATTTTTATTTGGTCATGTAGTCTAATCACCCCCCTCTAGACATACTTCGGATCCTACACCTTCACAGAGGGAAGCGGAGGTTGTCATGCAATTTTGTTTGGATGTGCAAACTCTTAATGCAAAGGAACGTCACTTCGCCCCTTATGATAGCGAACTTTATTATGCACTCTATCGCTTTTATTTCTTTGCCATCACAAGATCGTACAAAGCTTATTTTCCCTTACAATAAAAGATCATACATACTTATAGGCAATTTTTATTGCTTTGTGCACCGATGACAACTTACTTGAATGATCGTATTCAATCCATAGGTAGGTATGGTGGACTCTCATGGAAAGAAACTGGGTTCAAGGGATTATTTGATGCACAACTAGTATCTCTACTTAGTACAGAAAATTTTGGCTAGCAAAAGATCTAAAGCATGCACCGCATGTTAAAGGATACATGATAATAGAACTTCTATGCAAATGTAAACAATCAAGACTTATGTTGTCTTCCATGTCCAGCATCAACACTCGATCATTACATAATATTTGATGGGGGCTCACAGTCATAAAAGGTGTCCAAGATAGTGTATTTATATGTGAATCTCCTCTTCTCTATCATAATCTTGCATTGATTATATCAATTACTAATGCTATGTTTGTTAATTCTCAACATCTTTTATCACTTATACCCTTTTCTATGTGAATTCATTACTCCTCATGAGATAAGCATATGAGCTTCTCTATTTCTTTTATTGCCATGCTATGATGATAGGTGCATGAAAGTAAAGCACACAAACTCAACTAATCTTTATTATATAAGTCTCACACTCGATTACAAGGATAGGTAGATCTCAAAGCAAAAATTCTAAGCAAAGCAAATCTGAAATTTTATTTCTCTAAAATCACAAAATAGCTAAAGATCGAACTAAGATATATGGTAATGGTCAAAAGGTGATGGTGATACGATACCGGGGCACCTCCCCCAAGCTTGGAACAAGCTAAGGGTGGTGCCCATACCCATGTACTCAAGCGTCCCTCTTGGGTGATGGTGGTGATGATGTAGTAGGATTGTCCTCCATCTTCCAAAGCATGGGATATCCATCATAAAAATAAGATATTGTCTCCATAATCCTGAAATCGGCAGTGAGGCTCATCCTTTTAAACTTGGATTCATACTCACAGTTTTGGTTTTGCAGGTCATGGATTTGAGCTTGGAGATGCTCGATCCGCTCTTGAAGCTTGAAGCCTCTCTAACGTTCCTTGTGTCCATCTTGTTTTCCCGAATGAGGTCCGTGATCATAGAGTGATTAGCACTCATACCACGTTCAACCATCAAGTTTCACTTGAAGATCTCCTGCTCCACTGCTACAAGCCTGGCCTTCTCTCTTCCCTCCTTCTTGGGGCCTTGAACATCCCGGATGTGGAGCACCCCCTCACACATCTCAATGGCTTTAGGGTGCTTCATCACCTTCGGCAGGTAGGGGTTGATGACCTTCTCGAAGAACTTGTCCTTGGAGGAGCTTGGAGACGTCACGGCGATCTAAATCTATCAGAAAAACAGCCCAAAACAAGAACAGAGGAGAAACTTGCGATGCGGTTCAAAACATACGGGAGTATATTTAATGATTTTTGCTAGGTCAGAATACGCGCTGGGGATGAAAACGGAGTCCGGGAGGCACACGAGGGCCCCACAAGCCATCAGGGCGCGCCCTATTGGCTTGTGCCTCCCTCGTGGGTTCCCTTGACTCCTTTTATTTTTGGAATTTTTCTAAAATACCAAAACCAATATGACATATTTTTTTGGAATTTTTGGAGTCGGTTTACTTACCGTATCACGTACCTACTCCCTTTTCAGGTTTCTGGAGTGTTCCAAAAGGTCTCCCTTATGTGCTCTTCCGGTGTTATCACTTGAATAATATTAGTTTCAACATTAATGGGCGTGCCTGAAATTTAATGCTTAATTCTTGCCCATTTACCACTCTCGGATTTTTGCCTTCGAAGTTATTAATATTTATAGCACCGGAGAGATAGACCACCTCGACAACATACGAGCCTTCCCATTTGGAGAAGAGCTTACCTGCAAAAAATCTGAAATGAGAATTGTACAAAAGAACTAGGTCTCCTACATTGAATTCTCGTTTTTGAATTCTCTTGTCGTACCATCTTTTAACTATTTCTTTAAATAACTTGGCATTTTCATAGGCTTGCGTCCTCCATTCATCTAATGAGCTAATATCAAATAACATCTTTTCACTGGCAAGTTAAAAGTCATAAGTAAGTTCTTCCCAATAAGCTTTATGTTCTAACGCAAGAGGTAAATGACATGCTTTTCCATAGACCATTTTATAGGGAGACATTCCCATGGGATTCTTATAAGTAGTTCTATAAGCCCATAAAGCATCATCTAGTTTCTTAGACCAATTCTTTCTAGAACTATTAATAGTCTTTTGCAAAATTAATTTTATTTCTCGATTGCTCAATTCAACTTGACCACTATACCGAGGATGATAAGGTGATGCGATTTTGTGGTTAACCTCATATTTATCTAGAAGTTTACGGAAAGCACCATGAATAAAATGTGAACCACCATCAGTCATTAAATATTTAGGGACTCCAAACCTCGGGAAAATGATATCTTTAAGCATTTTAATAGAAGTGTTATGATCAGCACTACTAGTTGGAATAGCTTCTACCCACTCAGTAACATAATCAACAACAACTAGAATATGAGTGTACCCATTAGAGGAAGGAAAAAGGTCCCATATAATCAAATCCCCAAACATCAAATGGTTCAATAGAAAGCGAATAATTCATAGGCATTTCCTGACGTCTACCAATGTTACCACTTCTTTGACATTCATCACAAGAGAGGACATACTTACGAGCATCTTTAAAAAGAGTAGGCAAATAAAAACCGGATTGTAATACCTTGTGTGTAGTTCTGTCACCAGCATGGTGTCCTCCATAAGCCTCGGAGTGACACTTCTTTAGCATCTGTCCATGTTCATGCTTAGGTACACAACATCTAATAACACCATCTACTCCTTCTTTATAAAGATGTGGGTCATCCCAAAAGTAATGTCGTAAATCATAAAAGAATTTTTTATTTTGTAGATAGGTGAAGCTAGGCGAAATATATTTAGAAACAATTTAATTAGCATAATCCGCATACCAAGGGGTACTACGTGAAGTATTTATAACAGCAAGTTGCTCATCAGGAAAATTATCATCAATAGGCAGTGGGTGTCGGGGCACGGATGTACACGATCACCTATGGGACCAGAGGCCCCTTTGTGGTTCGACAGGGGGAGGTCATGTTGCACAAAGAGCAGAGACCATGGGGCAGCACGATGGTGGTACACTAGTGTTTTTACCCAGGGTCGGGCCACTGAGAAGCATAAAACCCTACTCCTGCTTTGGTGGATTGATCTCAGGGAACACGAAGCACACGCAACGCTCTAACCCGGCAAGGGTTGCCTTCGGGCGAGCTATTATGCTAGTACAAGTGTCCAAAGGTCCGAATCCTGAGCTAGGTTGCATTGGGCTTCCTTTTATAGGGAAAGAGGCAACCACAGTGGCAAAACAGTCATTATCTAGCGATTAGATAGCTAACAGAGCTATCATACCTAACTCTGGCATTTAGGACAAAATACCATGATTGCTAGTCTAGGTGGCGCGCGGGGATGCATCCCCGGCAAGCTCTCACCACCGCTTAGCTGGCTGTTGCTTAGTGTCTTGACACGCCTCTGGACGGGTGTCTACTGGGCATAATCTGTCTTCCGGTTCGTCGCCACGTGCTTGGCGAGAGCCACTTAGCCACCTGAGGGCTCGACACCGCATCGACAAATGACTGGCGTCGTGATGCGATGGAGCGGTGGCCGATCGGCTCGCGCCTACCGGGAGATGGCTTGCCGGGTCTTCCTGATGATGCGCGCGCCTCGGTCCCCGGCAGGCACCAGGGACGTGGCTGGCGCGTTTTGGGCCCCTCCTGGGCTGTTGTTTTGAGCTTGCCGGCGTTGGTAGCCAGTGTAGACTGCCTCTGCCGGGGGCTTGGCTGTTGACGTTATCTTCTTGATGCGCTTCTTGATCTCACGTAGAGCGGCTTCTTTGGCTTGGGTTGGTGTTGGCGGGGTCGTGCTACTACTGCATGTGCATAAGTCAGGGGCACTGGGTACCCCATTCCTAGTGCACCGACAGGAGCCCCCGGGTCTGGGCCAAACGCGCTCGTACAGCGCCGTTGGGTCAGGACCAATATTTATGCACATGCGCGCAATGTGAGGGAGTAACTGCCGACCTTTAAGTCAGCACTTACTTGCTACCTCGGGCCATTTCCGCCACGCGCGCCACATGCATTGCGGGGAATTTGCGGTGGATGCGCATGGCCCACAGGCGTAGGAGTGGCAGAAACCGCAGTACCAGGGATTGGAGCATCGAGGCGGTTACCTGTTCGCCCGTGATCATGGGTAGTGGGATTGGTGGAGATGGGCGGCTGCTCTGGAGCGGAGGAGAGCCAACCCCCGTGCCCTCCCCTATAAATTAGGGGGTCATGGCGGCGATGCTCATCCATCTCCTTCTCCTCCTTAATCCCAAGTCCACGTTGCTTGTCCTTCTCTTCTGGTTCGTCTTTGGATGCACTAGTTCTCGCCATGACGAGGGGGTGAGGACGACTCTCAGCTTCCGCCGGGGCGACGAGAGCTTCCCTTCGGGATCATGCCGCTGCTTCATCCGCGGCGATGGGAGGTGGTTCTAGCGCGCGCGGTGGGACAACTGGAAGAGGCCGGGGCCAGCGTGGGGCTCTTGGTCGGGGAAGGCGGAGCACTGCCTCCGACCCTCCTCCGGTGGCGGTTTCTTCCCAGCAATGGAACATACTGAAAGCATGGCGCTGGAGTTTGTCATTGGGCTGCGTGGCCCTCCTCGTAGCCGCTTGCGACTCCCTCGTCCTTTCGCCAGGGTGATGGAGGTCGACAAGCCACACGCGATGTGGTTGCGCGTGCACGGCTGCTGCAATGGCGTTGTGCGGGTCGACATCGAGTTTCCGGCTGTCGGCGTTCTGGATACCAGGGTACCCAGACCTGCCTGCTTGCGGCCCAAGGCGTGGCCCACCTGGCGGTCCGTATGGCCCTGTGCGGCCTCGTTCAAGACAAGACCCTCGCGAGGAGCCCATCCTCGTGAGAAGGATAGCGTCAAGGCAGAAGGGGAGGGCCTCCTCAGGCCTCCTCCCGAGCGGTGGAGATCCCTATGCAATGCCGGGCCTCAGGAGGACAGGGGTAACGACAGGCAGGCCAGGCGGGCGCCAGCACGCCAGCAGGAGCAGTTTCCTCTTTGGTGCAAAGGGGACAAGGACTACCGCGGGTTCCCAAGGAGCCCCGCCAAAGGTTTCCATTCCGGTGCAACAAGACCGGGCCAGCGAGCGCAGCAGGACGGATGTCACCGGCGAGCCCACCACAGCGTCACCACCACCAACTTTGCAGGCGAAGACCGCCTTTCGTCAGGATAGGGCGTACTTCCTGTCCCCTTTCAAATTTGGCCGTTGTGGGATCCCTTCCCGCCATTGCGATAAGAGAAGAGGACCCGGGCCGCTATAAATAGAGACCAAGTAGCTCGGTAGACGGAGAGAAGCAACCACCCCGAAAACACACCGCTGTACTAGTTCATCCACAAACCTCCTCGCGAGGCAATCCACCAAAAACAGGAGTAGGGTTTTACGCTTCACAGCGGCCCGAACCTGGGTAAACTCTTGTGTGCCATCATCTTCCTCGCCATAGAGCGGGGGTATCGTGCTGTGAGCTTGGAGTGGGCGAAGCTGTTGGGGAATCTTTGCACACGCCCCTGGGTTCGAATTCCTTAGGGTTTTGCGGAGCCCGAAATCCGACATTTGGCACGCCAGGTAGGGGGCCTGTCGGAGTCTTCCTAAAGCCTCGCTCTTCCTCCGCCTCACCACTCCGATGGCCGACGCCCGCCGAGCCCGCGCCGAGCGCCGTGCTGCCCGCGTCGCCCAGACGGCGCCGGTGGGCCGCACCGCTGCGCGCCGGTCTCCCTCCCCTGTGGCCACCGCCGCCACGGTCCTGGAAGCCCACGAGCAGCAGGACTCGTCGCAGCCAGTCACCGCGCGGCGTGACGGCCGCACCGCCACCCCATCCATCGTTCCAGCTACCGGGTCGTCCTCCCACGCCCGCCCAGGGCCGGCGCGTGGGTCGGGCGCACTCAACATGGCGCGCGAGCTGCTGCGCTACCGCCCCGCCCCCAACCGCCTCGACGACTGGCTCGGGCGCGTCGCGGAGCTCGTCAGCGCAGCCGGTGACGCCTCGGCGTTCACCTACTCGTTACAGCCCCAACCCTCCCTGGCAGGCGACGAGGCTCACGATGTGCCGCCTCCACCTCCCCAGCGCGACGTCGACCCCGAGCCCAGGCGCGAAGCACGACCGCGCGGGCCCCCGGCGAGGATGAGGGAAGAAGTAAGTTGCCAGGTGGTGCCTCGGCCGCGCATTGACGTGCGTGTGCTCCCAGCGCCGGCGTGCCAGCGGCACGACCGGGCACCCCTGGAGGCAGCTGTGCAAGAACATCAAGACCAGGTTCTCCCCGAGCGCGCACCGCCCGTGGGCCCGGTGGGCTGCCGCGCCATCGCCCCGGAGCTCCATCCGGCCGTGTGGCCCTACAAGTTCAAGCCTGACCTGCCCCCTCGCTATGACGGCACTGCAGACCCCGCCGAGTTCTTACAGCTCTACTCGCTGAGCATCCAGGCGGCCGGCGGGAACGACAGAGTCATGGCAACCTGGTTCCCCGTGGCGCTCAAACGAGACGCGCTTTCCTGGCTCCTTAACCTCCCGGAAGGGTCAATCACCTCCTGGGAGGGCCTGCGTGAGCGCTTCGTCGCCAACTTCCAAGGCACTCGCGACCGCGCGCTTGGAGTTGGAGACCTCCGCCGCGTAAAGCAACAGCCTGAAGAGACCATGCACAAGTTCATACAGCGCTTCACGACTACCCGCCTCAAGATCCCGAGGGCGTCAGATGAGGCCATCATCTCGGCGTTCATCGACGGAGTTAGGGACCAGAGGCTAAGGGAGGAGCTGGCTATCCACGACGACCTGAGCTCGGCCTTGGAGATGTTCAACTTGGCAAACAAGTGCGCGAAGGCCGAGGAGGGCCGCATCTCCCTCGCGAGCTTCCGAAGGCAGAACCTGAAGACAAGAAGACCAAGGTCAAGGAACCAAAGCGCAAGGCGCCCGTGGTGCTGGCGGCGGAGCCTAAGACAAAGCGCGGCCGAGACGAGGAACTCCTCACGAGCGGACGCCCATTCTGCATCTTCCATGGCACCAACAACCACAACACCATCGACTGCCAGGAGCTCAGGGTGGTCCGCGACGAGCACTTCGGCCGGCGCCCCGGGCGCACAGACCGAGGGTACGGACGCGGCGGCGGCAGCGGCGGCGGCCGCTGGGAAAATCGACACCCGCGCCAGGATTGGTGAGACCAGCCTCGGGAGGACCGCTGGCGCGATCAGGCTTGGGAGGACCGCTGGCGCGACGAACCCCCTGAGGGCTCACGTCGGGGCCAACCTCGCGAGGTCCGCCCTCGTGAGGCCGGCCTTCTCCCGCTGCCCCCACCACCAAGGAGGAAGGAAGGGGACATGCAGGACGATGGGGCTGGGGGCTTCCAGGAGGTCAGGGCAATAGCCTGCATCCTGGGCGGTTCCCAAGCCCCTGCATCTAACCGCGTCTTCAAGCAGTTCTCATGGGAGGTGAACGCGGCACTCCCCAAGCTTGAGGCCACTCGTCCCCTCAAGTGGTCTCAGTGCGCCATCACCTTCGATTCCAAGGATCAGCTCAGATGCTCGGCTAGGGCGGGCGCGCTCCCCATGCTATGCACGCCCACCATCAGCAACGTCCTCGTCACCAAGACCCTCGTCGACGGCGGCGCCGGGCTCAATGTCCTCTCCATCGAGGCGTTCGAGACGCTCCAGGTGCCTTACGACCAGCTTATGCCAACCTAGCCTTTCTCAGGGGTTACTGACGGCTCCACGGTCCCCATCGGGCAAGTGCGCCTAACCGTCACCTTCGGCGGACGCAACAATTACCACACCGAAATCATCGTCTTTGACGTCGCTCACATCCACCTCCCGTACAACGCCATCCTCGGGTATTGATGTCTACTACGCAACCTTCTTCTTGTAGACTCGTGTTGGGCCTCCAAGCGCAGAGTTTTGTAGGACAGTAGCAAATTTCCCTCAAGTGGATGACCTAAGGTTTATCAATCCGTGGGAGGTGTAGGATGAAGATGGTCTCTCTCAAACAAACCTGGAACCAAATAACAAAGAGTCTCTTGTGTCCCCAACACACCCAATACAATGGTAAATTGTATAGGTGCACTAGTTCGGCGAAGAGATGGTGATACAAGTGCAATATGGATGGTAGATATAGGTTTTTGTAATCTGAAAATATAAAAACAGCAAGGTAACAAGTAACAAAAGTGAGCAAAAACGGTATTGCAATGCTTGAAAACAAGGCCTAGGGTTCATACTTTCACTAGTGCAAGTTCTCTCAACAATACTAACATAGTTGAATCATATGTAAATCCCTCACGTGCGACAAAGAGTTCACTCCAAAGTCACAAATAGCGGAGAACAAACGAAAAAATTATTGTAGGGTACGAAACCACCTCAAAGTTATCTTTTCCGATCAATCTTATGAGCTATCCCTATAAGTGTCACGAACAGCCCTAGAGTTCGTACTAAAATAACACCTTAAGATACACATCAACCAAAACCCTAATGTCACCTAGATACTCCAATGTCACCACAAGTACCCATGGGCTTGATTATACGATATGCATCACACAATTTCAGATTCATCATGTTCAATCCAACACAAAGAACTTCAAAGAGTGCCCCAAAGTTTCTACCGGAGAGTCAAGACGAAAACATGTGCCAACCCCTATGCATAGATTCCCAAGGTCACGGAACCCGCAAGTTGATCACCAAAACATACATCAAGTGGATCAATAGAACATCCCATTGTCACCACAAATATCCCATCGCAAGACATACATCAAGTGTTCTCAAATCCTTAAAGACTCAATCCGATAAGTAAACTTCAAAGGGAAAACTCAATTCATCACAACTAGATAGAGAGGGGAAACACTCCATATGATTCATCTATATCAATAAAGCTCGCGGTACATCAAGATCGTGCCATCTCAAGAACACGAGAGAGAGAGAGATCAAACACGTAGCTACTGGTACATACCCTCAGCCCCGAGGGTGAACTACTCCCTCCTCGTCATGGAGACTGCCGGGATGATGAAGATGGCCACTGGTGATGGTTTCCCCCTCCGGCAGGGTGCCGGAACGGGCTCCCGATTGGTTTTTCGTGGCTACAGAGGCTTGCGGCGGCGGAACTCCCGATCTAGGTTTCTTTTCGGAGGTTTCTGTATTTATAGGAGTTTTTGGCGTCGGTCCCACGTCCAGAAGGTTCCCGAGGAAGTCACAAGCCAGGGGGGCGCGCCCTAGGGGGGGCGGCGCCCCTGTGGCTTGTGGCTTCCTCGGCCTTCCTCTCCGGTGACTCTTCGCTCCAGTATTTTTTATATTTTCCAAAAATATTCTCCGTAAATTTTCAGCTCATTCCGAGAACTTTTATTTCTGCACAAAAACAACACCACGGTAGTTCTGCTGAAAACAGCGTTAGTCCGGGTTAGTTCTAATAAAATCATACCAAAATCATATAGAATTATTGTAAACATGGCATGAATACTTCATAAATTATAGATACGTTGGAGACGTATCAGGTATCCAGCCCTCGCCAAGTTCATGGCAGTGACCCACCACGGCTACAATGTCCTCAAGATGCCAGGGAGTGGCGGCATCATCACTATAGCTTGCGATGAGAAGGACGCCGTGTGTTCCCTCGAGCGCACCCACCGTGCCGCGGCGGCCGAGCACTCGGACGATGAAGGAGGAGTTCTACCCCGCGAGGACACCCCTAAGAAGAAGAAGCAGCTCCATTCCGAGGGACGCCAGGGGGTTGAAAAACCCAAGGACGGCGCCTCAGGATCCGCGCCAGGGGCTCAAGCCCCTTCCTCCCTCGCATAGGAAGGCGCGCCCGGCGCCTCCCTTGGGCTGGGCTTGGGGGCTCCCACCCAGAGGATCTCCAACCTGGCCAGTGAGACAAGGAAGGTGCACGGGCACAACTCGGGTGCGTGCGTCGGCACGTACCCGTCTAAGCAAGGAACACGGCGCAGGGAGCCAAGTTCACGGGAATTCATCACCAGGGCGATCGAGGAACTTCAGGAAGCGCAAGCTGTGCGAGGGATGCGCGGCTCCGCACCACCTAGCGCCGTCGCCATCATCGACCCGGGCGGCGCGCTGCGCGTCTGCGTCAACGTACCCAGCATCAACAAGGCTGCATCATCGGACATCTTTTGTCCGACGCGCGTCAGTCACGGCAGGGCCTACCCGCGCAACCACGTCAGCATGCCCTTCGGGCTAGCGAACGCGGCCGACACCTTCCAGCGCCTTGCCCGGGCCATGTTTGCACCATA
Organism: Elymus sibiricus; assembly: GCA_039707655.1. Classification (NCBI taxonomy): domain Eukaryota; kingdom Viridiplantae; phylum Streptophyta; class Magnoliopsida; order Poales; family Poaceae; genus Elymus; species Elymus sibiricus. The sequence continues at coordinate 257,252,072 of CM077665.1, forward strand.
CCGGGCCAGGCACCATGAGGAGTTGGAGGAGGAACTGGGCCCGAGCGGGAGCCCCGAGCCTCCGGAGACGACGGGCTTATGAAGTCCGAGCTTCGAAGGCTCAGGGCCGAGCTCCTGTGGCTACCTTCATGCCCCAGCGGCATCGCCGCCAGGTGATCCATTGCCTAGTACCAGGTAACTTTTCGGCTTGCCCAGGTAACTTTTTGGTTTGCTCAGTTTAGAGGGCGTCCACCGGGCTTCTTTATCCTCGGACGGCTAGAGCACACACCAGCCGCGTTTTCCCGCATGATTAGGACTTTTACATGCTTTCAATCTATTTCCCTAAGTATTTTAACCTGCATGCTCGGTGCTCCGCCGCCATGAATGTCGTTGCGCCCTAATGAGCCTGCCCTCGACCGCCTCATGATTAAGGGCTGGCATGGCATCTGTGCTCGGGTCCGTCCCTGTAGCGTCGCAAATTCCAAGTGGTCGAGCTCTGTCTTGCGGGCCGGCCCCGTGTACGTCACCTCGCATGGCCATTGGTGCTTCGCCCTCGCGTGAGCTAATCGGGGGTGGGTAAGTCAGGGTGCGCGACACGGTTCCGGTCGGCCTTTTGCCGCTCTGGGGGCCACGCGCCGGGTGTTTTCTCTTTGGAGTTGTCGCGTGAGAAGTCTGGGCACGTCGTCTGTGCTCGGGTCCGTCCCTGCAGCATCGATAAATCCAATGGCTGAGCTCTGTCTGGCGGGCCGGACTCATTCACGTCACCTCCTAGGTTCATTGGTGTTTGGCCTTCTCAAGCGATGGCCCTTGGAAATCCATTCGGCGCAGGTTTCTACAAAACGTACAGGACTCGAAGCGACAACTTCCACCAAGAGGATTCAGGCGCAACCCGCCTTTGAGGTAGGGCCACGTGGGGCCTGAGCCGCCTCACGTCGCCCATATACACCTTCCAGTTCTACCGTGCAGGCCACACATACGAACTTAATGGGCTGTACACGCCCGGAGCCCCCCGAGGACGTGGAGGGGTTCCATTCCCACGCCCAAGTGGAAGCCCCATGCTCCGCGCTGGCGGACGACATGGCCCACCAATGGCTATGCCCACACAACGTGGAAGCCCTATGCTCCGCGCTGGGGATAAACAACTGAGGGTACCTGAGCGGGTGCATTCAACCACAGGATGGCTCCTCGTGGCTCCATCTCGCGACATTCCTCCGGGATGACGCGTGAGGGGGCTGCAAGGGGGCTACGCCACCTTACCAGGTCCCGGGCACCTAGTCTTCACGCGTCCCACCCGGACAAAAACGAAGGTATGGGAGCCGCTCGTACGTCAAGGGGGACTCCTGAGCACCGCGACTCAGGAGCCTCACTGGTGTCGTAGCCCCTCGCCTCTTGGGACCGTCCTGGCGATCCGGACGCCCCAACGACGGTCGAGGTATGCGCGAGGCCGGGCCCTGCCGACGCGGAGCTCAAAGCGCTCCGAATCCCCAAGTCAACCCCGTGGGAGCCGCTCGTACGTCAAGGGGGACTCCTGAGCATCGCGACTCAAGAGCCTCACTGGCCTCGTAGCCCCTCGCCTCTTGGGACCGTCCTGGTGATCCGGACGCCCCAACGACGGTCGATGTATGCGCGAAGCCGGGCCCTGCCGACGTAGAGCCCAAGGCGCTCAAACCCCCAAATCAACCCCGTCTTCGCCGCGTTCCCTTCATGAGGGCTGCTCGCAAATCAAGGGGGACCCCTAAGCATCGCGACTCAGGGGCCTCACTGGTCTCGTAGCCCCTCACCCCTTGGCATCGTCCTGGCGATCCGGATGCCCCAACGGCAGCTGAGGTATGCGCGGGACCGGGCCCTGCCGACGCAGAGCGCTACAGTAAGCAGGAAGGAAACGGAGTGAAGAAACAAGATCACACAACTTAGCAGTCATTACAAGCATTAAAATATCTTTGAAAATGCAAGAGAGTCTGACGCCTCCACGAGGCACGATAAATATTACAGGGAACGGTCCGGGCAAAGAAGCTAAGAGGAGCTGGCACCACCGCTCGCCCCGGCCATGGGGAGCTCGTCGTCGACATCGCTGCCGCTGTCGCCATCGTTGGCAGCCCTCGCAGTGGCAGGCGGAGCCGAGGGAACGGCGATGCAGGCGAACTTCTTCATCAACGCATCCACGGCGCCCTCCACGGCCGTCGCCGTAGCGGCGCAAACCCCAGGATCGACTGGGCGAATCACGGAGCTAAAGTCGAAGCTCGGCTAACGAAGGGAGAGGCCACCCGGACAAAAACGAAGGTATGGGAGCCGCTCGTACGTCAAGGGGGACTCCTGAGCACCGCGACTCAGGAGCCTCACTGGCCTCGTAGCCCCTCACCTCTTGGGACCGTCCTGGCGATCCGGACGCCCCAAAGACGGTCGAGGTATGCGCGAGGCCGGGCCCTGCCGACGCAGAGCTCAAAGCGCTCCGAATCCCCAAGTCAACCCTGTGGGAACCGCTCGTACGTCAAGGGGGACTCCTGAGCATCGCGACTCAGGAGCCTCACTGGCCTCGTAGCCCCTCGCCTCTTGGAACCGTCCTGGTGATCCGGACGCCCCAATGACGGTCGAGGTATGCGCGAAGCCGGGCCCTGCTGACACAGAGCCCAAGGCGCTCAAACCCCCAAATCAACCCCGTCTTCGCCGCGTTCCCTTCATGAGGGCTGCTCGCACGTCAAGGGGGACCCCTGAGCATCGCGACTCAGGGGCCTCACTGGTCTCGTGGCCCCTCACCCATTGGCATCGTCCTGGCGATCCGGACGCCCCAACGGCGGCTGAGGTATGCGTGGGACCGGGCCCTTCCGACGCAGAGCGCTACAGCAAGCAGGAAGGAAACGGAGTGAAGAAACAAGATCACACAACTTAGCAGTCATTACAAGCATTAAAATATCTTTGAAAATGCAAGCGAGTCTGACGCCTCCACGAGGCACGATAAATATTACAGGGGACGGCTCGGGAAAAGAAGCTAAGAGGAGCTGGCACCACCGCTCGCCCCGGCCATGGGGAGCTCGTCGTCGACATCGCTGCCACTGTCGCCGTCGTCGGCAGCCCTCGCAGTGGCAGGCAGAGCCGAGGGAACGGCGATGCAGGCGAACTTCTTCATCAACGCATCCACGACGCCCTCCATGGCCGTCGCCGTAGCGGCGCGAACCCCAGGATCGACTGGGCGAATCACGGAGCTGAAGTCAAAGCTCGGCTCACGAAGGTAGAGGTGGCTGAAGATGCGTGTCGCGGCCTCGGAGAAGAGGTCGCGACACTCGCTCTCCAGAATGCTCTCCACCCTGGCGACGGCGCCCTCAAGCACCTCGGCGAGCTTCGAAGAGAGCCCAGCGAAGCAACCCTCAGGAGCAGCCAGGGGCTCTAAAAATTCCCCCCGACAGATGGACTGCAGCGCCCCACGGAGCCTGAGCTCGATGGAGGGGAAGGCCTCGAGCTCCGCAGCCTTCTTCTCCTCAGCTGCGGCGAGGGACTCCTCCCTGGAGGCAAGCCGGGCCCTCTCCGCAGCCACTTCCTCCTTCAACTCGGCATGCCGCCCGCGCTCGACGGCTAGGTCGGCCGCCGCCCTGGACAGTGCAGAGTCACGGTCGGCGATCTTGCCCTCGCAGGCCTTGAGGTCCTCCTCCCGTTGGCGGAGCCTCTCCGCAAGCGTGGACCTGTCCTCTTGAAGGGCCTTCAGGCGGGCCTCCGCCTCGTCACAGCGCTTCGTGATGGACGCTACGTCAGCCAGTGCAGAGTCTCGGATTACCCTGGCCGCCGCGGCCTCCTCCCTGCTCGCAGCCGTGGCGGATTCGGCTTGGCCCCAAAACGCCACGGCCGAGGCGTCAGTTTGGAGCCACCCATAAAGAAGACCCAGGCGCCCCATTGCGAGGCGATCGTCAACGCCACCCAGGGCGCCTCGGACCTGATCCAAGACGAAGTAGGCCCCGTCAAGGGCGTCTGGCTCAACCAGAGGGCCACGGGTCGGTGGCACTAGGACATGGCCCGGGGGCGGCGTCTGTGCGGCAGCAGGGGCCTCCTCCGGAGGAGCGGGGGTATGAAGGGCAGAAGGCACCGGAGGCAGGACCGCCACCGCGGACAAGGAAGGGGCGGGTGACTCTACACCCAGTTGGCCCTCGAGGGCTGGCCCCCCCGGGCTGCAGCACAGACCTACCCCCGGAGGTAGAGACGGCCACTTCTGCAGGCATCGGGGGCTCCACGGCCGCGACAGGGAGAGTCGCCCCGCGGGCCTCCTCGCCCCCGACGGCCGGCACCTCGTCAGGCGGCGGCAAGGCACGAGGAGCAGGCGTCGCGTTGGAGGGCACCTTTGGCTTGACGCCGGCTTTCTTCTTCCTCGACTTCGGCACGGCGGCGCCCCTAATTGTCAGACAAAGGGGGGCCCATCAGTACATAAACCACTGGAAGGCAGCATGAAGCCAAGCGGGATTACTTACTCCTCGACGTCAACCCACTTCCTCTTCCTCTCCACATCAGCAAAGGCGGGAAGGCCTCCGTCCTTCTCCAAGGAGCTGTTGCCGCGTGAAGGAGTGGTGGAACCGCCCGGAGTAGCCGCGACCGGCAAGGTCGTGTCAGCCCCGGACGCGACCGCCTCACCCGCGAGTTGCTGCTCGGGCAGGGGCGAGGCGAGCGCTTCGGCCACCGTACCAACGCGAGCTGGGGGCTCTGGAGGAGGCCCAGCCTCGCGCTTCCTCGGGGTCACCCGGCAGGCAGACCGGGCGGCCCGAGGTGTAGCGCCCGGACCCCTGAGGACCCCGGCAAGTCGCGGAGGACTCGCAGCAGGGGGCTCGCCGGCGTCGTCATCATCGAAGCCGCGGAGAAGGGTACTCCGCGACGGAGGAGACACCTCCTCTAGGCTGTTATCCGCCGTCTCCTCCAAGCCCCCTCCATCGACGGTGTCATCGGAAGACACCGCCACGGGGGCGTCGGGGCTCTCGGCCGGAGAGAGCCCCCACTCGTCAAAGCTGGGTAGCGACCAAGTCAACCCCAACTCTCGGCCGGCGACCAAGTCAGCCTTGTCGTCGCGGCAATACAACGGGACGTAGGCCTCGGGAAGATCCCCGGGATCGCCGTTGAGCAGGGTTGCCACAATCCTGCTCAACTCCGCGGGGGTCAGCAGCGCAGAACGGAGCATCATGTCGTCACCACGGCCCTGGTAGTCCCACATGGGCCGTGAATGAGCCTGGAGGGGCACCAGGCGTTGCACCAGGAACTCCTTCACTATCATTCCCCCAGTCAACTTCCGGGCGCTGATGTCCCGAAGGACCCGCTCTAAGACGGGCTTGGCTCGGGGGTCGGAGAGCTTCGCGGAGCTCCACGCCAAGATCTTCTCCGGCAACCCCTTGGGGAGCCCCAGGCGGGGGTCCATACCCTGGGGATCGATCCAGGAAGACCCAACGGTTCCTGAAGTTCTCCACCTTCTTCCCGGCCTTGAAGAGCGTGTTCCCGCTCTGGACCGCGACGAAGGAGATGCATGCTGACCGCTGAGCCCCGTCATGAAGACGCAAGCTGAAGAATTTGCGGAATAGGGCCACCGACGGCCTCACGCCCACAAAAGCCTCGCAGTAGAAGGCAAACACGGACAGGAGCAGAATGGAGTTGGGCTGAAGGTGGAGGGCCTGGATCTGGTAGTGCGCAAGGAAGGCAGTGAAGAACGCGGAGAAAGGTGGGACAAGCCCGGAGAAGACGCTGTGGAGGAAGAAAGGATAGGCCGACTTGGCCAGGCGACGCCCCTCCGCGGAGCCACACCATATCAAGGTCCGCTTCCACTCGTTGGAGTCGTCGGCGGTCGATGGGAGCACCGGGGCAAGGTCCCTGTCCTTGGCTATGGTGGATTCTAAGAGCGCCGGCGAGATAGGAGCAGAAGGCGAGCCCTGGACCTCAGGCTTCGACTTGCCGGCGGGAGCCATCGAGAAGCTTCAGAGGTGAAGGGAGCAAGAAAGAGGATGGAGTGGTGCTGAGATCTGGGAGTATCGCGCAAGGGATGGAGATCTAGAAGGAAGAGCAAGGGCGCGGAGGAGGAAAGCAATAATGGTTCAGCGCTGGACGTCAGGCTTTTGTCGGTTCGGGCAGTTGCCAAGAAGACACGGAGCGGGACGCCCGCGCCCCACCAAGCACCGCACGCCAATTCAGGCCCGCAAGCAATAGGAGCCCGCGGCGCTCCGGGCCACCCCTTTCGGCTTTCCCCTCGGAGCCGGCTCGAGCGCGCCTTGGGCTCGGGGGCTACTATCGGCGTTCTGGATACCAGGGTACCCAGACCTGCCTGCTTGCGGCCCAAGGCATGGCCCACCTGGCGGTCCGTACGGCCCTGCGCGGCCTCGTTCAAGACAAGACCCACGCGAGGAGCCCATCCTCGTGAGAAGGATAGCGTCAAGGCAGAAGGGGAGGGCCTCCTCGGGCCTCCTCCCGAGCGGCAGAGATCCCTATGCAATGTCGGGCCTCAGGAGGACAGGGGTAACGATAGCCAGGCCAGGCGGGCGCCAGCACGCCAGCAGGAGCAGTTTCCTCTTTGGTGCAAAGGGGACAAGGACTACCGCGGGTTCCCAAGGAGCCCTGCCAAAGGTTTCCATTCCGGTGCAACAAGACCGGGTCAGCGAGCGCAGCAGGACGGATGTCACCGGCGAGCCCACCATCGCGTCACCACCACCAACTTTGTAGGCGAAGACCGCCTTTCGTCAGGATAGGGCGTACTTCCTGTCCCCTTTCAAATTTGGCCATTGTGGGATCCCTTCCTGCCATTGCGATAAGGGAAGAGGACCCGGGCCGCTATAAATAGAGACCAAGTAGCTCGGTAGAGGGAGAGAAGCAACCACCCCGAAAACACACCGCTATACTAGTTCATCCAGAAACCTCCTCGCGAGGCAATCCACCAAAAGGAGGAGTAGGGTTTTACGCTTCACAGCGGCCCGAACCTGGGTAAACTCTTGTGTGCCATCATCTTCCTCGCCATCGAGCGGGGGTATTATGCTGTGAGCTTGGAGTGGGCGAAGCTGTTGGGGAATCTTCGCACACGCCCCTGGGTTCGAATTCCTTAGGGTTTTGCGGAGCCCGAAATCCGACACCGGCGCCCGGCGTCATGTTCCTTAGGCGCGGGTGGAAAACCTTTGCATGCGCTCACAATTTTACGGGCGGGTACGTCCTCCGCTTCAAGCTGGTGGAGTCCGACACGCTCTCCATCAATATCTATAGGCGTTCGGGCGCTCGTCTCGGCTGCTGTGAAGAGAGCTCGAGTGACGATGAAAGCTCCTCCTCGAGCGATAGCGACGAGGAGGACAGTGTCGGTGAAGACGGCGACATCGAGCTCCAGGCCGTCAAGTCGGAGTACAACGACCTGGACTCCAGTTGACCGCCGATCGCACCATCACCGTCAGCGAGTCCCCCCTCCCCCGGCAGAGCGATTTGCCGGGGGTTCTTGACTTGGGCACCGCCTCTTCTCCTCAGCTGGACCTTGGCAGGCTCGTGGACTTCGGCTTTGTCTTCCTTGCCGGTGGTCCCGCCGAGCCGTTCCCCAACAGCACTGACGGGTCAGGCTGGGCTTCTGCTTAGGTCCCCCTTTCGCCCTTTTTCTTTTTGTAGCTTGCTCCTAGGGAAGAAAGTCAAATAAAGAGATATTAGGAAGGAGCTCTCCAATGTATCTTGATCCATTTTGTATCAAAAAAATGAATGAATGAATGCTATTTTTCTTCCTTAAGTACTATCCTTTTCTTCCTTCTTGTTTGTACTGCGCCAGTATGTTTGTTCTTGCCGCGTGGAACTACTTGCCGGGTCAGCACCAACCGCGAGCGCCAAAGGGGTAGCGAGCCCCCGGCGGCAGGCTGGTATCTTTCCTCAGCAAGGCTCCTTGTCGGTATTGTCGCGGCCCCCCAGAGCTGGTGATCAACATGAGCTGAGAGGCGGCTCGTCCCGACAAGGGTTTCCGTTACGGGATGAACTTTGTGGCATGCAGTCAAAAAGGAATAAGGAGGTGTTTCCTTAAAGGAAGTAAAATAGCACCGGGCTTGGGATACGCGATTAGTCTTATCTTTTTAGGCAATATCCCTCTCTGGAATACGTCGAGCCGTTGTCCTTGTTCCCTTGCCCTTCTTCTTTATTTTCCTGGCGGTAAAACATGTAAGGCAATAGGTCTATGTCCTCTGGGGAGAGAACACAGTGACAAGGATTACATGCTCATTAAGTACTCTAGCAGATCTTTAAAAACTTAAGAGCGATAACATTGCAACATAAGAAAAATGCATAGTAAACATGCAATTTGATGATATGATGCAATGCCTAGCTTTATTCTTTGCGTGCACAGGGTCTACGCCTGGCTTTGTACAAAGGGTTACATGCAACTGCGGCAAGGCTTGTACAAAAGGTGGCTGTCGGGGACTGAGCCCGGCAACCGCGCCTTATGGGTAGAACTTACGAAGATGCTCAATGTTCCATGAGTTAAGCACTTTGATGCCATCTTTGGTCTCCAGACGTACTGCGCCAGGTCTGGTGACTCGTGCTACCCGGTAAGGTCCTTCCCACTTCGACGTCAACTTGTTGGTACCCTTGGCGGACTGAACGCGCCTAAGGACAAGGTCGCCTTCCTCAAAGTTCTGGGTGTGGAACCTGCGGCTATGGTAGCGGCGTAGGGCTTGCTGGTAGCATGCGGCATGCACAGCGGCCCGGAGACGATCTTCCTCGAGGAGCAAGGCATCGTCATGCCGTAGCTGCTATTGCTCTACTTCATCGTAGGCAAGTACTCGAGGTGACCCGTATATGAGTTCTGTGGGGAGAACTGCCTCCGCCCCGTATACCAGGGAGAAGGGTGTCTGGCCGGTACCTCGATTTGGTGTCGTTCTGAGGGACCAAAGGACCACCGGCATCTCATCTATCCAACGCTTGCCGCACCTTCGCAGTCTATCGAAAGTTCTTGTCTTGAGTCTACGCAACACTTCAGCGTTCATCCTCTCGACTTGCCCGTTGCTCCTTGGGTGGGCAACAGAGGCGAACGAGACCTTGCTTCCAAGGCTTTGGATGTACTGCATAAAGGTGCGTCTCGTGAACTGGGTGCCATTGTCGGTGATCACCCTGTTGGGTACTCTAAAACGGCACACCAGTCCTTTCATGAACTTGACAGCTGACTGCACGGTCACCTTCCTCACTGGTTCCACCTCAGGCCACTTTGTAAACTTGTCGATTGCTACGAACAAGAATTCAAAGCCCCCGACAGCGTGGGGAAAGGGGCCCAAAATATCGAGCCCCCAGACCGAGAATGGCCAGGATAAAGGGATCGTCTAGAGAGCTTGCGCTGGTTGATGGATGTTTTTGGAATGGAACTAGCAGGCTTCACATTTGGTGACTAGCTTAGTTGCATCTTGGAGGGCAATGGGCCAATAGAAACCCTGCCGGAAGTCTTTCACGACAAGGGCTCTTGATCCAATGTGAGACCCACACACACCTCCATGAATCTCTGCCAACAGCTTCAGTCCATCTTCCCGGCAAATGCACTTCAATTTTACACCGTTGGGTCTTTTTCTGTACAGAGTGTCATCGACAAACTCGTACATACTTGACTGACGGGCTACTTTTTCGGCCTCTTCTTGTTCTTCGGGAAGTTCCCCTGTTTGAAGGAAATGGACTATGTGCTGTGCCCAAGCTGGAGCTTGGGCTCGACAACTAGGACTAAAGGCATCTCCTCGTCCATGGGAGCGCTTGTCTCGACTGTAGGAACCTGGGGTCCCACAGGAGGGAGCTGCTCACCACGCGAAACAAGACTGTCTCCGGCAGCTTCTCTACCAGCGGCTTCGGGAAGCTCTGCCGGGAAGTTATTGTCAGAGTTCGGCTTTCTTCTTTTCCTGGTCATCGCTGACGGGGATACTGATGGCTGAGTGAGGTGGAGGATAAAGGTTCCTGGTTCCACAGGGAGCTTTTGCGCAGCGCACTTTGACAGATGATCAGCGATGCTGTTTTCCGCACGCGGTACGTGCTCTATTTGTAATCCGTCAAAGTGCTCCTCCAGTTTCCTCACCTCCTCCACGTATGCTTCCATCAAGGGACTCTAATAGTCTTTATTGACTTGTCTCACCACGAGTTGAGAATCTCCTCGGATGATCAACTTTTTAATTCCCAACTCCACCGCGATCGTGAGCCCGGCAAGGAGCCCCTCATATTCAGCAGTGTTGTTGGTGGCCTCCTCCCGAGGAAAGTGCATTTGGACTACATACTTGAGGTGCTCTCCGGTGGGGGCGATGAGGAGCACGCCTGCTCCGGCACCCTGGAGTGAGAAAGCACTGTCAAAGTACATGATCCATTCTTTAGGTGCTTCCTTGCTGGGGAGGACTGTCTCTGGAACCTCTTCATCTGGCGTGGGTGTCCATTCTGCAATGAATTCCGCCAGCGCCCTGCTCTGGATTGTGGAAGTGCTCTCATACTTCAAACCGAAACTTGACAGCTCTAGCGCCCATTCAACGATCCTGCCAGTGGCTTCGGGGTTCCTTAATATGCGCTGCAACGGGGAGCGAGTGATAACGGTGATCTCGTGGGCTTGGAAGTAGGGACGCATCTTCCTTGAGGCCATGAGAAGGCCGAAGATTAGCTTTTGTACTCCAGAGTAACTTGACCTAGCCCCTTGTAACAAGGAGCTAACAAAGTATACTGGCCGCTGCACCACCTTCTTCTTCGCCACTTCATTGGAACTGCCTTCGCTTGCCGGCCCAAGTTCCTCTTGGCTCGTATCTGGCCCTGCCGCGGATGTTTCGGTTCCGCCTTCAATGACATCAGTCGCAGTAGCTGCTCCTTCATCCACTTCTCGCTGCGCCACTAGTGCTGCACTAACCACTTGATTCGTTGTCGCCAAGTATAGCAACAACGGTTCTTGCGGTTTAGGCGCGACCAAGGTGGGAGCGGAGGAAAGGTAAGCTTTTAGGTCCTGCAGCGCTGCTTCTGCTTACAGGGTCCACTTCATCGGGCCGGCCTTTTTCAGAACCTTGAAAAACGGCAGGGCGCGCTCAGCGGATTTGGAGATGAACCTTCTTAATGAGGCAACGCATCCGGCCAGGCGCCTTACATCCTTGACAGACTTAGGTGCCTGTATCTGCTCGATTGCTTTGATCTTGTCGGGATTGGCTTCTATTCCTTGTTGAGACACAAAGAACCCAAGCAGCTTGCCGGATGGGACACCAAACACACACTTCTCAGGGTTGAGCTTCAAGTTGATCTTGCGCAAGTTGACAAAGGTTTCTTCCAAGTCTTGTATGAGAGTTGCTTCATCCTTGGTCTTGACTACTATGTCGTCCATGTAAGCTTCCACATTCCTGTGCAACTGAGGTTCAAATCCAATCTGCACGGCCCTTGCAAAGGTAGAACCAGCACTCTTTAACCCGAAAGGCATACGTACAAAGCAGTACGTGCCACACGGAGTTATGAACGCGGTATTTTCCTCATCTTCCTTGGCCATGAATATCTGGTGGTACCCAGAGTATGCGTCCAAGAAGGAAAGCAAGTCACACCCGGAAGTGGAATCAGCAATCTGGTCGATGCGCGGCAAGGGAAAAGGGTCCTTCGGGCATGCTTTGTTTAAGTCAGTGAAATCAATGCAAAGCCTCCATTTCCCATTTGCCTTGCGCACCACTACCGGGTTGGCTAACCATGTCGGATGCAACACTCCTCTGACCAAACTAGCTGCTTCAAGTTTCTTGATCTCCTCGGCAATGTACTGCTGCCGCTCCAAGGCTTGCTTCCTAACTTTCTGCCTGACGGGCCTGGCATAGGGCCAGACAGCAAGGTGGTGCTCAATTACCTTCCTGGGAACAATGGGGATGTTAGATGGTTGCCAGGCAAACACATCGACATTCGCCCGCAGGAAGGCAATGAGCGCGCTTTCCTATTTGTCAGTAAGGGTGGCGCAGATGGTAAATGTACCGTCAGCGCCATCCTGCCCTGCCGAGATCTTCTTTGTCGCAGGAAAGGTGACCTTGGATCTCTTGCTAGTGGAACTCTCTGGTAGGTCGTCGACGGGGGTGGCGCACTCTGAAGAGGCGCGCTTCCCGGAGTCCTTGCCAGCGTCTCTGCTAGGCTTCTTCTCTTTCTTTGATTCTTTGGCAGGAGCTGGTGCTCCTGCAACTTCAGCTGCTACCGCATCTCGATACATCTTGTCCACACATATGACTGCATCCTTTTTTATCAGATGGGATGGAAATGATTCCTATCGGCCCTGGCATCTTCAAAGTGTTGTAAGCATAGTGGGATGCTGCCATGAACTTAGCCAGAGCTAGGCGACCAAGAATTCCGTTGTAAGGCAGGGGGAGCTCAACCACATCAAACATCACCTTCTCGGTCCAGTAGTTCAACGCCCCGCCAAACGTCACAGGCAAAGTGATCTTTCCCTTGGGTCGGCTCCTGCCAGGGTTGACTCCTTGGAACTTACCCGTGGCCTTGAGCTCTCCATCAGGGATCTGCAGTAGAAGAGGAGTAAAAGAAACCTACTCTCCGATATATAACTAGACTCAAAATAGTTTTTCTTCTAGACTCGACTCGGCCAAGTTCGATCAATCAAGGGGGCTCCTAGGTCGGTACAGGCTCTGATACCAACTTGTCACGCCCAAGATGCGATCCTATCCTTATTTTGGCACGAGGGCCTCGATAGGGATAAAAGCGCATCTCGTCGTTTTGCAAGAATGGATATCATTACAAGTACATGTAAAGAAGAGATGAGTATATGGAATTGGCTTACACTCGCCACAAGCTACAACAATATCACATCGATACAACAACATATCTAAACATCATACAGAAGAGCAGGGTCCGACTACGGACGTAAACAAACGATAAAATGACATCCATCCTTGCTATCCCAGGCTGCCGCCTGGAACCCATCCTAGGTCGATGAAGAAGAAGAAGGAGAACTCCAAATCAAAACAAGCATCGCGCTCACGTCAAATCATCGCATTACCTGTACCTGCAACTGTTGTTGTAGTAATCTGTGAGCCACGGGGACTCAGCAATCTCATTTCCAAGGGTATCAAGACTATTAAAGCTTAATAGGTGAGGTATGGTTAAGTGGTGAGGCTGCAGCAAGCACTAAGCATTTATTTGAGTGGCTAACTTACGAGTACAAGAATAAAAGGGGATGATCGTCACATAAACGGACGTGAACTAGTAATGATCTCTAAGAGATCCTGAACACCTACTTACGTCAAACATAACCCCACCGTGTTCTCTCTCGGATAAGGACTCACGAGAAGAGACAGTCACGGTTACGCACACGGTTGGTGTATTTTTATTTGAGTTTACTTAAAGTTTGCTATGACCGGGTGTTAAACAAAGTTTCCAAGTTGCCACTTAACCGCGGGCACGGCTTTCCGAAAGATTAAACCCTGCAGGGGTGCTCCAACTCATCCATCACAAACTAACCACACGCCGCGGGAATAACCTCGACCACGAATCTCGTGATCTTCCTAGGCAATTCCACTGGAAAACCGCAACCTCGAGATAGCCCGAAGTATTATCGAAATTCCTCGCACAAGACGTTCGAGAAAGGTAAAACAAATCCAGCAAGGCTGCCCGGCGTGTCGACAATCCCGATAGGAGCCGCGTATCTCGTTCTTAGGACACGACGGATTGTCCAAACTTCCGGTAGGCCAATCACAGAGTTGCCCCTGGTGGCCACCGACGGTTGACAGGTTGGACCAACACTCATGAGGAGCACTGGCCCAGGGGGTTGATTAAAGATCCGCGGGTGCCGGCGAGTCCCTATGCATTTTATTAGTTGTTATTAGGCAAATGTAGTACCAATGTTGGGCCTTGCCAGACAAGTTTTATCCTAAAACGAAAATCAAGGGGGTCCCCATAACAACCCCGAGCATGTTAGGAGCGCTCAATTATGGAACATAACACCGGTACACAAGTAACTAGGGCGGAAAGAGTGGAACAAAACACCGAGCAAAAGGCCAAGCCTTCCACCCCTTACCAAGTATATAAGTGCATTAAATTAAATAGCAATAATATTGTGATATATCAAAAATATCCATATTGGCACATGGAACAATTTGCACCTGCAACTAGCAACGCTATAAGAAAGGCTGAGCAAGCGGTAACATAGCCAAACAATGTTTTGCTGGGATGTGGAGGGGTTAGAGGCTTTTCATGGCATTTTGGAAGGCTAGACAACAAGTGGTAGGTAGCGAGACAGCGATAGAAACGAGACAACTAGCATGGCAATGATAGTAATGGTATCCAGGGAAATGATCATCTTGCCTGAGATCCCGCTTGGAAGAAGAAAGAATCTGTGAAGAAGACGAGCCAAAGTAGTCGAACGAATCCTCACACTCCGAACGCTTTCGGAACTCTATCGAGAAGAAGCAATCCGAAAACAACAATCAACACATGATAGACACCACAACATATGCATGACATGATACGCAAACTAGTATGGTGCATGTCCGATTTAATTATGCATGGCATGACAAGCACAAGAATCAAACACTACAAATTAAGTAAAGTTCAATATGCAACGAGTTGCATATTGACGAAACTCCACATTCAAATTATTTAGTTGACTCTTGTTTAGGTACACAATAATATTAAATATTGTTAAACATGGCAAAAGGTGAAGCATAAACAACTACATCATCTAGGCATTTTAAATGAGGCCGGAAGCATCATATAGCATTTCTGAAACGACCCCATACGCAAATTATGAATTTGGTCCAGATCTGTCCTAAGCATATTTTTGAGTTGTTAAACAGCAAAAGTAATGCCACCACGTGATTCTACACATTTTTCTAGCCAAGTTACATATGTGAAACATTTTAATCAGAGCTACGGTTATTTAGTTATGAAATAAATCATTTTAACATGGCATTTATGCGAATTAATACAAACAACAGGTTTAAACATTTTTATCATGGATTAAAGTTGGAAATTGTTAATCTATACAAAATTTTAGTCAAGTTTCGTATACAAATTATTTTAATCCGATGCACGATTGAATTTACATGATTTTCCCAAAATTTTCAAAAGCTGTGCAGTTTGACTTGAAGAAAAAAAAGGACAACCCAATTAGACACCGGCTGGGCTAGCCACTGTCAATGACAAGTGGGGTCAGGAGGGTGGTCAACCAAGTCAGCATTGACTGGTCAACAGGCAGTGGGGCCAATGTGTCAGCGTCACAAAAATAAACAAAAAAAGACCAGGGAACAAAATATGTGTTGCATGGGATTTGAACCCTGCACCCATACGTAGGAACATATGAGCTTTACCAGCTACACTACAATGAATAACTGAACAGGGTTGGGTTCGGAGCAACCTGAGTTGTGTGTGAACAGGGATTTGAACCCTGCACCCATACGTAGGAACATATGAGCTTTACCAGCTACACTACAATGAATAACTGAACAGGGTTGGGTTCGGAGCAACCTGAGTTGTGTGTGAACAGGGAGACACAACAAAAATAAAACAGAGGCAAAATTGAGGCGGCCTGGTTTTGAACCCAGGACCTCCTAGGCGTGTCCCACTCTGGTTAACCAGCTGAGCTAAGATAGAACTTATGTTAAAGCATGACACCTGCGCTAGATGACTATATGCCGATTCGCTGACTGAACCAATCTGGAGCTGAACGAAAATAAAGCAAAACAAAACATGGGCGCATGGGATTTGAACCCAAGACTTCCTGGATGGAAACCAGGGGCGTATACCACTGCACCGAGGCTGTGTTCGTCTCCAACTATGGATGCTGCGCAATTTATAATAAACTAAACAAAAGGCCGAGGCTTGGTTTTTCCTTGGACTCACGAGAATCTCACCATTAGAAACAGAGGCAGCAGCAAACGTGGGGGCGAGGCTCGCAGAGGAGGTCCTGATCTGGCCGGATCCAAGGCGGGGGAAGGTCTGGACGGAGCCTGGGGGCGGATCCATGGCGGAGGAGCGCGGATCCGGCGCGGAGCAAAGCGAAGCTTGAAGCAGCGTCTCCATGGCGGCTGGGGTCCTGCAGCATGCGAGGGAGAGAGCATGAGGGAGAGAGAACTCGGGAGGAAGAAATAGAGCAGGGGGAGAGGTCGGCCTGGTGGAGCTCCGGGCGACGCCGCACTGCCGCTGCTGGCTCCTGCGACGACACGCACGAGGCCGGGGCACCGGTGATGGGCGCCATGGGGAGCCTGCAGCTGCGGTCTGCGGTCACGCGGACGGGGCACCTTCGGGCGGTCGGACGCGTCCAGATGGCGGAGAGGGAGATGGGTGGCTGGGGGTTGGTCGGGAGGAGGCCGAGAGGATTTTTTTTGGCTCGGGGCTAGCGCATCTGGTTGGTCCGGCGCCGAAAGCAAGGAGGGAGACAATGGAGGGCGGCGCGGATGAGGATGGGACAAGTTGCCTAGATTCTAGGGTTGGCATGCTATATATAGCAGTGCGATTTGGGTAGGGTTATCTATAGCGATTTGGGTAGGGTTATCTAGAGCGATTTGGGTAGGGTTATTTAGACCCTCCGATTTAATCGGACGGTTAAGGATAATTAGGTTAGGGAGTCCAACTGAAAAACCGATGATGGTTTGCGGTATTACGGGGATGATACGGATTCAACGGTCATGACCATATGTTTTTGGTTCGGGGAAGCTATCGGGCGCACGCGACGGGTCCGTGCACTGTGCAGAGGGGCTAGGCGGAGATGAGAGGGAAAAAGGGCAGCCCGGCAACAAGTTGTGAAAAAAACGAAAATGCCTACGAATTATCCGGCTATAGTGTCGCTATAAGTTTAACGGTTCGGGTATCAAACGGACTCCGGTTGCGACGAAATTTGGCAGGCGGTCTAGCTACACTATAATAAGACCGCACGCCAAGTTTCGACCCAATCTGAGAATATTTTTCGCGCGCCTTTTAAAACATTTTTTTAAAACGATGCCGCGGGCGTGTGCGGGTGTGGTTGGTCTCGAAACGGTCGACGACACGAACGGAGAGAACCGACAGCTACGAACGGATGCAAGTTTTCGAAAACGAGTGACGATGCAATGCAAATGGTGCGATGATGAATGCGGCAACCAAACGAATCACACGACGAGAATGGAAATAAAAGGGGAATCTTCTGGAGCGTCGGTTCCGGGCTGTTACAGCCGTCAACTAACATCTTGGTTACTTTGAGGTTGCGGATTGTTGGGGAGACCAACAACGGCAAACATCCGACCGCAGTGGTGCGATCAGGATGATCCTCTTCATGAAAGATGATAGGCGTGCGGGACCATTTGAGTGGCCTCCTGGAATCTGCAGCTAGCTCCACAGCGTTGATCTCACGCGTCCATTGCTTGAGCTGGCGGTGAGAGGAATGCAAGGATGCACCCCCGTCAATATACATGGCTTCAATTGTCTTCTGGAACTCTTGATCACTGGATTCTTCATCATCCTCATCATCACTCATGTCATCTCCTTCTTTCCTCTCACGGCCTCTAGCAGGTTTCTCCTTTTGATGCGGGGCCTTGCCGCGGCGGCCTCCTCTACTACCACGGCCCTTCCCGGCAGCTCCATCTTGGCCCTTCTCCTTGTCGCGCTTCTCGTATTCAGCCTTCTGCTTCTCAGCAAGCTGCTCAACTTGGCGGCATTCTTGGAGATCATGGCCCTTGGTGCGGTGGATTTTGTAGTACGGCCCGTCGGACTTTCCGGTTTTCTTTGCTGCTGCGGCCTCCCGGCAATCAGCGCATGCGGCAGCTCCCTTGCCGGGGGTCTCGGCCTTGGCCTTCTTGCCGGCATCGAGATTACCAGAGCTCTCCACAGCCAACACTGCTTTCCCTTTGCGCTTCTTGTTACGTCTTCGGCTTCTCCCTTTTGAGCCCGGGGCATCGTCGTCGTCATCTGAGTCGACTTCGACGCTAGCCTCCTCTCCGGGGAGTCGCCTTCCTTCCTCAGCACGAGCACACTTGTCTGCCAATGTGTACAACTCATTGACGGTCTTGGGGAGCTTTACATTCATCTTGGCCCGCATCCTCCTGTTGCGCACATTCGAATGGAACGCAGCAATCATGGTTGCGGGGTGTATCTCCGGGATATTGTAGTGCACTCGACTGAATCTCTAGATGTATTTCCGCAGGGTCTCTCCTTCATTCTGTGGAAGGACTTGTAGGTCGCTGGGCTGTCCTGGCTCCTGGTGGCCACCTGTGAAGGCGCCGACAAACTCGTTGCACAGATCAGCCCATGATGATAGAGTTTTTCGGTAGGTGCATCAGCCACGATCTCACATTTGGCTTAAGTGCCAAAGGGAAATAATTGGCGAGCACCTTCTCATCTCTTCCTCTGACGACTTGAACGGCAATCGTGTAGATGCCCAGGAACTCTGCCGGGTTTAGCTTCCCGTCGTATTTCTCCGTCAGCTCAGGCTTGAAGGCTCGGGCCGACGTCCAGCGAACCTGTCGCAGCTCGCGAGTGAAGGCAGGGCACCCAACTTCATAAGGCAGGTACCCGCCAACACTGAGCGCGGGGTCGCCAGCGTCTGGGCCGTTGCGCTTCTCGAATTGGCAGTGTGCTTCCCGATGCCGCTCGATGGTGATGCGCGCGTCTTCCCTTTGCCGGTTGTTCAGGACACGCCGCTGGTCCCGGTGATCATGTGAGCCAGATGAGACCATAGATGCCTCGTCAGATTCGTCTGCATGCGGAGCTTGTCATGGCTGCCTCTGGGCCTGTTGTTGCGGAGGGGATTGCACCGTTGGCGCGCCCCCCTCGACGCGACCATCATTCCGGGCCACCGTCGCCGTCCGCGGGTATCTTGACGGCTCTGCATGCTACGACTTGCTGGCTTCGACGAAACCGATCAAACTCTGGATGGTGGCTCTCCACTCGTCCATTTTGTCAGCCGTCGGCGGGAAGTTCAGCAGTAGTTGAGCCCGCGCCATTGCTTCTGCTGTTGTGGCTGGCATGGCTAAGGAGGCGGACCACGACGTCGCTCGACTCCTGGTGGAAACAAGAGGAGCGTCGCCGCGCCCTTGTCTCCGTGCACCAGTCACCGAGGTGGTCTGACATGGAGGAGGTCGAGCTTGTGGGTCTACGGTCCCGCTTGGCGCGCCGTCTTGCTCCGGGCGAGGCGCGTGTCCAGCAGCCGCGCCTGCAACAGGCACTGCTGGAGGGCCACGGCCGACCCCAGAATGGGCACCGCTGCTGCAACCGCGGCCACCAGTGCGGCGCGGAGGTGGAGACGGATTGTTCTCCCCTCCTGTGGTACTAGGGGCGGGCTCGCCAACATGTTGTTGCTGTTGCTCTTCTTCGGCGTTCCTTGCTCGGGTGACACGACGGTGGCGCCGCCTGCACCAGCCGTGTCGCCTACGACGCCTGCCTCATTCGTCGCCGCCGCGGTGCCAATGGCGTCCGCGGCCGCGTGCGAGGGAGCCTTCGAAGTGGAAGGATGTGTGATTGCGCCGGTCTTCTTCTTGGGAGCCATGGATGAAGAAGACGGTGATGAAGATTGGCCTCAGGTTCGCGCAAATGAAGCACGCGCCCCCTACCTGGCGCGCCAAAGATGTCGGGGCATGGATGCACATGATCACCTATGGGACCAGAGGCCCCTTTGTGGTTTGGCAGGGGGAGGTCACGTTGCACAAAGAGTAGAGACCATGGGGCATCACGATGGTGGTATGCTAGTGTTTTTACCCAGGTTCGGGCCACTGAGAAGCGTAAAACCCTACTCCTGCTTTGGTGGATTGATCTCAGGGAACACGAAGCACACGCAACGCTCTAACCCGGCAAGGGTTGCCTTCGGGCGAGCTACTACGCTAGTACAAGTGTCCAAAGGTCTGAATCCTGAGCTAGGTTGCCTTGGGCCTCCTTTTATAGGGAAAGGGGCAGCCACAGTGGCAAAATAGTCATTATCTAGCCAATAGATAGCTAACAGAGCTATCATACCTAACTCTGGCATTTAGGACAAAATACCATGATTGCTAGTCTAGGTGGCGCGCGGGGATGCATCCCCGGCAAGCTCTCACCACCGCTTAGTTGGCTGTTGCTTAGTGTCTTGACACGCCTCTGAACGGGTGTCAACTGGGCATAATCTTTCTTCCGGTGCGTCGCCACGTGCTTGGCGAGAGCCACTTAGCCACCCGAGGGCTCGACACCGCATCGACAAATGACTGGCGTCGCGATGCGGTGGAGCGGTGGCCGATCGGCTCGCGCCTGCCGGGAGATGGCTTGCCGGGTCTTCCTGAAGATGCGCGCGCCTCGGTCCCCGGTTGGAACCGGGGACGTGACTGGCGCGTTTTGGGCCCCTCCTGGGCTGTTGTTTTGAGCATGTCGGCGTTGGTAACCAGTGTAGACTGCCTCTGCCGGGGGCTTGGCTATTGATGTTATCTTCTTGATGTGCTTCTTGATCTCACGTAGAGCGGCTTCTTTGGCTTGGGTTGGTGTTGGTGGGGTCGTGCTACTACTGCCTGTGCGTAAGTCAGGGGCATTGGTTACCCCATTCCTAGTGCACCGACAGTGGGTCATCAAGAACATTTTCCATCCTAGACAAGTTATCCGCTACAGGGTTTTTGTGACGCCACCACCTTGATTGTACGCAAATCATACACGCAAATACGCACGATCAAGATCAGAGACTCAATGGAAGATATCACAACACAACTCTAGACACAAATTAAAGTCGTACAAGCTTTATATTACAAGCCAGGGGCCTCAAGGGCTCGAATACATAAGCTTGAATACAAACATGTCAGCGGACGCAACAACATCTGAGTACAGACATAAGTAAACAAGTTTGCCTTAAGAAGGCTAGCACAAACAGAAGCATCGGATCGAAAAGGCAAGGCCTCCTGCCTGGGAGCCTCCTAAGTACTCAGCAACCTCCAGGTAGTAGTATGCTCCATCCTGATAGTAGTAGTCGTCGTCGGGATCAGCTGGCTCCTGGGTTCCGTCATCTGATCGTAGCAATCGTATCAAGGGGAAAAATGGGAGCAAAGCAGCGGTGAGTACTCATCCAAAGTACTCGCAAGACTTACATCTAATCTATACTAAGTATGCATCAGTATCAAAGGAATGGGGCTATATA
The DNA here is from genome assembly GCA_039707655.1 of Elymus sibiricus. Taxonomy (NCBI): domain Eukaryota; kingdom Viridiplantae; phylum Streptophyta; class Magnoliopsida; order Poales; family Poaceae; genus Elymus; species Elymus sibiricus. The sequence continues at coordinate 257,273,040 of CM077665.1, forward strand.
TTTGGACCGAACTGCAGAAATGCCAGAAGAGAGGGAAGGCCTAGTCCTATCGAAGACTAGCATCTTCAGTGTCTTGCAGCATTAGAAGAGTGCAGATTAGCATATTATAAGTAAGCATGTTGTAATTACGCCCAAAGATCCTTTCTCGACTCTCTGCGAGAAAGCAATCCCGGAGCTATCATTTCCATTTCAATGTGACAAGTATCTAGTTCTAGTTGTATAGATCGAGATACAACTCTGAGCGTCCGTTACCGTGGACATGACTATTCGAATAGATATACTTCCCTGCAGGGGTGAACAAACTTACCCAATACGCTCGATGAACTCCGGCCGGACACAATTTCTCGGGACATGCCACAGTCCTACCTAGGCTCAATAGAGAGGTCAGCACGTCGGTCTAAATCCTATGTGCTCAGGGGTCATGGGCCCATCACCCTTTGCACTCCTGCACGTTACGAGGACGGCCGATGTTAGTCCTGGCACCTCTTTATACAAAGCATGTGCTTACGCGGGCCACTCAGGCGCGTGCCGCTCAACTCTGACGTCTGAAGAGCTTTAGGGCGAATGTACGACGTAGAGTGCCCATACTGATTCCCGCATGGTGGTTAGTGCAAAAAAGGCCAGAGGCCTACTCAGATCACATATCCAAACCTGTTAGTGTCTTGGTAGCACGCGGTGACGACCGATGATCCACGATATGTGGTTCCATCACCCCGTCTCCCGGACTTATGGCAAGGGCTAATAATGCCTGGCCGTGCCGCGTAGTTATCTCGCGGGCACCTTCCTGGTCAACCCGACTTCACATCACTCACGGGTACCCTTGGGGCTGACCCGTCTTTCACATTCCCTCGCGGGTACCCTTGGGGCCGACCCATCTTTCTCATGGTACTGTGGTTAAAGTCAAAGTAACTGTGTGTCCATACATCAAGGGGGAATCCGAGGAATCAACCTCGATGGATTCCACTCGATGTAACCATCAAGGTGACCTAGAAGGAATCACCTTTGAGGGTTCACACTTGAGGTGTTGCATGACAGAGTCATTATCGGGAGTGGTGAAGGAGGAATCACCCTCCAAAGTCCACGACCGACTAGCTTCACTACTTCACTACAGAGTTATCATCATGAGCGCGTTACGAGGTATCACCCTCAGTACTCGATATTAACTATGCAGAGTCGTACAAGTAAGGGGTGTGAGGTGATGTGTCGGGCTCCGGGCTTGTCGATCATGTTGATCGAGTCTTCGAGTCTCCGATGATGAAGCAGGGGCAACAGGGAAAAGGTGAGGGGTCATTGGTGGATCACTATTCAACCTATACTAAGCATATAGGATAACAAGTAAAGTAACAACAGTAGGTTACAAAAGCAGGCTATGCATCAGAATAGGAGCTATCAACAACAGTACCAAAATCTAATGCAAGCATGAGAGAGAAGGAATGGGTGATATAGGAATGATCAAGGGGTTTTGCTTGCCTGGATACTCTACTAAAAGGGGCTGGTCGCCAGGTGTGTAGTCGTACCCGGCAGCAGCATCAGTCTCGGTGTCTACCGGAAAGGAGAGGGGGGAAGAAACAATAAATGTAAAGCAAACAAATGCATCACGATGCATGGCATGGCAATATGTAGTGCTAGGGGTGAGCTAACGCAGTGCTATGTATTGCAGATGGAGCGGGAAAATATCTCAGGATATTTCCTGGCGAAGGCGAGCGAGAGGGGGAGGCTACGGCCGTGGATCTGCATGGGAGAGAGAGGGGAGGAGGAGCGGGGGCTCACCGCGACCTGCAGGTGAGCAAAGCGGGCGCGGGGGAGGTTCATGGTGCCCGGATTTGACGGCGAGGTGCGGTGGCACCCGAGGAGGAAGACGATGACGTGCGGGTGTTGTGGTAGCCTACGGCTCCAGCTCGTCGGCGTAGATGACGTAGGCGAGGGCAGCGGTGGTCAGAGGCACGACAGCGAGGCGTCGGGAGGACGGTGGCCGCGGCTATGCGACGGCCATGGAGAAGGTGGCGCTCGGCCGAGTGCGAGGAAGAGGAGAGCGGCGCGAGGGGGGAGGGGCAAGCTAGGGTTCGGGGGAGGCCGGCGGGGGGCCTTGTAGGCGTCGGGGCGCCGACGGATGGCCGCAACAGCAACGACCATGGCCGTGGCCAGCGACTTCGGGAAGCTCTGTCGGGAAATGCTTGCTGGAGTTTAGCTTCCTTCTCTTCTTGGACATCGCTGATGGGGATACCGATGGTTGAGTGAGGCGGAGAACGAAAGTCCCTGGTTCCACACGAAGCTTCTGTGCGGCGCACTTTGATAGATGGTCAGCAATGCAGTTTTCTGCTCGTGGCACGTGCTCTGTTTGCAGCCCATCAAAATGCTCCTCCAATTTCCTCACTTCTTCCACATATGCTTCCATCAGCGGGCTCTGGTAATCCTTGTTGACTTGCTTCACCACAAGCTGAGAATCTCCTCGGACGGTCAACCTCTTTATTCCCAACTCCACCGCGATTCTAAGTCCGACAAGGAGCCCCTCGTACTCAGCGGTATTGTTGGTGGCTTCCTCCTGGGGAAAGTGCATTTGGACAACGTACTTGAGGTGCTCTCCGGTGGGGGCAATGAGGAGCACGCCTGCTCCAGCGCCCTGGAGTGAGAAAGCACCATCAAAGTACATGATCCAATCCTTGGGTGCCTCTTTGCCGGGGAGGATTGTCTCCGAAGCTTCATCATCTGGCGTGGGTGTCCATTCTGCAATAAACTCCACCAACGCTCTACTCTGAATGGTGGAAGTGCTCTCATACTTCAATCCGAAACTTGACAATTCTAATGCCCACTCAACTATCCTGCCAGTGGCTTCGGGGTTCCTTAGTATGCATTGCAACGGAAAACGGGTAACAACTGTTATCTCATGGGCTTGGAAGTAGTGTTGCAGCTTCCTCGAGGCCATGATGAGGCCGAAGTGTTGGGGAACGTTGCATGGGAAACAAAAAATTTCCTACGCACACACAAGATCTATCCATGGTGATGAGCATCTACGAGAGGGAGAGTGAATCTACATACCCTTGTAGATCGCTAAGCGGAAGCGTTTAAGAAACGCGGTTGATGTAGTCGAACGTCTCCGCGATCCAAATCGCAAGTCGTCCCTCGATCCGATCACGAACTAGCGCCGAACGGACGGCGCCTCCGCGTTCAACACACATACGGCTTGATGACGCCTTCACCTCCTCGATCCAGCGAGCGATGGTGAAGTAGTGGTTGAGTTCCAGCAGCACGACGGCGTGGTGATGGTGGTGAGGAACAATCTCTGCAGGGCTTCGCCAAGCGCTACGGAGATTATGACGGAGGAACTAGAGGGTTAGGGTTGCCGCACACGGCTTGGGGAAATCTTGATGTCTCACGTGTGCTAGCCCTGCCCCTCTATTTATATGTTGAGCCTTGGGGTCTAAACTTGGAGTAAAAGCCTCCTCCAGGTCGGTTTTGCCCGCACAAGGTCGGTTTGGCCCGCAGGGAAAGAGTCCAACTCGGATCCCTGCCGAACCGTGCACAGCCGCGCACAAGCGGTAGTACCACTCACAAGCGGTAGTACCGCTTGGGCGGTAGTACCGCTTCACACAAGCGGTAGTACCGCTCGGGCGGTAGTACCGCTTCACACAAGCGGTAGTACCGCTCGGGCGGTAGTACCGCTTCACACAAGCGGTAGTACCGCTTACGCGGCAGCAAAACTATTTTTGCACTTTCCAATACCTCGTGGGCTTTTATCCCTTGGCCCATATAAAGTGTTCTCGCACCCGAACACTTCGGTAAACATCCGGAACCCCTTCCGGTGAACTCCGGAACTTTTCCGGAGATCAAAACACTATTATCACATATATCAATCTTTACCTCCGGACTATCCCGGAGATCCTCGTCATGTCCGGGATCTTATCCGGGACTCCGAACAACTTTCGGTCACCAACATAATAACTCAATTATACTAATCGTCACCAAACGTTAAGTGTGTAGACCCTGCGGGTTCGAGAACTATGTAGACATGACCGAGACACCTCTACGGCCAATAACCAATAGCGGGACCTGGATGCCCATATTGGCTCCTACATATTCTACGAAGATCTTTTATCGGTCGAACCTCTATGTCAAGGATTCAGTTAATCCCGTATGCTGTTCCCTTTGTTCTTCGGTATGTTACTTGCCCGAGATTCGATCGTCGGTATCACTATACCTAGTTCAATCTCGTTACCGGCAAGTCTCATTACTCGTTCCGTAATACAAGATCTCGTGGCTAACACTTTAGTCACATTGCTTGCAAGGCTCATTGTGATGTTGTATTACCGAGTGGGCCCTGAGATACCTCTCCGTCATACGGAGTAACAAATCCCAGTCTTGATCCATGCCAACCCAACAAACACCCTCGGAGATACCTGTAGAGCACCTTTATAGTCGCCCAGTTACGTTGCGACGTTTGATACACACAAGGTATTCCTCCGGTGTCAGTGAGTTGCATGATCTCATGGTCAAAGGAACAGATACTTGACATGCAGAAAACAATAGCAATAAACTGACATGATCAAATGCTACGTTTACAGTTTGGGTCTTGTCCATCACATCATTCTCCTAATGATGTGATCCCGTTATCAAATGACATCTCATGTCAATGGCTAGGAAACCTTAACCATCTTTGATCAACGAGCTAGTCAACTAGAGGCTTACTAGGGACACAGTGTTGTCTATGTATCCACACATGTATTTGAGTTTCCAATCAATACAATTATAGCATGGATAATAAACGATTATCATGAACAAGGAAATATAATAATAACTAATTTATTATTGCCTCTAGGGCATATTTCCAACACGAAGATCAGCTTTTGTACTCCAGAGTACCTTGATCTAGCCCCCTGTAGCAGGGAACTGACAAAGTACACATGCCGCTGCAGCATTTTCTTCTTTGCCACCTCCTTGGATCCGCTGTCGATCATTTGCTGAGGTCCCCCTTGATCTGTATCGATTCCTGCTGCGGATGCTTCTTTCCCGTCCCCGGTAGCATTAGCAGCAGCTGCTGAATCTCCATCCACTTCCCGCTGCGCCACCAGCGCTGCACTAACCACTTGATTCGTCGCTGCCAAATATAGCAGCAACGGCTCTTGTGGTTTAGGAGCGACCAAGGTGGGAGCAGAGGATAGGTAATTCTTCAGGTCCTGCAGCACTGCATCTGCCTCCGGGGTCCACTTTCATCGGGACGGCCTTCTTCAAGATCTTGAAGAACGGCAAGGTGCACTCTGCAGATTTGGAGATGAACCTACTTAACGCGGCAACACATCCGGTCAAGCGTCTGATATCCTTGATAGTCTTGGGTGCTTGTATCTGTTCAATCGCCTTGATCTTGTCAGGGTTGGCTTCTATCCCTCTCTGAGATACAAAGAACCCAAGCAGCTTGCCGGAGGGGACACCGAACACACACTTTTCAGGGTTGAGCTTCAGGTTGATTTTTGGGCAAGTTCGCAAAAGTTTCTTCCAGATCTTGTATGAGAGTGGCTTCATCCTTGGTCTTGACCACGATGTCAACCATGTAGGCTTCCACATTTCTGCGCAACTGAAGTCCAAAACCAATCTGAACAGCTCTGGCGAAGGTTGAACCAGCACTTTTTAACCCGAAGGACATACGTACAAAACAGTACGTGCCACAGGGAGTTATGAATGCGGTCTTCTCCTCATCTTCTTTAGTCATAAATATCTGGTGGTATCCGGAGTAGGCATCCAAAAAGGAGAGCAAGTCACATCCGGAGGTGGAATCAACAATCCGATCTATGCGCGGCAAGGGGAAAGGGTCCTTCGACAAGCTTTGTTCAAGTCAGTGAAGTCTATGCAAAGCCTCCATTTCCCATTTGCCTTACGTACCACCATCGGGTTTGCCAGCCAAGTTGGATGCAGCACCCCTCTGACCAAACCAGCTGCTTCAAGCTTCTTGATTTCTTCGGCAATGAACTGCTGCCGCTCCAGGGCTTGCTTCCTAACCGTTTGCTTGACGGGTCGGGCATAAGGACAAACAACAAGGTGGTGCTCAATTACCACCCTGGGAACACCGGGGATGTCAGATGGTTGCCAGGCAAACACATCGACATTCTCCCGCAGGAAGGTAACAAGCGCGCTTTCCTATTTGTCAGTAAGGGTAGCACTGATGATGAATGTGCCACCAGTGCCGTCCAGCCTTGCCGGGATTTTGTTCGTCTCAGGATAGGTGGCCTTGGTCTTCTTCCTAGCAGAACTCTCCGACAGGTCATCGTCGGGTGCGACGCACTCCGAAGAGGCACGCTTCCCGGAGTCATTGCCAGTGTTCCTGCCAGCCTTCTTCAATTTCTCTGTGTCCTTGGCGGGAGTTGGGATTTCTGTGGCTTCAGCTGCTACCACGTCACGATACATCTGGTCCATGCAGATAACTGCGTTCTTCTTGTCGGATGGGATGGAAATGACCCCAATGGGCCCCGACATCTTCAAGGTATTGTAGGCATAGTGAGATGCTGCCATGAACTTTGCCAGAGCTGGGCGACCGAGGATTCCGTTGTAAGGCAGCGGGATCTCGGCGACGTCGAACACTATCTTCTCTGTCCGGAAGTTCATTTCCCCGCCAAATGTCACAGGCAGAGTGATCTTTCCCTTGGGGCGGCTCCTGCCGGGGTTGATTCCTTGGAATGTACCCGTAGCCTCGAGCTCTTCATCAAGGATCTGCAGTTTCTCAGCCACTTTAGGGGAGATTAAGTTCAATCCCGCCCCGCCGTCAACTAACATCTTGGACACTTTGAGGTTGCGGATTGTCGGAGAAACCAACAATGGCAAACACCCGACCGTAGTGGTACGGTCGGGATGATACTCTTCATCAAAGATGATAGGCGTGCGGGACCATTTGAGTGGCTTCCTAGATTCTGCAGTTGGTTCCACAGCATTGACCTCGCGTGCCCACTGCTTGAGCTGGAGGTGAGAGGAATGCAAGGACGCACCCGCGTCAACGCACATGGCTTCGGTTGCTTTCTGAAACTCCCTGTCGCTGGAATCCTCATCATCATCCTCATCCTCACTCATATCGTCTGTTTCCTTCTTCTCTTGGCCTCTGGCGGGTTTTTCCTTTTGCTGCGGGGTTTTGCCGCGGCGACCTCCTCTGCCGCCACGGCCTTTCCCGGCAGCACCGTCCTGGCCTTTTTCTTTGTCGCGCTTCTCATACTCGGCCCTCTGCCTCTCAACAAGTTGCTCGACCTGTTGGCATTCTTGGAGATCATGGCCCTTGGTGCGATGAATTTTGTAGTACGGCCCGTCGGACTTCCAGGTCTTCTCAGTGGCAGCAGCCTCCCGACAATCAGCGCATGCGGCAGCACCCTTGCCGGGGGTTTCGGCTTTCGCCTTCTTGCCTGCACTGAGGTCTCCGGAGCTCTCGACGGCCAATACTGCTTTTCCCTTATGCTTCTTGTTGCGCTTCCTGCTTCTTCCCTTCGGGTCGGGGGCGTCATCGTCATCATTGGAGTCCACTTCGACGCCCGCCTCCTCCCCGGGAAGTCGCCTTCCTTCTTCAGCTCAAGCACATTTATCCGCCAAGGTGTAAAGCTCATTAACAGTCTTGGGGAGCTTGACATTCATCTTGGCCTGCATCCTCCTGTTGCGCACGTTCGAATGGAACACGGCAATCACCACCGCGGGATGTATCTCAGGGATGTTGCGGTGCACTCGGCTGAATCTCTGGATATACTTCCTTAGGGTTTCTCCCTCCTTTTGCGGGAGGACTTGGAGATCGCTGGGCTGGCCTGGTTCTTGATGACCACCGGTGAAGGCGCCGACGAACTCATTGCATAGACCAGCCCATGACGAAATTGAATTTTCCGGCAGATGCATCAGCCATGATCTCACGTTTGGCTTTAGTGCCAAAGGGAATTAGTTGGCGAGAACCTTTTCATCTCTTCCTCCCGCAGCTTGAACAACTATGGTGTATATGCCCAAGAACTCTGCCGGGTTTAGCTTCCCGTCGTATTTCTCAGGCAGCTCAGGTTTGAAAGCTCGGATCGACGGCCAGCGGACCCGTCGCAACTCGCTAGTGAAAGCAGGGCAACCAACCTCGTAAGGAAGGTACCCGCCAGCACTGGGCACGGGGTCGCCGACGTCTTGACCGTTGCGCTTGTCAGATTGACGGTACGCTTCCCGGCGTGGCTCGATGGTGATGCGCGCGTCTTCTTTCCGCCGGTCTTCAAGGACACACCGTTGATCCCGGTGGTCGCGCGGACTAGACGAGACTATGGACACCTCGTCGTGCTCATCAGCATGTGAAGCTTGCTGCGGCTGCCTCTGGGCCTGTTGTCGCGGAGGGGATTGCACCATTGGGGTGGCCCCTTCGACGTGCTCACCAGCTCGGGCTACTGATGCTTTTTGCGTACGTCGCGACGGCTCTGCATGCTGGGGCTTGTTGGCTTCAATGAAAGAAATCAAACTCTGAATGGTGGCTCTCCATTCATCCATCTTATCAGCTGTTGGCATAAAGTTGAGCAGCATCTGGACTCGCGCCATGGCTTCCTCTGCGGTGCCCGGCATGGCGAAAGAGGCGGACCGTGACGTCGCTCGACTCTTGGTAGAAATGTCGGCGTTCTGGATACCAGGGTACCCACACTTGCCTGCTTGCGGCCCAGGCCGTGGCCCACCTGGCGGTCCGTACAGCCTCACGCGACCTCACTCAAGACAAGACCCTCGCGAGGAGCCCATCCTCGTGAGGAAGACAGCGCCAAGGCGAAAGGGGAAGGCCTCGCGGGGCCTCCTCCCGAGCGGCGGAGATCTCTATGCAACGATAGTTCTCAGGAGGTCAAGGGTAACGACAGCCAGGCCAGGCGGGCGCCAGCGCGCCAGAGGGGAGAGTTTCCTCTTTGGTGCAAAGGAGACAAGGACGAACGCGGGTTCCCAAGGAGTCCCGCCAAAGGTTTCCATTCCGGTGCAACAAGACCGGGTCAGCAAGCGCGGCAGGACGGATGTCACCGGCGAGCCCACCACCGCGTCACCACCACCAACTTTGCAGGCTAAGACCGCCTTTCGTCAGGATAAGACGTACCTCCTATCCCCTTTCAAATTTGGCCGTTGTGGGATCCCTTCCCGCCATTGCGATAAGGGAAGAGGCCCCGGGCCGCTATAAATAGAGGCTAGGTAGCTCAGCAGAAGAGAGGTCGACCACCCCGCAAACACACCCGCAAGGCAACACACCTCTGTACTAGTTCATCCATAAACCTCCTCGTGAGGCAATCCACCAAAGGCAGGAGTAGGGTTTTACGCTTCGTAGTGGCCCAAACCTGGGTAAACTCTTGTGTGCCATCGTCTTCCTCGCCATCGAGCGGGGGTATTGTGTTGTGAGCTTGGAGGGGGTGAAGCTGTTGGGGAATCTTCGCACACGCCCCTGGGTTCGAACTCCTTAGGGTTTTGCGGAGCCCGAAATCCGACATTTGGCGCGCCATGTAGGAGGCGTGTCGGAGTCTTCCGCAAGCCCCACCCTTCCTCCGCATCACCGCTCCGATGGCCGATGCCCGCCAAGGCCGCGCTGAGCGCTGTGCTGCCCGTGTCGCCCAGACGGCGCCCGTGGGCCGCACCGCTGCGCGCCGCTCTCCCTCTCTTGTGGCCAACGCCGCCACGGGCCCAGAGGCCCACAAGCAGCAGGATTCGTCGCAGCCGGTCACCGCGTGGCGCGACGGCCGCACCGCCACTCCGTCAATCGTTCCAGCTACTGGGTCGTCCTCCCACGCCCGCCCAGGGCCGGCGCGTGGATCGGGCGCACTGAACATGGCGCGCGAGCTGCTGCACTACCGCCCCGCCCCCAATCGCCTCGACGACTGGCTCGGGTGCGTCGCGGAGCTCGTCAGCGCAGCTGACGATGCTTCGACGTTCACCTACGCGTTCCGGCCCCAACCCTCCCTGGCGGGCGACGAAGCTCATGAAGTGCCGCTTCCTCCTCCCCAGCGCGACGTTGACCCCGAGCCCAGGCGTGAAGCACGACCGCGCGACCAGCCACGTGGGCCCCCTACGAGGATGAGAGAAGAAGTAAGCTGCCAGGTGGTGCCACGGCCGCGCGTTGACGCGCGTGCGCTCCCAGTGCCGGCTCGCCAGCGGCGCGACCGGGCACCCCTGGAGGCAGCCATGCAAGAGCATCAAGACCAGGTTCCCCCCCCCGAGCGCGCACCGCCCGTGGGCCCGGTGGGCTGCCGCGCCATCGCCCCGGAACTCCATCCGGCCGTGTGGCCCTGCAAGTTCAAGCCTGACCTACCTCCTCGCTATGACGGCACCGCAGACCCCGACGAGTTCTTACAGCTCAACTCGCTGAGCATCCAGGCGGCCGGCGGGGACGACAAGGTCATGGCAACCTGGTTCCCCATGGAGCTCAAAGGCGGTGCGCTTTCCTGGCTCCTCAACCTCCCGGAAGGGTCAATCACCTCCTGGGAAGGCCCACGTGAGCGCTTCGTCACCAACTTCCAAGGCACCCACGACTGCGCGCTTGGAGTGGGTGACCTCCGTCGCGTGAAGCAACAGCCTGAAGAGACCCTGCACAAGTTCATATATCGCTTCACGACTACCCGCCTCAAGATCCTGAGGGCGTCAGATGAGGCCATCATCTCGGGGTTCACCGACGACGTCAGGGATCAGAGGATGAGGGAGGAGTTGGCTATCCACGACGACCTGAGCTCGGCCTTGGAGATGTTCAACTTGGCGAACAAGTGCGCGAAGGCCGAGGAGGGCCGCCTCTCCCTCCGAGAGCTTCCGGAGGCGGAACCCGAAGACAAGAAGACCAAGGCCAAGGAGCCAAAGCGCAAGGCACCCGCGGTGCTGGCGACTGAGCCCGAGACAAAGCGCGGCCGAGACGAAGAACCCCTCGTGGGCGGGCGACCATTCTGCATCTTCCATGGCACCAACAGCCACAACACCATCGACTGTCAGGAGCTCAGGGTGGTCCGAGACGAGCACTTCGGCCGGTGCCCTGGGCGCACTGACCTAGGCTATGGACGTGGCGGAGGCCGCGACGGAGGCCGCTGGGACAACCGTGACCTGCGTCAGGAGTGGCATGGCTAGCCTCGGGAGGACCGCTGGCGCGATCAAGCTCGTGAGGACCGCTGGCGCGACGAGCCTCCGGAGGGGTCACGTCGGGGCCAGCCTCGTGAGGTCCGCCCTCGCGAGGCCGGTCTTCCCCCACTGCCGCCTCCACCCAGGAGGAAGGAAGAGGACAGGCAGAACGACGGGGCTGGGGGCTTTTAGGAGGTCAGGGCAATAGCTTGCATCCTGGGCGGCGCCCAAGCCCCGGCCTCGAATAGCGTCTTCAAGCAGTTTTTGCGGGAGGTGAACGCGGCCCTTCCAAAGCCTGAGGCCACGCGCCCCCTCAAGTGGTCCCAGTGCGCCATCACCTTCGACTCCAAGGATCAACTCAGATGTTCAGCCATGGCGGGCGCACTCCCCATGCTGTGCACGCCCACCATCAGCAACGTCCTCGTCACCAAGACCCTCATCGACGGTGGCGCCGGACTCAATGTCCTCTCCATCGAGACGTTCGAGAGGCTCCAAGTGCCTTACGACCAGCTCATGCCAACCAAGCCCTTCTCAGGGGTCACTGACGGCTCCATAGTCCCCATCGGGCAGGTGCACCTGCCCGTCACATTCGGCGGGTGCAGCATTTACCACACCGAAATCATTACCTTTAATGTCGCCCATATCCACCTCCCGTACAACGCCATCCTCGGATACCCAGCCCTTGCAAAGTTCATGGCGGTGACCCATCACGGCTACAACGTCCTCAAGATGCCGGGGAGTGGCGGCGTCATCACTGTCGCCTGCGATGAGAAGGACGCCGTCTGCTCCCTCGAGCGCGCCTACCGTGCCGCGGCGGCCGAGCACTCGGACGACGAAGGAGGTGCCCTGCCCCGCGAGGACGTCCCTAAGAAGAAGAAGCAGCTCCTGTCCAAGGGACGCTAGGGGGCTGAAAACCCTAAGGACGGCGCCTCAGGATCCGCGCCAGGGGCTCAGGCCCCTTCCTCCCTCGCATAGGAAGGCGCGCCCGGCGCCTCCCTTGGGCCGGGCTTGGGGGCCTTCACCCGGAGGACTACCAACCTGACCGGTGAGACAAGGGAGGTGCTCGGGCACAACCCGGGGGCATGCGTTGGCATGCACCCATCCAAGCAAGGAGCACGGCGCGAGGCGCCAAGTTCGCCGGAGTTCATCACCAGAGCAATCGAGGAGCTTCAGGAAGCACAGGCTGTGCAAGGTGGGCGCGGCCCCGCACCACCCAACGTCGTCACCGTCATCAACCCGGGCGGCGCTCCGCGCATCTGCGTCAACGTACCCAGCATCAACCGGGCCGCCTCATCGGACGTCTTCTGGCCGACACGCGTCAGTCACGGCAGGGCCTACCCGCGCAACTACGTCAGCATGCCCTTAGGGCTGGCGAACGCGGCCGACACGTTCCAGCGCCTTGCGCGGGCCATGTTCGCGCCATACCGGGCCAGTCACCGTGAGGAGTTGGAGGAGGTGTCGGGCCCGAGCGGGAGCCCCGAGCCTCCTGAGGCGACGGGCTCATGAAGGCCGAGCTTGCGGAGGCACAGGGCCAAGCTCGTACGACCACCTCCATGCTTCGGCGGCATTGCCGCCGGGTGATCCTTTTGGCCCGTACCAGGTAACTTTTTGGTTTGCTCAGTTTGAGGGCGCCCATCGGGCCACATTACCCTCACGCGGCTGGAACTCATCCCGCCCACGTTTTCCTACATGATTTGGACCTTTACATGCTTTCAATCTATTTCCCTAAGTATTCCAACCTGCATGCTCGGTGCTTCGCCGCCATGAATGTCGCTGCGCCCTAATGAGCCTGCCCTCATCCGCCTCATAATTAAGGGCTGGCATGGCGTCTGTGCTCGGGTCCGTCCCTGCAGCTTCAAAAAATTGAAGTGGTCGAGCTCTGTCTCGTGGGCTGGCCCCGTGTACGTCACCTCGCATGGCCCTCGGTGCTTCGCCCTCGCGTGAGCTAATCGGGAGTGGGTGAGTCAGGGCGCGCGGCACGGTTCCGGTCGGCCTTTTGTCGCCCTAGGAGCCGCGCGCCGGGTGTTTTCTCCTCGGAGTTGTCGCATGAGAAGACCGGGCACGGCGTTTGTGCTCGGGTCCATCCCTGCAGCGTCGATAAACCCAATGGCTGAGCTCTGTCTGGCGGGCCGGCCCCGTTCACGTCACCTCCTGGGGTCATTGGTGTTTGGCCTTCTCATGCGATGGCCTTTGGAAATCCATTCGGCGCAGGTTTCTCCAAAACGTACAGGACTCGAAGCGGCGATTTCCACCAAGAAGATTCAGGCGCGACCCGCCTTTGAGGTAGGGACACGTGAGACCTGAGCTGTATCACGTCGCCCATATACACCTCCCAGTTCTACCGTGCAGGCCACGCGTACGAACTTAATGGGCTGTACACGCCCGGAGCCCCCCGAGGACGCGGAGGGATTCCATTCCCACGCCCAAGTGGAAGCTGTCGGTGTCAAAACCGGCGGATCTCGGGTAGGGGGTCCCGAGCTGTGAGACTAGAATCGATGGTAACAGGAGACGAGAGGGACAAGGTTTTACCCAGGTTCGGGCCCTCCTATGGAGGTAATACCCTACGTCCTGCTTGATTATATTGATGATATGAGGATTACAGAGTTGATCTACCTCGAGATCGAGTAGCTAAAACCCTAGATGAGTTCTGTCGGCCTACAACCTAAAACCCTCCGGCTTATATAGACGCCGAGGGAACCTAGGGTTTACACATGGTCGGTTACACGTCGAAGGGATAAACATTCCTACTCACTACTCCAATCGTGGAGGACACGTCACGATTCTCGAAGCTTCCTTCCTAGAGACAGAGTCTTCGATCGATCCAGTGCTCGGCAAGTGGCCCATATATTCCGGCCCATAAGAAATAGGTCGGCCTCCCGAGGACCCCTTAAACCAGGACTCCCTCCGTAGCCCCCGAACTAGCCTCCAATGCCAAGGGTCCTAGCTCCTGCTGCTTCACGTGATCAAAGTCTTCGTCTTGCGAGGCGAGTTCCTTCCTCCAAATAGTGATCGGCCGAATTAGTTCGGCCTCCGACGACGTGTAGCTTCCCCGATCATAGATCTTCCGAACACCATGAGTAACCGGCCTTGAAGGCCAAACGTCAAGGAGTAAATAGTGCTCCCTGACAAATTTTCAGATGAAAGGTCACGACCCACCATGACCGCTGAGCCAGTCGTAAAGACTCGATTCTTGTTTCGAGGCCGTTTTCACCAACACGATCCATCAATGCACAGATCGTGCTCTGTTTCACACAGGATATGTTTAATCATGCGCGTATAACGGCATGCACATCTTGGGAAGCGGAGGGATTCACGGCGCAGTGAAGGGAGGCTAACCGGTGCCAAGCCTAATAAAAGGGAAAGAAAACCCCAGGGCTTTAACCGCACTTCCCATTCGCATCCCTGCTTCTCCAATCTTCCGAGCTTCCAGAGCCCAGATCTAGGTTTTCCACCCTTCCTCCTCCGAGCTCAGCCATGGCCAGCTCCGGCTCCAATGGCAAGTGGGAGGCTTCCATGGTCACAGTCCAGGACATCCGGGACCTCAAGGACGCCGGCTACCTCCCCGCCAATATCTTCCACCGTGCCGCGGAGGAGGGCCAGGTGATCCCCACCCCCAAACCAGGAGAGAGGGTGGTTTTCATTCCTCATTTCATCCAAGGACTTAGCTTCCCGCTCCACCCCTTTGTGAGGGGCCTCATGTTCTTCTACGGACTCGACTTTCACGACCTTCCGCCGAACTCTTTCATGCATATATCGGCCTTCATCATCGTCTGCGAGGCCTTCTTGCGGGTCGAACCACACTTCAGACTGTGGCTCAAGATCTTCAACATCAAGCCGAAGTGTGTCGCAGGTGCACATGCAGACTGCGGCGGGGCGGTCATCAGCAAGCTTCCCCACGGAGTATGGCCATCCGGCACCTTCATCGACACCATCAAGACTTGGCAAAAAGAGTGGTTTTACATCACCGAGCCAAGGGAGGAGGACGGAACTATTCCTGCCGAATTCAGATCTGCCCCCCCCGACCAGATCGACCTCATGGGTCCGAAAGGGCCTCGACTGGGGGTCGGATACCGAGGTGGATGACCTGCAGAGGGGCATCGCCTCCCTGATCAAGGACAACATCGACCTAACCAACGTGGTCCAGATCATGCTCCGGCGGCGCATCCTCCCCTGCCAGCATCGTGCCTCTCCCATGTGGACTTACCGGACTGACGATGATCCTACGATTCGTCAGCTCTTCCGCATCACTCGGGAGAAGCTGTGGAAGGCGTTGTTCAAGGCGCAGGAGAAGTGGCCGGCCAAGAAGGAGGACCAGGGCTTAAGCGCCGACAAGCCCCCTTCCGAGGTATAGCACAACTTTATTTGATCGGCTTTGTTTTCCTAAAGAAAATCTAAGCACTTTCCGATCACTTCCGCAGGAATGGTTGAGCAAGGCCACGGGCATCAAGTGTCCGGCTCCACAGCCCGAAGACCCTAGGTCTCCGCTGCTGTCGGAGATGCTCATCGTGGCGCCTTACAAGGCGCCAGAAAAGAAGGAGCAGAAGAAGAAACCAGGCCGAGCAGGCCTGCGCATCAGGGACCAGCCAGGGGCTGTGTCCGAAGAAACCCATGCCTCCTCGAATCAAGAGGACGAGCAAGAGGATGAGGGGGGAGGCGATTCCCCCCTCGCAGGAAAGAGGGTGGCGTCATCGGACGCCTCGGAGGATGTACCTCCTCCCGCCCCGAAGAAAGCGCGCCGGACACAGGTAGTGTTGTCCGACGATAGTTCGGACTCGGATACCGAGTCCGAGGACTTCGAGAGGGTTCCATGAAGGACCCTCAGGGTCAAGCCCCCACCTCGAAGGTAAAGATCCGAAGACTTCCCGAGCTATTAGTGCTAAGTTTTAAATGTTTATTAACATGTGAGTGCCTACTGACTTGCAGCCCACCACGCGTTCTCCCCACTGACCAAAACTCGGACGGGGAGACCCCGCCCGCCGAGCTGGCGGAGAGCGGGACCGCATCGCACCCCTCTCCTCCGGGCGCCGCGAAGGACGCCGCGGAGGTGTCATCCCAACAGGCTCCTTTGGAGCCGGACACCACAGGCGGGGGCGATGACGTTATGGTCGAGGCTAACACCTCGGCCGCTGAAGACCCGGGGGAGAAGCCCCTCCCGGATACTGAGGAGACCGGACGAGGAGATGTCCAGTCACCTCCAAGGCTGTCTCCAGAGCGCACCATGCCTCCGGAGGCACCGGTTCAATCTCCGGTTGGAGATTGGGTCAACCGATCCCCACCGGCACCACCGACCAATGGGTGGCCGGCTATGGGGGAGGCTTTGTCAAGCGCCTCCATCTCCGGGGAGCACCGCACCCTTATGGGTGCGGTATTGTAGAGCATTTAGTCCGTAGATAGCGGACTGAAGGAGGCCTTCAACGGTCTCCTGACGGGCTTTCAGGTAAGCCATGTAATGCTCTATGTTGTGAAATATTAATTTCTTTGTGTTATCATTATATACATGACAGCCCCCGAGCCCCAGGTGAGTTTGGAAAAACTTACCTGGGGGTCAAAAATAGACCATTGTCCGAACTATACATAAGACAATATGTGTTCGGAACGTTCTAACAGCCCTTAAAAGGACCGGGCATAGGATCATATTTATGACAGTTCGGAAGTTTCGAACCATGTAACTTGATATTGTTTTATGTTTTACAGGCTTCGTCGATGGCGGCGGCTGCAAATGCTGCCGAGCTGGACGAGCTGAATCAGAAGCTCAAGAGCTCCGAAGACGAGCTGGATGCTCTGAACAAGAGATTCGACGAGGCGCAAGGTAAACCGGATTAGAATATTGAAATTCTTCAATACCGTACTGTCAACGCAGTATTTGTTTGATATGTTTTAATGCTTGCGCAGCCTCGGCGAAGGAGATAGAGAAGCTCAAGGCCGAGCTTGAGAAGGCGAAGCCGGATGCTGCGGTTGAGAGGGTAGCGGCCAAGGAAGCGGCTACCACGCTATCGGCCTTGAGAGCCACCAGCGACAAGCATGAGGCTCGGGTGGAGGAAATCCAACAGGAGCTCAAGGACGCCAGCCAAAAGTGCGAGGACCTTGAGTGGAAAGGCAAGGAGCAGGCCGCCGAACTATCCACCCTGAAAACCGATCTCCAAAAGGAGCGGGTGGACAGGCGATCTTTTGAAGAGCAAGTCAGCCAAGCTAAGGCTATCATGGATGGTAAGCCGTTTTTATTGTAGTGTGTCTTCGGGGATAGCAAGTTCAAATTGCTTACCCAAGTATGGCGTTCCTCAGGCGCCTGCTCGGACCTCCAGATGAGCGCCGCGGACGCAAACCAATTCTATGCTTCGCGTGGAGAAGGAGATGAAGCCCGGCTGTTTTGGGCGCAATTTGAAGCCCCCGAGCGCTCTCCTCTCCTTGTTGAGCAGCTGAAGCAGCTGATGGAGCTACACTGGATGGCGGATCTGGCCATGAAGGATCTCTGCATCCGACTATGGCCCAACGAGCCACTGCCGGGCAGCTACTTCGGCCTGGTGCAGAAGCTGAGCGACGCCTTGCCCCGGATCGACGCGCTAAGGCGATCTTCCTGTATCGAGGGAGCTCGGATGACCTTTGCGAAGGCCAAGGTGCACTGGCCGGGGCTGGATCCGATGAAGATAGCCACCGCCCCTCCGCCTCCTAGAAAGGAACATAGGCGCCCCGAGCTATACTTCTCCGAAGTAATGGAGGGTGCTCGGGCGATAGAGTCGCAGTGTTCGAGAGAGAACATTTATGAGTAAAGCGTTGTAATATGTCCGAAGATCTTTGAACATGTTTATATGTAAGATGCATGGTTTATCATGTCTTTCATGTTTTGCATCCTTTATAACTCCTGTGTGGCTGTTAAAACTGAAAGTTGCGAGTCGTCGGCTTTAGCCCCCATGTAGATACTGCGCAGGGTGTCTCTGCCAACGCATTGTTACCCTTAGCCGAGCTATCGGTACCCGCAGGCGGCAGTGTGGGGCGGACAAGGCAATCAGACCATAATGCTTTATTACTTTCACTTAGCTGTAGGGGTGCAAGAAAGGAGTGCGGGGGGCTGATGACTAGCCCCCAGGTGCTTGTGATGTTCGGATGAACCGTGGCCAAAGCCTATATCACATGGTTTGCACTAATACCAAACCCATCGTATGACACAGAATAACCTCTGACGAGATTTAGTTAAGCTCGGATTCGCAGACCGGTTCTCGCATACCATGACAGTCAGTTTTCGGCTTTCTCCGCTGAGGTGCTTGACCAGGCTAGCCGGAAGCTCAATCGCAGCGGTTCTCCCTTTGCCCTTTTAGCCGAAGGAGCAGAACATAAAGGGGCAAGCACAGGAGCCGGGCAACCCAACTATTGACCCAAGACATAGTTCGGAACCAATGCATATAAAGCGGAATTCCAAGACGCCGAACGCAAAATCAGTTCTGCTTAGGGCGATTTTCTTTAGTTCGAGCCCCCGGTCTATTAGCCGGTTGCAACGTAAAGTATACCAAACAGGTTCGCAAGAAGAGAGGGAAAATAGAGAGTGCGCCAAGAACAGCGAAGTGATCATGCATGATACATCTGTATTTTACTCAACAACTCTTATTATTCAAATTGCTGATACAACTGCTTACAGGTATTAAAAATGAAATATTAACCTTACAGGAGGGGTTGTACCAAGGGTCTTCGGTAGGTGACCTGACGTCCTCGATGTGCCCTGTCGCTTGTCCGCTCCTGTGTCTCCCAAGGAGTTGTATACCACGATGGGTGTACTATTCGGCGAGCGGACTTTGGAGGAAAGTCTTGAGAAGTCGCCGAAGTGTGAATGAGCTTTACGCCGTAGCAGGTACTTTATGGTACCGGTAGTGTATCCGAAGATATGTTGATGGTGATAGTTCGGTCCAGCCGAAAACTTACCCTTTAATAATTTTTCCCCACCGCTGCCCATGGAATTTTTAGCGTGAAGTTGTGCCTCCTTGGCACGTAATTTGCTGGTTCTAGGGCCGTGCGATGGGGGGCGAGTCCCTATTTATGGGGAGAAGAAGGTTCTGGTACGTTGGTTTGAGACCGAGCTCGCTTCCCAGCATTGGGTGCCTTTACGGCCGGTGTCGGCGTTTGCCGATCATCGGTGTAATGGAATTCGGCCGCCAGGGCCAACGCATGTTC
The DNA here is from genome assembly GCA_039707655.1 of Elymus sibiricus. NCBI lineage: Eukaryota > Viridiplantae > Streptophyta > Magnoliopsida > Poales > Poaceae > Elymus > Elymus sibiricus. The sequence continues at coordinate 257,292,240 of CM077665.1, forward strand.
CTCAGTTCGGAGGGAGCGCTTTGTGTTGCCGTTGACAGTAATGACCCCCTTGGGGCCGGGCATCTTGAGCTTGAGGTATGCGTAGTGTGGGACGGCGTTAAAGTGAGCTAACGTTGTACGGCCGAGCAAGGCGTGATAGCCGCTTCGGAAAGGTACAATGTCGAAGATCAAGTCCTCGCTTCGAAAGTTGTCGGGCGAGCCGAACACTACTTCCCGGCTCACGGAGCCCGTGCACCGGGCTTCTACACCTGGGATCACTCCATTAAAGGTAGTGTTGGTGGGTTTGATCCTTGACGGATCTATGCCCATCTTTTTCACCATGTATGAGTAAATCAGATTCAGGCTACTTCCTCCGTCCATTAGGACTTTTGTGAGGTGATACCCGTCTATGATGGGGTCTAGGACGAGGGCGGCCGAACCCCCATGACGGATACTGGTCGGGTGGTCGCGGCGATCGAAGGTGATCGGGTATGCCGACTATGGGTTATACTTCGGAGCTACAGGCTCTACGGCGTAGACATCTCGAAGGGCACGCTTCCTCTCCTTCTTGGGTATATGAGTGGCGTATATCATGTTTACTGTTTTCACCTCTGGAGGGAATTTATTTTGTCCGCCACTGATCGGACCACGGGGTTCATCCTCGTCCTCGCTGCGTGGGCTCTTGCCTTGGTACTCGGATGCGAGCTTGCCGGCCTGTTTAAACACCCAACAGTTACGGTTGGTGTGGTTGGCGGGCTTCTCTTGATCTTGTCCAGCATGGTGGGTCTGTCGCGATTGCCTTTAGGAGGCTTCTTCCGCTGCCCAGGTCGGGAGTTGCGGAAGCCGGCGTTAACAGCCGTGTCATCGGCATCACTATTATTGTGCCGGCGCTTGTTCTTGTTGCGCTTCGGTTTCCCGTTTCCATCCCGAAATTCGGAGGTTCCGGGGTCTTCGGGGTTGTGGCTACGTCTTGCTAGCCAGTTATCCTCGCCCACGCAAAAGCGGGTCATGAGTGATGTGAGGGCGGACATTGTCCTTGGTTTGTCCTGGCCGAGCTGACGGGCCAGCCATTCATCCCGAATATTGTGCCTGAAAGAGGCTATTGCTTCGGCATCCGGGCAGTCCACGATCTGGTTTTTCTTGGTCAAGAAATGATTCTAGAATAGCCGCGCGGATTCTCCTGGCTTCTGGACGGCGTTGCTTAGGTCGGAGGAGTCCGGCGGCCGAACATAGGTGCCCTGGAAGTTAGATCGGAATGCATCCTCTAGGTCCTCCCAGCACCCAATGGAGTTTTCGAGGAGGCTATTTAACCAGTGCCGAGCTGGCCCCTTGAGCTTCAGGTGTAGGTACTTGATGGCGTGGAGGTCATCTCCTCGTGCCATGTGGATGTGGAGGAGGAAGTCCTCGATCCATACGGTTGGGTCAGTTGTCCCATCGTATTGTTCTATGTTTACGGGTTTAAACCCCTCCAAGAACTGATGCTGCATCACCTCGTCCGTGAAGCACAGTGGGTGGGCAGTGCCTCTAACCCGAGCTATGACGCGCCGGTGATCGGCGTCTGTCCTAGCCCGGTTTTGTTCCCGTCCGTTATGGTTGTGGTCGAGCCAAGGTCGGTACCCTTCCCGTCTATCGGGTGAGTATCCTCTGGATCCGTAGATGGATCACGTACGACCTGCTCTATCGTCCAGGTCGTGTCGCAGGTCGAACATGTCATCGGGCTCTAGCGGCTCCTTTCCCCGTCTACAGGGTATCCTCGGCCTATAGCCGGTGTTGTCAGCCGTCCTGTCTCGTCCTCGGGCGGTCTGGCTTGTCATATGGGGTATCTTTGGGAGACGGCGTATCAGTGAGCTCATCATCGAATTGTGGCAGCAGCCTTCTGCGTGGATAGCTCTTAGGTTGGTCCGATAGACCGGTGCCATATCCTTCCTCAGCCGAGAGGACTCTCGTCCATCGATCGTTGAGGTCATCTTGTTCGGCCTTAAGTTGCCGTTCCTTTGCTTTCAGGCTGCGGGCCGTGGCTATAAGTTGTTGTCTAAACAGTTCCTTATCTTCAGGATTATCAGGGACGGTGAAGTCATCGGCTTCCGGGATGTCCTCCACTATGACAGGGGGGAGGTAATTGTCGTCCTCGGAATCATTTAGATCGTCGGGGTTGCGCAGGTCTTCCGGCCTTTCCTGATCCTCCAACGGGTGTTCAGGGATTTCGGGATCTCCGAGGTCTTCCGGGGTGTCCCCTTCCCCGGTGCCATCGGTAGCTTTTCTTCCCTTTTTTCCTTTTTGACCGTTTATGTGGCTTTCGGCATCTTGACGACGCTTCATCCGATTTGTCGCCATCGTTTTTCGGAGTGTCTACCATGTAGACGTCGTATGTGGAGGTGGCAGTCCAGCGTCCGGTGTTAACGGGGGTGAGGGGGCGATCCTCCTCGTCCATGTAATCTGCCTCCTCAGAGGCATAGTCCAGCATGTCGGTTAAATCCTCGACAGTGGCTACCAAGTGGGTGGTGGGTGGGACGAAAAATTCGTCCTGACCCGTGCTAAGCCCGATCTGAGAACAGATCGGAGCTGGATCGTCGGTAATTTTCATCGACGAGATCCGATCTAGGGCCTCATCGAGTGTCGAGAGCTCGATCGGACCGGCCTGCTCATAGCTTCCGGAGTTAACCTCTGATGCGTCTGCGCAGGGGGAGTGTTCAGTAAGAACAGGTGTCCGGATGTCTGGCACTATGACCGGATCCGGACTGGAAGTTGGGTCTTTGCCGGGGCCGATCCCGTGGGCGGGACCGAAAGATGGATCTGAGGTTAAAGCCTCAGAGTCTTCGGGCGTGGCAGATGAGACCACGAGCCCGGTTAGCAACAGGTCGCCCCGAGAGTCTACGGTGAACTCTAGGTTCCCGAATCTAACCTCCTGATCGGGGGCGAAACTTTCAACGCGGCCTAGATGGCCGGACGGGTCGGCGTGCAGCACAATGCTGCCGATAGCGAAGATCTGTCCGGGGACGAAAGTGACCATAATGCGAACCTCTCTTCATTGATTACAAGGCGAGCCATCGATTCCTCTGGCTATCACAGCGGAACTCTCAATGAAAGCACCAATGTCGGTGTCAAAACCGACGAATCTCGGGTAGGGGGTCCCGAGCTGTGAGACTAGAATCGATGGTAACAGGAGACGAGGGGGACAAGGTTTTACCCAGGTTCGGGCCCTCCTATGGAGGTAATACCCTACGTCCTGCTTTATTATATTGATGATATGAGGATTACAGAGTTGATCTACCTCGAGATCGAGTAGCTAAAACCCTAGATGAGTTCTGTCGGCCTACAACCTAAAACTCTCCGGCTTATATAGACGCCGAGGGTACCTAGGGTTTACACATGGTCGGTTACACGTCGAAGGGATAAACATTCCTACTCACTACTCCAATCGTGGCGGACACGTCACGATTCTCGAAGCTTCCTTCCTAGAGACAGAGTCTTTGATCGATCCAGTGCTCGGCAAGCGGCCCATATAGTCCGGCCCATAAGAAATAGGTCGGCCTCCCGAGGACCCCTTAAACCAGGACTCCCTCAGAAGCCCCATGCTCTGCGCTGGCAGACGACACGGCCCACCAATGGCTATGCCCACGCAACGTGGAAGCCCTATGCTCCGCGCTGGGGATAAACAACTTAGGGCGCCTTAGCGGGTGCATTCAACCTCATGATGGCTCCTCACGGCTCCATCTCGCGACATTCCCCCAGGATGCACGCGTGAGGGGGCTGCAAGGGGGCTACGCCACCTCACCAGGTCCCTGGCACCTGGTCTTCACGCGTCCCTCCCGGACAAAAACAAAGGTATGGGCGCCACTCGTACATCAAGGGGGACCCCTGAGCATCGCGACTCAGGGGCCTCACTGGTCTCGTAGCCCCTCGCCTCTTGGGACCGTCCTGGTGATCCGGACGCCCCAACGACGGTCGAGGTATGCGCGGGACCGGGCCCTGCCGACGCAGAGCTCAAGGTGCTCCAAATCTCCAAGATCAACCCCGTCTTCGCCGCGTTCCCTTCATGAGGGCTGCTCGTACGTCAAGGGGGACCCCTGAGCATCGCGACTCAAGGGCCTCACTGGTCTCGTAGCCCCTCACCCCTTGGCATGGTCCTGGTGATCCGGACGCCCCAACGGCGGTCGAGGTATGCGTGGGACCGGGCCCTGCCGACGCAGAGCGCTACAGGAAGCAGGAAGGAAACGAAGCGAGGAAACAAAACCACACAGCTTAGTAGTAATTACAAGCATTAAAATGTCTCCGAAAATGCAAACAAGTCTAACGCTTCCATGAAGCACGATATACATCGCAAGGGAAGGCCCAGGAAGAGAAGTTAAGAGGAGCTGGCGCCACCGCTCGCCCCGGTCGTGGGGAGCTCGTCATCAACGTTGTTGCCACTGTCATCGTCGTCGACAACCCTCGCAGTCACAGGAGGAGGTGAGGGAACGGCGACGCAGGCGAACTTCTTCATCAGCGCATCCATGGCTCTCTCCACGGCTGTCGCCGTAGCGGCGCGAACCCCAGGATCGACCGGGCGAATCACGGAGCCGAAGTCGAAGCTTGGCTCGCGAAGGTAGAGGTGGCTGAAGACGCGCGACACGACCTCGAAGAAGAGGTCGCGGCACTCACTCTCCAGGATGTTCTCCACCCTGGCGACGGCACCCTCAAGCGCTTCGGCGAGCTTTAAAGAAAGCCCAACGAAGCCACCCTCAGGAGCCGCCAGGGGCTCTGTGAATCCCCTTCGGCAGATGGACTGCAGCGCCCGGTGGAGCCTGAGCTCGACGGAGGGGAAGGCCTCGAGCTCCGCAGCCTTCCTCTCCTCAGCCGCGGCAAGGGACTCCTCCCTGGAGGCAAGCCGGGCCTTCTCCGCAGCCACTTCCTCCTTCAACTTGTCCTGCTGCTCGTGCTCGGCGGCCAGGTCGGCAGCCGCCTTGGACAGAGCAGAGTCACGATCGGCGAGCTTGGCCTCGCAGGCCTTGAGGTCCTCCTCCCGCTGGCGGAGCCTCTCCGAAATCGCAGAACTATCCTCTTGAAGAGCCTTCAGGCGGGCCTCCGCCTCGTCACAGTGCTTCATGGCAGACGCTGCGTTAGCCAGTGCCGCGTCTCGGTCTGCCCTGGCCGACACGGCCTCCTCCCTGCTCACAGCTGCGGCGGACTCGACATGGCCCCAAAATGCCACGGCCGAGGCGTCAGATTGGAGCCACCCACAAAGAAGACCCAGGCGCTCCCTCGCGAGGTGATCGTCTACGCCACCAAGGGCGTTTCGGACCTGATCCAAGATGGAGTAGGCCCCGTCCAGGGCGCTTGACTCGACTAGAGGGCCACGAGTCGGTGGCACCGGGACACGCCCGGAGGCGGCGTCTGTGCGGCGGCAGGAGCCTCCTCCGGAGAGGCGGAAGCATGAAGGACAGAAGACGCCGGTGGCTGCACCACCACCACAGCCAAGGAAGGGGCAGACGACCCTACGCCCAGCTGGCCCTCGGGGGCTGGCCCCTCGGGCTGCAGCACGGGCATGCCCCCAAGGGTAGGAACGGCCTCTTCGGTAGGCATCGGGGGCTCCGCGGCCGCGACAAGGAGAGTCGCCCCGCGGGCCTCCTCGCCCGTGACGTCCGGCACCTCGTCTGGCGGCGGAAAGGCACCAGGAGCGGGCATCGCGTCAGAGGGCGCCCTTGGCTTGACGCCGGCCTTCTTCTTCCTTGACTTCGGCGTGGCGGCGCCCCTAATTGTCAGACAAAGAGAGGCCCATTAGTACATAAACCTCTGAAAAGCAGCATGAAACCAAGCAGGACTACTTACTCCTCGACATCAACCCACTTCCTCTTTCTCTCCACATCGGCGAAGGCGGGGAGGCCTCCGTCCTTCTCAGAGGAACTGCTGCTGCGCGGAGGAGTGGTGGAACCGCTCGAAACGGCCACGGCTGGCAAGGCCATGCCAGCCCCGGACGCGGCCGCCTCGCCCACGAGCTGCGGCTCAGGCAGGGGTGAGGCGGGCGCCTCGGCCGCGTTGCCGACGCGAGCTGGGGGCTCCGAAGGAGGCCCAGCCTCGCGCTTCCTCGGGGTCACCCGGCAGGCGGACCGAGCGGCCCGAGGTGTGGGGCCTGGCCCCCTGAGGACCCTGGCGAGCCGCGGAAGACTTACAGCAGGGGTCTCGCCAGCGTCGTCGTCATCGAAGCTGCGGAGAAGGACACGGGCTGCTACTGCTGTTTGCCTACGTCGCGACGGCTCTGCATGCTGGGGCTTGTTGGCTTCAATGAAAGAAATCAAACTCTGAATGGTGGCTCTCCATTCATCCATCTTATCAGCTATTGGCATAAAGTTGAGCAGCATCTGGACTCACGCCATGGCTTCCTCTGCGGTGCCCGGCATGGCGAAAGAGGCGGACCGTGACGTCGCTCGACTCCTGGTAGAACTGTCGGCGTTTTGGATACCAGGGTACCTACACTTGCCTGCTTGCGGCCCAGGGCGTGGCCCACCTGGCGGTCCGTACGGCCTCACGCGGCCTCACTCAAGACAAGACCCTCGCGAGGAGCCTATCGTCGTGAGGAAGATAGCGCCAAGGCAAAAGGGGAAGGCCTCGCGGGGCCTCCTCCCGAGTGGCGGAGATCTCTATGCAACGATAGGCCTCAGGAGGTCAAGGGTGACGACAACCAGGCCAGGCGGGCGCCAGCGCGCCAGAGGGGACAGTTTCCTCTTTGGAGCAAATGAGACAAGGACGAATGCGGGTTCCCAAGGAGCCCCGCCAAAGGTTTCCATTCCGGTGCAACAAGACCAGGTCAGCAAGCACGGCAGGACGGATGTCACCTGCGAGCCCACGACCGCGTCACCACCACCAACTTTGCAGGCGAAGACCGCCTTTGATCAGGATAAGACATACCTCCTGTCCCCTTTCAAATTTGGCCGTTGTGGGATCCCTTCCCGCCATTGCGATAAGGGAAGAGGCCCCGGGCTGCTATAAATAGAGGCTAGGTAGCTCAGCAGAAGAGAGGGCGACCACCCCACAAACACACCCGCAAGGCAACACACCTCTGTACTAGTTCATCCACAAACCTCCTCGTGAGGCAATCCACCAAAGGCAGGAGTAGGGTTTTACGCTTCGCAGCGGCCCGAACCTGGGTAAACTCTTGTGTGCCATCGTCTTCCTCGCCTTAAGGTTTTGCGGAGCCCGAAATCCGACAAGAACCAAGAGGAGTGTCGCCGCGTTCTTGATGGCGTGTGCCACTCGCCGGGGCTGTCTGGCGTGCAGGGGGCCGAACCCGCGGGGCTGCGGCTCCGCTCGGTGCTTCTTCTCGTTCCGCACAAGGTGCATGCTCAGTAGTCTCGCCGGCGACGGGTGCGGCCGGAGGGTCACGGCTCGCACCGGACCGGCCGCCGCCGAGGCGGCCGCGACCATCCGTGCGGCGGGGAGGTGACGGATGGTCGTTTCCCTCGCCCATGGCGTCGGGGCCGAGCTCGCTAAGTTGTTGTTGTAGTTTCTCCCCTCCGGCGCCTCCTGCTCCATCTCCGGCCGTGAAGGACTGGACGGGGGTGCCGCCTGCGCCGACCGCGTCGTTCACGATGCCCGCTCACCCGCAGCCGTCGCGGCATCGACGGCGCCAGCGGCTGCATGTGAGGGAGCCTTCGAAGTGGAGAGATGCGTGGCCGCGCCGGATTTCTTATTGGGAGCCATTGTTGAAGAAGATGATGATGAAGATCGATCCCCCGTTCATGAACTCGGGTTCGCGCAAATGATGCACCCACCCTACCTGGCGCGCCAAAGATGTCGGTGCCCGGATGCTCACGATCACCTATAGGGCCAGAGGCCCCTTGTGGTTCGGCAGGGGGGGTCACATTGCACGAAGAGCGGAGAGCATGAGACGGCGCGACGATCACGACATAGGCATTTTACCGAGGTTCGGGCCGCTGCTAAGCGTAAAACCCTACTCCTGCTTTTGGTGGATTGATCAGAGGAACACAAAGAGTGCACATCGCTTAACCCCGACAAGAGCTGCTGTCGGGGTGAGCTACTATGCGAGTACAAGTGTCCAAAGGTCCGAGTCGCGAATCCTGAGCTAGGTAGCCTTGTGCCTCCTTTTATAGTGCAAGGGGTTACCACAATGGCAAAACAGTCATTATCTATCGATTAGATAGCTTAGCAGAGCTATCATACCTAACTCTGGCATTTAGGACAAAATACCATGATTACCAGCCTAGGTGGCGCTTGGGGGTGCATCCCCGACAAGCTCTTGCTACCGCTTGGCCGGTCGTTGCTTATGGTCTTGACACGCTGCAGGGCGGGTGTCAACCCAGTATAACTTGCCTCCCGGTGTGTCGCCACGTGTTGAGCGAGAGTTGATTAGCCGCTTGAGGGCTTGACACCGCATCGACAAGTGACTAGTGTAGCGATGCGGTGGAGCGGTGGCCGGTTAGCTCGTGCTTGCCGGGGGATGGCTTGCCGGGTCTTCAGAAATGTGCGCGCCTCGGCCCCCGACAAGCACCGGGGACGTGGTTGGCGCGTTTTTGGGCCCCTCCTGGGCCGTTGTGCTGGTGTTGCTGGCACTTGCTTAGCCTTTCCGTAGGTCGCTGCCGGATGCTGGTTCTTGAATGCTTGCTTGGAGATGCGGTAGCCTTCCCAACGAGTTTTGCTTGCGGGGGCCGGAGGCTGTCTGTTCGTGCACAAGTCAGGGGGAACAAACACCCCTGTTTGTATACCCCGACAGCATTGAGCATAACTAACACCGAATAATGCACCATAAGTAGTATGTAATCTCATTGCATAACTATTGACTTTCGTGCATGCATAGGGAATCACAAACCTTAAGACCAATATTCTTACTAAAGCATAATTACTCACTAACATGACTCACATATTACTATCATCATGTCTCAAAACTATTACAAGGAATCAAGTTTAATTTGTCCAATGATCTTCATGAAAGTTTTTATTATATCCTCCTTGGATATCTATCACTTTGGGACTAGTTTCATATATTGCCATTGCTTTTGACAAGCTCAAACAAATTTAAGTGAAGCACATGAGCATAGAGATTTCATCTCTCAAAATAGTATAAGTGAAGCATGAGAGGATTTCTTCAAAATTTACTAACTCTCAAAATAATCTAAGTGAAGCATGAGAGTGTTTCTTCAAAAGTTTCCAAGCACACAATGCTCAAAAAGATATAAGTGAAGCACTAGAGCAATTCTATAGCTCAAAAAGTTTAAGTGAAGCATAAAGAGCAATTTGAATAAATCATAGCATAATTTTGGCTCTCTCAAATAGGTGTGTTCAGCAAGGATACAAGTGACAAACTAACAAGCAAAGCAAGCAAATACTCAAATGATACAAGACGCTCCAAGCAAAACTCATGATATGTGACGAATAAAAATATAGCTCCAAGTAAAATACCGATGGTCGTTAGAAGAAAGAGGGTATGCCACTCGGGGCATCCCCAAGCTTAGTTGCTTGTTTCTCTTTGGATATATCTTGGGGGTGCTGTAGCATCCCCAAGCTTAGGCTCTTTTCACTCCTTATCCCTTCATCCATCGCAATCTCACCCAAAACTTGAAAACTTCAATCACACAAAACTAAACAAAATCTTTGTGAGATCCGTTAGTATAATAAAGCAAATCACTAATTTAGGTACTGTTGCAAACTCATTCATATTTTATTATTGCATTATACCTACTGTATTTTAACTTTACCATGGCTCATACCCTTCAATACAACCCATAGATTCATCAAAACAAGCACACAATGCAACGAAAACAGAATCTGTCTAAAACAGAAAAGTCTGTAGTAATCTGTACTCTAACCATACTTCCGTAATCTAAAAATTCTGAAAACTTAGGACAACGTAAAGAATTTGTAGATCAATACCGTGTTAAAATTTCAGCTCAATATCACGCTCCAGTAAAAAATGAAAATTCGAACACTGGAGGCAAAGTTTCCGTTTCAGATTCAGCATTGTGTCTACTCATCTTATGAATCATCCTAAAGGCTCTACTTGGCACAAACACTAAATAAAACATAAAGACACAATCATAACAGAGGCATAATTGTGTCAACACTCAAAAACATAAAGGGAAATACGAAAATAAATTTATTCATTGGGTTGCCTCCCAACAAGCGCTATCATTTTATGCCCCTAGCTAGGCATAACGCATAGTTTCAAGTATTGTCATCTTTGGTTTTTGATCCATAGGATGCTCTCATGATTGATTCATATGGTGTCTTAATTATTGTTCTAGGAAAGTGTTCCATACCCTTTCTTAGTGGAAACTGAAATCTAATATTGCCTTCTTTCATATCAATCACGGCACCTATAGTTCGTAAGAACGATCTACCAAGTATAATGGGACAAGACGGATTGCGATCAATATCAAGAACAATAAAATCTATGAGCACATAGTTTCTATTTGCAAGAATAAGAACATCATTAATTCTTCCCAAAGGCTTTTTAATAGTAGAATCCGCCAAGTGCAAATTAAGAGAACATTCTTCAATATTGGTGAGACCAAGCACATCACAAAAAGATTTCGGAATCGTGGAAACACTAGCACCCAAATCACATAAAGCAAAGCACTCATAATTTTTAATATTGAACTTAATGGTAGGTTCCCGCTCATCATGTAATTTTCTAGGAATAGAAATCTCCAACTCCAACTTTTTTTCAAAGGATTTCATCATGGCATCAACGATATGTTTAGTAAAAGCTTTATTTTGCTCATAAGCATGGGGTGAATTCAACATGGATTGCAGCAAAGAAATACATTCAATCAAAGAGTAACTATCACAATTAAAGTCTTTGCAATCAAAAATAGTGGGCACATCACTAGTTAAAGTTTTGACCTCTTCAAACCCACTTTCATCAAATTTTTCATCAAGATTTTCACCCTCCAAATTATTGGGACGCCTTCTAATTAAAGTTGACTCTACTTCAGTCCCTTTGTCATTAATCTTAATATTACTAAACAAGGAATCAATAGAAGAAATACCAATCACTTTAAGATCTTCATTATTTTTTTGAAAGCAATCGCTAGAAAACGATTTTTCTAAGAATTCTCTTCTAGCTCTAAGCATAGGGTTCTTTTATTACTTTCATCCATAGAGACATATAAAGCTTTAATTGACTCATCAATCTTAGGTGCAAAAGCTTTCAACTTGAGATTTTCTACATCATGAGAAATTCTATCAATGCTTCTAGACATATCATCAATCTTATTCAACTTTTCTTCTATCGTAGTATTGAAAACTTTTTGCGCAGTGATAAATTCTTTAATATTACTCTCAAGATCAGAGGTGTTCCTATTATTATTGTAAGAAGAATTATCATAGGAATTACCATAATTATTAGGGGAATTTCTAGGAAAAGGCCTAGGATTAAAATTACCTCTATAAGCATTGTTATTGAAATTGTTTCGTGAGACAAAATTCACATCTACGGAATCATTAGTTTGCTCAATCAAGGTAGACAAAGGCACATCATGAAGATCAAAAGGAGCTTTTTTACTTGCAACCAACTTCATCAAAGCATCAACCTTATCACTCAAAGTACTAATTTCTTCAACCGAATTAACCTTTTTACTAGTAGGTGCTCTTTCGATATGCCATTGTGAATAATTTGCCATGATATTATCTAGCAATTTAGTAGCTTCACCCAAAGTAATTTCCATAAAAGTACCACCCGCGGCGAAATCTAAAAGATTTCTAGAGACAAAATTCAATCCCGCATAAAAAATTTGTATGATCATCCAAAGATTTAAACCATGAGTAGGACAATTTCTTAGCATCAATTTCATTCTTTCCCAAGATTGTGCAACATGTTCATGCTCAAGTTGCTTAAAATTCATGATTTGTGTCCTAAGGGAAATAATTTTCACGGGCGGGAAATACTTAGTAATAAAAGCATCCTTGCACTTATTCCAAGAATTGATACTATTGCGAGGCAAAGAGGAAAACCAAATTTTTGCACGATCCCGCAAGGAGAAAGGAAATAATTTCAACTTCACTATATCATTGTCCACATCTTTTTTCTTTTGCATATCACAGAGTTCTATGAATGTGTTTAGATGGGATGCGGCATCCTCATTAGGAGTACCGGCAAATTGATCTTTCATGACAAGATTCAACAAAGCGGCATTAATATCACAAGACTCCGCACTAGTGGCAGGAGGAGCAATTGGAGTACTAATAAAATCATTGTTATTAGTATTGGAAAAATCACACAACTTGGTGTTTTCTTGAGTCATCGTGACTATGCAAACAAGATTGCAAGCAAGCAAGAGATCTGACGAGAAAAAGGCAAACGAAAAAGAGGGCGAATAAAACGGCAAATTGGGTGAAGTGGGGAGAGGAAAACGAGAGGCAAATGGCAAATAATGTAATTGCAAGGAGATAAGATTTGTGATTAGGAACCTGGTAGATGCCGCCAAGAAGAAAGGCCAGAAGCGCAATAAAAAGCGCAAGGGAAAGGCAGTGATGGCTGTCGAAGGGGGCGTTAACCCCGACTCCGCCAAGAAGGCCAAGTCCGAGGGGTCCGGCAAGAACGTTGCTGCGTGCTCCGAAGACGATGAGGCCGCGGTGGGTGAGAAAACCAGTGGGCCGTACTGCAAGATCCACCGCACCAAGAGCCACGACATCAACAGTTGCTGCCAAGTAGAGCAGCTTGCCGAGAAGCAGAGGAAAGAGTGAGAAAGGTGCGACAAGGAGAAGGGTCAAGATGGTGCAGGTGGCTCCGGCAAGAAGAGCAGCGGCGGCCGTGGTGGACGTCACGGCAAGGCCAAACAGCAGAAGGAGAAGCATGCTAGAGGCCGAGATAACAAGTCCGATGATGATGGCGACACTAACAAAGAATAATCGGGAGACCCGGAGTTCCAGAAGGCCGTGGACGCCATGTGCGTTGATGGGGGCGCATCCTTGCACTCCTCTCACCGGCAGCTCAAGCAGTGGGCCCGTGAGGTCAACGTGGCGGAACCGGCGGCAGAGGCAAGAAAACCCCTCAAGTGGTCCAACACTCCCATCATCTTTGACGCTGAGGATCACCCCGACCGCATCACTGCCGCCGGGTGTGTGGCATTGTTGATATCACCGACAATCCGCAACCTCAAGGTCACTAAGATGCTGGTCAATAGTGGGGCCGGGCTGAACCTGATTTCACCGGATGTGATCAAGCGCCTGCAGATCCCTGACTTGGACCTTAAGCCGATGGGATCTTTCCAAGAGGTCAACTCAGAAAGGTCTTAGCCAAAAGGGAATATAACTTTGCTGGTCATGTTCGGCAGCGAGCTCAACTTCAGGACGGAGAAGATTGTCTTCGACGTCGCGAAGATGTCATTGCCGTACAATGAAATCCTGGGACGACCAGAGCTGGCAAAGTTCATGGCGGCATCTCACCACGCCTACAACATGTTGAAAATGTCGGGGCCGATGAGCGTCATCACCGTCAAGGCCGACAACAAGAACGCAATCCTCTGCGTAGACAAGCTCTTCCGGGAGGTAGTGTCAGCGTCTACCGACGAGGCACTCGCTCTTGCCGACAAAGCTCCCTGGAGGAAGAACAAGGACAAGAGCTCTAGTGAGTCTCGTAGGAACTCCGGGAAGCGCACGACAGAGTGCAGCACACCCGTCGAGGACCTACCAGAGACCTCCGCCGCCAGGAGCAAGAAGGGCTAGGCCGCTAAACCCTTGCCAGGTGGAATGAGTCACTAAACAGGGCGAACCACGGAAGCGACACCCAACATGCGCTACTCGCGTATATACTGGGCGCTTCCGCAAAAGTTCCACCTGCAGGGTGCGCCCCCCATCCCTTTATTTTCTTTTGTGCAAGTTGTGTCAGAAGGGTATGTAATCCTTCGTACGAAGCCAGGCGATGACCCTGTGCGTAAGCAGTAAAAGCTAAGTACTCTGCAACCTCTGTCTAAGTGCATATTTATTTCATGTATCTTTCACGGCATGTTGCATGAGGGGTCTGCTGGACCACCTAGGCCCCTCGCCGCTCTGTTTTCTCTTCTTTCCTTTTTGCAAAAATGGAGAAGGGACCCGCGTCCAAGCCTTCCCGAGGGGAGTGACGGTGGTAGGCACATACGGAAGCGTTCAACGACAGCGCCTGCGGAAGCGTTCGACGGCAAGAAACGCAGCAAGAAAAAGCTAAGTTGCACAAGCCTTTAAAACAGATTCAAGAAGCCGCCACCTCGAATGGAGTTGATGCTTGTGTGAGAAAACCTGCACGTGGAGGACCCTTGTTGATCTTGTTCGTGCGTTGGGATGTTTTGATTCCGCTCGACATCCCAAACTACCGCGACAATGACAACAAGGAGGCCTGATGGTAGCGGCACCACCAATAGGCTGCTAAGGATCCACTCCTTCTAGCCCTTGCGGTACGGGTGCGCGCACCGACAGGCATTTCCAGCAAGCGTAGGGATAAACAAAAACACACTAAGTATGAACTATGTTAAGAGGAGGGGGGCCTTCCATCGGGCGATTAAAGTGCATTGCGATTGAAAAGCAACAAAGTTGTGACGCTAATACAAGGCAACCGGTTCTTGGTACATGCGTTGCAGGAAAAAAAGAAAGGGAGAAAGCAGATGAATGCTTCAGGGTCACAGAGCCGGCCTTGTTGGAGAAGGGAGCGACAAGGGCGTTGATCTCACTGGTGTCGAAGTCCTTGGGCAGCTTGGCGAATGCCTTGCTCAGGTTGAGGCCGGGGTTGTGGTAGGTGAGCTTCACGAGGACCTTGTGGAGGGCATCGCGACATAGCTCGCGGCGTCCCTGGAGGAACTTGTCGGCTTGCCCCACCTTGTACCTCGCCAGTGCCTCGACGAGCCTCCCGAAGAATTTGGACAACCTCACGCTCGCCGCGTCACGGGCATCGTCAGAGAAGATGCACTCCTCCAGGCCCATGCCGCTGAGTTGGGTAGAAAGCTTGCTAGCGATATCAACAAGCTGCTCCATCCACAGCTGGATATTCGTCTGAAGCTCGTTAGATGCGCACGTCGCAGAGGCAAACAGATCCTTCTCCTTGCGAAGCTCCTCGCGCAGATCGTGCTCTCTACTCTGGGCGGCCCTGAGACTATCCTCGTGGGTGCTCACCTTCACCCGCAAGTCAGCACTGGCGTCTGCGGCAACCTTCAGCTCGTCTGTCCTACCGCGGAGCTCCAGCTGGAGGTCCATCAGGGTTTTTGCCCCTTTTTGGGCCTCTTCCTTCAGCGGCAAGGTCTGACTCCATCTGTTGCACCTTGCCTTCAAGCTCGGCTTGGGTGGAGCGAGTGGCCTCGGCGACCTGGACGGCCTCCTGGAGCTTGCCAGTGTACTCGACGACTTGTTTCTCAGTGGCCTCTTTCTGCTTCGCCTCCAGGGCCTGAACTTGCTTCCCCAGCTCGACGCCGAGCTTGTCGGCAATATCCTTCTCCCGATCCGCGAGTTATTCTTCATGCGTGCCAAGTTGGATCTTGTGAGAGGTCAGCTCCGCCTCCGTTGTGGAGAAGATCTAATCCGTCTCCCTCCAAATATTCTCCACCTCGGCCTCCCGATTGATGAATTCAGCGTTGGATTTGGCAAGCTCGATCTGTTGGTTGGTAAGGTCTTGGCGTTGCTCTGTGAACCACTTTCGCTTCTCAGCGAGGAGCTCCTGGAGCCTCCCCTCTGCCGCCGCGAGGAGAGCTTCCCGGTGGTCCGACCTTTCGGAGCGGCGGGCGTAGAACGCCCACAGCCAACGAAAATCCCTTCTGAGGGAAGACATGATGGCGTGCTCGTTGGCCCCGTCGCCTCCACCCAGGGGGTCGACGGCTGCGCCACCACTAGAAGCGACCACCGCCCCGTCGACCGCCGCCTCTTCGAAGAAAACTCCAGGGCTGGTTTCGTCGGGGAGGAGGACGAACTGAAAGTCACCAACCCTTAAATAGCGGCTCAGGGGCGGCTCCGTGGATGAGGACGGACCGACGGCAACTCCGCCGGCGGTCCCCATTGCGAAGAAAGGCCGCACCCCCAGAGCCGCGAAGAACGCGCTGCCCTCCGGCACGTCAGGGAACGGGATGCCACCAACATCCACCCCTACCTCGGAGGACGGCCCGTCGACGACCCACTTACCGGTTTCTCGGATACGACAGCGTGCAACCTCTTCCTCCTCGTCCGCAACCAGGCCGGCACCCTCTTCGGCCGTGGTTCGGCCGGCCACCGCGGCAACCTCCTTGGCGATTTCCTCAACACTAGTGTTGAGGTCAAGGCCCCCTGGCGAGGACGAACCTACAGCGGCAAGGGGGGAAGGAGGGTCGAGAACAGCAAGAAATTCAAGAAGACAAAAAAAAAGATAAAAGAGAGAGAGGGGAAAGGGAGGAAAAGTCGTCCGACCACGAGGAGCTCACCTGTAGGCTCTTGCTGAGGAGGCACTGATACTGCTGATATGTGTTGGGTTTTCCGTGAGGAGGAACGGGTAATTGTAGCACAAAGCGGATAAGTATTTCCCTCAGTTACGAAACCAAGGTTTATCGAACCAATAGGAATATCAATCCTCAATCGTCTTCAGCGGCTGCACACAAATGAATAAACAACTTGCACCCAACGCGGGCAAGAGGGTTGTCAATCCCCTTGATCTCGTTATTTGCAAGCAAATGAGTTGTGTAGATAATTGTTGATAAATATAAATTGCAAAATAAATAAAAAGTAAATAAAGGCAGCAAGGTAAATATAGCGCTTGCGAATATATAAGTGAATAGACCCGGGGGGCATAGTGTTCCCTAGCGGCATCTCTCATGTAGGCAGCATACGGTGGGTAAACAAATTACTGTTGGGCAATTGACAGAACAGCGGATAGTTATGCGATGTTCACGGCAATGATCATGTATATATAGGTATCACGTCCATAAGCAAATAGGCTGACTCCTGCCTGCACCTATTACTATTACTCCACTCATTGACAGCTATCCAGCATGCATCTAGAGTATTAAGTAAAACAGAGTGATGCTTGGAGAACGATGACATGATGTAGACAAAGCAAACTCAAACAATATGAATGAACCCCATCGTTTTATCCTCAGTAGCAACAACACAACTACGCATCTTGTCCCCTACTTTGTCACTTGGATATAGAAACTCGCTAGGTTGAACCTACCACAACGCACCACTCCCACCGATGAAATATCAATCTACTTGGCCAAAGCATATCAATAGACCGGAGAGCATTGCGAAGCTATAACGATCATGCAATTAAGAGACAATATATATCAGAGGCATCTCAAATACTTTTCATGAATAATCTGAACATAAACCCACAATTCATTGGATCCCAACAAACACACCGCACAATAGGATTACATCGGATAGATGAAAGCGAAGATGCGATGATCATTGTATTGAAGATCAGAAGAGAGACATATTGCCATCTAGGTACTAGCTATGGACCCGTAGGTCTGTGGTGAACTACTCACACATCAACATGAGGGCACCAAGGTTGATGAAGAGGCCCTCCGTGAACGATCCCCCCTCCGGCAGGATGCCAGAACGGAGCTCCAGATGGCCTCGCGACGGAACAGAGACTTGCGGCAGTAGAAAAAGGGTTTTGGGACTACCTCCAGGGTTTTCAGAATATTAGAGAATTTATAGGCCGAAGAGGGACGTCGGGAGGTGCCCGAGGGGGCCACCACATATCAGGGCACCCCCCAGGGCGTGCCCTGATCTGTGGTGGGGCCCTCGTGGGCCTCCCTGCTTCCTTTCGAAGCTTATAGGTCTTCATATAGTCCAGAAAAAATCATCAAACAGTTTCGTGGCAATTGGACTTCATTCGTTACAGTAAACCTGCAAAGGCAAAAACACGCAGAAAACAGCAACTGGCACTGGGCACTGGGTCAATAGGTTAGTGCTCAAAAATATTATAAATTGGTAAATAATGACCCAAAAAGTATCCTAGAATGATAATATATCAGCATGGAACAATCAAAAATTATAGATACATTGGAGAGGTATCAAGCATCCCAAGCTTAATTCATGCTCGTCCTCGAGTAGGTAAATGATAAAAACAGAATTTTTTATGTGACATGCTATCCACTATGTAATCTTATTCAGGTATGCTCATTGAGAAAAGATGAATCAACAAATATTAACATAGCAATATTCAAAGTGTAAGAAACCGAATTGTTAATTCCTAAAAGTATACAATTCTTAAGAAACGTTTACCCCCCCATTCATCTTATTGTATTAGCAAGGCATGGCTCCATCTTCACCACATTAATACAAATGTTAAGCACCACGGTGTCCAATTCAGGCTTCTTCACGCAATACATGAGCGTGAGCCATTGGACATAGCATTTAAGTGGAATAGAATATGGTGGTAGATATCAAAGGGGTAGGAAGCGGAGAAGATAGTCTCACATCAACTAGGCGTACCAACGGGCTATGGAGATGCCCATCGATAGATGTCAATGCAAGTGTATGAAAGTTCAAATGAAGCTAAGTGGGGTGTGCATCCAACTTGCTTGCTCATGAAGACCTTGGGCAGTTGAGGAAGCCCGTCATAGGAATATACAAGCCAAGTTTGTCATAATGAATAGGTAATTTCCACTAGCATATGAAAGTGATATATCATGAGACTCTCTACATGAGGAACATGGTGCCACTTTGAGGCACAAGTGTGGTAAAGGATAGTAGCAAAGTCCCTTCTCTCATTTTTTTGAATGGATGGTGGGCTCATTTGGCCTCCCCCATCTTTATTTTCATTCGGAGTCTCATCTCGACTTATGGGAGAATCACCGTCTCCATCATTCTTTCCTCACTGGGACAATGCTCTAATAATGATGATCATCACACTTTTATTTACTTACAACTCAACATGGAGAACTGATATGAAGATATGACTATGTATGAATGCCTATGGCAGTGTACCAGGATGTGCAATGATCTAGCGTGACATGTATCAAAAACATTATGAAGGTGGCTTTGCCACAAATAGTATGTCAGCTCTGTATGATCATGCAAAGCAATATGACAATGAACGAACTAGTCATGTGAAGTGACGATGGAATTTGCATCGCAATATATCTAGGAATGGCTATGGAAATGCCATGATAGGTAGGTATGGTGGCTGTTTTGTGGAAGATATAATAAGGCTTATGTGCAACAGAGCATATCATGTCACGTGGTTTGGATGCACCAGCGAAAGTTGCACCGATCCTCGAGATGAGAACGGGCTATGCACGGTACCGAAGAGGCTCGCAAATTATCAAAAAGGTGAGATTGCGTATGTCCATGGTTTCACATTAGTCATAAAGAACTCATATACTTACTGCAAAGTTTTATTAGTTTATCATAAATCAAAGTACTAATCGCATGCCCCGAGGGAAGAGGTTGGTAGGAGTTAACCATCGCGCGCTTCCGACCCGAAACAACACTAGGATTTCAAAGAGGAATAGAAATGCTCACACATCATCACCATGTCTCTTTAATTTTTAGATGAAGAAAAAGGTCAACTCCTCTTAATATCGACACTTCTATGGTTTAACAATTATGAACTCACACCTATTTCATATTACTACATCAATATCATTAACCCACAATTTCTTTATATGTGCTACATGATGGTTTTAATTATCATTCATTGAATACCTAATATTCTTGGACTAGTATGTATGACCCATGCAAATTACCGTCACTATTTATTAACTCTCAAACAAATATAAGTGAAGAACTAGAGTGAAAATCATTTCTATAAAATCTACACGCCACCATACTCAAAAAGATACAAGTGAAGTACTAGATCAATTGCTAAGCTCGAAAGATATAAGTGAAGCACACAGAGTATTCTAACAAATTATGATGAAGGTGTGTCTCTCTTAAATAGGTGTGTCCAGCAAACAATGATTGTGGCAAACTGAAAGTAAAAGCAAACAAAAGCAAACGTCGCTCCAAGCAAAACTCATATCATGTGACTAATAAAAATATAGCTCCAAGTGACATACCGATGGATTTGAGACGAAAGAGGGGATGCCTTCCGGGGCATCCCCAAGCTTAGATGCTTGAGTCTCCTTTAAAATATTACCTTGGGTTGCCTTGGTCATCCCCAAGCTTAGGCTCTTGCTACTCCTTATTCCTTGGTCCATCAAGATAACACCCAAAACTTGAAAACTTCAATCACACAATCAACAAAACCTCGTGAGATCCGTTAGTATAAGAAACATATTGCATACTTTAAGTACTGTTGTAAATTGATTAAAATTTCATAAATGCATAATAGGTACTGTATTCTAACTTCTCCATGGCTTATACTCCCCGATACAATCCATAGTTTAATCAAAATAAGCAACTATGCATGCAAAAACAGAATCTGTCTAAAACAGAACAGTCTATAGAAATCTGTAGAGACCTGTACTTATGTAACACTAAAAATTCTTAAAAATTAGGACAACCTCGCAAATTTGTATGGGAACACTCTGTAAAAATTTCAGATCATTATCACGCTCCAGAAAAAAAAAATGAAAATTCCTGTACAGCAGTCAAAAGTTTCTGTTTTGTTTCAGCATCGATTCTACTCATCTTGTGAGTCATCCCAAAGGCTTTACTTCGCAGAAACACTAATTTTAACACAAAAACATAATAATTACAGAGGAAATAATCGTGCTATTAAAAATAAACAGAAAGTTTAAAGCAAAAATTTAAAGATAACTATTGGGTTGCCTCCCAACAAGCGCTATTGTTTTATGCCCCTAGCTAGGCATAATGATTTCAATGATGCTCACATAGAAGTAAAGAATTGAAACACAATGGGAGCATCATGAAGCACATGACAAGCACATTTAATCCTAACCCACTTCCTATGCATAGAATTTTTGTGAGCAAACAATTTATGGGAGCAAGAATCAACTAGCATAGGAAGGCAAAACAAGCATAACTTCGAAACTTTGAACACATAGGGAGGAAACTTGATATTATTGCAATTCCTACATGCATATGTCCCCCCTCATAATAATTCAGTAGAATCATGAAACAATTCCACAATATAACTATCACATAAAGCAATCTTTTCATGATCCACAATCATAGAAAATTTATCACTCTTCACGTAAGCAAATTCCTTTTCATTCATGGTACTGGGAGCAAACTCAACAAAATAACTATCATGTGACACTTAATTGTCATAAACAAATTGAAAATTTAAATCATGATGACATGTTTCATGGTTATCATTACTAATTATAGCATACGTGTCATCACCACAATCATCATAATAAATTTTCTCATCAAAACTTGGGGGACAAAAAATATCATCTTCATCAAACATAGCATCCCCAAGCTTGTGGTCTTGCATATCGTTAGCATCATGGATATTCAGAGAATTCATACTAAAAATATTTCTATCATGCTCATCATTAAAGGAAATCACATTAAGCATTTTTATAAATTCTTCCTCTAGCAATTGAGCACAATTTTCCGAATCCTTATTTTCACGAAAGACATTATAAAGACGAAGCATATGAGGCAACCTAAGCTCCATTTTTTTGTATTTTTGATTTTTATGAGACAAGCTAAATATAACAGCAAATAAAAATAAGAATAAGTGAAAGAAAATTTGTGTGAAGTTACTTGGTAGTTGAGGATGATATTCCCCGGCAACGGCGCGAGAAATCCTTCCTGATACTTGTGATCTGCGTTGGGTTTTCTGTGAAGAGGAACGGGTAATTGCAGCATAAAGAGGATACGTATTTCCCTCAGTTATGAAACCAAGGTTTATCGAACCAATAGGAATATCAATCCTCATCTGTCTTCAACGGCTGCACACAAATGAACAAACAACTTGCAACCAACGCGGGCAAGAGGGTTGTCAATCCCCTTGATCTCGTTATTTGCAAGCAAATGAGTTGTGTAGATAATTGTTGATATATATAAATTGCAAAATATATAAAGGCAGCAAGGTAAATATAGTGTTTGCGAATATATAAGTGAATAGACCCGGGGGCTATAGTGTTCCCTAGCGGCATCTCTCATGTAGGCAGCATACGGTGGGTAAAAAAATTACTATTGGGCAATTGACAGAAAAGCGGATAGCTATGCGATGTTCATGGCAATGATCATGTATATATAGGCATCACGTCCATAAGCAAATAGTCCAACTCCTGCCTGCACCTATTACTATTACTCCACTCATCGACCGCTATCCAGCATGCATCTACAGTATTAAGTAAAACAGAGTAATGCTTGGAGAACGATGACATGATGTAGACAAAGTAAACTCAAACAATATGAATGAACCCCATCATTTTATCCTTAGTAGCAACAACACAAAGATACATCTTGTCCCCTACTTTGTCACTGGGATATAGAAACTCTCCAGGTTGAACCTACAACGCACCACTCCCACCGATGAAATATCAATCTACTTGGCGAAAGCATATCAATAGATCAGAGAGCATTACGAAGCTATAATGATCATGCAATTAAGAGACAATATATATCAGAGGCATCTCAAATACTTTTCATGAATAATCTGAACATAAACCCACAATTCATCGGATCCCAACAAACACACCGCACAATAGGATTACATCGGATAGATCAAAGCGAAGATGCGGTGATCATTGTATTGAAGATCATAAGAGGGATAGATTGCCATCTAGGTACTAGCTATGGACCTGTAGGTTTGTGGTGAACTACTCACACATCATCATGAGGGCAGCAAGGTTGATGAAGAGACCCTCCGTGATCGATCCCCCCTCCGGCAGGATACCGGAACGGAGCTCCAAATGGCCTCGCGACAGAACAGAGACTTGCGGCGGCGGAAAAAGGGTTTTGGGACTGCCTCCAGGGTTTTCAGAATATTAGAGAATTTATAGGCCGAAGAGGGACGTCAGGAGATGCCCAAGGGGGCCACCACATATCAGGACGCGGCCCCCCTGGGCGTGCCCTGATATGTGGTGGGGCCCTCGTGCGCCTCCCGACTTCCTTCTGAAGCTTCTAGGTCTTCATATAGTCCAGAAAAAAATCATCAAAAAGTTTCGTGGCAATTGGACTTCGTTTGGTACAGTAAACCCGCAAAGGCAAAAACACGCAAAAAACAGCAACTGGTACTGGGCACTGGGTCAATAGGTTAGTGCTAAAAAATATTATAAATTGGTAAATAATGACCCAAAAAGTATCCTAGAATGATAATATATTAGCATGGAACAATAAAAAATTATAGATACGTTGAAGACGTATCAGGCACCTCTCCCCCTCCAGCGGCGTCCTCCATTGCAACGGCATCACTGACCGCCTCATCCGCAGGCGAGTCATCCTGCACAAGGATCGGCTCGACGACGGAGGCCCTCATCGCGGAGCTCCCCTTCGGGGTAGAGCACGCGGGGGTCTCCTCCGAGCATTCCATACCCATCGATAGGGGGCCGGAGGTGACGATGTTGGCGTCCGTGCTCACCGTTGAAAACGAGAGCGGGACCTCTTGCCGGGGGCTGACAGAAGCACAGGTCTCGGCCACTCGACGCTCCTGCGAAGCTCTCGCCGGGGGTGTAGCAAGCTCGAGGTTCACCATCCTGGGCATCCACTGAGCCAGGGTCTCTTCCTCCCTGCAAGGCCATCAGCACCCAGGGAAAAGAACATCAGAAAAGATCAAGAATTGAGTAAAAACGAATGCGAAGATGGGCGCTTATTCTTCCTCCTCCTCGGACGAGCTGAAGGACGAGAATTCCCACATCCCTCCCCCGTGAACGGCGAGGGCTGGGACAGG
This sequence comes from Elymus sibiricus, assembly GCA_039707655.1. NCBI lineage: Eukaryota > Viridiplantae > Streptophyta > Magnoliopsida > Poales > Poaceae > Elymus > Elymus sibiricus. Next base: position 257,315,905 of record CM077665.1, read on the forward strand.
GGCCATGGGACGCACCGGGGGCTCAACTTGGTCGATCGGCCCCTCCCTTCTCACCACCACGGTAGGCGGGACTTGCGCGGCAACTCGCCTTGATTGCCGCGAGCGGCCGACGTTGGCGGTAGGGTCCTCCTCTTCCTCCTCTTCTTCACCCTCGGTGATCTAAGGAATCTCGGCGCGTCGGACCGGCTCCCCGGTGCTGGCCTTGCGGAGCACGCGCGTCCTCCTGGGACCGCCGCGAGCCAAGGGCTCCTCGAGCCCTGCCTCCACGGTGGTGCTAGCACCGGCGATCTGCTCTGGTGGATTTTGCGCCAGCAGCTCCTCCTCGCACCTTTCCTCATGACCGGCCTCGTCATCGTCGAACGTGCCAGGCCCCAAGCCGCTGTCGCCCATGCCTAGGCCCACCTCCGTGACCCGCCGCCCGATGAACTCTAGCTCCGCTTCGGTGGTGGCGCGGATCAGCGACCCCTCGTCCCTGATGCGCGCCTCCGACAAGCCGTCGAACCATGCCTGCACCACGTCCTTCGCCGGTGCCTGCCACGTGGGTTCCACCCTGTGCGCATTGCATGCCGACATCATTGCAATGATAGTATCTTTGCATGAATTGTTGCAGAGCGGGATGACAGCCGTCGGCAGAATGAACTTGCCGTCGGGCCGGGAGAGCTGGTGGCGGGAAAAGGTGAGCCGGAGGAAGGTCAGGTCCCCGTCAAGACCCGGACGGACCCGCATGATGTCAGCAGGGCCGGCATACTCCCAAGCGAAGCGCTTCCGATCCTGGAGAGGAGCAAGCCGCCGGGCAATGAAATCGGAGTCCACCATTTACTACGAGCGATGGCGATCTCCAGCTTCTCATCGTCGTCGGCAAGAGCGCTCCACCCCTCGTCTCGAATAGGTTTGGACGTCCGAACCTCGCTGAACGACGGGGGATCCTTGTCGGCGATAAGGCACCAATCTGCCCGCCATTCTTCCCATCTTTTGCGCAAGTTGTCAGTGGGGTACACCTCCTTGTGGGAAGCACGAGGAATCCAGGTGATACTGCCAGAGAGGTCCCCCTCACCCTCAATGAGCGGGGTGAAGAAATGGTGGAAGAGGGAAACATTGGGGACAATCCCCACGAAGTTTTCGCATAGATGCGCGAAGACGGAAAGGGTCGTCACCGCGTTGGGGGTGAAATCCAGTAGACGAAACCCGTACGTCAGCATCAGATCCATGAAGAAGGTAGAGTAGGGGGAATCTATCGGCATTCTGGGTTTAGGGGTACCCAGACCTGCCTGCCTGCGGCCCAGCGCGTGGCCCACCTCGATGGCCCGGTACGGCCTGGTGACAAACCCCTCAAGACAAGACCCTCGTGAGGGGCCCCGCCTCGTGAGGAGGACGGCACCAAGACCTCCAAGGGAGTGGCCTCCCCAGGCTGCCTCCCAAGGAGCGGAGATTCCTATGCAGGTACCCAGCCTCAGGACGCTGCAATGACGTGAGCCATGACGACCAAGGCAGGCGGGCGCCAGCGGGCGCAGCAGAGACAATTTCCTCTTTCGTGCTAAGGAAGCAAGAACAGACACGGGTTCCCAAGGAATCCCCCAAAGGTTTCCACTCCAGTGCAATGAGACCAAGACCACGGGCTCGGCAGGACGGATGTCATCGCCGAGCCCATCTCCGCGTCACGCTAGGAGCTTTGCAGGCCAAGACCACCTTTAGTCAGGATAAGCTTGATGACCCACAAGAATAGGGGATCAATCATAGTCCTTTCGATAAGTAAGAGTGTCGAACCCAACAAGGAGCAGAAGGAAATGACAAGCGGTTTTCAGCAAGGTAATTTCTGCAAGCACTGAAATTGTAGGTAACAAATAGTTTGATAGCAAGATAATTGGTAACGAGCAACTAACGATAACGGTAAACAAGGTGCAGCAAGGTAGACCAATCCTTTTGAGGCAAAGGACATGCCAGAACAATCACTAGTAATAGGCAAAGTGTTCTTGAGGGTACACGGGAATTTCGTCTAGTCAATTTTATCATGTTGGTTTGATTCGTGTTCGCTACTTTGATAATTTGATATGTGGGTGGACCGGTGCTAAGGTGCTGTTCTTACTTGAACTAACAACCTACTTATGATTAACCCCCTTGCAAGCATCCACAACTACGAGAAAAGTATTAATACAAAGTCTAGCCATAGCATTAAACATGTGGATCCAAATCAGCCCCTTACGAAGTAGCGCATAAACTAGGGTTTAAGCTTCTGTCACTCTAGCAACCCATTATCTAATAACTACTCCACAATGCATTCCCTTAGGCCCATGAATGTTGAAGTGTCATGTAGTCGACGTTCACATGACACCACTAAGGGAATCACAACATACATATCATCAAAATATCGAACACATATCAAATTCACATGATTACTCGCAACATGACTTCTCCCGTGACCTCAAGAACAAAGGTAACTACTCACAAATAATAATCATGCTCAAGATCAGAGGAGTATTGGATAGCATAATGGATCTGAACATATAATCTTCCACCAAATAAACCATATAGTAATCAACTACGCAAGGTAATCAACACTACTAGTCACCCACAGATACCAATCTGAGGTTCCGGTACAAAGATTGAACACAGGAGATGAACTAGGGTTTGAGAGGAGATGGTGCTGTTGAAGATGATGATGAAGATTGGCCTCCCAAAGATGAGAGGGGTGTTGGTGATGACGATAGCTTCAATTTCCCCCTCCGGGAGGGAAGTTCCCCCGGCGGAATCCCTCCACCGGAGGTCAAAAGTGCTCCTGCCCAAGTTCCGTCTCGAGGCGGCGGCGCTTTGTCCCGAAAGTCCTCCTCTGATTTTTTCTAGGTTAATAGTGACCTTATACCAGAAGATGGGCACCGGAGTTGGCCGAGGTGGCCACAACCCATCAGGGCACGCCCAGGGGGGCCTGGCGCGCCCTGGTGGGTTGTGCCCACCTGGGAGGCCCCCTCCGGTAGTTTTTAGCTCCAGTATTTTTTATTAAATGCAAAAATAATCTCCGTAAAATTTCAACTTCATTGGAGTTGTGCAGAATAGGTATCTCTGGCGTGCTTTTCTTGGGTCCAGAATTCCAGCTGTCGGTATTCTCCCTCTTTGTGTAAACCTTGCATATTATGAGAGAAAAGGCATTAGAATCACTCCCCAAAACATTATTATTCAACAAAACAAAGTAAATAACAGTAGGAAATCATGATGCAAAATGGACGTATCAACTCCCCCAAGCTTAGACCTCGCTTGTCCTCAAGCGAAAGCCGATATTGAAAAGCATGTCCACATGGTTTGAGAGAGAGGTGTCGATAAAAACAAAATACGAACATAGAAGCATCATGCTTATTGACATAACAGCAACAAACTCTAATTTAAGAACTTATTTCAATACATTTTTATCATAAAGCTTCTCATGAACAAGTAACAATTCATCACAACATAGAAGTATGAAGCATAAACCTTATTGGGAACGAACAAACTATGGTCTCAGTCAACTTTGCAACTACAATTCATCATATTTTCAGGAAGGGTCTCATGTCGGAGCCTTTTGGTAAGTCCACATACTCAACCATCATTTAGTCTTCTATGATTGCTAATGCTCACGGCATACCCATGAACAAAAAGTTTCAACCGGACACGTAGGAAGATAGGGGCTTATAGTTTTGCCTCCCAACTCACTCACCTCAAGGGTGATGTCAACAATAATAACTCATGCTCACCCATATCCAACTGGATATATGTGCCTAGATCTTTCCTCACCACACGATGCTTGCAAAAGAAAAAGTAAAATGGAATAGGGGAGAATACTTTGACTCTTGCATAAAAGTAAGTGCATAAAAGTAAAAGATAGGCCCTTCGTAGAGGGAAGCAGAGGTTGTCATGCGCTTATTGGTTTGTATGCCCAATCCCTTAATGTAAAAGAACGTCACGCTATATTACCCCCTATGATAGCAATCTTTATTATGCAGTCCGTCGCTTTTATTACTTTGCCATCATAAGTTCGTATAACGCTCAATTTTCTCTTACACTAATTGATCGAAACACTTTTAGAAGCAATTTTTATTGCCTTGTTGCACCGATGACAAATTACTTGAAGGATCTTTCTCGATCCATAGGTAGGTATGGTGGACACTCAAAGAAAGAGTTTGGTTTGGGTTTTTGGATGCACAAGTAGTATCTCTACTTAGTGCGGAATTTTTGGTTAGCAAAGATATTGGGCAAGCACCACATGTTAAAGGATCTATGACAATATAACTTCTATGTGGATATGAACAAACATAAATCATTACATTGTCTTCCTCGTCCAACGTCAACAATTTTGACATATAATATTTGATGGGGGCTCACAATCATAAAAGATGTCCAAGATGGTGTATTTGCATGTGAATCTTCTCTTCCCTAATTAGTTCTTTCATGAATTGCATCATTGACCAATGCTATGTTTGTCAACCTCCAATAAATTTTACTACTTATACTTTTCCTTATGTGATGTCATTACTCACCATAAGATTAGCATATGATTCTTTTCATTTGTTTCTTTTCCTTTATTTTGATTGCAACAAGAAAGTAGAGAGGCAAAAACTCAAACTAAACTTTATTATATAACTTTCACTCGATTACATAGATAGATAGGCCACGGAACTAACACACAAAAATAGATCATACTAAACTTTTATTCTACTAAAGCAAAGGGAAACTAAAGATCGAACTAAAATAGGTAAAGGTGAATAAAAGTGGTGGTGATACGATACCGGGGCACCTCCCCCAAGCTTGGCTCAAGCCAAGGGGAGTGCCCATACCCGTGAGCTCAAGTCTCCTTTGGTGGTGGTGATGAAGAATGTGGTGATATGATGTGCTCTTGCAGCAAAATATTTTCACGGATGAGAAATTTATTCTAAACACGACCCGCTTCGAAAGCTCTAAAGGCTTCGATTTCAATAGGGGTGAGATGACTGAAATAAGGTTGAAGGATATCTTCTTCCTCTCCCTCCTTTGCTGTCATGAATTGATCTCCTTCAGGGAGATGATCCACCATAGCCTCCTTGCCCTTCTCCTCCTTGTTGGCTTCTTCCGGCTCCTCCCTCTTCAACTCTATCTTCTTTAGCCAGACATCTTCTTCCGCGTTGTTAGAAGAGGGAGAAGACATGATGCCTGACTTGACAGATCTGATAGGAAAACAGCAAGAAACAAGAACAGAGGATTTTTCTGCGATGCGGTCGTCAAAACAGTCGGGGGTATATATAGAGAATTTTTATTCTTGGGGAACACGTATTTGGAAGGAAAACGGAGTCGGGAAGGCATCCGAGGTGGGCACAACCCACCAGGGCGCGCCCAGGGGTGCCTGGCGCGCCCTGGTGTACCGTGCTCACCTCGATCACGTTCCGGTTTATTTCTTTACTTCCAAAATTCTAAAATATTCCAAAACTGACAAAAAATATTTTTACGGATTTTTCGGAGTCCGTTTACTTACCGTATCACGTACCTCCTATTTTTAAGTATTCTGGAGTGTTCCGGAAGGTTTCTTTTATGTATTCCTCCGGTGTCATGGTTTGGATAACATTGTTTTCAACATTAATAGGCGTACCTGAGATATAATGCTTAATTCTTTGTCCATCGACCACCTTCGGGTTAGTACCTTCGGCGTTATTAATCTTGATAGCTCCAGAACGATAAACCTCTTTAATAAATATATGGTCCTTCCCGTTTTGAGAGAAGCTTTCCTGCAAAAAATCTTAAACGAGAGTTGAACAAAAGAACATAATCTCCTATTTTGAATTCCTGCTTTTGGATTCTTTTGTCATGCCATGTTTTTACTTTTTCTTTGAATAGCTTGGCATTTTCATATGCTTGGGTTCTCCATTCATCTAGTGAGCTAATATCAAATAGCCTCTTCTCACCGGCAAGTTTGAAATCATAGTTGAGTTCTTTAATTGCCCAAAATGCTTTGTGTTCTAGTTCTTGAGGCAAATGACAGGCTTTCCCATACACCATTTTATATGGATACATACCCATAGGATTTTTTAAGCTATTTTATAGGCCCAAAGTGCATCATCTAATTTCTTAGACCAATTCTTACGAGACCTATTGACGGTTTTTTGTAATATCAATTTTATTTCTCTATTGCTAAGTTCAACTTGACCACTAGATTGAGGATGATAGGGTGATGCAATTCTATGGTTAACATCATATTTAGCAAGCATCTTACAGAAAGCACCATGAATAAAGTGTGAACCACCATCGGTCATTAAATATCTAGGGACTCCAAACCTCGGGAAGATAACCTCTTTAAGCATTTTAATGGAGGTGTGGTGATTAGCACTACTAGTTGGAATAGCTTCTACCCACCTAGTGACATAATCAACCGCAACTAAAATATGAGTGTACCCGTTAGAGGAAGGAAAAGGTCCCATATAATCAAAACCCGAAACGTCAAATGGTTCGACAACAAGTGAATAATTCATAGGCATTTCCTGACGCTTACCGATATTACCAATTCCTTGACATTCATCACAAGACAAGACAAACTTACGGGCATCCTTGAAGAGAGTAGGCCAATAAAAACCAGATTGCAATACCTTATGAGTAGTTCTATCTCCCGCATGATGTCCTCCATAAGCTTCGGAATGACATTTCCGTAGGATTTGTTCCTGTTCATGCTCAGATACACAACGTATAATAATACCATCTACTCCTTCTTTATAAAGATGCGGGTCATCCCAAAAGTAATGTCTCAAGTCATAGATTTTTTTTTCTCTTTTGTTGATAAGTAAAGCTTGGTGGTATATATTTTGCGACAATGTAATTAGCATAATCAACATACCAAGGTGTGTTTTGTGAGATACTTATTGCAGCTAGGTGTTCGTCAGGGAAACTATCATCAATAGGTAGTGGGTCATCAAGAATATTTTCTAACCTAGACAAGTTATCAGCTACGGGGTTCTCAGCTCCTTTTCTATCAACGATGTGTAAGTCAAAATCTTGGAGCAAAACAACCCACCTAATGAGTCTAGGTTTAGCATCTTTCTTTTCCATAAGGTATTTTATAGCAGCATGATCGGAGTGAACAATAACTTTGGAGTCAACAATATAGGATCTAAATTTATCACAAGCAAACACAACTGCTAAAAATTCTTTTTCTGTAGTAGCATAGTTTCGTTGGGCACTTTCTAGAGTTTTATTAGCATAATGGATAACATTCAATTTCTTATCAACTCTTTGTCCTAGGACAGCACCAACAGCATAATCACTAGCATCACACATAATTTCAAAAGGCAAGTTCCAATCAGGTGGTTGAACGATAGGTGCAGAGGTTAAGGCTTTCTTGAGTGTTTCAAAGGCTTCCACACAATCATCATAAAAAACAAAAGGAATACCCTTTTGCAAAAGATTAGTAAGAGGCCTAGAAATTTTAGAGAAGTCTTTAATGAACCTCCTATAAAAACCAGCATGACGAAGGAAACTTCGAATACCTTTAATATCTTTAGGACATGGCATTTTCTCAATTGCATCAACTTTTGCTTTATCCACCTCAATACCTCGTTCAAATATTTTATGCCCCAAGACAATGCCTTCATTAACCATAAAGTGGCACTTCTCCCAATTCAAGACAAGATTAGTTTGTTCACATCTCTGCAATACTCGATCAAGGTTGCTTAAGCAATCATCAAAAGAAGTTCCGTAAACGGAAAAATCATCCATGAAAACATCCACAATCTTTTCACAAAAATCAGAGAATATAGCAGTCATACATCTTTGAAAGGTAGCAGGTGCATTGCATAAACCAAAAGGCATACGTCTATAAGCATAGGTTCCAAAAGGGCAAGTAAAGATAGTTTTCTCTTGATCAGATTGTGACACATGTATTTGAGAGAAACCAGAATATCCATCTAAGAAACAAAAGTGTGTGTGCTTAGACAGTCTCTCTAGCATTTTATCAATGAACGGTAGAGGGTAATGATCTTTTCTAGTAGCTTTATTTAATTTTCTAAAATTAATTACCATTCTATAGCCAGTGACAATTCTTTGTGGAATGAGTTCATTCTTATCATTGGGAACAACGGTAATACCTCCTTTCTTAGGGACACAATGAACGGGACTTACCCATCTACCATAAGCTATGGGATAGATTATACCTGCTTCTAGAAGCTTTAATATTTCAGTTCTTACCACTTCTTTCATCTTAGGATTCAATCGTCGTTGGTGATCAATAACGGGTTTAGCATCAGGTTCCATATTGATCTTGTGCTGACATAGAGTGGGACTAATGCCCTTAAGATCATCAAGAGTATATCCAATAGCAGCCCGGTGCTTCCTTAGAACTTTTAATAATCTTTCTTCTTCATGTTCTGAAAGGTTAGCACTAATAATAACAAGATATATCTTTTTCTCATCAAGATAAGCATACTTCAAAGTGTCAGGCAATTGATTAAATTCAAACATAGGATCACATTTAGGTGGAGGAGGACCTCCAAGAGTTTCAATAGGCAAATTGTGTTTCAAGAGAGGTTGTTGTTCGAAGAAAATTTGATCTATTTCATTTCTTTCATGCAAATACATATCATTTTCATGGTCAAGCAAATATTGTTCTAAGGGATCAGTAGGAGGCACAGCAATAGAAGCGAGACCAATTATTTCATCCTTACTAGATAACGCTTTATCACGGGGTTGTCTACTAAACTTTGAAAAAATAAACTCATGAGACACATTACCAAAACTGACACCGACAGTTTGTTTCTCACAATCTATCTTTGCATTGACGGTGCTCAAGAAAGGTCTACCAAAGATAATGGGACAAAAGTCATCTTGTGGGGAACCAAGGACTAGAAAATCAGTAGGGTATTTTACTTTCCCGCACAAGACTTCAACATCTCTAACAATTACAAGTGGTTTGATAGTGTCTCTATAAGCAAGTTTAATAGTGACATCAATGTCTTCCATTTCAGCAGGTGCTATTTCATCCATAATTTCTTGGTATAAGGTAAAAGGGATAGCACTCACACTAGCACCTAAATCACATAAACCATGACAGCAATGATCTCCTATTTTAACTGAGACGACAGGCAAGCCTTCTATGGGTCTATGTTTATGTTTTTCATAAGGTTTGGCAATTCTAGCAGCTTCATCACAAAAATAGACAACATGCCCATCAATATTTTCTACCAAGAGATCTATAACCATAGCAACAATAAGTTCTACTTTAATTTGCTCAGGGGGTTTAGGTGCTCTTATATTACTCTTACGAACCACAGTTGATACCTTAGCATGTTCCTTTATCCTAACAGGGAAAGGTGGTTTTTCAATATAAGCGGTAGGCACAACTGGATCAACATTGTAAAAGATGGTTTCTTCTTTGGCTATGACCGGTTCTTTAATTTCTTCCTTAATAGGGGGATGATATTTAAACCACTTCTCCTTAGGGAGTTCAACGTGAGTAGCAAATGCTTCACAGAAAGAGGCTACTATCTCAGAGTCAAGTCCATATTTAGTGCTAAACTTGTGAAAGGTATCGGTATTCATAAAAGATTTAACACAATCAAATTCAAGCTTTATACCTGACTCATTACCTTCATCGATTTCCCAATCTTCAGAGTTGCGCTTAATTCTTTCTAAGAGATCCCACTTGAATTCAAAAGTCCTCATCATATAAGAACCAACACAAGAAGTATCGAGCATGGATTGATCATTATGAGAAAGCCGAGCATAAAAATTCTGAATGATAACTTCCCTTGGAATGTCATGATTGGGGCATGAATATAACATTAACTTAAGCCTCCCCCAAGCTAGAGCGATACTTTCTCCTTCACGAGACCAAAAATTATATATATAATTCCGATCACGATGAACTAGATGCATGGGATAAAACTTTTGGTGAAATTCCAATTGCAAATGATTCCAGTTCTACGATCCAAGATCATCACATAGCCTATACCATGTCAATGCTTTTCCCTCCAAAGATAAAGGGAAAACCTTCTTCTTAACTTCATCTCCGGGTAAACCTGCAAGCTTAAATAATCCCCAAATTTCGTTCACATATAAAAGGTGCATATCAGGATGTTCAGTTCCGTCTCCTGCATAAGGTTTAGCAAGCAATTGTTCTAGAATACCCGAAGGAATTTCATAAGTAACATTCTTAGTAGGTGTTGTAGGTTGAGGGGCAACTAATTGTGGTTCCAGTCGAGGTGAAGATACCCCGAACAAACCCCTCAAAGGATTGTTCTCCATAGTAGCAAGTAGCAATAAATTTCAGCACGTAGTATAAGTTTTTCCTTACCGATTTCCACTTACCAAGAGCGCTTCACTCCCCGGCAACGGCGCCAGAAAAGAGTCTTGATGACCCACAAGTATAGGGGATCAATCGTAGTCCTTTCGATAAGTAAGAGTGTCGAACCCAACGAGGAGCAGAGGGAAATGACAAGCGGTTTTCAGCAAGGTAATTTCTGCAAGCACTGAAATTGTAGGTAACAGATAGTTTGATAGCAAGATAATTGGTAACGAGCAAGTAACGGTAACGGTAAACAAGGTGCAGCAAGGTAGACCAATCCTTTTGAGGCAAAGGACAGGCCAGAACAATCACTAGTAATAGGCACATTGTTCTTGAGGGTACACGGGAATTTCGTCTAGTCACTTTTATCATGTTGGTTTGATTCGTGTTCGCTACTTTGATAATTTGATATGTGGGTGGACCGGTGCTAAGGTGCCGTTCTTACTTGAACTAACAACCTACTTATGATTAACCCCCTCGCAAGCATCCGCAACTACGAGAAAAGTATTAAGACAAAGTCTAACCATAGCATTAAACATGTGGATCCAAATCAGCCCCTTACGAAGTAGCGCATAAACTAGGGTTTAAGCTTCTGTCACTCTAGCAACCCATCATCGAATAACTACTCCACAATGCATTCCCTTAGGCCCATGAATGGTGAAGTGTCATGTAGTCGACGTTCACATGACACCACTAAGGGAATCACAACATACATATCATCAAAATATCGAACACATATCAAATTCACATGATTACTCTCAACATGACTTCTCCCGTGACCTCAAGAACAAAGGTAACTACTCACAAATAATAATCATGCTCAAGATCAGAGGAGTATTGGATAGCATAATGGATCTGAACATATAATCTTCCACCAAATAAACCATATAGTAATCAACTACGCAAGGTAATCAACACTACTAGTCACCCACATGTACCAATCTGAGGTTCCGGTACAAAGATTGAACACAAGAGATGAACTAGGGTTTGAGAGGAGATGGTGCTGTTGAAGATGTTGATGAAGATTGGCCTCCCAAAGATGAGAGGGGTGTTGGTGATGACGATAGCTTCGATTTCCCCCTCCGGGAGGGAAGTTCCCCCGGCGGAATCGCTCCGCCAGAGGGCATAAGTGCTCCTGCCCAAATTCCGCCTCGAGGAGGTGGCGCTTCGTCCCGAAAGTCCTCCTCTGATTTTTTCTAGGTCAAGAGTGACCTTATACCAGAAGATGGGCACCGGAGGTGGGCCGAGGTGGCCACAACCCATCAGGGCGCGCCCTGGTGGGTTGTGCCCACCTGGGAGGCCCCCTCCGGTAGTTTTTAGCTAAAGTATTTTTTATTCAATGCAAAAAATATCTCCGTAAAATTTCAGCTTCATTGGAGTTGTGCAGAATAGGTATCTCTGACGTGCTTTTCTTGGGTCCAGAATTCCAGCTGCCGGTATTCTCCCTCTTTGTGTAAACCTTGCATATTATGAGAGTAGAGGCATTAGAATCACTCCCCAAAGCATTATTATTCTACAAAACAAAGTAAATAATAGTAGGCAATCATGATGCAAAATGGGCGTATCAAAGCTATACCTCTTGTCCCCTTTCAAATTTGGCCGTTGCGGGATCCCTTCCCGCTAGTGCGATAAGGGGAGAGGACCAAGGCCCGCTATAAATAGGGACTAGCCACCACCGTAGAGGGGGAACGGATCCACCCACCCCAAAGAGCCCTCGCGAGGTCGCTCAACCACTGTACCTGTTCATCCACAAACCTCCTCGTGAGTCCAATCCACCCCAAAGCAGGAGTAGGGTTTTACACCGCAAGGTGGCCCGAACCTGGGTAAATCGTTGAGTCCATCTTCCTGCACGACGACGAGGCTTGAGCTGGGAAGGATCTTCGCACATGCCCCAGAGTTCGAACCTTCTTGAGTTTGCGGAGCTCTGAATCCGACATTTGGCATGCCAGGTAGGGGCGTGTCGGAACCTCTCCCAGTTCCGCTCCGTCCCTGCTCCGTCGCTCCCATAGCAGGCGCCCGCCGAGTTCGCGCCGAGCGCCGAGCTGCCCGCGTCGCCTGGACGGCGCCCGCGGGCCGCGGTCTCCCACGCCGCTCCGCCCCCCTGCGGCTAGCGTTGCCGGCAACCCGGCTGCGCACAGGCAGCAAGACCTGTCGCCGCTGCGCACCGTGCGGCGCGACGGCCGCACCGCTACTCCGACCCTCGCCCTCGCTGCGGTGTCATCCTCTCGCATTCACCGAAGACTGGCGAACACGCGGACTGTGTCGCGCGAGGTGCGCGAGCTGCTGCATTACCACCCCGCCAAAAATCGCTACGGCGACTGGCTGGTACGCGAAGTCGAGCCCGTCGACGCCGCCAGCGGGGTTCCGGCACTCTCCTCCGAAACGGGCTCAGGGGCTTCAGCCAGGAGAGATCCGGAGCTGACGGGAGCGACGAGAGAGGTGCTCGGGCACCGCTTGGAGGCGCGTTTCGGCACGCGCCCCCGCGAATAAGGAGCACGACGCGAGGCGTTGGGCTCGAGAAGTTTCGTCACCAGCATGGAAGAGGAGCTTCGCGAGCTGCGGGTGATGCGTGGCAGGCCGTGCCCTGCACCGCCCGGCGCGGCCGCCACCCCCGACGCGGGCGGCGGGCCGCACGTCTGCATCGACACCCTGTGGAGCGGCCACATCCTGGCGGGCGGCCACCCCCGGGCCGAGCGAGAGCGGCTTCGCGGGGAGAGCTGACGCGGTCAGCCTCATGAGGTTGCCTGGCATGAGCAATCCAGCGAGGCACATGCGTCCTCGGACCAGGCGCTGCCTGCCTGGAGACGGAGGGTGGAACACACGCCCATGTCTCCAGGCTAGGCATTGCCTGCCTGGCGACAGAAGCCGGAGCACCCATCCGCGTCGTCGGGCCAGGCGCTGCCTGCCTGGAGACGGAGGGTGGAACATACACCCATGTCTCTAGGCTGGGGATTGTCTGCCTGGCGACAGAAGCCGGAGCACCCATCCGCGTCATCGGGCCAAGCGCTGCCTGCCTGGAGACGGAGGGTGGAACACACGCCCATATCTCTAGGCTGGGCATTGGCTACCTGGCGATAGAAGTCGGAGCACCCATCCGCGTCGTTGGGCCAGGCGCTGCATGCCTGGAGACGGAGGGTGGAACACACACCCATGTCTCCAGGCTGGGCATTGCCTGCCTGGCGACAGAAGCCCGAGCACCCAACCACGTTGTCGGGCCAGGCGCTGCCAGCCTGGAGACGGAGGGTGGAACACACGCCCATGTCTCCAGGCTGGGCATTGCCTGCCTGGCAACAGAAGCCGGAGCACTCATCCACGTCATCAGGACGGGCGATGCCTGCCTGGGGACGGAGGGTGGAACACACGCCCATGTCTCTAGTTTGGGCACTGCCTGCCTGGCGGCGGGAGCTGGAGCACTCGTCCCCGTCACCAGGCCAGGCGCTGCCTGCTTGGAGACGAAGGGACGAGTGCCCGAGCATAGCACCTATGCACCCTGGCGAGGCACGCCGGGGTGACGTGCCTGGAGCTGGCCGCGCACACGGCGAGAGGACCGGCCACCGGGCCCTGTCCGCACTGCAAGGAGCCGCGGCGCTACCGTGGTGACGACGCCCGCCCCCAGGCCCTCAGAAGCCGGAGGCTTCGAGGGACAGGACCCGTGCCCCCGAGGCCTGGGGCGCCGTGCACCCCCAGGCTCTGACCGTGACACTCTCACATAATAATGAGTCGGCTGTATATGCCCGGGGTCCCCCGAGGACGCGGAGGGGCCCCCACCCACGCCCAAGTGGAAGCCCCATGCTCCGCGCTGGCGGATGACACGGTCCTCCAATGACTATGCCCACGCCTAGTGGAAGCCCTACGCTCCGCGCTGGGGGAAGACGAAGACTAGCTGTTAGGTGCCGGACGCGGCTGTTCTTTGCTCTCTTTTGTAACCGAATTTGCCATTTTTTGGAATAGAAATTCTGAGTTTTCGCGTTTTTATTCAAAAAGAAGGGTGAGGGATTTTTCTCCTTGAAGTGTTTCTTGTCTTGAGCCTCGTTTCTCCTTGCCCGCTCTCTCGCGCGCCCCGCGAGTGGGGGCTGGGGCACGGAGTGCGCGTTGAGACATCCCCAACGGCGTTGAGGGCCTTCCCTAAGGGCCCAGATCACAACAGCCGCAGGCCCACCCGCGCACACGCCTCGCCAAGGATTTGGCGCCTGAACCCTCACGCGACGCTCTCAAGCGAGTCAGCAGCCACGTGTGGCCCGAGGCCCCTGTCGAAACGTTCGCCTCCAGACCTTGGCCGGGAACCGCGACTCGGTATAAGGGTGATAACTCACTCCTCCCGAGGGGTCGCGACCCACAACAAGCAAAGTAAAGGCGACACAAGGAAGTACAACGCTACTTAGCGCATCATAAAGGAGTTTCTTCAAAAATACTCTCACTCCTCCGCGGGGGCATGTTCAAAATCCTGACAGGAAAAAACAGAAAAAAGACGACCTAGGGAGATGTGTTGTCACCATCGCTGTTGTCGCCGCCGTCACCGTTGGTCTCACGCCCTTCGATCAAAGGCCGGTCCTCGCCCTCAGCCGGGGAAAACTCCGCGATCAGGTCGTCCACGCGATCCTCCACCCAGTCCCCGAGAGCGCCTTGAATCACCTCGGACACGGGGGCTGTCACGGAGTCGAAGTCGAAGTTGGGGTCAAAGCGAAGGAGGTGGCTGAAGATGCGCGAGGACGTTCTCGCAAGGAGGTCACGGCTCTTCTCTTCCGCGAGCTGGCGGGCTTTCTCTGCTCCTCCTTCAAGGCGATCCATGATCTTGGTGAAGAAGTCGAGGTAGCCGGCGTGGTCGGGAACGAGAGGACTGGAGATGCTCTCGTTGCAGATACTGCTCAGGGCTCGGTGGGCCCTCCTCTCAAGGGCCTGGAACATCTGGGAGCGCATGTGCTGCAGCCCCCGGGCGCGGTTCGCCTCGTCCGAGGCCTTCTCCGCGAGGGAAGTAGCGCCCTCCACTTGCGTGTAAAGGAAAGCCAGCTCGGCTTCAGTGGTCGTTCGGGCGTTCACCATAGCTCTTTCACGTTGCTCCGCCGCAGCTAATTCTTCCTAAGGCTATCAGCCTCACCTTTTAGGTCGTTGTGCCGCTTGCAGAAATGGGACTCCTGAAGCTTCATCTTCCCACGATAGTCCTCAGCGAGGGTCCGACGAACCTCCGCCACCTTCTCGTCGATCTCTTCTTGGATCTTCGCCTCCCGAGAGGCGAGGGAGTCCTCGGCAACGTCCACTTGGCGCTCCATCACCTCCAGCCGCTCGCGCTCCAGGCTCTGCTCCAGTGCCTCCAGCGTAAGCGTATCCTCGAGCGTGCGGAGCTACACTTCGCCCGTGGACGGCCTGCCCGCCAAGGCGGCGAGCGCGGCCTTGCGTGCTTGGACCTGCCGCTCCAGGGCGGCATTGGAAGCTCGAAGCTCTTCACCGCGATTCTCCGCGGCCTCACGCCGGTGGTCCGCGGCCCCGGCTTCCTCAAGAGCGCGGTCACGGGCCTCCCTCACCACGGTAAGGGATTCTTCGGCCTTCGCACGAGCGTGCTCTCGTTGCAGGCGACCAAGATTGATCGCGGTCCCGGGACGACGCCATTCGCGCGTCAGGCGCGAGCGTTTCGCCTCAAGGCATGCGTCGACATCGTTAAGCTCGGCCTCGAGACGGCCCAGCGCGCTCTTCGCGTCTTGAAGGAGGCCGCGCCGGGCGGCACGGCAACCGCAAGCGAGCTCCGGCGCTTGACCGGGGGCTTCTTCCGCCCACGGGTCGGCATGGAAGGCACGTGAAGGGCCACCCGTCTCCAACAAAGATCCGGAGGTCGAGGGCCCACTGTTTGCCCCCACGGCCCGGGGCAGGGCCTCATGAGGGCTCGCCCCTTCGCTCGAACAAGGCGCCGACGCCGCGGGCGCCCAACTACCAGGAAGAATTGTCAAGGGAAGCCTCGGCCCTGCCCCCGCATGCTGGAGGCCACACCCGAGGGGGATCGCCGGAAGCTCTGGCCCGAGGCCCCCTAGAGACAGATCGGGCCCTGCAGGCACCTCCCCGCGCGAGGTCGCGTGGCTGTCGGAGCACGGGGTCGCCACAGATCCAGCATCGACGGGAGGCGGTGGAGGAGTTGCGCCCTTTCCTTCGTCAAGAGAAGACCTGTGGAGCAAAGATTCAGAAGTGCGCGTCACGCAGAAAACCGAGAGAAGTCGAGCGCTTACTTGTCCAGGGCGATCCACTTCCTCTTCCTCAAGGCCGCGCCGGGTGGCACTGCAACCGCAAGCGAGCTCCGGCGCTTGACCGGGGGCTTCCTCCGCCCACGGGTCGGCAGGGAAGGCACGTGAAGGGCCACCCGTCTCCAACAAAGATCCGGAGGTCGAGGGCCCACCGTTTGGCCACCCGGCCCGGGGCAGGGCCTCATGAGGACTTGCCCCTTCGCTCGAAGAAGGCGCCGACGCCGCGGGCGCCCAACTACCAGGAAGAATTGTCAAGGGAAGCCTCGGCCCTGCCCCCACAAGCTGGAGGCCACATCCGAGGGGGAATGCCAAAAGCTCGGGCCTGATCCCCCCTAGAGACAGATCGGGCCCCGCAGGAACATCCCCGCGCGAGGTCGCGTGGCTGTCGGAGCATGGGGTCGCCACAGATCCAGCATCCACGGGAGGCGGTGGAGGAGTTGCGCCCTTTCCTTCATCAAGAGAAGACCCGTGGAGCAAAGATTCAGAAGTGCGCGTCACGCGGAAAACCAAGAGAAGTCGAGCGCTTACTTGTCCAGGGTGATCCACTTCCTCTTCCTCAAGGTACCAGGGGGCGGGACGTTGCGGCCCCTGGACTTCCCCTTCCCCCGACGCGCGTAGGAGCCAGGAGACGGCTCGCCGACGTATGGTGCATGGCACTCCACGGCAGTAGCGGCGAGCGCACCTCCGGGCGGGGCTTCACCTGTGCCGCGCGGAGGGGCGGATGTGGACACCTGAGGGGCGAGCAGCCCAGAGCGCTCCTCCGTCGCGCGAGGCATACTGACCTCAGGGCCTCCGGAGGCTGGGGTCGTCACGGGGAGGGCGTCGCGAGGATCCGCTTGGACCTCGGGAAGTAGCCCCCACTTGTCAAAGCAAGGCATCCTCTGGACGAAGGCCTCCGGTCTGGGCGATTATACAAGGGGAGCCCTCCGGGAGGGAGTCCGGCGGGTTCCTCGCCGGTTAGGAGGCGGAGCACCACGCGAAGCGAGCTGGAAGGAAGGGGAGGCACCTGAAGCCTCATGGCGTTGTTGGGACCGGCAAAGGCCCACATGGGACGAGAGTGGCGCTGAAGGGGAGCGATTCGCCGACGGACGAACTCCCTCACCGCCATCGCCATCATCATACCCGCCTACTTCAAGGCGGCCAACCTGGCGATGACCCGCGCGAGCCGCGGGTCAATAAGCCTCGCGTGCCCCCAGCCGGGGCTCGACACCGCAGGGGCTTCCGGAGCTTGGAGCAGGGGCCTGTACGTGGCGGCGTCGACGTACACCCATTGCCTTCGGACGCCCTTCACGTCTGGATGAAGCTCGGCGTCAAGGGCCTCCCCCGCCGACGCATCCGCTGCTCGGACTGACGCGCACCCCGAGCACTGCCCGCCGTCGACCATCTAGAGGGAGAAGAAGTGGCGAAGCAAAGCCACAGATGGGGAGATGCCCACGAAGGCCTCGCACAGGAACGCAAAGGCAGAAAGGAGGACGATGGAACCAGGGTCGAGGTGTAACGCATGGACCAGGTAATGTGTGAGCACGTCATTGAAGAAGGCCGAAAACGGCAGCAGCAAGCCAGAGAAGATGGCATGGAGATGAAGGGGAATGTCGGTGGCTTCCAGATCTGCTGACAGCCGGGAGGCGAGCCAGATCTTCGTCGCCCCCCACTCATTGGTATCGGCGGCGGCAGCTCGCCGGACTTTGTCCAGCCCCTCGAGGTTAAAAACGGAGGACCAGCCCAGTGCGGGTTCCGATCCTAGCCGGGGCTCCAGAGTCATCGAGGTCCTCCCCTCTTATTGTTGGGGGTCATGGCGGAGGCACAGATTGGAGCAAGCGCGAGATCTGGTGGGGAAGGCACGAGCTTGCAGCGGAAGTGGGGGCAGAAGGCAGATGCGAGGGGGAGGAGCAATGATGGCCCCGCCGCTCGCGCCAGGTCTTTGTCAGGCGGGCGGTTGCCGAAGCGACGTGGGGAAGTGGAGGCATCCGCGTACTGTCGTGCGCCACGCGTCGGGCCTGGCCCGCAGGCGGATGGGCCCCGCAGCGTTTCGGCCGTCCTTCCTTGGCTTCGCCTCGAAGCCACCTCGAGCGCGCCTTGGGCCCGGGGGCTACTGTCGGCGTTCTGGGTTCGGGGGTACCTAGACCTGCCTGCCTGCGGCCCAGCGCGTGGCCCACCTCGACGGCCCGGTACGGCCTGGTGACAAACCCCTCAAGACAAGACCCTCGTGAGGCCCCCCGCCTCGCGAGGAGGATGACGCCAAGACCTCCAAGGGAGCGGCCTCCCCAGGTTGCCTCCCGAGGAGCGGAGATTACTATGCAGGTACCCAGCCTTAGGAGGCTGCAATGACGTGAGCCATGACGACCAAGGCAGGCGGGCACCAACGGGCGCAGCAGAGACAGTTTCCTCTTTCGTGCTAAGGAAGCAAGGACAGACGCATGTTCCCAAGGAAGCCCCCCAAAGGTTTCCACTCCGGTGCAACGATACCAAGACCACGGGCTCGGCAAGACGGATGTCATCGCCGAGCCCACCTCTGCGTCACGCCAGGAGCTTTGCAGGCGAAGACCACCTTTAGTCAGGATAAGCTGTACCTCTTGTCCCCTTTCAAATTTGGCCATTGTGGGATCCCTTCCCGCCAGTGCGATAAGGGGAGAGGACCAAGGCCCACTATAAATAGGGACTAGCCACCACCGTAGAGGGGGATCGGATCCACCCACCCCAAAGAGCTCTCGCGAGGTCGCTCAACCACTGTACCTGTTCATCCACAAACCTCCTCGTGAGGCCAATCCACCCCAAAGCAGGAGTAGGGTTTTACACCGCAAGGTGGCCCGAACCTGCGTAAATCGTTGAGTCCATCTTCTTGCACGACAACGAGGCTTGAGCTGGGAAGGATATTCGCACACGCCCCAGAGTTCGAACCTTCTAGAGTTTGCGGAGCTCTGAATCCGACAGAATCAACCCGCAATAGAAGTTTGCTGGGCTTGCAGTCCCCGGAAGCATCACTGGCGCTGGATGTGCCTTGTGTAAGAGCCTGGCTTAATAGGAATGATAGACTACTCATATCAACAAGGAATTCCTTCTTTTCTGGGAGCCCACTCGAAAAGAACTCCAAAGTTAAGCGTGCTTGGCTTGGAGCAATTCTAGGATGGGTGACCGATCGGGAAGTTGGTCCCGGGTGCGCACGAGTGAGGACAAAGTGCGCAGGAAAGACTAGTGTTGGTCTGTGGGGCCAGTCTAGATCCCTCCAGGCGTAACGGGATGTTACAATTGGTATCAGAGCCGACCCTTGCGGTTACATGGGCATGCACGGGTCAGGTGCACGGGCATGTGGCGCATGGTGCGTGTGGCCCGTTGTGGCACACCACATGGCACATGTGCCGGACTGGACTCGCATACGTGTGCCAAGAGGGAACGTCCCTGATGGGCCGACGAGGACGTCGGCTCCTTTGAGTGGGGGTGTATGTAAGAGCCTGGCTTAATAGGAATGATAGACTACTCATATCAACAAGGAATTCCTTTTTTTCCAGGAGCCCACTCGAAAAGAACTCCAAAGTTAAGCGTGCTTGGCTTGGAGCAATTCTAGGATGGGTGACCGACCGGGAAGTTGGTCCCGGGTGCGCACGAGTGAGGACAAAGTGCGCAGGAAAGACTAGTGTTGGTCTGTGGGGCCAGTCTAGATCCCTCCAGGCATAACGGGATGTTACAATTGGTATCAGAGCCGACCCTTGCGGTTACACGGGCATGCACGGGTCAGGTGCACGGGCATGTGGCGCATGGTGCGTGTGGCCCGTTGTGGCACACCACATGGCAAATGTGCCAGACTGGACTCGCATACGTGTGCCAAGAGGGAACGTCCCTGATGGGCCGACGAGTACGTCGGCTCCTTTGAATGGGGGTGTATGTAAGAGCCTGCCTTAATAGGAATGATAGACTACTCATATCAACAAGGAATTCGTTCTTTTCCGGGAGCCCACTCGAAAAGAACTCCAAAGTTAAGCGTGCTTGGCTTGGAGCATTTCTAGGATGGGTGACCGACCGGGAAGTTGGTCCCGGGTGCGCACGAGTGAGGACAAAGTGCGCAGGAAAGACTAGTGTTGGTCTGTGGGGCCAGTCTAGATCCCGCCAGGCGTAACGGGATGTTACACCTTGGTCTCCCTCCCTCACATTGGAGCGTACTTCGACACGAGGCCGCTCTCCTTCAGAGCGGGAGGGGAGAAAACGACGTACTTCCTCCGCATTGCCGCCAAGGCATCCTTCGCCTCGGCCTCCGCCGACCTCTTCGCTCTCTTCGCCGGGCCGGAGGCGGAGGAGGTGGCCGCTTGCTTGGGCGCCATGGTGAGCTTGGGAGAAGGCGGCGGCTAGGGGTGGAGTAGGAACTCCGAGCTCTTTCGGTGGTGGAAGGGGAAAGACCAGGAGGGGCGATGGCACTGCAAGGCTGTGACCGAAATGGACGGCACACTTGTCAAAACCTCCCCTCACTACTAGGAAAACGGCTATAGCTAATATGGACATTAATGGCTCACCATGTATGTGGTGCGCCACTGCTATATAGCAGTGGCGCACCAGATATGGGTGCGCCATTAATGTCCATATTACTAATGGCGCACCTGGTGTGTGGTGCGCCACTGCTAAGTTTCTCCTGGGCACACCCCTCTCCCTAGACTTACCAGTGGCGCACCGGGGTGTGGTGCGCCATTACTAGAACTAGATGACCCGTTGCGCCAAATGGCGCAGAGACCCACTAACACCATGTGTGCTTTGAAAAGAATCCATTTATTAGTAGATTTAGTTTTGCACAAGCATGTATGGTAATAATTCTAACCCCATTTATAAAAAAAAAACAGAGCCTTGTTGTTTACGAACAAAAGTACTTGCGCCAAATAAATTAGAGTCCATTTAAAACCGTGAGTGCTTTGAGAATATTTACATGTGTTTGTAAAATTAGGTTTTAGCAACCACTCAGGTTACCAACTCAAACCCTTTTAATGAAAAAATTAAGGAGGAATTCTCTTTGAAACCATCATACACATTCAAAAAAGA
The DNA here is from genome assembly GCA_039707655.1 of Elymus sibiricus. Lineage (NCBI taxonomy): Eukaryota > Viridiplantae > Streptophyta > Magnoliopsida > Poales > Poaceae > Elymus > Elymus sibiricus. The sequence goes on from CM077665.1 coordinate 257,337,412, forward strand.
AAACAACACATCAGCACATAGTGGAAACCAATATGACATGTTGAATTCTTCGTTGATGTTGTACGAAAAGATAGCTTTCTGTAACAGATTTTCCCATTTCCTCTTTTGGCTCTCTTAAGTAGCTTGTACATATAGTCATATATGTAGCAAAAAAATAATCAACAAAGCACATCTAAGAATCCACCATATTGGGCTCACGAAGACTTAGCTGGGTTAAGGCCCGATTAGAGGAGAATACATAACAACTCGTCTTTCTCTTTCTTCTTCTCCTTTCTCCGTAGCTCGGCTCAGTGAAGCAACGAACTGGTCTGATCTCCATAACTGTAGTTGAAGGTTATGTTTCCGTTATCAAAAAGCGAAAATAAATAGAATATGAAGCGTAGTTGCAATGATTAAAATTTGGCATGAACTTTCTCCGGTGCGACAGGCACAATCTGCAGAGCGTGGTCAGACAACATGTAGTTATTTATCTCATCAGTTACAATCTTCGCCTCCTGATATACCAGGAACATGCTAGGCATTTATAAGCACTAAGCAGACAACAAACATACTGTGTGCCCTTATATATCCCAGTGCACGTGCTTACCTTAGGGTTCTCAAACTCAATGGATCCATAATGCTTAGACTTTCCTGTCTACATAAACATCACCAAACAGCAGCTTGCAGAAAACACACACAAATCACCAAATATCTTGTAATGAAGTATAGGATACCTTGTGGTTCCGGGCAAGCCTGACCCTCTTCTTAACAACCCCAAGCTGAAAGGGATGATTACCATTCGTGTATTCTCATGGATTCAATGGATCACTTGACCAAAATGTCAGCATGGTTGTCTTTTAATGGCGGGAGACTGAATCAGTAAACATTGAAACTAAGCATACCCTGCATTTCTGAAGTACAGAGCACCACACACGGTCTATGTTTCAGGACAAGTCCGTACTGTATTTAGGAGATTAAACATTGAGATTTTCAATCTGGGACCAATTATATTTATGCTTAGCATCTAACATTCTTTTTGGAGCAATTCTCGCCGAAATGTGCTTTGTATACTAAATAATAAGATGGATTATTTTGGGTTTATAGCTACCACAGTTTTGCATAATAACAGGGTGCTTTTACACATATGCATAAACTAATCAGTCATTCTCATCCTATAATAGAGATACTATTCTTTTGATAAGCTCTTATTTTTCTACCGATTTATAATAGGGACGTGCTACTACTTAGTTGCACCCCTGTTTACTGCTGAGACTACGAACTCCAGTTTATGTGGGTGTACTTTATGCACATATACACGGTGTATAAAGCATGAACCCGGCTAGAAAATACAAGGGATTATTTGAATAGATGCTGCTGCAGTACACCTATTTTTCTAACTGAAACTAAGCCTACCACTTCCTTCTCTCAGATTTTAGTTCATTTCTAAACTCTGCATTCTACTCATACAAGCATGTCACATGTAATATTCTGCTATGACCCAGATTATTGCTTCCTTACTAAGCTCTCAACTATTATCAGTTTATAATGGAAATAAAGTGCCCTAATGAATCCCTCATTATGACATTGCAAACTACAGTGTATGTGTGTACTGCTATACTTACACGCATGCTATTTAGCATGGAACCTGACAAGATAAATGCAAAAGATGCACAATAGAACTATTGCTCCACAACCTTATTTCTACTGTGATTGCAGACTTTGGAGTCTCACTTTGCTGAACCTTTTGTATATAGTCTGCAAATCAGAGAATACAAAGGCCTCATTGGCCACTTAAGATGAAACTGCATTGCTAGCGGATACACCTAATACTATACTGGAATCTGTATTATTTCTTAAATATTAACACGTGTAGAATAATAATCTAGCTTAAGACTATGCTTACTCATGTAGAACACTTGACCCAGGTTACACTTCCTCTTCCTTACTAATGGTTTGTTCTTGACTAAAGTTGGATGTTGAATCCATTCTATATATAAAAAAGAGACACTCCTACTCAACATCCCTCAAATTTCACCGAATTTCATCTAATAAACCTATAGCTAGGCTAGAGTTTGAACAATTGTGTAGACAAGAAAGACATAATGCCTAAAACAAAGATATAGATGATGAAATCAGAGAAGGGTGGCATCACTGTCCATGGCTAAGCAATCCGGTTAGAGAAATGTGATGTCGACGCTGAAACTCCAGGAGGGTAAGGCACAACACAGTGCACGCAGTGGTTTTTACTCCGAGCTTGAAGGCCTGTCTCGAGCAAGCTGCCGCAAGCAAAAGAAAATCAACTATCAAGCAAAGGACACTTGCAGATGAAAAGAAGAGCTCACGTGCAGATGAAAAGAAGAGCTCACCTGCAGCTTGGGACCCTCGATCTTGCCATGGAAGGCTAGCCATACAGAGTGGTGCTTCAATGCCAAAATCCAAGTGAATCGTGCCAAGGCCCACCTAACAATGCCCCATTTCCTCTTACTCCCCTATTTCCCATAACTTAGAAGCATAGTCAAATATTCAGGTGAAATAACAATTTCTGTCCGGTTATAAGTTAAAACATTAAGAAAATGATTTTATAACCAAGAATACGTAAACTAACTTTCATCATAACAGGGATCAGTGTACTATTCTCATATTATATCCGACGGGATTATGTCAATTTACTTGCCTCACTTAATCAGTGTACTATTCTCACATTATATCCTACAGGATTATGTCAATTTACTTCAGTTTCTATGTCCTTACATGTGCCCTTTTTATGTTCAGTGGAACTGGCCAATATCAAAATTGCTGAAAGCTAAAATTTGGTTATGTGCCGCAAAAGTTCAGAACCAACAAACTATGTTTAGACAGTACGGTGCAAATTCACCGGTGATCAAAAGGCATGGTGCTTGGTTCAAAGAAAATATCCAATCAAATATGTGTGAAATCAAATACTAATAAGAATCCAAGATACATCAAACCAAGGAAATCGATCTGTGAGATGCCCTTGCAGCGCAAGACAACTCCTCCCCTTAGCCAATCCCAATCCATAGATGGCAGCTCACAGGTCGCTGCTCGTTGGTGCATTCAGACTTCTCCTTTCCCTCCATGACAGAAAAACTTCTCCTCCTCCTCCTCCTCATTGATCTCCTTCTTGCTATATGCTGTTTGAGAGTCAGGGGTGTGGCAAATAATCTGGAAAAAATTCATGGCAACTAATCTGAAAAACTCATGCTGCAAAAACATATCAAGCAATTCAACAGGGAGGTGTGGGTGCTTCATAATAAAAACAAACATTTAGTATGCATGATTATAGCAGTAAATTAACTACAGCACAAAAATTTCCAGTGCTGATCTCCATAGTTTTAGCAAAAGTGTACACTAACTATTCTTCAGGCAAATGACGAGAGATTCATGAGAAGACATGTGCACCCGATATAATAGATAAAACAACCTACAATTCAATGCAGACAAACGGGACTTAAATGTAGTGAAACAGGGTAGAAAAAACAGATATGATGAATTGGGGAGAAGAAGGTCGCTGCCCAACCTGCTAGTGGGGGAGAGAGGAAAGATAGGCACAGAGAGAGAAGGGTTAGCTGAATCTCACCTTGCTTGTTGGTAGCAGTCTCGCTCGTCTTCACCCAACACGTGGGCCACTCCCCAAGCAACGCCCATGTTCTTGATCACTGCCCCCGCCGCGTGTGCAGGCTGCTACACTCGGCACTCACCGGCGGCCAGCATCGCTCGAGCCACCGTCAGCACACACGTGGTGTCCTCTTCCAGATCCAGATCCACGAGGCAGCCGTGGGAGGAAGGGCAAGCGCCTGCTTGACGAGGCGACCGAGGATTTTTGGGGGGGGGGGGGGGGGTCACCCTCCGTCGTCCTAGATCTGCACCTGTCTCCCGAGTTCCAATCCTGACAGATAATAACAGTTTGATATTCCAGTTTCTCGATGAGAAATGCATCAAACAAAATAAACATGAGCATATATCTTCATAAATTAGAACGATGGAAAATTTCATAATGGAGACATAAGCTAACTCTAGAAACCATCACGGCTTACAGGTGCATCCTCGCACAAGTAGTCAAATACTGAAGTACATATTTTTAGCAACTAAAGTGAAGTATCAGTATCAGTCTCAAACCACAAAGCCACATTATTTTATTTGGTAGTAATGTAATATCGACAAAAAGCATCAAGTTGACCTCGTTTACAACATCTGAATAACATATTTCAGAAACTTTGCATGTTTTCTACGGATATTTAGCTCTGTACTAACAAGGTTCAACCAAGTGAACTAATCACAGTATTGACTCACCTTTTCAGGACTGAACTTTAGCTTATATCTAGACAAGCTGTGGGAATGTCCCAAGCTCATTGTGCCCAACCCAGATATAAGCTCACTAAGCCAATTTCTGAGCCCTCTCATCAGCTCCATCACATCACTGTTGTGGACGCAGTCAATTTTCTGCAAAAGCACATCAAACCTGTAAGCGGAATTGGTAATTCTACAGGAACAACACAACTAAGGAACCTAACTGACCAGCTTCTCTTTTATAGCATTTCCATGTTTAGAATCAGCAATAGCTAACATTTCACCATCGCAATGCTTCTGCAATGCTTCAGCTCAACCACCTATAATAAAGTTATATTGCGTGAGTTTCATTGAGTCAGTAAACATAAGTATAGAGAATATAAGAAACATGACTGAGAGGCATATGAATTAACTCAACAGCTTGTCAAGCACTTTATATCGCCAACAAAAATTACAATGGATATCACCAGGAAGGAACATGTCAGTCTCTAACTGAACCATTCATCCTCTGGTTATTTTGAGCACATAGGCTCACAAAAAGTAAGTGCAGTCATGAATGTCCCTTGGCACTTTTGTCAGTTGGTGGAAAGTCCAGTATTCTTGGTAATCCACTGCGCAGACAAGATATCATCTATCAGCCTGCTTATGTAAGTTCAGTTGTGGAGTGTTCCTTGCGGTTCAAATAAGTTGTGCAGTTCTTAATAGCATAAGAAAGTACAAAACATGGTATCAATGGTAATGTGACCTTTTGAATACTTAATTAGAGGTCAATGCGAATTAACGATCAGTGATTACATTTATATGAATAAGTTTCTTAATCTCATGTGATATTGAGATTATATCCAGATGGCAAATATCAAAATGCTCAAATCTGGAAGTTGCACGAAGTAACTTGCTATCAATATTTTATATTTAACTTCCAGTGCCGTTCATTTTACATGGAAAGTAATAGAAAAATCAATGTTTCTTGAAACAGGGATTCATGTGATTTACAACACACAAAGACCTACTATAAGATGCAATATTAAGCTTTGCAAATTATGTCAGGACAAAAATGGCGGCACCATTTTCTTCAGAGATAAAAGACAACTAAGAATCCATTTAGCTGGGTGTTTAAGATAAAGTGATAAACCTTTGTCTTAGTTTCACAGCGCACATTCAGCTGCTGCAACCTGAGTGTGAGATGCTCAACTAAAAGTTTCCCAAAGATCCAAGGCTGGCAGTGGCATCCTGGCTCAAGTACAGTATCAAGCTTCCCAAACCGCTCTCTGATGGCCATGGTAGACTGATCAACTTGAAAACAGCAGCAAAGATAACCCATACTGCAGGCTTCCGATCACTTCTGGTAGCACCTGGATATTTCATATATCATAAGATCAACTAAGTAATAAGAAAGATGTCTACAATGATGATATGCATAACATCTATGCATCAATTTGATGACTTGTTGCACCAACGACGCAAATAACCGATTTAAACCAAAATATATTTGCTTACCTAATCTCTCCTTTGGGAGTTTTTTTTCTTTGAAACTGCATTGTTCAGAACATATGTTTTACACCGATGATTTTCTCAAACAATTTAATGGATCAGTTTGAAACTCCAAACCATATATCTTTGACAACATATAACATACACATAAATCATTTCATTATAGACAGGGGGCGATAGATGTTTCCATACTTCCATGGCATATTATTCCAAAAAATGGGTTCGGATATTCAGTAGCATGACGAAGCAAAAGGGAGATCCATGCACATACGGAGCTCCAAATCCTAGACAAGTACAAAAGCAATTTGTGCCTAATGTAAGATAGTTCTAGCATAGACCTTCTGTAACTGTCTCCCTATTAGTACCTCCCTAAATGTGCGCAGAAGATGTGGTCACATCACACATAATGGTCCATCGAGCCGAAGGGAGTGATCAGGTTCCAAGCTACAAAAATAAACACCAAACATCAGCAAACTGTGGCATACCTGACTGATTTACTTCAACATGGATCAAACCATGAACATCTAAAATCATTAATCATAGCTAGTTTGGATTCCAGGAATAGATAAAGCATGCTATATACTAAAAAGTGGCCCATTCGAGATAGTTTTAGATATTCTCCTTCTCCCCCCATTTTCTAGTCATTTACTATTTTTGAGTGATGGTAGTTCTTCTCAGCTGGATTCGGTGTCCTTTTATTCATTGTTTCCAGTTGATCCTACCAAGAAGATTATTACAGACGCAAGGAGCCGTGCATATTACATATGCATCTTGCTGCAGTAAATCCAGATGATAGCAATCTTCACAAAATGTGGATGGTACCTAGCTAAACTTGACACCATTGACCAGACCACAAAAACAGGACTGCAGAAGAACTAAACAATTCTTGTGCAACCAACTTCCAGTGATGCTTCTTAAACACCAAAGTCATTATTACATATGCATCCTGCCGCAATAAAATCTAGATGATGGCAATCTTCACAAACGTAGATGGTACCTGGCTATACTTGAATTTGCATCTTCAATAGTGAATAGCTCTAGTAATTAAGTAAAGGAGGCATCTACCCATAATCATAAGATAATTGCAGCCTGTACTTGCTAAATTGATCCTTCTCCTAGTAGTTGGCCACCTCCCCCTCCATAAACATGGCAGAAATTATCCATCAACATAGCATAAAACAGGATGGAAGGTGAAAAAGCTTGTCAAACTGAACCCATAAGCATGGACGCTATACTATATTAAAAGAAAAGAAATGGAAAATGTCACAGGTAGTAGAGCGGGAGCATTGCTACTCAGATCTAATAAAAACGTCACAGCATTGAAGTTCACTGTAACTACTTTCTTGGGGGGGACGGGTTCGGCGGCTGTCAAACCTTGTCCCGAGAAGATAACAACAAAGAAAAGACAATGGCTCACGACGGGCAAGCAGGCCACCACCTTCTCGGAGTGGTTGTGCACCTTCGACGGCTTGCTGCCAGAGCCGCCACGCGTTCCACCGCCGTGTCGCTCTCGTGTAAGCCGCAGCCACCGCCTGATGTTGTTGGCCCAGCACCGCTGCCTGGAGCTGGAGCGTCGCCTTCCTCTCCTCTTCTGAGCACTTGCCGCCGACCTCCGTGCCCTCGCCTCCGGCCTTAGTGCGTCTCCCGCGGGCTTGCTTACTCGGCAGAAAGAGGCACCTGCACGACCCCCCCACCCGCCATTGCTCATCATCATCTCCTCCTCGTCGCCCTCGAGTTAGGTTGCAGCACGGAGGAGTAGCAGGCACCACGCGATGCGAGAGTAGAGGGTGCAGATCTCATCGGGGAGTGGCGGCAAGCGCGGGGGAGGAGGTGTGGCGGCTGTATCGACCAGGGAGGATGAGGAAAGGTGCGGCTGTGGATCCAGGGCTGGGTTTGTGTGGTGCCGCGTGCGAGGAGAGGATTGGCTGCGCGTGCGATGGGAGGATTGGCTGCGCCTGCACGTCAAAGGGACTCACCCAGCCATAGAGGAGAGCAACGAGCCCATCAGTCATTGGGCTGCAGAGAACTACCAGCACGTGAAAACTAATTTTACCAGGACATGAAGATCAGACGGCCGAGAGTCAAAACGAGCAGGATCGGACGGCCACGAACGCACGAAATCGAGGGAGCTCCGGGGAGACAAGTTGGCTAGCATCCTTTAATGTTTAAACTAGTAATGGCGCACCACACCCCGGTGCGCCACTACTAACAATTTTTTTTTCAATTTTTTTTTTCAAAACTAGTAATGGCGCACCGGGGTGTGGTGCGCCATTACTAGTTTTAACTAGTAATGGCGCACCACACCCTGGTGCGCCACTACTAACAATTTTTTTTTCAATTTTTTTTTCAAAACTAGTAATGGCGCACCACACACCAGGTGCGCCATTAGTAACCCTGGTTACCAATGGCGCATTCTTAGGAGGTGCGCCATTGGTAACCTGAGAGCAGCTAGATATTTTTGACAGCCACCTACCATACTCACTTTTCCCCCACTTCATTCTCTCCACCTCAACCAAGCTTGGTCTCGGCTGCCTCCTCCTCCTCACCTCATTTGCACCATAGATTCACCCAAATTAAGTGGTTAAATTTCCTTTTTTTGATAGGTAAGTAAGGGGAAAGCTTTCTTTATGTTCTAGATCTACTTTTTTCTCCCTCCAACGTACACACTTTTTATGGCCTAGATCTACACTTTTCTCATTGAGCTAGATCTACGTATGTTTGTGGTGTTGCATATGTTTGTGTTTGCAGGTACCGGTATTTGAAATGCGATAGTTGCCAATATTTTGCCGGAATGTTGATTCATTTCCGTTTCGGCGAGAATTTGGCACTATGCATTCTTTTTGGTCCTATTTTTAGGCAAAGTCATGCCAAATTTTTTTTTGGTTCTAAAATATCGTTTTGCTCTACCCCGCAGGCGACCATGGTCCGCACGATGACCGAAGGCATCGTGAATAGGTTTTTGAGCTCCGCGAAGGCCGAGATGCTTCAAAAGAACGAGACGGAGATAAGATGTCCATGTCAAAGATGCAAGCTGAAGAGCCTTATGGACCCGGATTCCAGACAGGTGCGGGACCACCTGCTCGTGCGTGGTTTCATGGATGGCTATCGGTGGCAAGGTGATGAAGATGATTATGAAGTCGTCCATGGGGGCCTGGCAAGAAATAAGGAAGGGCAGCAAGACAATAGCGGCGAGGGCGGGCGAGAAGACGAAGAATCTCCAGGACATGATCACGAAGTAGATGCAGGACACAGTCATCATGTAGAAGATGCCGGACATGATGATGAGGAAGATCAAGACGAAGGGCATGATCATGATGATGAAGATGCCGGAGCAGACGACGATGGACCATCGATGGGCTGGGTGTAGGACCCTCATATTCAAGAGCTGCTTCTCAAGCAGACGGGTAACGCAAGAGCTGCCGCCCGAGAGAAAGCCAAGCTGGATCAACTGGAGATAGACGCGGTTACTCCATTGTATGAAGGATGCAGGCCCGAGGATACCCGCCTGAAAGTAACGTTCATGGCTCTGGAGATGAAGGTAAAACACAAAATGACCGACGCATGCTTCGACGAGAACATGTCATTCTGGCATGAACGTCTTCCCAAGGGGAACAAGTGCCCGACCAGTTTCGAGGAGGCGAAGAAAATCGTGTGTCCTCTGGATTTACCGCACGTGAAATACCATGTGTGCATGAACGATTGCATCATTTATCGAGACGAGCACGCGGAGTCTACCATATGTCCGGTGTGCGGCGTCACTCGATACAAGAAGAGGAAGAAAGCTCCTCGAAAAGTGGTGTGGTACTTTCCGATCACTCCTCGTCTGCAACGGTATTTCGCGGACCCTAAGCTAGCAGAGCTCCTGCGTTGGCACGCGGATAGGAAGGAGAAGAAGCGAGAAGATGACGGAAATGATCCGGAGATAAATAAAAAAGACAAGATGCTGAGTCACCCTAAGGATGCGAGCCAGTGGCAAGCGTTGAACTTCGAACACCCAGAATTTGGGGACGATCCAAGGAACATCATGCTGGGCGCGAGCACCGATGGAGTCAATCCGTTTGGCAGCCAGAGAAGCACACATAGCACCTGGCCTGTGTTTGTGTGTATGTACAACCTTCCCCCCTGGATGTGCATGAAGAGGAAGTACATTCACATGAGTATGCTAATTGAAGGGCCGAAACAACCAGGGAACGACATCAATCTGTATCTGGGGCTGCTGAAAGAGGAGCTAGACACGCTGTGGAAAACGCCAGCCAATACGTGGGACGCCGCAGCGAAAGAAGATTTCCCTATGAGAGCCGCACTGCTCACGACGGTGCACGACTATCTCGGTTACGGATATGTCGCGGGGCAGGTGGTCCATGGATTTTGTGCATGCGTCAGGTGCATGGATGACACAACGTATCGCCAGCTAGATAGAGATCCCGGGTCTTCGAAAACCGTGTTCATGGGACATCGAAGGTGGCTTCGCGACGATGACGCATGGAAAAACGCAAGGATCTGTTCGATGGTGAAACCGAACCCCGAAGACCCCCACGTACGAGGAGCGGTGAGGAAATAGACGAGCTATTGAAAAATTGGAAAGAGTGCCCACCGCCGGGAAAGAAGCGAAAGGCGCCAGAGCCGCTGCTGAAGGTATGGAAAACGAGGTCTGTTTTCTGGGACTTGCCGTACTGGAAGATCCTCCGTGTGCCTCACAGCCTTGATGTCATGCATATCACGAAGAACGTGTGCGAGAGTCTGCTTGGTACCCTGCTCAACATGCCAGAGAGGACCAAAGATGGGCCGAAAGCAAGGGCAGACTTGCAATCAATGGGCATCAGGGAGGAGCTTCACGCAAAACGCCCTAATGATGAAGATGATGATGATGATGATGATGATGTTGATGAGGCGAAGGACACGGAAAGTCGTCGCAAAGGCAAAAAGGCCAAGAAGATCGAATATGACTGCCCTCCCGCGTGCTTCACTCTAAGTCAGAAGGAGATCAAGCAGTTTTTCACCTGCCTCGTAGGAGTAAAACTTCCTTACGGTTACGCGGGGAAGATAAGCAGATACCTAGACTCAGCGAAGCAGAAGTTCAACGGGATGAAGTCTCACGACTGTCACGTGCTGATGACGCAGATACTTCCAGTTGCAATCCGTGGGATCATGGACGCGCACGTCCGTGAAACGCTATTTGGCCTATGCAACTTTTTCGACGTCATCTCTCGGAAGTCGGTTGGCATGAGGCAACTCAGAAGGCTACAGGAAGAGATCGTGGTGATACTATGCGAGCTTGAGATGTACTTCCTGCCCGCATTCTTCGACGTTATGGTGCATCTGCTGGTCCATATCGTGGAGGATATCATCCAACTCGGGCCGACGTTCCTGCACAGCATGATGCCGTTCGAAAGGATGAATGGTGTCATCAAAGGATACGTTCGCAACAGGGCACGTCCAGATGGAAGCATAGCCAAGGGCTTTCTGACCGAAGAGTGCATCTCCTTCTGCACGAATTATCTAGGCATCGAGAACCCCGTTGGTCTGCCCGTCAACAGGCACCTCGGCAGGCTCGCTGGATGGGGTCACCGCGAGGGTCGCCGCGAAATGCATGTCGACTTCGAGGGTCGACTCGCCGACTTTGAAAGAGCAAACCTAGTCGCGCTACAACACATAGACGTGGTTGATCCTTGGGTGGTAGAGCACAAAACCTTTATTGAGAAGACGTACAATGACCGAGGCCAACAGAGGACGGACGGAGATATAATCAAAGAGCACAACTCATGTTTCACGCGTTGGTTCAAGGACAAGCTTCTGTCGTACCCTTTACATGAGGATTCTTCCGCGGAAGAAAAACTCATATTCGCCTTGTCACAGGGCGCCGAGCACAACCTGATGACCTATCAGGCGTACGATATCAACGGCTACACATTCTACACCGAGGAAAAGGACATGAAGAGCGATTATCAGAACTCCGGGGTAACGATGGAATCCTACACCGGTAACGACAAGGACAGATACTACGGAAGGATCGAGGAGATCTGGGAGCTGAGCTACGCTGGAGAGAAGGTCCCGATGTTCCGTGTCAGATGGGCCAAGAGCGTCCTAAAAGAAGACCGGTATTTCACCACCATGGTTATACCCGAAGCCAAATCCAAGACCGCGGGCGCAAACGTCACCGCGAAAAATGAGCCATGGGTACTGGCTTGCCAAGTGGACCAATGCTTCTTCATTACCGACCCATCAAAGCCCAGTCGTGTTGTCGTGAGGAGAGGCAAAAGGAACATCATCAGAATGGATGGAGTCGCCAATGAGCAAGACTTCGACAAGTACGGCGACCCGAAGATGGAAGATGATGACGACGATGAAGTACCATACACCACAAGAAGAAGCAGGACCACCCTACCTAAAGGACGTCCGTTCAAGAGAAGAATTCAAGGGGTTCCGGGGCTAAATTATTCAACCGCGAGAAAGAAGGGCAAGAAGATTGTGAAAAGATAGCTAAGATCGAATCACGACGTGTCGGCCGCGTGTGTGTGTGGGCATATTATATTATGTATCATTTTTCTATGGAGATGGATATGGCATATTGTTAATCTACACATTTTTCTATGTGGGCATATTATAATTATGTGTGCTTATTTAATTTAGAGTATTTGAAATTTTAAACATTTTTTGAATATTTAATCAAAATTTGAAATTCTGAACATTTTTTGAAATTTTAAACAATTTTTGAAATTCTGAACTTTTTTAACATTTTAAACAAAATTTGGAAATATGTATATTTATGGCGCACCAGGCAGAGGTGCGCCATTGCTATATGTATATTTATGGCGCACCAGGCAGAGGTGCGCCATTGCTATATGTATATTTATGGCGCACCAGGCAGAGGTGCGCCATTGCTATATGTATGTATGGCGCACCCCTCCGAGGTGCGCCATTGTTGACCCTCCCCCCCCACCTACATACACAGCGCGCTTCTCTTCTCCCCGGCCTGACCCTCCCCTCCGCGCACTGCCCTCCCTCGACCACCGCCCTCCCCTCCGCCGTCGCCCTCTGCGCCCCGCTCGTCGCGTGCAAGGCCTCCGCCGTCGCCCTCCCCTCCACCGCCCTCCCCCGACCGCCACCCTCCCCTGACCCTCCCCCCAAGCCAACGACCAGACCAGAGACAGAGAGATCTGCCTCCCTCCCCTTCCCGAGCGCGACAGCTAGGGTTCCTCGCCGCCGCCCTTCCTCTGCGGCGCGCCCAGCCGGCCGAGGCCCCCGCTGCCCCTCCGTCGGTGCAGGAGCCCAGCAGCGCCTCCACCGGCTTGCCCCCGACCGCGCCTGCTCGCCCCCGACCGCCCCTGCTCGTCCCCGACCGCCCCCGGCTGCCCCTGCTCGAGGTAGGTCCGCCAACTGCTCGCCCCCTCCTCGTCCCCCTCTTCTAGTTGTCTGCAGCTGTGCTCATTTGACTGCCCTTCGGATAAGTAGTACATTGCAACGAATTGAATGATGTTGGTTGGTTACTGTTAATTAGTCTCTTCCAGTGAATCCACTTGTGCTTGGTTGGTGCGTGGAGGAAATAGTTCAAATCTCTGCAGTGGCCATTTCATGGGCAAAACTAAGTGTTATTGCTTGATAACTCAATTTGGTGCACGCGAGCATTCATGTACTGCATTACTGGAAGTGTTAGGGGAACAACGTCCATGTGATCCTTTTCTGCTAGACTATTTGAAATGATGATTTTGATCTGTATGATTTGTCGGAATTGACACCGTTGTGTGCAGAGTCAGTATGCAGTTACGATTTATTCATATTCGTCAATGCAGAGGGAATGCCCCAGCCAGCAGTTCTTATCCTAATAAATGTTTGAGTGAGAACAGCTATGTTTTTTTGTTATATTTGCTAGTTACAGAAGGTGGAATCCTTTTTAAGAAAAAGTTATATAATGTGCACACTGTTTATCTGCTGCCCAATTCTGATCTTCATTCCCTTTCCATTGGTGACCAGAGATTTTCCTTGCAAGAGGACTCGTCGAAGAGGACGTCTTCATATCCTGCCAGTTCAGCTTCTTGTGTGCGCGAGGAATCTCAGCTGCAACTGACAAAAATACCAACCAACCCTATCCACCGCTGGAGCCCCTCTCTTCCGGATAGCAGATGTAAACTCAAGCCCTTGCACCTGACAGAAATTACATTTCTGTGGTCATGTGATGTGATTTAATTAGCAGAACATGTGGCTGCTGCTATGAACTGTTTCTATGAGCTGTTATGGCATACTGCATTCTTTATTTGTGCAGGGATTTGTGCCCGTTATCGCCGAAATGTTGATTCATTTCCGTTTCGGCGAAAAACGGGCACTTCTAGGTCAAGAAAATAGCAAAGGTCATGCCGAATTTTTCCTAGAATTTATGTTGCCAGCTAATTATTAGCCATGTGCTTAAGATAGATAGTACGAGCCACAACACGAAGAATAATCATGCTGCTGTTCCTCAGCTTTTTCAGCTGTGGTGATCTCACCATTTGAGGTGGACTCGGCCTTGTCAACCCCTTTGATTTGAGCCTCCACCTGTACACAAATTCAGCTAAATGAATTAATTTAGGCAAACTAAGCTAACTGCTAGGCATCTAAATCAAAACAACTGCGAATTGATTCATCGACACAGTATGCTTCTATCAATTCTATGGTACATGCCTATATATCATCTTGTTGCATTAATGATCTTTGCTTACATTTTGTGTCTTGTTACTGTTTCTGTTTTATTGTGCTTCGTGCTCTCTTCTCACTGCAGTAAACACTTAAATGGTAAATACAGTTTATTTACGTGGCTGGAAATAATAAGTGATGCTTCCCTCCATGATCAGAGCAAATTCTGTATACATAAAGTTTGATTTACCAGGTGTCTTGAAAACGCAAGAGATGGTGTTGTAGATAGCTAGAATAGAAATAAGGAAATGCAGTTCGTTCAGTCTTCCTATCCTACCAGTGATTATAGAAATATAGTACCCTGTTATATAAGTAAGAGCCTATATGATTATGTTCAGTCTTCCTATCCTATCAGTATCAGTTGAGATTCAGATTTGCTTAGTGAGAAGTGAAAAGTTTTTGTTCAATACAAGTCCTTATCACGAGATTCAGATTCTTATAAGACATACAAGTCCTTATCGAACGACCATTTTTGTTCAATCTCCAATACCGTGTAAGGCTGCTCCAGTGCACAATCTTGCAATTTCAAATTGCTGCGTGGACACAATAATCCGGCCCCTGTTCATGCTCGGGAAGTATGTTTTGATCCAGTCCCACTCTTCTATGGTAGACACATCAGCAATAACAACCAAGTACCTTTTCTCGGTTACATACCGATTAAACTCATCGACCAAACTATGATCTGGTGCTGCCATCTTCTTCAGAACTGTCAGCCCAGTGACTGTTCCTCATTGCATACTAGCTTTACCAGATTCTTCACATGTATCTTGGTAGAACTGCCTCATCACGCTGACAAAGATTATTAGCTACTAGTATTAATTGTAGATCAGCATGGCACTAATTATTAGCCATTTTTTCCTATTTAGAGCGAACATGGCCGACAACGATGAGGCCGGCGGTTCGGGCAAGCCATTCTGGGAGCTGTCCCAGGAGATGGAGGAAGAACCTCACCGCTATGAGGACGCCGCGGAAGACACCGATCCCGACTACACAACCCCTAGTGGCGTCGGGGATGACACCACTGATGGTGCCGCCGGGGATGCCACCACTGATGATGGCAGCGAACGCACAGATGGCAGCCAACCGAAGAGGCAACGGAAGGACCGGCGCCCGAACGTGCTCGGCACCGTCAAGGAGGAATTTACTGAAGTGTCCTCCAGTGGGCATCCAACGGCGCCCAAAGAATTAGTCGGTGGGTACGCGGGACAACTCGGGTGCATTCTCCGGAGCACCGTCTCGATCAACACCGAGAACCTAAGGCATCGTGATTGAGGGAATTTGCGCAACCTCCTCTTCACGAAGCTGCACGAACGATACAAGTTCCCCAGTGACTTCGCAAACACACGCCTCTCAGGGAATAAAGTGAACAGTGCCGCCCTCACAAAGATGAGCACGGCCCTGGCTACTTGGAGAGCCGCGGTGAAGAGAATGATTCTAAGAGGTGATAGTTATGAGAAGATCAAGGAGAAAAATCCTTCGATCAGCGAAGCTGACTACCTGGAGTTCAAGATCAAGTGCGAGAGCAACGCATCCGCGGAATCAAGTCAGTGGGGGAAAGATATGTGGGACTTGAACTTAGGGGTCCACAAACTCGGTCCCGGCGGTTACAGAGTGGCGGAACCTAAATGGGACAAGGAGGACGCGGAGCGTGCCGAGCAAGGCCTACCGCCCCTCTTCGATAAATACCATGAAAAGCAGACCAGGAACTATGTCAGGGCCCGGTACAAGGTGGACCCGGTGGACCCGGTAACAAAGGAGCTTACCACGGATCGGAAGGTGAAGGATCTTGAGCGTGTTCTGGCAAGGAATACACCCCCGCGTAATTAGCTCCATATGGTTGCATTCTAATTAATGAAGCCAAATTTCTAAATGGTTCACGTTCCTTCCGCAGGAAACTGAAAGCTGTAGCGCGGGGTCTCAGAGCTCCCCGTCTGCCCCTTGGGACACCACTTTAAATAGGGCGTTGAACGTAATGAAACACAAGGATAAGTTCAGTAAGCCGTCGTCAGCTGGTCGTGTGGCCGGCGAAGGCTTGTCCACGAAATGGTCGGAATACTATAAGGCTGGGCGAAAGGAGAGAAAGACCAGCTCGGAAAGCCAGGAGCGCGAGGTTAAAGAACTCAAGGCACAAGTGGCGCGGATTCCGGAGATAGTCCAAGAGCAAGTGCGAGACCAACAGGGAGTGACGATCACCGCCATTATGCCTACCTTGCTTGAGGGGCTGCGGGGGTGGATTGCGGGCGGCCAACAGGGGCCGCCCCCGATTCCCAGCTTCACGGGCAGCAACTCGCACAACGCGCCGGCATTGGTGTCTCCGGCGGAGGCGGCATTGGTGTCTCCGGCGACGGCGCCGATATTGGAGCTTAATGCACCCGGGTGTGGGAAGAATATGCCGGCCGGCACCTCGGCAGCAAGTGGCCCCTCCGTCACTTGCACGCCCGCCGTTGGCGGTGCCTCGACATTAGCCGAGCTCGACGCCATCACGGTAACTAAGCCTCGGCCAATGACTTCATCTCCTTGCCTTTGACTGGGCATCCCTGACGCCCTACATGTTTTCGCAGGGCGCCGCCAACGTTCCATGCACTCTCCTGCACTTCGTGGACGACGAGTTGATCGATGTCGCCAAGGCCAAAATCGTTGAACCGGGCAACCGCGTGTTCCACGGTAATCCGATGCCACCCACCGTGTATAGGGTTCAACTGGTTCGGGTGCTGCGGGGCTGCGACGACTTGTTACCTCCGTATCGACCCCCTGGGGCCGACGAAGATGATGTGATGACCCTCAGCGCCTGCTTAAACTGGTCCATGCTTTGGCCGAAGAGCCAGATTCGTTTGGGGGCGGGGGACACCACCCCACAGACAACACCGCCAGTCGTGCCGGCGCCAAGCCATGGCAAGACCGCCGCAACGCTACCGCCGTCAGCTGATCCGGACATGCATATGGCACAGGATGGGTACGGTGACGAATTCTTGGGGCCTCCTTCTCAAGAACCCAACCCTGCAAAAGACGATCGCGATCTAG
The DNA here is from genome assembly GCA_039707655.1 of Elymus sibiricus. Taxonomy (NCBI): domain Eukaryota; kingdom Viridiplantae; phylum Streptophyta; class Magnoliopsida; order Poales; family Poaceae; genus Elymus; species Elymus sibiricus. The sequence continues at coordinate 257,354,878 of CM077665.1, forward strand.
CTGGTACCGCGGAGAAACCCAATTGCAACAGGCGTCGTCTGTTCAGTTCTCAGGAGACGCCTCCAGATGCCGCCTTCACCGAGACTCAAATAGCCGAGGTGCGAAATATTATCAGCCCCAACACACTCAAGAAGGTGGTCTCTGAGCAGAACTCGATCCCATTACTGCAGAAGAAGCAGAAGGGACGGAAAAGAAAAAATAACAAGGGTGCGAGCCAGCCGGCACCGAGTACGATCCGTGCTCAGGACGGGCCACCAATACCTAAGGATATCTCGAGGAGGGTGCATGTGGCGGGTAGGCCGATGCTACTGACTAATCTGCTCAATGCTGCAACCGGTGCTATGCGGAGTCTACATGACGCTGTTCTTTCTATGGAGAAGCGGCGTCTCTCCGAGAATGATGTGGCATACCCGGTTTTCGTGGCCAAGGTGCCAGAGGGCAAGGGCTTTGTCGATAGCACCATCTGGCGTATGATCGTCCTGCGGTTTGATGACATGTTCGCTATGTTTAACCTTTATCCGCTGCACTACACCTTCATTCGGCTATTTTCGCTCAGTATGGAGATGCGGATCATTAGAGACAAGACCCCGGACATCGTGATAGTCGACCCCTTCTACATGCGTGCCAAGATCTTGGGCAGCGCTGGGGACCGGCAAGTCACGAATTCATACCTCGAAGGCGTCATTCTGGCGAATCCAGATAAGGATAACTTCCTCGTGCCTTACTTTTCCGAGTAAGTCATCCCCTCACCGCCCCGTAACATATGATTTCTTAGATTTCGATCGTTCTTTTTTTTTCTAACATTCCGTGCTTTGTGCAGTGACACACATTGCACACTCATCCTCTTAACCCCGAAATATTCCGTGCTTTGTGCAGTAACACACATGGCCACGTATTTCGACTCGGACCGTCAGTCGAAGAAAGACTACACAGATATCAAGAAAGTTCTTGATGATGCTCTCCCCGGCTACGCCAAATCTGGAGGCACCTTCAGGAGGCCAATTTGTAGGTACGGCAAGCACGTGTTCACCGACGTAATGACGTTCCCCTGCGTCAAGCAGCCGCCTGGCAGTCAGAAGGATGCCTACTACGCCCTCCATCACATGCGGGCGATCGTACGGAACCATCATCAGCGTATGCTACCAAATGATCTCAAAGAATTGGCCGCACGCTTGTCGGCAATCCAGGACGAGGACATCAGACAAGAATTCTTTCGCATCCAGTCGGAGTTAGCGGAAATCATCTATCAAGATGTCCTTCGTACCTCGGGGCAGTTCTACCTCAACTATCAACCGTCCAACAGTGAAATAGAAACAACGCTACAAATGCAGGCTGACAACGACCGCACATTCATGACCATCACGAAAGACGGCGGCTACATCCACGCTCCGGTCCCTGAGTCGAATCGAAAGTATTGATGCTATGTAGTTCTGAAATATCGATTAGCTCATGTTGTAATTAAACTTTAATGAACTTGTATGTCTCTTTAGTTTGGACAGTCGTTCAACTTATATGTAATCGATGCTATTTATTAGTAGGACCATGAACCGTGCTATTAATGTGTTGCTTTTCTCTTCCGATCCTTTTGTTGCATACTTATATATTACTTACATATTATCTGTGAATTGCTACTAACGTTTTGTTTGTCTAGTGCATAGAGATGCCGTCGTATGTCGTGTACAAGGGTGAGGTTCCCGGAGTCTACGACGACTGGGAGGAGTGTCGGAAACAGGTTCACCGTTTCGGCGGTAATAGTTACAAAGGGTACACCACTAGGGCGGAGGCGGAAGCTAGATACGCGCGCTATCTAGCGGGAGAGAGGAGGGAGCGGAGGAGGAACCGGATGAAGACCAGTTTCATCGCGATGATGCTCATCGTGACAGCAGCTCTCTTCTATGTGATGGTAGTTTAGATGATATCGACTTTGTAATGTGACGACAAACTCGCTACTCGGTCTCGAGACCTAAACTTGTCTAATATTTGAACTTTGTTCGCTATTTCGAATTCGGAGACTAATATGACGAATTGTATTATATATGTGCTGTTTATATTATGTGTTGTTTTTATTCTGTGCTGTGTATTGTATTCTGTAACCTGTGCAAATACCAGAAAATCAAAAAATAATAATTCCTAGAGTTAATATTAGTGGCGCACCATAATTCATATTAGTGGCGCACCCAGTTAAATACCAGGGCCCCTAGGAGGCATATCAATGGCGCACCAGGAGGCATAGCAATGGCGCACCCGGTTAAATACCAGGGCCCCTAGGAGGCATATCAATGGCGCACCAGGAGGCATAGCAATGGCGCACCCAGTTAAATACCAGGGCCCCTAGGAGGCATATCAATGGCGCACCAGGAGGCATATCAATGGCGCAGCATGTGGTGCGCCATTAGTATTTGTTACTAGTGGCGTGATAATAGTGGCGCACCTATACTGCGCCATTAATAGCCAAAATAGGTGCGCCACTAACAGCCTTTTTTCTAGTAGTGCCTCTTAATAGGGAGGGGAGGCGCAAGAGCCACCTGTTCTGGCCTCGACACGACACGGTTGCCCAGGCGCGCCCCCTCGGGGCAACCGCCCCACAGTTACTGCGCGTCGTGGGAAAGGTAACAAGAAGTCATCATAACTGCAGAAGATTGCGGTCGCGTGCGTCTGCGCAATCTTTTTGGGTCTAGCCCAACAAACGTCGCGGACGCATGTGTGGCCCAGGCCCGGGGGCTACTGTCGGTGTACTAAGAAACGGGGCCCTTAGCACCCGGACTTGTGCACCAGACGCCGCAGCCTCCAGACCGGCAAGACCTTGCCGGGCACGAGCATTCCTCCAACAACAACAAACGAAGGCCGACTAAGCTGATAACCCACATGTATAGGGGATCGCGACAGTCTTCACGAGTAGTATTTCACCCTAATTTATTGGTTCGACACAAGGGGAGCCAAAGAATATTTATTGGCCTTGATAGTTGAGTTTTCAATTCAACCGGACATGGGATATCTCTCTGCAGCAAAGATTTAGTAGCACAACAAATAGTAGTAGCAAAAGTAACAGTAGTAGTGACATCAATAATTTGGTAGCAGTTGTGACAGTAGTAGTAGCAATAGTAACTTAGCAAGATTCAGTATATGTAAAGAGTAGGCACTCGGATTGGTGATGGATAATGATTTAGATGACATTGATCATATAACAATTACACACTAGGGCGACACAGAAATTGCTCCAATTCATCAATATAATGTAGGCATGTATTCCGTATATAGTCATACGTGCTTGCGATAAGAACTTGCATGGCATCTTTTGTCCTACCTGATGCGGAGCATCCTACGGTCATCCCCATGTACACTCCGACTACTCCCCAAGCCCCAAGTGCCATTGGACATAAGGTGAACTCACTCCTAAGTCCCTCTCCTTTTAATTCACTCGAGACATGGACGCTACCTCAAGCGGAAACTCTATGCATGCTTAGGTACCATGAAGGTGACCTCGGAGACTCTAGGAGTGAAGGCCAAGCCCCCACGAAGACGGACGACAAAGATCATCAAGTGGAGACACGCGAAGCCTATAGCGGCCGGACATCCGGCTCTGCCCGGACATCCGACGCTTCCTCCCCAGAAATCTGGCGCAAGGCGCCCGAACCTCGCAGACGCGGCCACTCCAGGCCGGACATCCGGGACGACCCCCATACATCCGGCGCCACAAGATAGGCCGGACATCCGGCGCTCCTCCCCGGAAATCCGACGCCTCCACACCCGAACCGAGCGAAGCGAGATGCCCGAGCCCCAGACATCCGGCACCCCCGCGAATGGCCGGACATCCGGCGCCTGCCTGCGCGCATGGACGGGCCTGAGGCCCATGTACCTCCCTCTCACTTACCCCTTCGTGGGCTAGCACTATATATACTCCACCTCCTCCTCCATTTTAGGGTTAGCAAAGTGATAGCTCATTCATACGTGAGCTTTGCTCCTTCCTCTACTTATGTCATGGAGACCAAGGCCTCCACCGGAGAAGATCCCTAGAGGATGTCAAGACCCCTCTCAAGGGAAGATCCGTCTACGGATTCAAGGCCCATATCTCCTAGAGATTTGGATGAACTACCCATGTATCTTTATTTCCGTTGTTGTTCTTGGATCTTGATGCACCTCTTGTATTGCTTGTGATTTTAGGAGTACTTGGTGTGGATCTTGTCCAATAGAGTGTTTTCCCTTTGATTCTCTCCACATTTTCCCCTCGTGTTCTTCGTGTTCTTCCTCAAATCCACCTCCAATTCGTGAAGATCGGGCCACCCTCGGGTTTGCCCCGTATCATATTGGTATCAAGAGCCACGTTGCCACGAATTTGGAACCCTACCCCCATGTTCTAGCCATTAGTTCGAATTTTTCTCCCCAATTTCGAAAATTCCCCACAAAAATAGCCCCAAAAACATTTCTTGTGATTTGTTGTTCTTGTGAGTTTTTGTTGATTTTGATCCGTGGATTTGGTGTTTGGGAAGTGGATCTACCTCCCTTCGCGTCCCCTAGCCCTAATTCCACCTTTTCCCCATCCAATTTTGACTTTGGAATCACCAATTTCCGCCCCAAAGTGGGTTTCGAGCCCCGAATCGCGATCTGGAATTGTCGGGCCGGATTTCCGGGCCTCGGGCCGGACATCCGGGCCCCTAGCCGGACATCCGGGCCACCGGCCGGACATCTGGCTCCTGGAGCGCCAAAACAGACTCGGTTCTGGACATCAGGCTCCGGATTTCCGGCCCAACCCCCGGATGTCCGGCCCCTGTAGGTTTCAGCCTTTCGTGTCTCACCGTTTCGGCCATAACTAATTCATCCGGACTCCGATTTAGGCGTTCTTTAGCTCGTTTTGTAGTTATTGACATCCACCATCCCACAAAATTAGTTCCACCATCATTTGACACCATCATATTTTTCAAATATGGCAAGTTTGCCTAGGCCCTCCACCATATCATCCGCAATGCCACCATAGACTTCCGCAACCTAACCCATTTTGGTTACCTTTGCATTTGTGGTTGCTTGAGTTGTGATTTGAGTTTCCTAAGGTGTTTCGGCTACTTAGGGACGGTTACTTCTTCATCAACCACCGGTGACTTGTATCGGTCCATCATCTACATCGACCATCGACGATCGACATCGACGACGACCATCCATCCTTTGAGACCAACTTCAACCGGAAGCAAGGCCGGTTACCCCCGACTTCGTGAAAGGTTAAGTGTGACGAAGGTATACATTCCATCATACACTTTTCCTTCCTTGCCATTACATCTTGATAGCCACACCATCTTTGCGATTACCTTCATACCTATTGAGACTAGCTATCCGAGTATTGCCGGGCTTCGCGAAAACTTGAGCACCATAGTGATACGACATCATAGTGTTACATCATTTGAATTATCATATAGTGCCATTGCTTGCTTCCGTGCATATATTGTGATACCTGTCTCATATATTTGGTTGAGGCTCAATAAGAATACTGGAAAGGAAGAGAAAAAAAAGCTTCTAACCAAGAATGAAAGATCAAAGCTTATAAGCATAGAGTTGAGCATGAAAAGAGATACTTGCGCATAAGGATACATGGAATAGGAACAGTTTTGCTTGCATGAATAGGATTGGTGCGAAGTGGTGAATCGTGCCCAAACGTGCAATCAAGCTAGCGTCTCTCCTAGTGTTTGTGCAACAAGAGCTTAGTCTTCATTAGGCAATTTTGTATTGCTCATCCCTATAGTTGCACAAGCCCCATTATCCCACCGCGTGTGTTTCTTTGTTGCCCTCCTCAATATTGTGATCGCTTGCTTTGCATTTTGAGTCCGTTGGATGATTTCAACATTTGCAATATCTTGGACTTCATTTTGCTTGATATTTTGTGCCACTAACCCCACCGAGATCCACTATAACCCATTTGTGTAGGTTGTAAGAATTGGACAAGGTTTTTCACCAAGTGCACTCTTTTCCTTGCTTACATTGTGGTCTTTTGAGATCCATCTTCAACTTCGGAAAGAGGTAACTTTGGTATGTTCATTCCATCTCGTTCTCACGCCTTCTCAAGTGCTTCCATGGATAGGGACGACACATCTCCTTCGGTCTACAAAAACAATGACGAGTTCGATGCCATGAAGAAAACCATCGACGCCAAGATGGATGCTCATTTGGAGGAGCTCAAGGCCCTCATCAAGAACCGCACGAGATCTTCATCATCTTCGAGAAGACGCTCAAGTGCACATGCTTACGAGCTACCATCTCCGGCAAGATCAAACCGGCATCGACACCATCAACAACATGAAGAAATAACGACGCCAACATCAAGGCGTCCAACAATGAATGAGTGTGAAGGTCACGAGCTTGACACCAACCACCGCTCGATGACTTCACCGCTTATCTTGGCATCTTCGCCAAGCAACTTCAAGGAATCTTCGCCTTTGGATATGCGGCATCTTCGCCAACAAGCACTTCAAGAGAAGCTCCCTGAGCTCAAGTCCGCGACTTCCACGAGCTACTACGACCTCGACATCGACCACGGGATTCCTTTCTATGGGAGTCAAGACCCCGAGGAGTATCTCGCTTGGGAGCGCAAGATGGACACCTACCTCAAGCTACTTCAAGTCCCTCCTGAAGATCAAGAGAAGTGCGCCACAAGAAACTTCCATGACTATGTGTCGACATGGTGGCTTCACACATCTTCGACGAGTTTCGACATGAGTTGGTCCAAGTTGAAGAAAGCGTTGCGGTGAGAGTTTGTGCCTTCTACATACATGGAATGTCTTCAACGCCATTTGGAGAACACCATACAAGGATCCAAGTCCCTCGATGAGTACTTCATGAAGATGAAGAAAGCCTTGCGACGAGCCGGTGTGGACGACCCCATTTGGATGAAGTTCCACTTCATGATGGGATTGAACAACGACATCGCCAAGACTATCTTCCACAACAACTACGAGTCTCTCGAAGACCTCTACATTGGTGCTCTCATGGCGGAACATGAACTCAAGGCCAAGGCTACTCGACCCCGAGCACACTTCGCGACGACCAAGCCCCACGACGACGAGCATGAGGATGGTACCACCAAGATGTCCAAACCCGACGAGCTCCAAGACGACGCTCCCAAGTACGACTTCACCGTGATGACCCACAAGTATAGGGGATCTATTGTAGTCCTTTCGATAAGTAAGAGTGTCGAACCCAACGAGGAGCAGAAGGAAATGACAAGCAGTTTTCAGTAAGGTATTCTCTGCAAGCACTGAAATTATCGGTAACAGATAGTTTTGTGATAAAATAATTCGTAACGGATAGCAAGTAACAAATATAGAAAAGGTGCAGCAAGGTGGCCCAATCCTTTTTGTAGCAAAGGACAAGCCTGGACAAACTCTTATATAAAGCAAAGCACTCCCGAGGACACATGGGAATTTCTGTCAAGCTAGTTTTCATCATGCTCATATGATTCGCATTCGTTACTTTGATAATTTGATATGTGGGTGGACCGGTGCTTGAGTGCTGCCCTTACTTGGACAAGCCTCCCACTTATGATTAACCTCTCTCGCAAGCATCCGCAACTACGAAAAAGGAATTAAGATAAATCTAACCATAGGATGAAACATATGGATCCAAATCAGCCCCTTACGAAGCAACGCATAAACTAGGGTTTAAGCTTCTGTCACTCTAGCAACCCATCATCTACTTATTACTTCCCAATGCCTTCCCCTAGGCCCAAATAATGGTGAAGTGTCATGTAGTCGACGTTCACATAACACCACTAGAGGAGAGACAACATACATCTCATCAAAATATCGAACGAATACCAAATTCACATGATTACTTATAACAAGACTTATCCCATGTCCTCAGGAACAAACGTAACTACTCACAAAGCATATTCATGTTCATAATCAGAGGAGTATTAATTATCATTAAGGATCTGAACATATGATCTTCCACCAAGTAAACCAACTAGCATCAAGGAGTAATCAACACTACTAGCAACCCACAGGTACCAATCTGAGGTTTTGAGACAAAGATCGGATACAAGAGATGAACTAGGGTTTGGAGAGAAGATGCTGCTGGTGAAGATGTTGATAGAGATTGACCCCCTCTCGATGAGAGGATCATTGGTGATGACGATGGCTTCGGTTTCCCCCTCCGGGAGGGAAGTTTCCCCGGCAGAACAGCTCCGCCGAAGCCCTAGATTGCTTCTGCCTAGGTTCCGCCTCGAGACGGCGGCGCTTCATCCCGAAAGCTCTCTTATGATTTTTTTCCAGGTCAAAACCCTCGATATAGCAGAAGATGGGCACCGGAGGCCTGCCACGGGGCCCACAAGCCACGGGGGCACGCCGAGGGGGTAGGGCACCCCCCTAGGCTTGTGATCTCCTGGTGGGTCCCCTCTGGTATTTCTTTTTCCCAATATTTTTTATATATTCCAAAACAATTCTCCGTAACTTTTCAGGACTTTTGGAGTTGTGCAGAATAGGTCTATCATATTTGCTCCTTTTCCGGTCCAGAATTCCGGCTGCCGGCATTCTCCCTCTTCATGTAAACCTTGTAAAATAAGAGAGAAAAGGCATAAGTATTGTACCATAATGTGTAATAACATCCCATAATGCAATAAATATCAATATAAAAGCATGATGCAAAATGGACGTATCAACTCCCCCAAGCTTAGACCTCGCTTGTTCTCAAGCGAAAGCCGAAATCGATAAATATGTCCACATGTTTAGAGATAGAGGTGTCGATAAAATAAAATACGGACATGAGAGCATCATGATCATCTTTAGAATAGCAATACTTATTGATATATAATTTCTTATACTAGAGTAACAATTCATTCACAAGGTAAAGTATGAATCAAGAACTCTATTGAGAACCAACAAACTATGAACTCAGTCATTGAAGCAATTGCAATTTATCATAACATCGGAAAGAGTCAATATAAGAGCTTATAAAGCAAATCCACATACTCAATCATCTTTTTAGTCTTTCATAATTGCTAACACTCACGCGGTACTTATGAGGTCAAAGCTTCAATTGGACACAGAGAAAGATAGGGGCTTATAGTTTTGCCTCCCAAATATTTACCTCAAGGGTAATGTCAACAGAAATAACTCATGATCACCCACATCCGAGTGGATATATGTGTCTAGATCATTCACCAACACATGACGCTTGCCAAGAGAGAAAGATGAAGTTCGCCATGACTCTTGCATAAAGGTAAGTACTAGAAAGTAAAAGTAACAGATAGGACCTTCGCAGAGGGAAGCAGTGGTTGTCATGCGCTTTTATAGTTGGATGGGCAATCTCTTAATGCAAAAAAACGTCACTTTATATTGCCGCTTGTGATAAAGAACTTTACTATGCAGTCTGTCGCTTTTATTTCTTCCATATCACAAGTTCGTACAAAGTTTATTTTCCTCACACTAATAGATCATACATATTTAGGGAGCAAATTTTTTAATGCTTGCACCGATGACAACTTACTTGAAGGATCTTACTCAATCCATAGGTAGGTATGGTGGACTCTCATGGCAAAACTGGTTTAAGGGTGTTTGGATGCACAAGTAGTATCTCTACTTGGTGCGGAAGTTTTGGCTAGTATGAGGTGGAAGCAAGTGTCACATGTTAGAGGATCCATGACAATATAACTTCTATTCGAAAATAAGCAAACATAACTCATTATGTTGTCTTCCATGTCCAACATCAACTTCTTAGCATATAATATTTTAATGAGTGCTCACAATCATAAAAGATGTCCAAGATAATATATTTATATGTGAACCTCTCTTTCTTTATTACTTCCTTTTAATTGCAACAATGACCAATCGCTATGTTTGTCAACTCACAACAAATTTCAATCGACATACTTCTTATATGTGAAGTCATCACTCCCCATAAGATCATCATATATACTCTTTGCTTTTATTCTATGCTTCTTTTATTTCTTTTTCTCAAGATCATAGCAAGCAAGCAAAGCCCTCAACTCAAAAGTACTTTTTATTATATAACTCTCGGACTCGCTTACATAGGGGGAGCATAAAGCAAAACTCAAAGCTAGATCATGCTAAAAACTTTTTTCTACTAGATCAAAATGTAACCAAAAGGATCGAACTTTGAAAAGCGATAAAAGTAAAGGACGTGAAGGTGATACGATACCGGGGCACCTCCCCCATGCTTGCCACAAGCCAAGGGGAGTGCCCATACCCATGTGTTTAGTTGTCTTTCTCCGGAGGTGGTGATGTTGGAGTTGTTGATGGGGTTGGGAGCTTGTCCTCCTTCTTCCAAGGCATAGGCTCACCATCGTAAATGGATGAACGAGTCTCCGGGATCCTCAAATCTGCAGCCAAACTCATTCTCTTAAATCTGTATTCATACTCACAGTTTTGGTTTTGTAGGTCATAGATCTGGGCTTGGAGATGCTCGATTTTCTCGTAAAGCTTGAAGATGTGCTCCCCGATGTCCTTGGCGTCCAGCTTGTGCTTATGGGTAAACTCCGCGATCATCATGTGATTGGCATTGAGTCCGCGTTCCACCATCCCTTGGCACTTGAAGACGTGCTGCTCCATTGCTTCGAGCCTTGTCTCCATGCTTCCGGTCTTCTTTGGCCCCTCAACATCACGGATGTGCAGCACCCCCTCACGCATCTCAATGGTTTGAGGGTGTCGTAGCACCTCCGCAAGGTAGGAGTTGATGACCTTCTCAAAGAACTTGTCCTTCGAAGCACTTGGGGACATCATGGCGATCTAAATCTGTCCGGAAAACAACTCGAAACAAAAACAGGAGATAATGTTGTGATACGAAGGCTAAAACCTTCGGGAGATTATATAATGAATTTTTTGCCGACCTAAAGGAGTGTACCACAAGAAAACGGAGTCCGGAGGGTGCACGGGGTGGCCACAAGCCACAGGGGCGCGCCTAGGGGGGTAGGGCGCGCCCCCTGGCTTGTCGCCTCCTCGTGCACTTTTCAGACTACTTTAAATTTTCCTAATTTTTTAAATATTCCAAAACGGAGAAAAATTGCTATTGAAAAAGTTTTGGAGTCGGTTTGCTTACCGTACCACGTACCTATTCCTTTTCGGAGTCTGAAACGTTCTGGTAGGTCTCCCTAATGTACTCCTCCGGAGTTATGGTATTGATAATATTGGTTTCAACATTTATGGGAGTACCTGAGATATAATGTTTGATTCTTTGCCCGTTTACCACCTTTGGGTTAGTGCCTTCGGCGTTGTTGATCTTGATGGCACCGGAACGATATACTTTCTCGACAATGTAAGGCCCTTCCCATTTAGAGAGAAGTTTTCCTGCAAAAAATCTTAAACGAGAATTGTATAGCAAGACATGGTCACCTACATTGAATTCACGCTTTTGTATCCTTTTATCATGCCATCTCTTAACTTTTTTTTAAACAACTTGGCATTCTCATAGGCCTGGGTTCTCCATTCATCAAGTGAGCTAATGTCAAACAACCTCTTCTCACCAGCAAGTTTGAAATCATAGTTAAGCTCTTTGATTGCCCAATAAGCTTTATGTTCTAGTTCTAGAGGTAAGTGACATGCTTTACCATAAACCATTTTATACGGAGACATACCCATAGGGTTTTTGTAAGCAGTTCTATAAGCCCATAATGCATCATCAAGTTTCTTAGACCAATTCTTTCTAGATCTATTAACAGTCTTTTGCAAGATCAATTTAATTTCTCTATTGCTTAATTCTACTTGACCACTAGACTGAGGATGATATGGAGATGCAATTCTATGATTAACATCATACTTAGCAAGCAATTTACGGAAAGCACCATGAATAAAGTGTGAACCACCATCAGTCATTAAATATCTAGGGACTCCAAATCTAGGGAAAATAACTTCTTTAAGCATTTTAATAGAAGTGTTATGATCAGCACTACTAGTTGGAATAGCTTCTACCCACTTAGTAACATAATCGACAGCAACTAGAATGTGAGTATACCCGTTGGACTTTGGAAAATGTCCCATATAATCAAAACCCCAAACATCAAATGGTTCAATAACAAGTGAGTAATTCATAGGCATTTCCTGACGTCTACTAATATTACCAATTCTTTGACATTCATCACAAGACAAGACAAACTTACGAGCATCCTTGAAGAGAGTAGGCCAATAAAAACCAGATTGTAATACCTTGTGTGCAGTTCTATCTCCAGCGTGGTGTCCTCTGTAGGCCTCGGAGTGACACTTGTGTAGGATCTGTTCCTGTTCATGCTCAGGTACACAACGTCTAATAACACCATCTACTCCTTCTTTATAAAGGTGTGGATCATCCCGAAAGTAATGTCTTAAATCATAGAAGAACTTTTTCTTTTGTTGGTAAGTGAAACTAGGTGGTATAAATTTAGCAACAATGTAATTAGCATAATCAGCATACCATGGAGCATTACGTGAAGCATTTATGATAGCTAATTGTTCATCAGGAAAGCTATCATCAATAGGTAGTGGGTCATCAAGAACATTTTCTAACCTAGACAAGTTGTCTGCTACGGGGTTCTCAGCACCCTTTCTATCAATAATATGCAAATCAAATTCTTGTAGAAGAAGAACCCATCGAATAAGTCTAGGTTTAGCATCTTTCTTTTCCATAAGATATTTAATAGAAGCATGATCAGTGTGAATAGTTACTTTGGAATCAACAATATAAGGTCTGAACTTATCACAAGCAAACACAACTGCTAAAAATTCCTTTTTAATGGTAGCATAGTTTCTTTGAGCACTATTTAGAGTTTTACTAGCATAATGGATAACATTTAATTTCTTATCAACTCTTTGTCCTAGAACAACACTAACGACATAATCACTAGCATCACACATAATTTCAAAGGGTAGGTTCCAATCAAGTGGTTGAACAACAGGTGCAGTGGTCAAGGCTTTCTTAAGGATTTCAAATGCTTCTACACAATCATCATCAAAAACAAAAGGAATATCTTTTTGCAAGAGATTAGTGAGAGGCCGAGAAATTTTAGAGAAGTCTTTAATAAATCTCCTATAGAAACCAGCATGACCAAGGAAACTTCTTATACCTCTGATATCCGTAGGACACGGCATTTTTTCAATAGCATCAACTTTAGCTTTATCAACTTCAATACCTCTTTCGGAGATTTTGTGTGCCAAGACAATACCTTCATTAACCATAAAGTGGCACTTCTCCCAATTCAAGACAAGATTAGTTTCTTCACATCTCTGCAAAACTCGATCAAGGTTGCTCAAGCAATCATAAAAAAATCCGTAAACGGAGAAATCATCCATGAAAACCTCAACAATCTTTTCACAAAAGTCAGAGAATATAGCAGTCATACATCTTTGAAAGGTAGCAGGTGCATTGCATAAACCAAAAGGCATACGTCTATAAGCAAAGGTACCGAAAGGACAAGTAAAAGTGGTCGTCTCTTGGTCCTCTTTTGACACAGGTATTTGAGAGAAACCAGAATAACCATCAAGAAAGCAAAAGTGTGTGTGTTTGGATAGTCTTTCTAGCATTTGATCAATAAAAGGTAGAGGGTAATGATCTTTCCTAGTAGCTTTATTTAATTTCCTAAAATCAATTACCATTCTATATCCTGTAACAATTCTTTGTGGGATCAATTCATTTTTATCATTAGGAACAACGGTAATACCTCCCTTCTTAGGGACACAATGAACGGGACTAACCCATCTACTATCAGCAATAGGATAAATTATACCTGCCTCCAGAAGCTTTAATATTTCATTTCTTACCACTTCTTTCATTTTAGGATTTAACCGTCATTGGTGATCAACAACTAGTTTAGCATCAGGCTCCATATTAATTTTATGCTGACATAGAGTGGGACTAATGCCCTTAAGATCATCAAGAGTATATCCAATAGCAGCACGGTGCTTCTTCAGAGTTTTCAATAATCTCTTTTCTTCATGCTCTGAAAGGTTAGCACTAATAATAACATGATATATCTTCTTTTCATCAAGATAAGCGTATTTCAGAGTATCCGGTAATTGTTTAAGCTCAAACACGGGATCACCCTTGGGTGGAGGAGGATCCCCAAGTATTTCAACAGGCAAGTTGTGTTTCAAAATAGGATGCTGATCAAAGAAAATCTTATCTATTTCATTCCTTTCATTCATATGCATATCGTTTTCATGGTCTAGCAAATATTGTTCTAAGGGATCAGTAGGAGGCACAACAATAGAAGCAAGACCAATAATTTCATCCTTACTAGGCAATTCTTTATCATGGGGTTGTCTACGAAATTTAGAGAAATTAAACTCATGAGACACATCCCCAAAACTTACAGTAACAGTTTCTTTCTCACAATCTATCTTAGCATTAATAGTATTCAAGAAAGGTCTACTAAATATAATGGGACAAAAATCATCTTGTGGGGAACCAAGAAAAAGAAAATCAGTAGGATATTTTATTTTCCCACACAAGACTTCAACATCTCTAACAATCCCAACTGTTGCTATAGTATCTCTATTAGCAAGCTTAATGGTAACATCAATTTCTTCTAATTCAGCTGGTGCAATATCATTCATAATTTCTTGATATAAGGTAAAGGGAATTGCACTCACACTAGCACCCACATCACATAAGCCATGATAACAATGATCTCCTATTTTAACAGAAACAATAGGCATGCCAACAATAGGTCTATGTTTATCCTTAGTATCAGGTCTAGCAATTCTAGCAGCTTCATCACAAAAATGAATAACATGCCCATCAATATTATCAACCAAGAGATCTTTAACCATAGCAATACTAGGTTCAACTTTAATTTGTTCAGGGGGTGTAGGTGTTCTAACATAGCTCTTACGAACCACATTTGAAGCTTTAGCATGTTCCTTTATTCTAACAGGGAAAGGTGGTTTCTCGATATAAGCAGCAGGAATAACAGGATCAACATTATAAATAATAGTTTCTTCTTCAACTTTAATAGGTTCAACTACTTTCACTTCAATGGGAGGATGATACTTAAACCACTTCTCCTTAGGGAGATCAACATGAGCAGCAAAAGATTCCCAGAAAGAAGCTACTATCTCGGAGTCAAGTCCATATTTAAGGCTAAATTCACGAAAAGCATCGGTGTCTATAAAGGATTTAACACAATGAAACTTATGGTTTATACCTGACTCCTTACCTTCGTCGAGTTCCCAATCTTCAGAGTTGCGTTTAATTCTTTCCAATAAGTCCCATTTGAATTCAATATCTTTCTTCATAAAGGAACCAGTACAAGAAGTATCGAGCATGGATTGATCAGTACGAGAAAGCCGAGCATAAAAATTCTGAATAATAATTTCTCTTGAGAGCTCATGATTGGGGCATGAATATAACATTGACTTAAGCCTCCCCCAAGCTTGAGCGATACTTTCTCGTTCACGAGGCCAAAAATTATAAATATAATTCCGATCACGATGAACCAGATGCATAGGATAAAACTTCTGGTGAAATTCCAATTTCAATCGGTTGTAGTTCCATGATCCAATATCATCACATAGCCTATACCATGTCAATGCCTTCTCCTTCAAAGATAAAGGAAATACCTTCTTCTTGACATGATTCTCGGGCAAACCTGCAACCTTAAATAATCCACAAACTTCATCCACATAGATCAGATGCAAATCAGGATGTAGTGTTCCATCTCCTGCATAAGGATTAGCTAGCAGTTTCTCTATCATACTCGAAGGAATTTCATAATAAATATTTTTAGTAGGTTCAGTAGGTTGAGGAGCAACTCTTTGTGCTTCCGGTCGAGGTGAAGATACCCCGAACAAGCCCCTCAAAGGATTATTTTCCATAGTAACAAGTGACAGTAAATTTCAGCACACTATATAAATTTTTCCTTACCAAATTCCACTCACCAAAGGCACTTCACTCCCCGGCAACGGCGCCAGAATAGAGTCTTGATGACCCACAAGTATAGGGGATCTATCGTAGTCCTTTCAATAAGTAAGAGTGTCGAACCCAACGAGGAGCAGAAGGAAATGACAAGCAGTTTTCAGTAAGGTATTCTCTGCAAGCACTGAAATTATCGGTAACAGATAGTTTTGTGATAAGATAATTCGTAACGGATAGCAAGTAACAAATGTAGAAAAGGTGCAGCAAGGTGGCCCAATCCTTTTTGTAGCAAAGGACAAGCCTGGAAACACTCTTATATAAAGCAAAGCGCTCCCGAGGACACATGGGAATTTCTTTCAAGCTAGTTTTCATCATGCTCATATGATTCACGTTCGTTACTTTGATAATTTGATATGTGGGTGGACCGGTGCTTGGATGCTGCCCTTACTTGGACAAGCCTCCCACTTATGATTAACCTCTCTTGCAAGCATCCGCAACTACGAAAAAGGAATTAAGATAAATCTAACCATAGCATGAAACATATGGATCCAAATCAGCCCCTTACGAAGCAACGCATAAACTAGGGTTTAAGCTTCTATCACTCTAGCAACCCATCATCTACTTATTACTTCCCAATGCCTTCCCCTAGGACCAAATAATGGTGAAGTGTCATGTAGTCGACGTTCACATAACACCACTAGAGGAGAGACAACATACATCTCATCAAAATATCGAACGAATACCAAATTCACATGATTACTTATAACAAGACTTATCCCATGTCCTCAGGAACAAACGTAACTACTCACAAAGCATATTCATGTTCATAATCAGAGGAGTATTAATTATCATTAAGGATCTGAACATATGATCTTCCACCAAGTAAACCAACTAGCATCAACTACAAGGAGTAATCAACACTACTAGCAACCCACAGGTACCAATCTGAGGTTTTGAGACAAAGATCGGATACAAGAGATGAATTAGGGTTTGGAGAGGAGATGGTGCTGGTGAAGATGTTGATGGATATTGACCCCCTCTCGATGAGAGGATCTTTGGTGATGACGATGGCTTTCATTTCCCCCTCCGGGAGGGAAGTTTCCCCGGCAGAACAACTCCGCCGGAGCCCTAGATTGCTTTTGCCCAGGTTCTGCCTCGAGACGGTGGCGCTTCGTCCCGAAAGCTCTCTTATGATTTTTTCCAGGCCAAAACCCTCCATATAGCAGAAGATGGGCACCGGAGGCCTGCCAGGGGGCCCAGAAGCCACAAGGGCGCCCAGGGCGGTAGGGCGCGCCCCCCAGGCTTGTGACCTCCTGGTGGGTCCCCTCTGGTATTTCTTTCGCCCAATATTTTTGATATATTCCAAAATAATTCTCCGTAACTTTTCAGGCCTTTTGGAGTTGTGCAAAATAGGTCTCTCATATTTTCTCCTTTTCCGGTCCAGAATTCCGGCTGCCGGCATTCTCCCTCTTCATGTAAACCTTGTAAAATAAGAGAGAAAAGGCATAAGTATTGTACCATAATGTGTAATAACAGCCCATAATGCAATAAATATCGATATAAAAGCATGATGCAAAATGGACGTATCACACCGCCATCCCTCTTTGTGGCATTGACGATGCCGAGTCGACCACGACTCTTTTTGAAGATGGCACGGCGACGACCACGACTACGGAGCCACTCAAGGAACATGCTTTGGAGGCGAGCGACAAGGTGGCGAGCAAGGATGACGCTTCCATCTTTGGAGGCGAGAGTGATGATGTGCCATCTTCGGCCTTCATCCACGGCGATGGTGACGACATGGTTGAGCATGGGATTTTCCCTTCGACCACGGCGACGTTTGGAGTTGAGTTGAGAGACTTTTGCCACCATATTGAGAGTGAGAGTGACTTCACCACTAGCCCCATATATGATGAGTTGCCCCAATTCCCATGTGAGGAGAGCCACAACCCCCACCACCTGAGTGAGATGAGTGACTCCACCATATGTGAGTTTGAGTGCACCTACCTTGAGGGAGTGTGTGAGCCACCACATAGAGAGAGTGGGTAGTTGAGAGGGCATGTGAGGCCATTTGGATTTCTAACTACTTAACCTCTTCCTCTATTGTGTCTTCTCCTTTGGTGCTAGGTCCCATATACGATGATGCGCCGATCCTCGACGACTTCGTCCTTCCTTTGGACAAGATGATGGCCATGGTGGAATATGACGCACCCCCACATGGTTCCATCACGATGAAGATGACCACGCTTTGGTCTTTACCACCTCACCTACACCACATGAGTGGAATGAACAAGGTAACATAGGTGAAGGTGATGCTCTTGTCCCACTAGTGGACTATCTTGAGATTGATTTCTTGCATGATGATGATCACCCTATTTCCATGCTTCATGATTATGCGACTTCCTCATGTGATGAATTGCCCATTTATGATGAGTTTGACGATTCTGATGTGGAGTCTATTACTTGTGATGCCATTTTGCATAGGATACATTGTGAGAATTCTATAGGTCATATCATGTTTGACAATCCGCTTGATTTGTCATATGCTATGCATGAGATCACCCATATTGCAATTTTACAATCTCATCATAGTAACTATGCATATGCCATTAAAATAAACCCAATTTGCACATATGGCATAGATGACAAACCCGTGGTTATTGGCATTTGTTTTTCTTGTGATGATATTGCCATGCTCCCTTTGCATCATTTGCGCAATTGTTCTCATATGCCATGCCATGAACACCATGCTTTGGAAATGCATTGTTTTGGATGTTGTCCATATTCTCCGAATTATGCTTCTGCTATTGCACATGAGGAGACCCCCATAATTTCCTCATACATTATAGGAGATTGTATTCCATCCCATCCTGTGCATGACTTCCATATTTGTGTGCACAATACACTACCCATGAATATTAATGCTATTGATGTGCCATATATTTGCATGCTCAATTTGTGTCCCCATCGTGTTATACACAATAACTATTCTTTCATGATGGACGACATGTTCCTATACCATGCATCAAATTTATTTGAGCATTGCTTATCTTGTGCTAACTCTCATGTGCACATACACATCCTAACGGATGATGTGTACATATACCACGCACACACAATTTTTCTTTTGTCTTTGTTGTGTGTAGGTACTCGCGAAAATACGTCAACCTCACAATCCCATGAGTTGACGAAGAGAGCTCTTGAGAGCACCGATGCTTTGGGATTCACCAGAATGTGTCTCCAACCATTCCCCTCGCGCAAGGACTACGCACACCTTTTCTACTTGGTTCTCACATGACTATGGGCTATATACAACTTGTCATCTTATGCTCATGTTCTCGTGTTCACTTTGCATGTTATGCCTCATTCTATGCTTGTGCCACGCAATTGTGAGCCTTGCTTGCATTTACCCATGATTCACCATTATACTCCTTCTATGTGTATTTGCATGCTTGGTGGAGCTACTAAGTGCTATTGCCATGTTTACCATGTGCACTATGCTATTGTTCTTTCTTGTGTTGGGAGGGTCATGATGTTCCATTGCTATTTACATATGACGTCTTGCCAATACAATGACGATACTTTGTTCATATATCATTTTCATGCTTGTGATATGTCATGTGCATTTTATATGCCCACTATTTGCACACATGACATGATTGCCATGATTACACCTAGTATGTTGCATCTTCGCACTACTAGTTCACATGCCTTGGTTACTATGACCACTTGCCTTGTTGCATCACCCATGTTACATACTTTCTCTTTTCCTTGGGTTGATGACATACATGGCCATGCCTATCACATGATTAGTATTGATCCTTGTCACTTGTCTCCATTAGATGCCTCTCTCATATTCACTTGTAGTGAGAACAACCATGTTATGCTTATTAATGATCTTGGAGACTTGGACATATTACTTGTGATGCATGTTCCTTTGATTGCGCTTCATGTATTTCGTTGTGCTCGCATCATATGCTTACATACCATGTCGCATTGTCTTGTCCCTTCTTATGATAAGAATGATGATGACACTTGTTGGGTATATCACCACACAAATGATAGGTTTCGCATTCACGCTAACCTCATTTGTTTTCCCGAGTGTTTGTCATGTTCTTTTGTGTTGAAGGCTTTGCAAGGTGGTGCGGTCATGAGACGTATTGGTCATGCGACGGCACACATGTTGTGCGACAACAACCCTTCAAGAACCTTTCCACGGTGAGCTCGTCCCTTTTGGGTCATTTCCCCATGCACTTATTGAATGGTTCACATTTCCATTGTTGTTTCCTCCTTGTCGTTTACATGATACATCTCATGGATGGAGAAGCAACATCTCATGTGCATCCATTTCTACTTGGGAATTTTACCATGCATTTGGAAACTTGCACCTACACTTTCACACTTGTTGTCCAACATGCCACATGGAAACATGCTCTCCACAACAAATTTGCTACTTATGAATGGATTGACTCACATTATGAATTGCTTGATGCATTTTGTCTTTCCATCCCATGCTTGATATATGAGCTTGTGCACTTCCTTAGCAAATTTGTTGTGATCTACCTTGATGGAGTATTCATACGTCCTACTCACATTGTTCACCACCAATTGCATGATAACACAATCATTTTGTGTCATATTTTCCATATCCATGCTATTGATAAACCTTCCCTATATGACATCATTTTGCACAATGGTCGCATTAGTCACATATACGACACCATTGTTTGCACAAAAATTGAATTCTCTTCCATGAATGCTTTGCATAGCATTCTCATTCATTATATAAAGCTTCCTGATACTTGTCACGAACATTCTTGCCGGACGACCTCATGCATAAGTGACGGACACTCTATGTGCGCTAACCACTGTATTTCCAAGTGTACTTTGTGCTTGCTCGTTTTGCATGTACACCATCTTGGAGTCATCTTGGAGTACTTTGGGCGCACCATGACTTCCACTCCGTCCAACTACACGTTCGTCCATGACTACCGTTTCCATGGTGATGATGTTTTTGATCCGAGGACAGATCTTTCCCAAGGGGGGGGGATGATGCGGAGCATCCTATGGTCATCCCCATGTACACTCCGACTACTCCCCAAGCCCCAAGTGCCATTAGACATAAGGTGAACTCGCTCCTAAGTCCCTCTCCTTTTAATTCACTCGAGACATGGATGCTACCTCAAGCGGAAACTCTATGCATGCTTAGCTACCATGAAGGTGACCTCAGAGACTCTCGGAGTGAAGGCCAAGCCCCCACGAAGACGGACGACAAAGATCATCAAGTGGAGGCACACGAAGCCTACAGCGGCCGGACATCCGGCCGGCCTCCGGACATCCGACCCTGCCCGGACATCCAGCGCTTCGTCCCCAGAAATCCGGCGCAAGGCGCCCGAACCTCGTAGACGCGGCCACTCCAGGCCGGACATCCGGGACGACCCCCACACATCCGGCGCCACAAGACAGGCCGGACATCCGGCGCTCCTCCTTGGAAATCCGGCGCCTCCACACCCGAACCGAGCGAAGCAAGATGCCCGAGCCCCAGACATCTGGCCCACACAACCGGACATCTGGCGCCCCCGCGAATGGCCGGACATCCGGCCCCAGGCCGGACATCCGGCGCCTACCTGCTCGCATGGACGGGCCTGAGGCCCATCTGCCTCCCTCTCACTTACCCCTTCGTGGGCTTGCACTATATATACTCCACCTCCTCCTCCATTTTAGGGTTAGCAAAGTGATAGCTCATTCATACGTGAGCTTTGCTCCTTCCTCTACTTCTCTCATGGAGACCGAGGCCTCCACTGGAGAAGATCCCTAGAGGATGTCAAGACCCCTCTCAAGGGAAGATCCGTCTACGGATTCAAGGCCCATATCTCCTAGAGATTTGGATGAACTACCCATGTATCTTTATTTCCGTTATTGTTCTTGGATCTTGATGCACTTCTTGTATTGCTTGTGATTTGAGGAGTACTTGGTGTGGATCTTGTCCAATAGAGTGTTTTCCCTTTGATTCTCTCCATGTTTTCCCCTCGTGTTCTTCGTGTTCATCGTGTTCTTCCTCAAATCCACCTCCAATTCGTGAAGATCGGGCCACCCTCGGGTTTTCCCCGTATCACTTCCCTTCCGTGGCAGCGGGGTCCTATTGGAAACTAAGGGATATTAAGGCCTCCTTCTAATATAGAACCGGAACAAAGCATTAACACATGGTGAATACATGAACTCCTCAAACTACGACAATCATCGAAAAGAATCCCAATTATTGTCACCTTGGGGCATGCAGATCAAGACACGTAATAGGTGCATACAACTTTCAAGATTGGATCCAAATCAATCTTATATTCAAGGAAAATATAATATGTTCAGATCTGAAATCATGGCACTCGGGCCCTAGTGATAAGCATTAAGCATAGCAAAGTCATAGCAACATCAATCTCAGAACATAGTGGATACTAGGGATCAAGCCTTATCAAACTTAACTCGATTACATGATCAATCTCATCCAATCCCACCACCGTCCAGCAAGCCTACAAAGGAATTAGTCACTCCCGGTGGTGAGCATCATGGCGGTGTTTATGGAGAAGGGTTGATGATGACGACAGTGACGATTCCCCATCTCCAGAGCCCCAAACAGACTACAGATCAGCCCACCCGAGGAAGAACAGGAGGTGGCGGCGTCTCCGTCTTGTGAAATGCGATGAAAACTTCTCTCTGATTTTTTTCTCTGAAGATGTGATTTTATAGGACTGGAATTAGGGTCGAAGGAGCCTCGAGGGCCCCACAAGCCATCAGGGTGCGACCTAGGGGGGTCGCGCCCTGATGTGTGGTGGCACCCTGGCACACGCCTTCCGGCAGGTATTTGCTCCATAATTCATCATAATTTTCAAAAATAATTCCCAAAAAGTTTCGTCCAATTCCGATTACTTTTATTTCTGCACAAAAATAACACCAAGGTAGTTCTGCTGAAAATAGCGTCAGTCCGGGTTAATTTCATTCAAATCATGCTAGAGGTCAAAACCAGGGCAAAAGTGTTTGGAAAAGTAGATGCGTTGAAGACATATCAACTCCCCCAAGCTTAACTCATTGCTTGCCCTCAAGCAATTCAGTTGACAAACTGAAAGTGATAAAGAAAACTTTTACAAACTCTTTTGTTCTTGTCGTTATACACATGCTTAGCTAGTGTTCAAGTTTTCAGCATAAATTATAAATAACCACATCCATGATAGCAATTAGGCATAATATCAACTGATGGCAATACATAACCAAGTAGCAAGCAAATAATAAGATATCTCACATGCCAACAACTTATCAAAATGATCATGATATAATATGGTGACATGGTATTTCGCTAGCCCTTTCCGAGACCGCAAAACATAAATGCAGAGCACCTCTGAGGTTCAAGCAGCGACTAAACATTATAATTCATAATAGAAAAGATCCAGTCATGCTCGTATCCAACATTAACTAGACTCAATGCATAGAAATGACAACAGTGCTCTCTGGTCTAGTGCTTTTAGTAAGAGGATGATGACTCAGCATAAAAATAAATAGATAGGCCCTTCGCAGAGGGAAGCAATGATTTGCAGAGGTGCCAGAGCTCAAGTTTTTTAAAAGAAGATCGGAATATGGTTTTTGAGTGGTGCATTTTTCCTGTCAATGTTACGACAGAGGTTTTCAATATCTTCCATGCTAAACTCATTATTGGCGGTTCCCAAACAGAATAGTAAAGTTTACTCCTATCCACCATCCATACACAAACCATGGCTGACCAAATCCACGGATGCCTGCCAACATATCAACTATCCCAAGGAGTTTTGTTGAATTAGTTTTTGATTATACAGGACTGGGCATCCTTTTTACCAGCCTCTCTCGTGCAATGACGGCGAATAAACAACCGTATTGTGAATAACTCATTTAGCATGGAAAATACTAACCGTCTCGTTGCTCCATGAGCGAGATGCGTGCACAAAATAGATGTTTATTTGAATGTTTAGAGTTGGCACATGCAAATTTACTTGGAATAGCAGGGTAATACCGTTTATAGCTAGGTATGGTGTACTCATGTGGAATAACTTGCTTTAAAGGTTTTGGATGCACAAGCAGCATTTCCGCTTAGCACAGGTGAAGGGTAGCAATAGGTTGGGAAGCGACTAGCTAGAGAGCGATAACGGTCATGGGCATGCATTGCGAATAATTAACATTGGACATAGCATGAGTAGGATATGAACACTCTGAATTTAAACATCATGAAGGTTGCATTGGTTTTGAATCAAGTACATGTTTACACATGGGCCAAATCAAGCCGCTTAAATTTCTCAGAGGGAAATACCATACTACCATACCACATAATAACCATTTTAATGCATATTGATCTACAAGATAAATCATTATTCACTACTAGCTATTTAAGCATGGCATCAGAAGCTATAATCTCTAATTTTCATCATGAACATGTTCACTGATAATATACTGAATCGAGATCGAACAAGCTAAACATATTTACAAAAACGGAAAACAAGAAGAGTTCATACCAACTTCCCTTGCCACGATCACTTCGTCAAATATCGTCATTATTGACTTTCACTTGCATGACCGAATGATGTGATAATAAAAATAGTGCAAGAATACCGTGGACTAAGCTGGAACCTGCAGGGCAGTTTTGGATAAAGGAGAAGACAAGGTAATATTGGCTCTCTATGATATCAACAATAAAGCATATAAGAGCCACTCAACATTTTCATCGTGGTCTTCTCCTTTCAAATACTCAACAAAAAGAAAAGAAATTCAGAGAAACACACTGAAATATTTTTGGAGTTTTTGTTTTTCTCAAGCAAGCAAATAAACTAAGAGAAAACAAGAACGAGAAAAACTATTTACACGGGAAAGCTCCCAACATGCAAAGGAAATGTTTTTGGGTTTTCTTTTTAGTGCGAAAGATAATTAAACGGGGAAAGAAAACTAAAAAGAAGTGGGAAATATTTTTGGGTTTTCCAAAGTTTTTTCAAACACACATGAAGAAAGTGGAAAATAAAACTAATATGGGTATACAATGAAAGAGGATGAACACCGAAGTGTGTGAACATGAATGTAATGTCGGTGAGAAATACATACTCCCCCAAGCTTAGGCGTTTGCCTGACTTGGTGATCACCACTGATAATAGCCATCAGGTCCGGGAAAGTGTTTCTGCTGGGGCACCTGAGCATCCCATGCCTAGGCTACGGCCTCCGCAACAGCCAACTCATTCCGGTAAGCAGTTATATCTTCTGGCATTATTCTGTATCTGTGCCTGGCATGATAGTTAAACAAAGAGGGTGCAAGCAAAGGAATAATATCACAAGTTATCTCGCTAAACCCTAAGCTGTAGCGAATATGCTGCGGTGTTCGTGGTTCCTCAAGAAATTGGTGTTCCACCATAGATTGGTGATCAAGATAAACCTTAGGCAACAAATAATCAGTAGGGCGTATAGCCACTTCAAAACGAGTTGCCAAGCGAATGGCATAAATACCACCATGAATCTTGCCTTTGTTTCGGTTAAGATTTAATCGACGCACAACAATGGCTCCTACGTTGTAAGTGTTATCACCATAAAGTGCACGGCATAGAATAACAAGGGTAGGGGCACTGAGGCCACCACCCTGCTCCATAGAAGTTATGCATTTTCCTATAAATAGAGAAAAGTAATGCACGGAAGGAAATCGCAAACTAGTAGCTCTAGCGTGTGGCACGCCCCTAGTTTCTCCCACGGTTAAGGTTTGGAGGAAGTCCTCAAACTCCTAGGGTTTAGGTTCACGCATTCCTCCGTCAGAAGGAAGCAAACATATTTCACAAAATTCATGTAGATGCAATTCATAGTTGGTGGCGTAAAGATCAAAACGTACTGTGGGAGCAGCGGGCGTATATTCGAAGAAAAAGTTTTGCACCAAGGAATTGGTAAGGAGATAATATTGGTCACACTCATCTACGAGGAAGTTGGTCAGCCCGGCATTTGCAATGAATTGCGTGAACTCTTCATGGAAACCTGCTTCGCTCATGAAGGGTGTATGTGGCCATTTGCATGGCCTAACCTTCGTGTTGCGAATAAGGTTGATATCTCTATCCTGAGTTCTCCTAGCAACTCCCTTGGGGATCCAGCGTGAAGAACATTTCCTCAAGAAATTCATTTTCCTAAGCACAAATTTCTGAAATTTTTGAGCCACAAATTCATGTGAATAAAACTTTGCAAGATTGATAGCAACTACTCATATGGATGCCTAGAGGCCATATCAAGCATTCATACTACTTGGAACTCAAAGAATTCAACATGCAAGCTCATTTTCTATAGCACCAAGTGCAGCACATTATGCAAAATATAAACCACTAAAAAAACTAATTGGAGGAGTGGAGGAGTTACATAGCAGGGAACAATTCCTCAAAACAGTTTCGAAAACGAAGTTTCGAGCAAAGAGATCAAAAATTTCTCTTTCTGGGTGAGAAAACGGGAGAGAGATGGCTAGAAATTTTTTGCTGGAGGTAGGAGGAAGTGTGGGATGAAGGGATAAGGCAGGGGGCCCCTGTGGCCCCACAAGCCATCAGGGCGCGGCCTAGGGGGGACCGCGCCTTGATGTGTGGTGCCCCACATGTGCAGTCCCCTACTGTTATTTTTCTACCAATTTTTTAATTTAATCGAGAAAAATTCATGTTAAAATTTGGTGGCAATGTGAGACTTTTTATTTTTTGACATTTTTCTACGCACGGGAAAACAGAAAAACAGAAACTCATGCTAATTTTTTTTATATAAAATGAAAATAACAGAGGATAAACTTTTGATACAGAGAGTTGTGAGTACTAAATTCATCAATCACATGCCTTCCGAAAAGGATCCATTAATAAGGTTGATCATGTCTTATTAACAACCGCTTCCGGTTAACATGGAACCGAAGAATTTTCGTAAGTCACCAGGTTACCTCAATGGGGATTTAAATCTCCCCAACAATAAGATTATAATATTTCTTCTTGACAGTAGGTAGAGGAATTGCAAAGCTTCCAATGATAATCGTGGGAGTAGGCTCAATGACATTAATATTATTAACCAAAGTTTACTTCTTTGGAAAATGCACGGTATGTTGCTTGCCATTGACGTGAAAGATAACCTTGCTTTTATTAAAATCCATAACAACCCCTTCAGTATTTAAGAATGGTCTACCAAGAATGATCGACATATTGTCGTCCTCGGGCATATCAAGAATAACAAAGTCTGTCAAGATGGTAACATTTGCAACCACAACAGGAACGTCCTCGCAAATTCCAATAGGTAAAGTAGTGGACTTATCAGCCATTTGCAAAGATATCTCGGTAGGTGTAAGCTTACTTAAATCAAGTCTTTTATAAAGAGAGAAAGGCATAACACTAACATCGGCTCTTAAATCACATAAGGAAGTTTTAACATAATTTCTTTTAATAGAGCAAGGTATTGTGGGTATGCCAGAATCTCCTAGCTTCTTAGGTATTCCTCCAACAAAAGAATAATTAGCAAGCATAGTAGCAATTTCAGTTGCAGGTATCTTTCTTTAGTTGGTAATAATATCCTTCATATACTTAGCATACGGAGGCATTTCAATATATCAGTCAAACGAGTACGCAAAAAGACGGGTCTAATCATTTCAGCAAAGCATTCAAAATCTTCATCATCCTTATTCTTAGAAGGCTTACGAGGGAATGGCATGGGTTTTTGAACACATGGCTCTCTTTCCCTTCCATGTTTTCTAGCAACAAAGTCTCTCTTATCATAACGTTTATTTTTAGGAGGTGGGTTATCAAGATCCTCCGCAGGTTCTATCTCTACATCATTATCATGTTCTTTATTACTATCTGGTGGAGCATCTACATGCACAGTATTACTTTCATCTTCATTTTCGTTATCAATAGGTGCATGTTCACTACCAGGTTGTGTCTCAGCATCAGAAATAGAAACATCATTATGTTTCTCAGTGGGTGTTTCTATAACAGGTTCACTAGAAGCATGCAAGTTCCTATCATTTTTCTTTTTCTTTTTCTTATTAGAGGAACTAGGTGAATCAACAATAATTCTCTGAGAATCCTGTTTTATTCTTTTAGGATGACCTTCTGGGTAGAGAGGTTCTTGGGTCATACGACCTCCCATAGTCATTACACTAACACCATGATCATTCATATTATTATTTATTTCAGCAAGTAAATCATTTTGTTACTTAGCAACTTGGTCTAGTTGGGTGTGAACCATAGAAGCATGTTTACCTAGACCTTTTACATCATTAGCAATTCTAAACATCAAGTCACTTAAGCGGTCTATCATTATGGCATTACATCTCAATTGATCTTTAACATAGTTATTAAAGTGTTCTTGCTTAACAACGTAACTATCATATTCATCCATGCATTGTTTAGGAATCTTATTGTAAGGTATATCATTTTCACTAAAGGAACAGAGAGAGTTTACCTCTACTACCTGTGTCGGGTTATCAAGTCCATGTATTTTTTCAATAGGTGGTAATTTCTTGATATCCTCAATTTTAATACCTTTCTCCTTCATAGATCCTTTTGCTTCTTGCATATCTTCAGGGTTGAGGAATAGAATACCTCTCTTCTTTTGAATAGGTTCCGGAGGTGGTTCAGGAAGTGTCCAATCATCAGCATTTTGCAATATGTTATTCAATAATTCTTCAGCTTGACTGACAGTTCTTTCCCTGAAAACACAACCAACACAACTATCTAGGAAGTCCCTAGAAGCATCGGTTAGTCCGTTATAAAAGATATCGAGAATTCCATTTTTCTTAAGAGGACAATCAGGCAAAGCTCTAAGTAACTGGAAGCCTCCCCAAGCTTGAGGGAGATTCTCTTCCTCAATTTGCGCAAAGTTAAATATTTCCTGTAAGGCAGCTTGTTTCTTATGATCAGGCAAATATTTTGCAGAGAAGTAATGGAGCATATCCTGGGGACTACACATACAACCAGGAGCAAGGGAAAGAAACCATTCCTGGCCTCGCCTTTTAGCGAGAACGAAAAAAGCTTAAGGATATAATAGTAGTGTATTTTTTTCATCATTGGTAAATAGAGCAACAATATCATTCAGTTTCATAAGGTGTTCAATGACAGTTTCATTTTCATAACCATGGAAAGGATCAGATTCTACTACAGGAATTAACTCAGGGTCAATAGAGAATTCATAATCCTTATCAGTAACAAGTATAGGGGAAGTAGCAAATTTAGGATCATATTTCATTTTCTCCATCATAGATTTTTCTTTCTGTTTGCATAGTAGTTTTTTTCAAGAAAAGAAATCACTGGCCGTTTCCTTATCCATGACATAGCCTTCAGATACATGAGGCAATTTATATCTATTAGGAGTGCGAGGTTTAACAGGTGATTCAAAGTCCTCATCAGTTTCAGCATTTTCAAGTTCCCTAGCTCTAGCAATATGAGCATCAAGTAATTCATTTAGTGGCACAGTTTCAGTTTCAACATGTGTAGCAATAGTATCATCATTAATCAGTGGCACAGTTTCAGTTTCAACATGTGTAGGAATAGTATCATCATTAATTTCAGAGGTAGCATCATCAAGTTCATGTGACATATCAGGACGATCAACAGGTGGTGGTGTAACAAGCTGATTCAAAATAGTAGGTGAATCAAAAGCAAATCTAGATGGCAGTTCCTTACCTACTCTCGTGCGAGAGGGGACGATCTTAGTTCGATTATCTTTCAGATTCTTCATAGTGGCAATTGGATATCCTCAAGTTAACACAATAAATAGAGCTATGCACCCCGGCAACGGTGCCAGAAAAAGGTCTTGATTACCCACAAGTATAGGGGATCATGACAGTCTTCACGGGTAGTGTTTCACCCTAATTTATTGGTTCGACACAAGGGGAGCCAAAGAATATTTATTGGCCTTGAAAGTTGAATTGTCAATTCAACCGCACCTGGGATATCTCTCTGCAGCAAAGATTTAGTAGCACGACAAATAGTAGTAGCAAAAGTAACAGTAGTAGTGACAACAACAATTTTGTAGCAGTTGTGACAGTAGCAGTAGCAATAGTAACTTAGCAAGATTCAGTATATGTAAAGTGTAGGCACATGGATCAGTGATGGATAATGATTTATATGACATTGATCATATAACAGTTACACACTAGGGCGACACAGAACTAGCTCCAATTCATCAATATAATGTAGGCATGTATTCAGTATATAGTCATACGTGCTTGCGATAAGAACTTGCATGACATCTTTTGTCTTACCCTCCCGTGGAAGCGAGGTCCTATTGGAAACTAAAGGATATTAAGGCCTCCTTTTAATAGAGAACCGAAACAATGCATTAACACATGGTGAATACATGACCTCCTCAAACTACAACAATCACCGAAAAGAATCCCAATTATTGTCACCTTGGGGTATGCGGATCAAGACACGTAATAGGTGCATACAACTTGCAAGATAGGATCCAAATCAATCTTATATTCGAAGAAAATATAATATGTTCAGATCTGAAATCATGGCACTCGGGCCCTAGTGACAAGCATTAAGCATAGCAAAGTCATAGCAACATCAATCTTAGAACATAGTGGATACTAGGGATCAAGCCCTATCAAACTTAACTCGATTACATGATTAGTCTCATCCAATCCCACCACCGTCCAGCAAGCCTACAAAGGAATTACTCACTCCCGGTGGTGAGCATCATGGTAACAGGAGGTGGCGGAGGCTCCGTCTCGTGCAACGCGACAAAAACTTCTCTCTGATTTTTTCCTCCGAAGATGTGATTTTATAGGACTGGAATTAGGGTCGAAGGAGCCACGAGGGCCCCACAAGCCATCAGGGCACGGCCTAGGGGGCGCCATGATGTGTGGTGCCCCCCTGGCAAACCCCCTCCGGCAGGTCTTTGCTCCATAATTCATCATAATTCTCCAAAATAATTCAAAAAAAGTTTCGGCCAATTCCGAGAACTTTTATTTCTGCACAAAAATAACACCAAGGTAATTCTGCTGAAAATAGCGTCAGTCTGGGTTAGTTTCATTCAAATCATGCAAATTAGAGGT
The DNA here is from genome assembly GCA_039707655.1 of Elymus sibiricus. Taxonomy (NCBI): domain Eukaryota; kingdom Viridiplantae; phylum Streptophyta; class Magnoliopsida; order Poales; family Poaceae; genus Elymus; species Elymus sibiricus. Next base: position 257,385,749 of record CM077665.1, read on the forward strand.
CAAAACTAGATTAAAAGTGTTTGGAAAAGTAGATACGTTGGAGACGTATCATATCCCGGCAAGGCGCCTTGCCGGGGATCCTCAGGGACGCGCGCACCTGCCAAGGACTCCCCCGCCAAGGTTTAACTCCACATCGCCAGGCTGGTTGTCTACATCGACCAGGTGGCGAGCGGGCATGCGGATAGGTGGAACTGGCTCGGATGCCTGGCAACATGGAGGGACTTACAGCAGCTTTCTCAACACTCGTCCCATGGCGTGGCAAAAGAATAGAAGGTGGCTGGGCGAACGACACAGAAGGAGATGCAATCCTTGCTGGAAGACGACATCAGCTTGACACCTCATGGTGCATTCAATGCGCCTGTCCTAGTCCGTCAGAGTTAAGTATTTCCCACTACCACCTCTGCTGATACTCTGGCGAGAGACAGTATCCACTATTCGCTAGATGTAAAGACTATTTTGCCACTGTGGTAACCCATTGTCTATAAAAGGAGGCCCATGGCTACCTTTAGAAAGGTCGAAACCCTGTTCATTCTACACGCGTAGCTGCACTCTCGAGGCATCTCTAGCCGAGGTTGTGCGCCTTGTACTGTGAACACCAATAATCCAGAAGAACACATGACGTAGGGTTTTACGCTCCGGCTGTTCGAACCTGTCTAAACCCTCCTCGGGTACGGACAGATCTGTGATGCTCTTTGTGCCGGAAATCTACCCACCTGATTACAAAGGATCCTTGCCGGATCCATAGATTGTCGCTTCCCCCGACACTCTTCCCCCCACACACACCAAGTTTGTGAAAACATCTGGACATTGTTTAAGCAGGACCACCCAACTGTCCTTGACCGTGGAGAAGGCTATTCGAATAGTTTTACACTCTACAGAGGTTGCACACTTTACCCACAAGACTTGGGGAACTTCCGTGTCATCCATGACTCGCGGTATATTAGATATCCGAGGTAAGCACCTGAACAATGCCTTTCTCTTGACGACACTAAACAAAGAGTCCAGAGCCCGCATGATGTACATCACAAGTATCATCCATGAAGGGCCAACGGGTGTGTGAAAACAGCCCATGGTCGTCCTATCAGGCACGACCCCATATCGAGAGTGACCACGTCACTCCCGCCACTAGTAATGTGGGCTCTCTGCTAGCATCGACCAAGGTAGTCAACAAAGCCCCGTCCCATAAGGGGTATTGTGGTTGTACATATAAGGTTGGGACGATCAGCAAATCTTAAATCTAATCCGTTTTTGAAAACACCCACACACAACTTGCTCCGGTACACCACTTCTTTCTCAAGTGGTTACCTAGCGAATCTTCTCCCTCGGGCATTAGTGGCACCCGACGGGGTTTTCGAAAAGTCCTTGAAAACATTGTGTTTCCTTCACCATGCATATACCCGTCCCATTCGCGTAGCAGCTACTTTAGCATCCTATCTATTTCCCACCCGCACAACTCTAAGCATAAGGTAGAGTCATGTCATGCAAGTATCAACGAGGGAGAGTAACGAAGGCAACCCATCAAGGTGGTCACCATAATCATCATGATTCCAATGCATCAATTTGAAGTGCTATATGACATGCATAAAAAGGTTTCTTACACATGGTCAAAGGGCTGCTTGCCTGGCTCAACAAAGTCCTTGGGGTCTTCAAATGCCTCTGGTCCCGCTCCTTCGTCAACTTCGTAATCTAACGTCGCAAGTAACAGGCACACAATAAGACAATAGCAAAAAACAGGAAAATAAAAGCACTCAGAAAAATGTCAAACCATTGTTGTAAAATACTAGGTTGAAAACTAAAAAGTACAAAATTTACTAGTTCCTGGTTTTGAAGTGTCAAAAGTGGTGGAAGTCATTTTAGCAGGGGTTTTAAATATTCAAATCAGGGTTTTAAATAAAAACAGTACAAAACTTATTTTCAAAAGGTTGCTCAAGTGGCATCATTAAATAGCACAAAATATTACAAGATTTGTGGAGTTGGAATTACTTGATTTGGATCAATATTTGGATCTATAGGATCTTTGCAAAAATCTACAGAAAAGAAAAAGAAAAATGTCACGAGACTGGTCGGGCCAGACCTGCCAGCTACTGGGCCGGCTCGAAGCCGCGCTAGCCCAGGCGAATTGGTGTGTGCGCGCGCTCACGTTCAAACCTAACGGCTGGGGCCCAAAGGCCAGTAACAGAGGGAGGAGGGAGAGGGAGGTGAGGATGACAGGTGGCCCCCACCTGTCATCTTCAACCTCGGGACAAAGAGGGGTGTAAGTGCATCTAGTGCCACCCTTGTTTGGTTTTGGAGTATTGAAGACAAACGTGGTTGAGGGACTAATGTGTTTGTGAGAGTTCACAGGTTAACACAGAGAGAAGTCCCTGGAGTTTCGGTTTAGCCGTCGAAGAGGACCCCCAAAAATGTCCGAAGACATTGAAGACACCTGGAGCCAGTGGTGGTAGACGAAGACATTCGTCCGAAGACAATGAAACGCGAAAACGAAGTCTCATGGTAGTTTTGTTTCTTCTTTCCTGAGTCATAGGAACCACCGTACTGTTAAGTGGGGTCGATGTGATCGAAGTCAGATGATTATGTGATGCTCAACACATACCTATGTCTTCGAGTGAAGAGAATGAGAGGAAATCTCTTTTGAGAGTTGGTTGAGTCAGCTTTACTTGTAGCCCAAGTAAAGCTTCCGCGTGTGTTTGAAATCCGACCGTTGCGACACGTGTCGGCTGGCCATTGACCCTGGGTCATTTCAGCCATATCAGGTCGGGTTGCCCGCTGGCTATAAATAGCCCACCACCTCCACCATGAGAAGGTGGCTGCTCAGAGAGAGATACGGCTGTTGTCGTTTTGGAGCAACCCACCTAGAAGACATTGAGAGAGACACATCCTGGGAGGATATACCTAAAGACCTAGAGCTAGAGTGTTTGAGCATCACCGAAGTCATTCTGTTCTGAGAGAACTGAAGATTTATTACACTTGAAGACTGTGATCTTCCAGACGGTTAGGCGTCTGGTCTAGAGCAATCCAAGAGTCATTGTGGATCGCCGGGTGACCAAGTTTGTACGGGTTTCAGAAGTCTCCCCTGAAGACTTACCAGAGTGATTGGGCGCTTTCTAAGTGACTTCGGTTCAAGTGGAATAAGGTGAAGACGAGGTCTTCCGAGTTCAATCTCAGCCTCCCCAACCAGACATACAGTTGTCACAGCAACTGGAACTGGTCCAACAAATCCTATGTCAACGTCAAGCAACTGGTTCTATCCTTCACCTTCTTACATTCCTGTTTTGTATCGTGAAGCCTTTGCTTGTTCATTGTTTGAAGATTTGTCCTGAAGACATTCATACCTGCTGTTTATCTTCATACTGTCTAAGGTTGTCTTCTACTCGCCTTATTGTGCATGATGATAAAACTTAATCTGCGTGTATGTCTTCACTGTAATGCATGCCTAGACTAAATCCTTGACTGTATCCCTACTTGATCCTATTTACTTTCCGCACTATTCGAATACATTCATTGTTTTGAAGCCTTTCATTAAAATCGCCTATTCACCCCCCCTCTAGTCGATAACTAGCACTTTCAATTGGTATCAGAGCAAGGTACTCCCTTGTTCTGTGTTTTGGTTTAACCACCGTGGAGTTTTAGCTATGTCGACTGCAGGGATAATCAAGGTCTCCGCTGCATGCCCTGTCTTCGATGGCACTGACTACCCCTACTGGAAGAACAAGATGCACATGCATCTCGAAGCCATTGACAACGACCTATGGTATGTCGTCATGGCGGGCATTCCCGAAGTTGGCGAAGGTGTTACTGCTGCTGATGTGAAGAGGTTCGCACAACTGGACTCCACCGCCAAGAACATCATCTGTGGTCATCTGACCAAAGGACAGTATGGCCGTGTGAGCGCACTTAACACTGCTAAGCAAATCTGGGAATGGCTGTCCAAAGTGAATGAAGGTGTCTCATCTCAAAGAGACTCTCGTGTTGATGTGCTTCGCAACCTGTTCAACCGCTTCAAGAGACTCGACAACGAAAACATTGAGCTCACATTTGATTGACTCACCGACATCTCAAATGAGCTGAATGCACTTGGCGCCACTGATATCACCAAACATGAAGTCGTGAAGAAGCTACTCAGATCACTTGACAATTCCTTTGATACTCTCGCACTCATGATCCAAGAGCGACCTGACTTCAAGAGTTTGGATCCTGCTGATATCCTCGAGAGATTGAACACACATGAGTCCCAACAAGCTGAGAAGAGGGATATCTACGGGCCCAGTTACAGTCATTCTCGTGCCTTGAAGGCCAAGGCTGTGTCGTCATTCGAAGACAACTCCGAATGCAGCTCTGATGGTGCTGAAGACTTTGGAAAAGAACTCGCTCTGCTTGTCAGGAAGTTTCGAAAGTTTGCCAAGTCAAAGCGCTACACAAAATCTTCAAAGCGTGATTCCAAGAGGTCTGGTGAAATGTCTTCAAGAGACAGCAAGAAACAAACTTGTCACAAGTGCAAGAAAGTTGGCCATTTCGTTGATGATTGTCCTCGATGGGAGAAGGAATCCAAGAAGAAGAGCAAGGACTATGACTCCGATGACAAGAAGAAGAAGTATGCAAAGTCTTCATCACACAAGAAGAGTTCATCTGGCAAGGCACATGCTTTCATCGGAAAGGAGATGGATTCACAGTCTGAATCTGGTTCAGAAGTTGAGGAAGCATTTGAGGTGGAATCTGACGCGAAGTAGCTGCACTAGTAATGGCTTCGGAATATCTCTCCACGTCTGTCTTCGAACCCGAAGACAATGGCTCCTTCTTCACCGAAGCCAGTGATGATGATGCTGCTCCGGCTTACTGCTTCATGGCAAAAGCCTCCAAGGTATCCTCAAAATCCTCACGTCATGACTCTGAATCTGAAGCTGAATCTGATGATGACAAGAAACCTAGCTATGCTAAACTTGTAAAAATTGCCAGCAAGCAACAACATGCCATGGAGAAGATGCAAACCAATCTAAAAAAAGCGATGACCTGTTGCGCGAAGAGATGAGTCTGAACGAAACTATGGCTGAAGACATGCGAAGTCTTCGTTCAAGGTTTGACGATCTCCAATGTCATCATGATGCCCTCTCAATTGATCATGAAAAGCTTTCCCTTGAATATCTTCAGAAAAAGATTGATCTTGAAAAGTTGAGGGAAGCACATGATGACCTACGGAAAGAAAATGACTCACTCCTAGCAGAGCATATCAGTACGGCTCAGGATGAATTTGATGCTCCATGCTTAAAGTGTATTGCACGTGAAGCTAATGATTCAACTGCTGAATGTTCAAATACTTCTGAAAATGCATTATCTTCAACTGTATCTGTGGCACCTAACCCCTCGTCTGAGGAAGCCACTACTATCACTAATGACAAGGAAAGGTTGAAGACATTGCTTGAAACTGGCATGTACAAAAATCTGAAAGGACATCAGATTCTTTGTGATGTCCTGAAGAAGACTATACTGAACAAAAACCCTAGGAAAGAGGGTGTAGGTTTCGAAAGAAACCTGAAGGTTGGTGGATCCTACTGGACGCCTGAGCAGTACCCCAAAACCACATGGGTTGCTGCGAAACGACCTTCAGTCGATCCTTCCACATTATCAGGCTTCAACTATGCGAATCGTCTCATTATTGATGAATCCTTTGATTCCAACTATAAACTGTTCAAATGTCAAAATGGTGAAGTTTTTACCAGATTTATTGGAACTAACTGCATGAATGGTTCTCCTATGAAGAAGATCTGGGTTCCCAAATGTCTTCTTGAGAAGCTTCGCGTGAATGTCTTGACGACATCTCCCAAGAAGAAGACAAACCCTAGATCAATATCTTCGAGAATACATAAGTCTTCATATGATGGTACTAACCATTCTGTTTCGCAGGAAAAGACTCAGATGACTCATGAATATGTACACAATGGCATGAACCGCTATGTTCATCCAACCAAGAATTTCTCTGCTTATTCATTTGAGTACACTAACCCTCCTGTGAAACATGCTATTAGGGCATCTTTGCCTAAATTCTCTGATGCTGCCCTACGTCTCATTACTTCTAAGCCACCCCTTCGCATGTGGGTGGTTAAGAAGAACTAATATCTTCTATGCAGCATCGAGTCTCCAGATAGGAAGAAGCCTATCCCGAAGATCATCTCTGGGGACCCGAAAACATTCTTGTCTGAACGCAAGAGAACTAATGCATACCTCGTTCAGATTACCTACCATTGTCAACTGATGTATCGTCATCTTAGCATGTTACTTCTACATGCTTTGGTGAACTCGACTAATTCTCAATGCAGGAAGACAAATCCAATACCACTGAATGGATTATGGACAGTGGATGCACAAGTCATATGACGGGTGATCGAATCCTATTGATGGAGCAAACTCTTCAACCTCCAACAAAAGATCACATTGTCTTTGCTGACAAAAGCAGTAGCAAAGTATTGGGGCTAGGTAGAGTTGCTATCTCAAGGCCCCCGCACATGGAAAACGTCATGCTTGTCGAATCCCTTGGTTACAACTTGATGTCTGTCTCAATGCTCTGTGACTTAGATATGCTAGTCATATTTGGCAAATTTTGATGTGTGGTACTAATGGCCTCTGACAAAACCAAAGTCTTCGAAGGTTTTCGAGGAGGTGACTTGTACATGGTAGACTTCTCTGCAGGACCACAGGTTGCCTCATGTCTTCTAGCAAAAGCTTCGGAGCGCTGGCTATGGCACAGAAGGCTAGGACATGCTGGGATGAGGAACTTGCACACACTTGCCAAGAAGAAGCTCATCATTGGCGTCGAAGGTGTCAAGTTCAAGAAGGACCACCTCTGTGGTGCCTATGAAGCCGGGAAGATGACCAGGGCCAAACACCCCTCGAAGACAATCATGACGACCTCACGTCCGTTCGAGCTGCTACACATGGACTTATTTGGCCTACTCACTATTCCACCTTCTCTACCACTGCAAATCTATATGGCTTCGTGATCGTTGATGACTATTCTCGATTCACTTGGGTGCATATCATTCTTTACAAAACTGAAGTGTAGCATGTCTTCAGGCGTTTCGCAAATAGGTGTATGAACAACTACAGCATCAAGATCAAGCACATCGGGAGTGACAATGGCACTGAATTCAAGAACACATGCCTGAACACCTTTCTTGATACCCTTGGCATCACTCATGAGTTCTCTGCTCCATATACTCCTCAGCAGAATGGGGTCGTGGAGCGCAAGAATAGGACTCTTATTGATATGGCTCGCACCATGCTTGATGAATACAAGACACCACTGAAGCTATGGCCTGAAGCCATTGACACTCCATGTCACATCATCAACAGAGTATATCTTCACAAGTTCTTCAAGAAAACATCATACGAGCTTCTCACTAGTAAGAAACCCAATGTAAGTTATTTCAAAGTCTTCGGTGCAAGATGCTGGATAAGGGATCCACACCACACCTCTAAATTTGCACCGAAAGCACATGAGGGTTTCATGCTTGGTTATGGAAAGGATTCGCACACCTACAGGGTCTTCAACATCCTTCACAACAAGGTTGTTGAAACTGTAGATGTGCGATTCGATGAAACTAATGGCTCGCAAAGAGATCACCTGCCTCCTGTGCTAGATGAACTACCTCCCGATGAAGCTATTAGACTGATGGGCACTGGAGAAATTGTGCCTGAAGAACATGTGGTTGTAGAAGAAGTCATCATTACTCCATTTACTCAGCGCGAAGACAATACTGAACCCGAAGACAATGCTGCTGATGAAGACAATGCTCAGCAGCCTGAACCAAGTCTTCGCCCTGCACATCCGCGCGTGGCTAATGATGTCCAAATTGAGAGAATGCTTGACAGCATAAATGCACCAGGTCCACTTACTTGCTCATGAGCTACTCAATTGGCTAACTTTTGTGGGCACTTTGCTTTTGTATCCATCACAGAGCCCACCAAAGTAGATGAAGCCTTCAAGGAACCAGAATGGATTCAAGCCATGCAGGAAGAGCTTCACCAGTTCGAGCTGAACAATGTGTGGGAGCTCGTAAAGCGTCCTGATCCAAGGAAGCACAACATCATCGGTACCAAGTGGATCTTCTGCAACAAGCAAGATGAGTCCGGTCAAGTCGTCAGAAAGAAGGCCAGACTTGTGGCCCAAGGTTACACACAGGTTGAGGGTATTGACTTCGGTGAAACCTTTGCACCTGTCGCTAGACTCGAAGCCATTCGTATACTGCTTGCTTATGCTAACCATCATGACATATGCTTATATCAAATGGATGTCAAAAGTGCATTCCTCAATGGTAAGATTGAGGAAGAAGTATATGTTGCTCAACCGCCAGGGTTTGAAGATCCAAAGCATCCTGACCATGTCTTCAAGCTCAACAAGGCACTCTATGGCCTCAAGCAAGCACCAAGAGCTTGGTATGACACACTCAAGGAATTCCTCATGAAGAAAGGCTTCAAACCTGGTTCACTCGATCCCACTCTCTTCACTAAATCCTATGATGATGAATTGTTTGTATGCCAAATATATGTGGACGACATGATCTTCGGCTGTACTAACAACAAATACAGTGATGAGTTTGCTTATATGATGCAAGAGAAGTATCAAATGTCGATGATGGGAGAACTAAAATTCTTCCTAGGGCTTCAAATTCAACAACAACCAAATGGCATCTTCATATCCCAGGAGAAGTACCTCAAGGACTGCCTCAAGAAATTTGGCATGAACGAAGCCAAAGGTTACAAGACGCCAATGCCTACCAATGGACACCTCTGGACTGACGAAAATGGTAAACATTTCGATCAGAAGGTATATCGCTCCATGATTGGATCTTTGTTGTACTTATGTGCATCTAGGCTAGATATAATGCTTAGCGTTTGCATGTGCACCCGATTTCAAGAGGCACCAAAGGAGTCGCATCACCTTGCTGTGAAGCGAATACTTAGATATCTAGCTCACACCACGATGCTAGGATTATGGTATCCAAAGGGTTTGAAGTTTGAGGTGATTGGCTATTCAGATTCTGACTTCGCTCGCGACAGAGTTGATCGCAAGTCTAGATCAGGCCCTTGTCACTTTCTTGGACGATCTCTTGTATGTTGGTCTTCGAAGAAGTAGAACTGTGTTTCACTCTCCACTGCCGAAGCCGAATACATTGCTGCTGGCGCATGTTGCACTCAGCTTCTCTGGATGAAGCAGACACTCAAGGACTACGACATCAACCTGAAGCATGTACCTCTCTACTGCGACAATGAGAGTGCAATCAAGATCTCCTACAACCCAGTACAACAATCGAAGACGAAGCGCATTCAGATCCGACATCATTTTCTTCGGGATCACGTGATGAAGGGTGACATCAACATCAAGCATGCTGACACTAAAGATCAACTGGCAGATATCTTCATGAAGCCTTTGGATGAGAAGAGGTTTTGCAAGTTGCGGTGTGAGCTAAATATCTTAGAATCCTCAAATGTCCTTTGAAATGGGAACGCATCCTAACGCTTATGCATGCGAATGACTTTGATGCACAACACACGATGTAACGTATGTCTTCAATTCATGAAGACTTACAATCTGAGTGTGAATACATTAACGAAGAATATGACTTCAGAGCGCCACGATAATTGTGCGCCGTGTCTGAGTCTAACATTCTTATACGGTGGGTAATGCCACCAACCAAAATTTGAAGACATTGTTTTTTATCTCAATCTTCTTCACATGTCTTCGAGAGTTGAATGTCTTCGGAACAAAATTTATATGTGTTTCAGTTGAAAAATATTTGCAGATCTACGTTTTGATTAGAGCTTTGTCCTATACATCATTTTTCCTATAGCTTTGTTGTCAACTTTTTCCTAGGCAAATGTGATCGGACCCGACATAATCTTCTGTTCTTACCTCGTCCAAGTCTGTTCTAATCCAGTCATATGCATTCTATATTGACACGTGTTGACTGTCTTCACTGTGTCCTTGACAGTTGAAGACAAATCAACCACATATTTAATTCTCAAATCTCAACTGTCTCCGCATTATTTGCAACAACTCCCGCACCACCACTTCGATTATGGTAGTGGGTTGTCAGGTGGTTTGCATGTATGCCACGTGTCCACTTAAACCGAGGAGTCAGGGGCATATCCGTCCAAACCGTTTCGGATGTTTCCACCCCCTATAAATACAAGTTACCCCCTTCCATTATTACTTTCCTCTTCCTCCGCCACCCACGTGCTCAAAACCCTAGCGCCGTCGCTGGATTCCATCGCCGCCGGAGACGAAGTGCTTAGCTGCCACGCCTTCTCCGACGACGTACTCACGCCGGCCGCATTCATCCTCCGCTCGCCGCCGCCGTAGCTGTCTGCCTCTACCGAGCTAGGGTGAGGCAGATCGAACATCTTGGCCTCTTCGTCTCATCAAGCTGTTCATCGCGTCCTTCATTGCGGTAAATAAAAAGCTATTCATCGCGTTTTGGAGCAACCCACCTCGAAGACATTGAGAGAGACACATCCTGCGAGGATACACCTAAACACCTAGAGCTAGAGTGTTTGAGCATCACCGAAGTCATTCTGTTCTGAGAGAACTGCAGACTTATGACACTTGAAGACTGTGATCTTCCAAACGGTTAGGCGTCTAGGTCTGGAGCAATCCAAGAGTCATTGTGGATCGCCGGGTGACCATGTTTGTACGGGTTTCGGAAGTCTCCCCTGAAGACTTACCAGAGTGATTAGGCGCTGTCTAAGTGACTTCGGCTCAAGGGGAATAAGGTGAAAACGAGGTCTTCCGAGTTCAATCTCAGCCTCCCCAACCAGACGTACATTTGTCACAGCAACCGGAACTGGTCCAACAAATCCTATGTCATCGTCAAGCAACTGGTTCTATCCTTCACCTTCTTACATTCCTGTTTTGTATCGTGAAGCCTTTGCTTGTTCATTGTTTGAAGATTTGTCCTGAAGACATTCATACCCGCTGTTTATCTTCATACTGTCTAAGGTTGTCTTCGACTCGCCTTATTGTGCATGATGATAAAACTTAATCTGCTTGTATGTCTTCACTGTAATGCATGCCTAGACTAAATCCTTGACTGTATCCCTACTTGATCCTGTTTACGTTTCCGCACTATTCGAATACATTCATTGTTTCAAAGCCTTTCATAAAAATCGCCTATTAACCCCCCTCTAGTCGATAATTAGCACTTTCAAGGGGCACGGGCTCACCAGCGACAGCTGGGGGCATGACAGGGCTCGGGGACGGCGGGAATGGATTCAGGGGCGATCCGCCGTTCGGGTAGTGGTGGTGATGGACGTCGGGGAGGCCCTGTTCGCCGGCGACGAGGTCCCGCGGCGGAGGCACTTCGGGAGGTGCTCCGAGTCGATGATTCTGGGCTGCAAACGCAAGGGGAAGAGAGGGGAAATGGTCAGGAGGAGGAGGCGGCTCTAGATCGAGCAAGAGGAGGGTCAGAGGAAGCTTGTACCGGCCAGATGATGGTGAGGGAGTCCGGGACTAAGGGGTCCTCGGGCCGTCGGCTTATCTCCTGTGGGCTAGCTTGGTGGGCCGCTCTGTGGCGATTGCAGGTAGGCCGGACTACAGGATGACCCCGTGCTCAGAAAGGATTGTTCCGAAGAGTTGGTGTGTCCTCCAAGAAAGAATGGGTGTATCTATACTCGCATGGAAACCTATCACATGTAACCCTAGGTACCCCTGGTGTCTATATAAACTAGGGGGCTTAGTTTGTAGAGGCCAAGTCAACTCCTCTAGGGTTTTAGCTCATTTGATCTCGAGGTAGATCGACTTTGTAACCGTCATACACATTAATATAACCAAGCAGGACGTTGGGTTTACCTCCTCACGAGGGCCCGAACCTGGGTAAACATCGTCTCCTTCGTCCCCAGTTAACCATCGATCCCAAATCCATTGCTCAGGACCCCTACCCAAGATCCGCCGGTTTTGACACTGACATTGGTGCTTTCATTGAGAGTTCCGCTGTGAGATCACCAGAGGATTGATGACTCGCCTAATCATCAGCGAACATGTCTGTAATGAGGACACCTTCGTCCCTGGACAGACCCTTGTGTTCGGCAGCATTATGCTGCATGTTGACTCGACCGACCATCTTGGCCAGATCGGAAGTCTCACTCATAGTCAGGAGATCAGGTTCGGGAACCTAGAGTTCACCGCCGACTCTAGTGGCGATCTATTTCTTACTGAGCCCTTGGTTTCGTCCGATGGGCCCGAAAACCCCGAAGCTTTAACTTCGGGCAACCTATCGGCCTCTACCCTCGAATCTATCCCCGCCGGAGGATCAACCGTGAGCTCGGATCAGGTGATAGCGTGTCACACCATGTGTTTGTATCACCTTGCTATGCTTGGATTTACAAAATTTGGAACCAATTAAAACTTTTGAGTGCACATGCTTGTTTGGATTGTTGCTTGTTTGCTTGTTTGGTTGTTTATGTTTGGCACACTTAGGTTCTACTCCTCTCCATATTTATCTTACTTGACCCAAACTTCTTGCCCAATGATCATGCCATGTGAGTAGTACCCAAAACTATTTTTATCAAAATTTATTTTGACCAAAAAGGATTTATTCAAATTAGGTTTTCAAAACCCCCTGAGTTGAGGTTTGCACTGCAAGTCCTCAAATTGGGTGGATCCTTTTTCCCCAAAGGCTTTATTTGAAACCTAATATATATATATTACTTCCCAAAACCACCAAATATTAATTTTAAAGATTATTTCACTATTTTATTTAAAGGCTTTTCTTAAGGCCAGAAATGGTCTTTTATAGGGAAAAATTATTTAAATGCTTTAAAAATATTTGAGAAAATTTAGGGAAACTCAGTGGACATATATTTTCCATATATATGAGTTTCAACACATGGTCATGTTCAAAATCATGGGCAAAACCCCTCAAAACCAATTCTGCTTAAATCAAGCTTTTGAAATATTTCTATAAGAAATATTCTCAATAAATTCCAAGAAAATTCCAGCAAGTCACAATTGTCATATGTGATGATTTTGCCAAGTTTCATCTCAATCCCAATTGATTTGCTTCATCAAAATATTCCAAAACCATTCATGTCCAGAGCCAAATTTGAACAACTTTGCATTGTGAAGTTTCTTCCCTTGACACCAAACTTTGTGGGCATGTGCTAAACCCCAAATAATGATACCACACCAAGTGGTGGATTTGTGGGAAGTGAAATGCATGACTAGATCTACGGAAATCTGATTCTGTTGATTTCTAGGGTTTCACAAAGTTACATTGTGAACTTTCTTCAATCAAGCTCAAACTTGGTGATCAACCCTATTTCTAATCACCATTTGCCCCTGTTAAATTTCATGGCAAGCAAACTCCATTTGCTTAGCCAAACCACCATCAAACGCTTTTGCTTATCCTGTAAAAAGCCTTGTTTGACCCCCTTCTGCTATTCTCCTTGCCTCCAAAATTTTACCACAGCATACTAGAATTGCACCTCACCTCCAGTAAAAATTTCAAGCCTCAGCTCTATAGTTAAGTGGGGTAAAACCCCATTTTTACCCCCTGGACAGCAATGGTAGGAGCATCTCTACCCTCTTCCCCACTCCATTTCTTTTGTCCCTAGCTCCAGAGCATCCAAGGGGCATGTCCAGTACCCCCACAAGCTAGTAGACAAGCTTGGCCGCGCCCTGGAAGCAAATGGCATGCCCTGGCATGCAATAATGGCGCTCCAGAGCGCGCTACAGTGCGCTCCCGCACTGTAGCCGCCACCATTCCAAGGCCCCCGGCAGCCTCGAGCCCTTCCCTCTCGCCTGCTGGTCGGCCTCGACGTCCGCGTCACGCGACCGTGTCGGCCCCCTCCTCTCTCCTCCTCCAACAGTCTCCCCCACGCGCGCCCGGCGCAGCCCGGTTCGGCCAACCGCTGGCCTCGCACGCGCGCGCCTCCCCTTCTCTCTCTCTCACTCCCCTGGCCTAGACCTACCCCACGAGCACCCCAGACATGCCCTCTTCCCCTCCCGTGGCCTTTGGCCTCGGCCACGAGCTCGCCGGCGCACCCGCGTTCGGTGGATTCGCCCCCGCCTATTTAAGGCCTCCCCCGAGCTCTCTCCTCCCTTCTGGAACCCCCTTCCCCTCTCAATCGACCCCCTGAACCACCCAAGTAACCACCCGGAGCCCAGTGCTCGGGATCGACCGAGGCGCCGCCGTGTCGGGGCTTCGTCTATCTCGGGATACCGGCCCGCTCCGTCCTTCTTCCCTCCTCCATTGAGACCACAGAGGCCCCCTGCCTCGTTTCCCCCTTTCCCCTGCTCGATTTGCCGCACAAGACAGCCCCGGCGACATCCTCCCGAATCCCTCCGCCGTGGCTACCTCGTCACCGGCGACCCCTTGCTCTCCGGCGCTCCCCGTCACCTCCTGGAGATCGGCGACTCAACCCCGAGCCCATTCTCGCACTCACCTACCGTCGCCGTGCCCCGCACTGCCGCCGGTGAGCCCCGCCTCCTTCTGTCCAGAGGAGGGAGACGAACCCGACAAGTGGCCCCCACCTGTCGGCCTCTGTCTCGCCCGCCTCTCTCTTCCGCTCTCACTGGCACCCGGGCCCCGCCCGTCAGGTTTGAACCTGGCGAGCGCGGGCGCACCGGTTCGCCTGGGGGTGATTTGCTCTAGGCCGGCCCAGTTGCGGCCAGATCTGTCCCAGGGCACAGTGCCCTTTTTCTTTTTTCCTTTTCTGTTAGTTTTCCAAAATTCGTCAGGCCAAAAATAAAAATCCAATGCCCAATATTTTTCCACCATAAATCTTAGAATAATCTGTAGAATTTAACAGTGCCACTTGTGCATTTTTGTGTAAATGTTTTACATAGTGATTTTAATTAAAACCTAGTTTTTAATATTTCTATCCTCTGTTTAAATAGTTTTCAAAATGTTTTTCACAACAAAACCATAGACAAACAATTTTAGAATAGCTTGTAGTATTTATCAGAGTAGGGTAACATTTTAGAAGTAAAGATTGTGCTCTGTTTTTGTGTGATGCTTATTTTTGCCCGTTTATTCCGTGACGATAGATTGCGTTGTTGACGAAGGGATTGGACACGAAGACTTTGAAGACCCCGAAGACTTTGTTGAGCCAGGCAAGCAGCCCCTTGACCATGTTAAGAAACTTTTCATGCATGTCATATAGCACTTTATGTTCCGATGATGATCATGATGATGTAGTATCCCCTTCGGTGGGGTACCTCCGATACTTTCTTGTTGATACTTGCATCGTGCATGACCCTACCTTCTTATGAGGGTTGTGCGGGTGGGAGTAGTTAGGTCGCTAGTAGTGCTACGCAAGTGGGATGGGAATATGCATGGTGATGGAAACAAAATGATTTCAAAGACTTTTCGAAAACCCCGTCGGGTGCCACTAATGCCCGAGGGAGATGATGATGAGCTAGGTAGCCACTTGATAAAGAAGTGGTGTACCAGAGCAAGTGAGTGTGTGTGGTTTTCGAAAACGGATTGGTGTAAGTTGCGACCGTTATTCCAACCTTACATGTACGACCACGATACCCCTTATGGGACGGGGATTTGTTGATTACCTTGGTGGGTACTAGCATAGAGCCCGCATTACTAGTGGCGGGAGTGGCGTGGTCACTCTCGATACGGGGTCGTGCCTGGTAATGCGACCATGCGTTGTCTTTACAGGCACCGGGCACACCGTTGTGTTCCTTCATGGATGGTACTGTGTAGAGCAAGGCTCGTGTTTGTACATCATGAAGACACGGACCAACGAGTGGACTCTTTGTTTAGTATCGCTAGGGGAAAGGCATTGTTCGGGTGCTTACCTCGGGTATGTAATATACCGCGAGTCGTGGATGACACGGAAGTTCCCCGAGTCTTGTGGGTAAAGTGTGCAACCTCTGCAGAGTGTAAAACTATTCGAATAGCCGTGTCCACGGTCAAGGACAGTTGGATGACCGCTCTTGTGGTACGTCCAAATGTTTTCACAAACTGGTGTGTGTGTGGGTTGGTGATAAAGGTGATACTTGAGCTAAGTCCGATGACTTGGCATGATGATGAACATGAGATGTTCAACCCCTACTTATGATGATAACTGAGACTTGTTCACATAAGTACCTGTTAACAGTTGATGCATGCTTACTCAAGTTACTTGATCATATCATTGCATTTCAAAATCAGCTTTCTGCAAAACTTACCTACTTAGTGCTATATCATGCATTGTTATACCTTGTTCCACAAACTTGGGTTGCTTGCGAGTACATTCAAAGTATTCATTGGCTTGCCACTGGTTATTTAATTGGCCAGGCATGGAGGAGCAGGAATATGGCGAAGAGTTCGTTGGTGACGAACATGCGAACTAGGACGCTTCCCAGTCAGAATGCCTGTAGGTTTAAGGCAGATGGCATGGGTTCACGCTTTCGACCAAGATTTCCGCTGCTTGTTGTGTTTAAGTGTTTGGCCCTTGTGGCCCTATCTATGTAAGACTAGACCTTCATGGTCTTTATTTGTGCAAGACGCTAAATGTGGATGTAAGACTCTTGTTATTCAGCTTTTGTGTGGTCAGTGAGCATTGATCTCAGGGATCACTGTACACGTGCATTCGGTGATCACGACTTATGAGTCGGGGTCCCCACAGAGCTGGCATCAGAGCCATGCTGACTGTAGGAAGCCCTTAGTTAGCATGGATGTTAGTTAGGATGAAACTGTTTTCAAAACTACACTTAGCACCTATACTTAGGAGTTTCTGCACTTATTACCTCTTCTATTCTTCACACAGCACTCTACTGACTCTCCTCCCTTCAAACCTTTGTAGATGGCCATCGTACCCGAAGCCTTCCTGACATCCGGCTTTCCCCTACTCCTTGAGGATAGCCTGGAGAAGTGCCAGTTTCGCCAACCACCCGTTTTCCTCTACCACGAGCACTGGGTCGATGTCGTCACGAAGGAGTACCACGTGGATGTGGTCGTGAAGGCAAACAACTCCCCGACTAGTTGGTTCTTTGAAGGGCCACAAATGGAGACCATGGCACTCGCAGTCGAGACAGCTGCGCGCAAGGCACTCCTATACCTTCGAGATATCATTCCAGAGATGGCTGACGAGCCAGCTACTCGCTACCTACCTTTCAGAAAGGATGATCTTGGCGAGAGTTGGACGTTGATTCCATCCAAGGAAGATGGCACAGCACTCAGGTTCCAGACCTACTTCAGCCTCTCTGCTGATAGTCTGGTTCACAACCTGATTAAGGAGTCCATGAAGCTCCGCGAGGAACTCCACCGCACCCGAGAGCTACTTCGTCAAGCCAAGACGAAGCCAGACAGGATCAAGAAGGATGGAGCCCCCGAGGGATGACCAGCTGTCGCTTACCGAGGAGGAGTACCCCCAGCTAGAGATGCACCCCACACGTCGTCGTCGCATGAGTGCGAAGGAGTACCGTGAGCTCTTCACTGACCCACCGACGAAGCGTCGCCGGGATGGACCTCCTCGTTCTCCGACCCCTTCGACCGGAAACGATGCCCGTTCAGATGATGAACAGGAAGAAGACCCAGAGGAGCGTGGCTACGAGACCGAGCACTCCACCACCTGAGTCTGAGAACCCCTAGGGTAGGATCAGTCATGTACCCCTCATGCGAAGTCGAGTCCGTGTAATGGTTCATATGAAACCATGTGTGCTTGTTGTTTCCTTTTGTTGTTTGTGTTCTGATGCAAGTCGCGCTTTTGCCTTAGGCAACATGTAAGCGACTCCATCATCTATCTTATCTTAATATATGTATTTGTCTTTCGACCTTCGTTTTACCACACTTGCACTATACCAACCCCCTTAGGCGCGCTTTCTCCATTGTGGCTTTTCCTCTCGTCTATCCCAGTTATTTGACTTGGCTGCTCCAAACTGGATGGTGACTGCAACCCGCAACAGCTTCTTCACCAACCCTGAAGCCGGCAACTCCAGCCAGCAACAGGGAGCTGGTGGGACTGCTCATGCTGGAGGACACCAGGAGCAGCCACAAGGCGATATTCCCCCGCCACCACCTCCACTGGAGAACAAGACCATAGCTCAGTTTCTCCAAGTTCTCTGGGAGGAACGCCAAGCCAACACTGCTGCCATCCAGCAGATGGCTCAAGTCCTTGTGAACAACCAGTAGCAAGGCAGGAACGGCAATGGCCGCTCCACTCTGTCTAAGTTCATGAGTAATTCGCCCCAACCTTTACCGAGACTGCTGAACCACTGGATGCCAATGACTGGATCCACACCATCGAGGACCTCCTTGCACTGGTCAATTGCAATGAGGACCGTGAGAAGGTGCTTTATGCCTCTCACTGCCTCGGAGGTACCGCCAGAGCTTGGTGGGATGGATTCAAGGTCATGCAAGGCGATCGTGTGATCACCTGGGATAACTTCAAGGAAGGATTCCGCACCGCCCACTTTCCTTCTGGGATCATGGCTATCAAGAAGAGAGAATTCCGAGCGCTGAGGCAAGGAAGTGGCTCTGTCAAGGAGTATATGCAGAAGTTCAACCTGCTGTCAAGGTATGCACCTGAAGATGTCAACACGGAGGCTGCCAAGATGGAACGCTTCATGGAAGGACTTCAGAAGACCCTGCAATATCAGCTCATCGTCTGCGACTGCCGGACCTTCTTCGACCTGGTGAACAAGACCCTCATGTTGGAAGACAAGCGTCATGCCATAGACGACACTCGCAAGCGCAAGATGATTAGCAAGGGTAGTTCCAGCAACTAGAAGCCTCGCCCCTGGCAGCCAGCCCCAGCCAAGCCAACCTATCAGCCGCAGCAGGATAGACCTCCTGCACCTCGTCCGAGCTACCAGCCTCAGCAGTATGCCAATCCTAGGCTAGCTTACAACAACCCCAATAACAACAACGGTGGCAGGAACTACAACAACAACAACAACAACTATGGTCAGGTCACTTGCTTTGGGTGTGGTCAGTCTGGACACATCTCTAAGCAGTGCCCTAACAAGAAGGCAGATGCACCGCACCCCAATGCGCCCAACCAAGGTCAAGGCCGTGGAGCACCACCAAGGAACCCAGCTCCCCGCAACCAGCCCAACAATGGCAAGGGTCGTGTGAATCACGTCACCGCTAAGGAAGCCCAGGAAGACCCAGACGTCATACTGGGTACGTTCCTCGTCAACTCAACCCCAGCTACAGTACTGTTTGATTGTGGAGCTTCGCATTCTTTTGTCACCCAAAAGTTTGCACTAGAGAGTGGCATGAAGCCTACACCCCTGGGTAGTCAGATGTTGATACAAACCCCGGGTTCAGTTATGAAGTCCAAGATAGGATGTAAAGGAGTTGAGATTATCATCAACGGGGTAGACTTCCTAGCAGACCTTATAGTTTTGGATTCACCAGGCTTGGACGTCATCCTTGGCATGAATTGGTTGACCAAGAACCAAGGCTACTTGGACTGTGCCAAGAGGATCGTTACCATAACCAATAGCCAAGGAGTAGCAGTCAAGTATGTTCCCAACCCTGCGTCCACTCGAGCCCCTCAGGTTAATTGTCTGTCGGGAATTGAGTTGGATCAAGTGCCAGTGGTATGCGAATACCCCGATGTTTTTCCTGATGAGCTGCCCGGAATGCCCCCTGACCGCGACATTGAGTTCATCATTGAGCTAATGCCTGGAGCCGGACCCATCTATAAGAAGCCCTATAGAATGGGATCCGAAGAGTTGGCTGAATTGAAGAAGCAACTGGCGGAGCAGCTCAGGAAAGGATTCATTCGCCCTAGTTCCTCTCCTTGGGGATCACCTGTTCTATTTGTTTCCAAGAGGGACGGAACTATCCGACTCTGTGTCGATTACCGTTCTCTCAATGAGGTCACAATAAAGAACAAGTACCCACTTCCCAAGATTGAAGACCTGTTCGATCAGCTGAATGGAGCCAAGGTGTTTTCCAAGATCGACCTCAGGTCTGGGTACTACCAGTTGAAGATCAGGCCCCAAGACATTCCGAAGACGGCGTTTGTAACCCGGTATGGCCTGTATGAATACACGGTCATGTCATTTGGGTTGACCAATGCCCCTGCCTACTTCATGTACCTCATGAACAAGGTCTTCATGGAATACTTGGACAAGTTTGTTGTCGTCTTCATTGATGACATACTCGTCTTCTCCAAGTCTGAAGAAGAGCATGAGCAACACTTGAGATTGGTCCTAGACAAGCTTCGAGAGCACCAGCTATATGCCAAATTCAGCAAGTGTGAATTCTGGCTACATGAAGTTCGATTCTTGGGTCATGTGTTGACTGCAAAGGGATTGTCGGTGGATCCTGCCAAGATTGAAACCGTGACTGAATGGCAATCCCCAACCAATGTGAAGGAAGTCAGAAGCTTCCTCGGACTCGTGGGATATTACCGCAAGTTCGTCGAAGGATTTTCGAGCATTGCCCGACCCATGACTCAGCTATTGTAGAAGGACAAGAAGTTCGAATGGACGCCAAAGTGCGAAGAGAGCTTCCAAGAGCTCAAGAAGAGATTGACCACAGCTCCAGTTTTGGCCACCCCCGATATTCACAAGGAGTTTGTGATATATTGTGATGCATCGAGAACCGGGCTTGGAGGTGTTCTGATGCAAGAAGGCAGAGTCATAGCATATCTATCCAGACAACTACGTCCTCATGAAGAGAACTATGCTACTCATGATCTTGAGTTGGCAGCCGTGGTTCATGCCTTGAAGACATGGCGACACTACCTTCTGGGGAAGCGATGTGAGATATACACAGACCACAAGAGTTTGAAGTATATTTTCACCAAAAGAGAATTGAACATGAGGCAGCGAAGATGGTTGGAGTTGATCAAAGATTATGACCTCAGTGTTCAATACCACCCCGGAAAGGCTAACCTGGTAGCTGATGCCTTAAGCAAAAAGACTTGTTCCTTGAATGCTATGATTAAGGAAAGGCTACCCGCCCTGTATGAAGAACTTGAAAGCTTTGGCTTGGAACTAGTTGCATCTGGATTCCTAGCCAGCCTCGAAGCAAAGCCTACCTTGATGGATGATATTAAAGAAGCTCAGAAGGGACACGAGAGCATTGAAGGCATCAAGAGGAAGATCAAGGCAGGCAAGGCTCCAGGATTCTCAGTGGATGAACAAGGAGTTGTATGGTTTGGGAAGCGCATCTGCGTACCCAACAAAGAAGAGCTCAAGAACTTGATCTTGCAAGAAGCTCATGACACTCCATATTCCATCCATCCTGGAGGAACCAAGATGTACCAAGACCTCAAGGAAAGATTCTGGTGGCATGGTATGAAACGGGAAATAGGCACCTTTGTTGCTAAGTGTGACACATGCCAGAGAGTAAAAGCTGAGCATCAGCGACCCGCTGGGCTATTGCAACATCTCAAAGTGCCTGAGTGGAAGTGGGACAAAATCGGGATGGATTTCATCACCGGTTTACCAAGGTCGAGCAAAGGACATGATTCCATCTGGGTCATTGTCGATCACCTGACCAAGGTAGCCCACTTCATTCCCATCAAGACCACCTACAATGGGAACCAACTGGCCAACCTCTACATCAACCGGATTGTAAGCCTCCACGGAGTTCCTAAGGAGATTGTATCGGACCGAGGCACCCAGTTCACCTCAAGGTTCTGGAATAGGTTCCAAGAAGCCTTGGGAACCAAGCTATCCTTCAGCACTGCTTTTCACCCCCAGACTGGTGGGCAGACAGAGCGAGTAAATCAGATACTCAAGGATATGCTCCGTGCCTGTGTATTGGCGTATGGAGCCAAGTGGGAAGATTGCCTACCATTCGCCGAGTTCTCCTACAACAACAGCTATCAGTCGAGTCTTCAGATGGCACCATTTGAGGTGCTGTATGGACGCAAGTGCCGTACTCCCCTCAACTGGTCAGAAACCGGGGAAGGATTGGTCTTTGGACCATATATCCTCCGCGAAGCGGAAGAGCAAGTTCAACTCGTCCAAGAATGTCTCAAGACCGCCAAGACCCGACAAAAGAGCTACGCTGACTCTCGCCGTCGGGACATGAGTTTCCGTGTTGGAGACCATGTTTACCTCCGAGTCACGCCTGTCAAAGGGACCAAGTGTTTCCACGTCAAGGGAAACTTGCACCAAGATACATCGGCCCCTTCAAGATCACCGACAAACGAGGAGAAGTTGCTTACCAGCTAGAGCTACCTTCTGAGCTCTCCGATGTGCACAACGTCTTCCACGTGTCACAACTCCGGAAGTGTCTTCAAGTTCCCAACCGCCCCGACCTCTACAAGGACATCAACCATCAAGCCATCGACCTTTAGCCAGACCTCACTTATCGTGAGAGGCCAGTTCGCATTTTGGATGAAGCTGACCGTTGCACCCAAAGCCGCACCATCAAGTACTTCAAGGTTCAATGGAGCAACCACACAGAAGCAGAAGCAACCTGGGAGCGTGAAGACTATCTTAGATCTGAGTTCCCTTATCTCTTTAGCGCTTAGCCTAGGAATCTCGGGGACGAGATTCTTGTAAGGGGGGTAGGTCTGTCACACCCTGTATTTGTATCACCTTGCTATGCTTGGATTTACAAAATTTGGAACCAATTAAAACTTTTGAGTGCACATGCTTGTTTCGATTGTTGCTTGTTTGCTTGTTTGGTTGTTTATGTTTGGCACACTTAGGTTCAACTCCTCTCCATATTTATCTTCCTTGACCCAAACTTCTTGCCCAATGATCATGCCATGTGAGTAGTACCCAAAACTATTTTTATCAAAATTTATTTTGACCAAAAAGGATTTATTCAAATTAGGTTTTCAAAACCCCCTGAGTTGAGGTTTGCACTGCAAGTCCTCAAATTGGGTGGATCCTTTTTCCCCAAAGGCTTTATTTGAAACCTAATATATATATATATATTACTTCCCAAAACCACCAAATAGTAATTTTAAAGATTATTTCACTATTTTATTTAAAGGCTTTTTATTAAGGCTAGAAATGGTCTTTTATAGGGAAAAATTATTTAAATGCTTTAAAAATATTTGAGAAAATTTAGGGAAACTCAGTGGACATATATTTTCCATATATATGAGTTTCAACACATGGTCATGTTCAAAATCATGGGCAAAACCCCTCAAAACCCTTTCTGCTTAAATCAAGATTTTGAAATATTTCTATAAGAAATATTCTCAATAAATTCCAAGAAAATTCCAGCAAGTCACAATTGTCATATGTGATGATTTTACCAAGTTTCATCTCAATCCCAATTGATTTGCTTCATCAAAATATTCCAAAACCATTCCTGTCCAGAGCCAAATTTGAATAACTTTGCATTGTGAAGTTTCTTCCCTTGACACCAAACTTTCTGGGCATGTGCTAAACCCCAAATAATGATACCACACCAAGTGGTGGATTTGTGGGAAGTGAAATGCATGACTAGATCTACAGAAATCTGATTCTGTTGATTTCTAGGGTTTCACAAAGTTACATTGTGAACTTTCTTCAATCAAGCTCAAACTTGGTGATCAACCCTATTTCTAATCACCATTTGCCGCTGTTAAATTTCATGGCAAGCAAACTCCATTTGCTTAGCCAAACCACCATCAAACGCTTTTGCTTATCCTGTAAAAAGCCTTGTTTGACCCCCTTCTGCTATTCTCCTTGCCTCCAAAATTTTACCACAGCATACTAGAATTGCACCTCACCTCCAGTAAAAATTTCAAGCCTCAGCTCCATAGTTAAGTGGGGTAAAACCCCATTTTTACCCCCTGGACAGCAATGGCAGGAGCATCTCTACCCTCTTCCCGACTCCATTTCTTTTGTCCCTAGCTCCAGAGCATCCAAGGGGCATCTCCAGTATGCCCACAAGCTAGTAGACAAGCTTGGCCGCGCCCTGGACGCAAATGGCATGCCCTGGCATGCAATAATGGCGCTCCAGAGCGTGCTACAGTGTGCTCCCGCACTGTAGCCGCCACCATTCGAAGGCCCCCAACAGCCTCGAGCCCTCCCCTCTCGCCTGCTGGTCGGCCTCGAGGTCCGCGTCACGCCTCCGTGTCGGCCCCCTCCTCTCTCCTCCTCCAACGGTCTCCCCCACGCGCGCCTCCCCTTCTCTCTCTCTCGCTCCCCTGGCCTAGACCTACCCCACGAGCACCCCAGACACGCCCTCTTCCCCTCCCGTGGCCTCTGGCCTCGGCCATGAGCTCGCCGGCACACCCGCGTTCGGTGGACTCGCCCCCGCCTATTTAAGGCCTCCCCCGAGCTCTCTCCTCCCTTCTGGAACCCCCTTCCCCTCTCAATCGACCCCCTGAACCACCCAAGTAACCACCCGGAGCCCCAGTGCTCGGGATCGACCGAGGCGCCGCCGTGTCGGGGCTTCGTCGATCTCGGGATACTGGCCCGCTCCGGCCTTCTTCCCTCCTCCATTGAGACCACAGAGGGCCCCTGCCTCGTTTCCCCCTTTCCTCTGCTTGATTTGCCGCACAAGACAGCCCTGGCGACCTCCTCCCGAATCCCTCCACCGCGGCTACCTCGTCGCCGGCGACCCCTTGCTCTCCGACGCTCCCCTTCACCTCCTGGAGATCGACGACTCAATCCCGAGCCCATTCCCGCACTCACCTACCGTCGCCGTGGCCCGCACCGCCGCCGGTGAGCCTCGCCTCCTTCTGTCCAGAGGAGGGAGACGAACCCGACAGGTGGCCCCCACCTGTCGGCCTCTGTCTCGCCCGCCTCTCTCTTCCGCTCTCACTGGCACCCGGGCCCCGCCCGTCAGGTTTGAACCTGGCGAGCGCGGGCGCACCGGTTAGCCTGGGGCTGATTTGCTCTGGGCCGGCCCAGTTGCGGCCAGATCTGGCCTAGGGCATAGTGCCCTTTTTCTTTTTCCTTTTCTGTTAGTTTTTCAAAATTCCTCAGGCAAAAAATAAAAATCCAATGCCCAATATTTTTCCACCATAAATCTTAGAATAATCTGTAGA
Source organism: Elymus sibiricus (assembly GCA_039707655.1). Classification (NCBI taxonomy): domain Eukaryota; kingdom Viridiplantae; phylum Streptophyta; class Magnoliopsida; order Poales; family Poaceae; genus Elymus; species Elymus sibiricus. The sequence goes on from CM077665.1 coordinate 257,410,643, forward strand.
ATTTAACAGTGCCACTTGTGCATTTTTGTGTTAATGTTTTACATAGTGATTTTAATTAAAACCTAGTTTTTAATATTTTTATCCTCTGTTTAAATAGTTTTCAAAATGTTTTTCATAACAAAACCTTAGACAAACATTTTTAGAATAGCTTGTAGTATTTATCAGAGTAGGGTAACATTTTAGAAGTAAAGATTGTGCTCTGTTTTTGTGTGATGCTTATTTTTGCCCGTTTATTCCGCGACGATAGATTGCGTTGTTGACGAAGGGATTGGGCACGAAGACTTTGAAGACCCCGAAGACTTTGTTGAGCCAGGCAAGCAGCCCCTTGACCATGTTAAGAAACTTTTCATGCATGTCATATAGCACTTTATGTTCCGATGATGATCATGATGATGTAGTATGCCCTTCGGTGGGGTACCTCCGATACTTTCTTGTTGATACTTGCATCGTGCATGACCCTACCTTCTTATGAGGGTTGTGCGGGTGGGAGTAGTTAGGTTGCTAGTAGTGCTACGCAAGTGGGATGGGAATATGCATGGTGATGGAAACAAAATGATTTCAAAGACTTTTCGAAAACCCCGTCGGGTGCCACTAATGCCCGAGGGAGATGATGATGAGCTAGGTAGCCACTTGATAAAGAAGTGGTGTACCGGAGCAAGTGAGTGTGTATGGTTTTCGAAAACGGATTGGTGTAAGTTGCGACCATTATTCCAACCTTACATGTACAACCACGATACCCCTTATGGGACGGGGCTTTGTTGATTACCTTGGTGGGTACTAGCATAGAGCCCGCATTACTAGTGGCGGGAGTGGCGTTGTCACTCTCGATACGGGGTCGTGCCTGGTAGGGCGACCATGCGCTGTCTTTACAGGCACCGGGCACACCGTTGTGTTCCTTCATGGATGGTACTGTGTAGAGCAAGGCTCGTGTTTGTACATCATGACGACACGGACCAACGAGTGGACTCTTTGTTTAGTATCACTAGAGGAAAGGCATTGTTCGGGTGCTTACCTCAGGTATGTAATATACCACGAGTCGTGGATGACACGGAAGTTCCCCGAGTCTTGTGGGTAAAGTGTGCAACCTCTGCAGAGTGTAAAACTATTCGAATAGCCGTGTCCACGGTCAAGGACAGTTGGATGACCGCTCTTGTGCTACGTCCAAATGTTTTCACAAACTGGTGTGTGTGTGGGTTGGTGATAAAGGTGATACTTGAGCTAAGTCCGATGACTTGGCATGATGATGAACATGAGATGTTCAACCCCTGCTTATGATGATAACTGAGACTTGTTCACATAAGTACCTGTTAACAGTTGATGCATGCTTACTCAAGTTACTTGATCCTATCATTGCATTTCAAAATCAGCTTTTTGCAAAACTTACCTACTTAGTGCTATATCATGCATTGTTATACCTTGTTCCAGAAACTTGGGTTGCTTGCGAGTACATTCAAAGTACTCATTGGCTTGCCACTGGTTAGTAAATTGGCCAGGCATGGAGGAGCAGGAATATGGCGAAGAGTTCGTTGGTGACGAACATGCGAACTAGGACGCTTCCCAGTCAGAATGCCTGTAGGTTTAAGGCAGATGGCATGGGTTCACGCTTTCGACCAAGATTTCCGCTGCTTGTTGTGTTTAAGTGTTTGGCCCTTGTGGCCCTATCTATGTAAGACTAGACCTTCATGGTCTTTATTTGTGTAAGACGCTAAATGTGGATGTAAGACTCTTGTTATTCAGCTTCTGTGTGTGCAGTGAGCATTGATCTCTGGGATCACTGTACACGTGCATTCGGTGATCACGACTTATGAGTCGGGGTCCCCACATAGCGCCTGAGTACCAGGGTCCGGTCCTTGCCGAATACGCCCCTCACGAAGATGCCCCAGAGTTTTGCTCCGAGGGCCCTCGGGAGATTGATCCGGTCGACCTCTCGTGGTTAAACGGGGCAGTGGACCGGATCGAGTCAATGACAATCATGGACGACCCGACCTTGACCAATGTTCAGATAGGTCAGAAGGCCGACCATGAGGAAATTTACGACCCACCCACCACCCACTTAGTAGCCATTGTCGAAGATTTAACCGACATGTTGGACTACGCCTCCGAGGAGGCAGAAGACCTGGATGAAGAGATCTGCGCCCCCGCCCTTATCACTACTGGGCGGTGGACAACCACCTCCACTTACAACGTCTATATGGTGGACACCCCTGATGATAGGGACAACCACACCCCAAGAAGAACATCGACAAATTCGGCGAAGCGCCGTCAAAGCGCCGAAAACAACGCAAACGATCCAAGACGAACAAGCAAAGGGAAGCCATCATGGGCACCGGGGAAATCAACACGCCGAAAGACCTCAGCGACCTTGAAGCCCCCGAGGAGCCGCTTGAGGAACTGGAGAGGCTCGAGGACCAGCATGATGCTGAGGACCTCAATGATTTCGAGGACGACAACTACCTCCCCCCCCCCCCCCCCGGTGAGGAGGAGGAAAGCCTTGAAGCCAAAGAGTTCACCGTCCCTGAAAACCCTGAGGATCAAGAACGATTCAGGCGGCAGCTCATAGCCACCGCCGTAGCCTAAAGACAAAGCAGCAACAGCTCAGAGCCGAACAGGATACCATCAACGATAGATGGACGAAAGTCCTTGCAGCCGAGGAGGGGTTCTAATGCGGAGCATCCTACGGACATCACCATGTCAAGAGTCCGTTTGGCAAGTGACACGTGCGACCTCTACTTCACATACATAAAGGTGAATCATCTCCTTTACACGTGTCCACTTGACCCCTTCGAGGATGGCATACTACTTGACACTCCTTCCGTGTGCATACATAGGTATTGTCGGGCCTTCACGGATGACAAGGAGGAGTGCAAGCGCCAAGGAACGACTACACCATCCTCAAGGGACGCCTCGAAGCGGAGACGGAAGAAGATGGAGCTGCGGAGTCTACAGCAGCCGGACGTCCGACAGCCTCCAGACGTCCGACGTCTTCCGGACGTCCGACGTCTTTCGGACGTCCGACGCCTGGAGTCCATCCCCGCCAGAGGACGAGGAGAATCTACAGCGACCGGACGACCAACGCCTTTTGGACGTCTGACAGACTCTAGAGCCCATCCGGAAATCCGGCGCTAAGTCACTCGCGCAGAAATGACGGAAGTCTGAAGACCTCCGGAGGACCGAGCCACGGACGACCGACACGCTCCGGACGTCCGGACCCTCCCGAGCCTCAGGACGACCGACGCCCTCCGGACGTTCGGCGCCTGTGTGTGTAGCTGCGGGCCTTGGGCCTTGTACCCCTTCTCCACTTACCCCTTCGTGGCCAAGACTATATATAATCTTCCCCACCTCCTTTCTAGGGTTAGCAAAGTGATAGCTCATTCATAGTTGAGCTTTGCTCCTTCCTCTACCTCTCCCATGGAGATCGAGACCTCCACCGGAGAAGATCCATAGAGGATGTCAAGGCCCCTTGCACGGGAAGATCCCTAGTGGATTCAAGGCCCATCTCTCCTAGAGATTTGGATGAAGTACCCATGTATCTTTATTTCCATTGTTGTTCTTGGATCTTGATACACCTCTTGTATTGCTTGTGATTTGAGGAGTACTTGGTGTGGATCTTGTCCAATAGAGTGTTTTCCCTTTGATTTTCTCCACGTTTTCCCCTCGTGTTCTTCGTGTTCATCGTGTTCTTCCTCAAATCCACCTCCAATTCGTGAAGATCGGGCCACCCTCGGGTTTGCCCCGTATCATATTGGTATCAAGATCCAAGTTGCCACGAATTTGGAGCCCCACCCCTCACTTTTCTTGCATTAGTTCGTGTTTTTGTTCCCAATTTCGAAAATCTCCACAAAAAATTGCCTCAAAAATTTTCTTGTGATTTGTTCTTCTTGTGTTTTTGTTGATTTTGATTCGTGGATCTAGTGTTTGGCAAGTGGATCTACTTCCCTTGGCGTTCCCTAGCCCCAATTTTTCTTTTTCCCCTTCAATTTCGAGCCCAAAATCATCAATTTCCGCCCAAAATCGTGTCCCGGATCTGAAATCCCGAGCTGACCCAGACCCTACGGACGTCCGGCCCTTCACGGACGTCCGGACCAGTCCGAAGCACCGGACGTCCGACCATTTCCGGACGTCCGGAACCCCTAAACAGACCCGAAATCTCGGATTTCCGGCCTGTCCGGACGTCTGGTCCCCGGATGTCCGTCACTTCTCGGACGTCCGTAACCTGTAGAAACTGACTCGGCTAGAATTTTGTTTCGGCCATAACTAATTCATTCGAACTCTCGTTTTGTAGCTATTGACATCCACCATCCCACAAAATTAGTTTCACCATCATTTGACACCATCATCAAATTTTGGCAATTTTGCCTAGGCCCTCCACCATATCATCCGCAATACCACCATAGCATTCCGCAACCTAACCCATTTTGGTTCCCTTTCCATTTGTGGTTGCTTGAGTTGTGATTTGAGTCTCCTAAGGTGTTTCGGCTACTTAGGGACGGTTACTTCTTCTTCAACCACCGGTGACTTGTATCGGTCCATCATCTACACCGACCACCGACGTTCGACATCGACGACGACCATCCATCCTTTGAGACCATCTTCAACCGGAAGCAAGGCCGGTTTACACCGACTTCGTGAAAGGTTAAGTGTGACGAAGGTATACATTCCGTTATACACTTTTCCTGCCTTGCCATTACATCTTGATAGCCCCACCATCTTTGTGATTACCTTCATACCTATCCGAGTATTGCCGGGCTTCGCGAAAACTTGTGCACCATAGTGATACGATATCATATTGTTACATCATTTAAAATATCATATAGTGCAATTGCTTTCTCCCGTGCATATCTTGTGATACTTGTCTCATATATTTGGTTGAGACTCAATAAGAATAGTGGAAAGGAAGAGTCAAGAAAAAAAGCTTCTAAGCAAGAAAGAAAGATCAAAGCTTATAAGCATAGAGTTGAGCATGAAAAGAGATACTTGTGCATAAGGATACATGGAATAGGAAATGTTTTGCTTGCATGAATAGGATTGGTGCCAAGTGGTGAATCGTGCCCAAACGTGCAATCAAGCTAGCGTCTCTCCTTGTGTTTCTGCGACAAGAGCTTAGTCTTCGTTAGGCAATTTTGTATTGCTCATCCCTATAGATGCACAAGCCCCATTACCCCACCGTGTGTGTTTCTTTATTGCCCTCCTCTATATTGTGATCGCTTGCTTTGCATTTTGAGTCCATTGGATTGATTTCAACATTTGCAATATCTTGGACTTCATTTTGCTTGATATTTTGTGCCACTAACCCCACCGAGCTTCACTATAAGCCATTTGTGTAGGTTGTGAGAATTGGACAAGGTTTTTCACCAAGTGCACTCTTTTCCTTGCATACATTGTGGTCTTTTAAGATCCATCTACAACTTCGGAAAGAGGTAACTTTGGTATGTTCATTCCATCTCGTTCTCACGCCTTCTTGAGTGCTTCCATGGATAGGGACGACACATCTCCTTCGGTCTACAACAACAATGACGAGTTCGATGCCATGAAGAAAACCATCGACGCCAAGATGGATGCTCATTTGGAGGAGCTCAAGGCCCTCATCAAGAACCGCACGAGATCTTCATCATCTTCGAGAAGATGCTCAAGTGCACATGCTTACGAGCTACCATCTCCGGCAAGATCAAACCGGCATCGACACCATCAACGACACGAAGAAATAACGACGCCAACATCAAGGTGTCCAACAAAGAACAAGTGTGAAGGTCACGATCTCGACACCAACCATCGCTCGATGACTTCACCACCTACCAAGGCATCTTCGCCTTTGGATATGCGGCATCTTCACCGACAAGCACTTCAAGAGAAGCTCCCCAAGCTCAAGTCCGCGACTTCCATGAGCTACTACGACCTCGACATCGACGACGAGATTCCTTTCTATGGGAGTCAAGACCCCGAGGAGTATCTCGCGTGGGAGCGCAAGATGGACACATACCTCAAGCTACTTTAAGTCCCTTCCGAAGATCAAGTGAAGTGCGCCACAAGAAACTTCCATGACTACATGTCGACATGGTGGCTTCACACATCTTCGACGAGCTTCGACATGAGTTGGTCCACGTTGAAGAAAGCGTTGCGGTGAGAGTTTGTGCCTTCTGCATACACGGAACATCTTCAACGCCAATTGGAGAACACCATACAAGGATCCAAGTCCCTCGATGAGTACTTCATGAAGATGAAGAAAGCCTTGCGACGAGCCAGTGTGGATGACCCCATTTGGATGAAGTTCCACTTCATGATGGGATTGAACAACGACATCGCCAAGACTATCTTCCAGAACAACTACGAGTCTCTCGAAGACCTCTACATTGGTACTCTCATGGCGGAACATGAACTCATGGCCAAGGCTACTCAACCCCGAGCACACTTTGCGATGACCAAGCTCCACGATGACGAGCATGAGGATGGTACCACCAAGATGTCCAAGCCCATCGAGTTCCAAGACGACGCTCCCAAGTCCGACTTCACCGCCATCCCTCTTGGTGGCATTGACGATGCCAAGTCTACCACGACTCTTTTTGAAGACGGCGTAGCAACAACCATGACTACGGAGCCACTCAAGGAACATGCTTTGGAGGCGAGCGACAAGGTGGTGAGCAAGGATGGCGCTTCCATCTTTGGAGGCGAGAGTGATGTTGAGCCATCTTCGTCCTGCATCCACGGCGACAGTGACGAGATGGTTGAGCATGGGATTTTCCCTTCGAACACGGCGGCGTTTGGAGATGAGTTGAGAGACTTTTGCCACCATATTGAGAGTGAGAGTGCCTTCGCCACTAGCCCCATATATGATGAGTTGCCCAAATTCCCATGTGAAGAGAGCCATAACCCCAACCACTTGAGTGAGATGAGTGACTCCACCATATGTGAGTATGAGTGCAACTACCTAGAGGGAGTGAGTGAGCCACCACCACATAGAGCGAGTGAGGTAGTTGATAGGGCATGTGAGGCCATGTTGATTTCTAACAACTTAACCTCTACCTCTATTGTGTCTTCTCATTTGGTGCTAGGTCCCATACACGATGACGTGCCGATCCTTGACGACTTCGTCCTCACCTTTGACAAGACGATGGCCATGGTGGTATATGAAGCACCCCCCACATGGTACCATCACGATGAAGATGACCACAAGTTGGTCTATGCAACCTCACCTACACCACATGAGTGGAATGAATAAGGTAACATAGGTGAAGGTGATGCTCTTGTCCCACTAGTGGATTTTGAGTGCTTGCATGTTGATGATCCACCTATTGCCATGCTTCATGATTATGCGACTTCCTCATGTGATGAATTGCCCATTTATGATGTGTTTGACGATTCTCATGTGGAGTCTATTAATTGTGATGCCATGTTGCATATGATACATTGTGAGAATTCTATAGGTCACATCATGTTTGTCAATCCACTTGATTTGTCATATGCTATGCATGAGATCACCCATATTGCATCTTTACAATCTCATCGTAGTAACTATGCATATGCTATTAAAATAAATCCAATTTGCACATATGGCATACATGACAAACCCATGGTTATTGGCATTTGCTTTTCTTGTGATGATATTGCCATGCTCCCTTTGCATCATTTGCGCAATTGCTCACATATGACATGCCATGACCACCATGCTTTGGATATGCATTGTTTTGTATGTTATCCATATTCTCCATGTTATTCTACCTCTATTGCACATGAGGAGACCCCCATAGTTTCCTCATACATTTTTGGAGATTTTGTTCCATCCCATCACTTGCATGATACCCATACTTGTGTGCATAATATGCTCCACATGAATAATATGCATGTGCCACATACTTGCTATAATTTGCGTCCCACTCATGTTGAGCATAATAACTATCATTGCATGATGGATGACGTATTCCTATACCATGCCTCCGATTTCTTTGAGAATTGCTTATTTTGTGCTAACTCCCACGTGCACATACACATCACGATGGATGATGTGTATATTTACCACGCACACACTTTGTTTCGTGTGTCTCCTTGTTGTGTAGGTACACACGATTCTTCGTCAACCTCGCAAGCGCACGAGTTGACGAAAAGAGCTCTAGAGAGCAACGAAGACGTGCGCCACTATGGAGTGCTTACCCTCTAACCACCCTCTTTGCACAAATACTTCGCGCATTTCTTCTACATGACTCTCACATGGCTATGGCTTCTGGCTCATTACATGTATTATGCCCATATTGCCATGTTCACTTTGCATGATATGCTCATTTCTATGCCCTTGCCATACATTTGTGACCCATGCTTTGCATCTCACATAAAACTTGATTATATGACTTGTATGTGTATTTCCAAGCTTGGTGGAGATATTACTTGCCATTGTCATGTTTGCTTTGTGCTCCATGCCTATTATGACACATTGATCTTGCTTTGTGTTCGTGCTCGCAATATGTCATGTGCATTCGTTATGTCCACTATTAGTTCATATGACATGATTGCCATAATTTTCCCTAGTATGTTGCATCTTCGCACTACTAGTTTGCACGACATGATCACTATGCTTGCTTGTGTTGCATCACCGATTATTCCTACTTGCTCCTTTTATGTGGTTGATGACAACCATTGCCATGCTTTGCACATGAGTGATATTTCTTATTGTCATATGTCTCCATATGTTGCCTCTCTCATGCTTGATGCTTTTCCATGTATTGAGTGCAACAATGCTTTTGATCGTGCTAATGAGATTGCCCCCATAGCTTTCTCTCATATTAGTGGAGTTTTTGACATATTTCATGTGACGCATGCTTTCCTTCTTTCTTTGCACCATATGCCTAGTGTCATGAATATTGCCATTGTTGCATCCTTTTATTCATGTACTTGTGATCCTAACGCTTATGTGCAAGAGAAGAGAACCATCATGATGGATGATGTGTTTGTCTACCATGCACATACATTGTTTCCTTTGTTTTGTGTATGTGTAGGATACTTTGACTACATGTCAACTTCCACTTCACATGAGTTGACCATTCGAGCTCTTGAGAGCGAGCCATGCTACACAGACGCGTTTCTACATCGCACTTGCTTGCGCATCGACATTGTGACGGACGCACAAGGTCACGCTTTTGAGGTGACATCCTTCTTGAGCATGGATATTGTGGCTCATCCTACTTGTGTTGCTTGTACCACGACATATATTGGTCATCTTGGACCACTTACTTGCACACATGTTCATGTTATTGCTTCTCCTCACGATTGCCACATTACCATGCCTCATGACATATATGCCTTGTGTGTTGCATCCAACTTGTGGATTGATTTCTCCTATCATATGTTTGGTTGCACCAATGTCATTTCTTCACATATGCCATGCCCGATTGCTTGCTACATGCTTGACTTGATTGCCTCACACAAGATGACAAATTGCTGTTTCTATTGTGTTGAGTGCCCCTATATCTTCACTACACCATATGCCCATTATGCTTGGATTGCCTTTCACTTTGGATTGCCCCATGTGTTTAGACACTTCATATTATTTGGTGTTGTGAATGATTCCTATGCCTATCATAGACCCTTTGTTGATTGCTTTGAGCATGCGTGCTATGACCTTGAGGTAGATGCTCGTTCTATCGTCCAACATATTTGCATCACTACCTCACATTTTCATGCTTGTCTCCATGATACCTTAGATTGTGCTCCATCCTTATGCTTATATGTCATGACACAATCCCTTGTCACACCATATGTTATGCATGATGACGACACTTGTTCGGTGAATAACCGCTTGAATGCTTGGTTTGGCACTAACACTAACCACATTTGTTTTTCCAAGTGTTTGTCGTATTTGCTCCTTTTGAAGGAATCCCTAGGTGGTGAGACATTGGAGAGTGCCCCTTTCGAGCTTGATGATAATGAGTGCTTGGTGATCGTCCACTTCTACTCGGCGACGCCATCTCCTTTCCCTGGTGAGTTGGATTTTGATCCGAGGACGGATCTTTCCCAAGGGGGAGGGGATGATGCGGAGCATCCTACGGACATCACCATGTCAAGAGTCCATTTGGCAAGTGACACGTGCGACCTCTACTTCACATACATAAAGGTGAATCATCTCCTTTACACGTGTCCACTTGACCCCTTCGAGGATGGCATACTACTTGACACTCCTTCCGTGTGCATAAATAGGTATTGTCGGGCCTTCATGGATGACAAGGAGGAGTGCAAGCGCCAAGGAACGACTACACCATCCTCAAGGGAAGCCTGGAAGCGGAGACGGAAGAAGATGGAGCTGCGGAGTCTACAGCAGCCGGACGTCTGACAGCCTCCGGGCGTCCGACGTCCTCCGGACGTCCGACGTCTTTCGGACGTCTGACGCCTGGAGTCCATCCCCGCAAGAGGACGAGGAGAATCTACAACGACCGGACGACCGACGCCTTCCGGACGTCCGACAGACTCCAGCGCCCGGACGTCCGAGCCTATCCAGAAATCCGGCGCCAAGTCACCCGCGCCGAAATGACGGAAGTCCAAAGACCTCCGGATGACCGAGCCACGGATGACCAACACGCTCCGGACGTCCGGACCCTCCTGAGCCTCCGGACGACCGACGCCCTCCGGACGTCCGGCGCCTGTGTGTAGCTGCGGGCCTTGTGCCTTGTACCCCTTCTCCACTTACCCCTTCGTGGCCAAGACTATATATACTCTTCCCCCACCTCCTTTCTAGGGTTAGCAAAGTGATAGCTCATTCATTGTTGAGCTTTGCTCCTTCCTCTACCTCTCCCACGGAGATCGAGACCTCCACTTGAGAAGATCCATAGAGGATGTCAAGGCCCCTTGCACAGGAAGATCCCTAGTGGATTCAAGGCCCATCTCTCCTAGAGATTTGGATGAACAACCCATGTATCTTTATTTCCAGTGTTGTTCTTGGATCTTCATACACCTCTTGTATTGCTTGTGATTTGAGGAGTACTTGGTGTGGATCTTGTCCAATAGAGTGTTTTCCCTTTGATTTTCTCCACGTTTTCCCCTCGTGTTCTTCGTGTTCTTCCTCAAATCCACCTCCAATTCGTGAAGATCGGGCCACCCTCGGGTTTGCCCTGTATCAGGTTCGGCACTAAGCGACAAGATCAAAACAAGAGCTACCCGCGCCGGCGCCTGCTGCCGCAATTCAATGACGAGGCCTTCGAGCCCGAATCTCCCAGGCGCACTCAGTACGACCAGCAAGACCGCCCCCCTCGAGGACGCGACAGGGCGGCTGGAGATGCCGAGTATAGGCCCATGTCACCTTGCAGGAGAGGAAAGGGGCCAGCACAGCCTGAGGATCGATATGATCTACGACAGGACCTGGACTATAGAGCAGGTCACACTAGATCCATCTACGGATCTAGAGGATACTCCCCCGCTAGATGGGATGGGTACCAATCTTGGCTCGACCGCAACCACAGAGAGCGGGAATAATACCGGGCCCGAACAACAGCCGATTGCCGGCATGACGTAGCCCAGATCAGAGGCGTCGCCCACCCACTATGCTTCACAGACGAGGTTATCCAGCACCAGTTCCCCGAAGGGTTTAAACCTGTAAACATAGAACCATATGACGGGACAACAGACCCGGCTGTGTGGATCAAAGACTTCCTTCGCCACATTCACATGGCCAGAGGGGATGATCTCCAAGCTATCAAATACCTGCCACTCAAACTTAAAGGACCAGCTCGGCACTGGTTAAACAGTATCCCGGAAAACTCTATTGGGAGTTGGGAAGAGCTCGAGGATGCCTTTCGATCTAACTTCCAGGGCACTTATGTCCGTCCCCCGGACTCCTCCGACTTGAGCAATGTCGTCCAGAAAGCCGGCAAATAAGCTAGGCAATTCTGGAATCGGTTCCTGACTAAGAAGAACAAGATCGTTGATTGTTCGGACGCTGTCAGGGATATAAATCCAAGGTGTAAACGGCCCTATTGGGCCGGGTTAACATATTGATGGCTCTATGGTCAAGTTTAAGATGGGTCGTGTAATGAAGACAAGACAAGTAAGGCGGTGGCTGACTAAGTCGCCGGGCGGCCCAGCAACTGAAGACGGCGGCTCAAGGCCCACAGGGCGATAGGTGCCGGTCAGTTTCCTTGGTTAAGGAGCAAGGAGAGTTAAAGATATTATGGGTTACAAGTCACGATATGACCCGGAATCTATTGTAAAGCCTAGGGTCTTGACCTGTATATAAAGGCAAGCCCCTAGGACAGAAAGGATAAAAATTACAATCTCTCGATAGCTAGGTTAGCGATTCCGCACCCTTGTAATCGAGATCTATCCATCAAATACACACAAAGAAGGACGTAGGCTATTACCTCCATCGGAGGGGCCGAACCTGGGTAAACCCGACTCTCTTTCCCGTTCAATCCCTTCGAGTCGCCACCTAGTGGTGATGGCCTCACATCTAAGTCCTTTTACGAGGACATCTGCCGGGTTGACAAAACCACGACAGTTGGCGCCCACCGTGAGGCCCTCGCTCGGTGGATTTGAGTTTCGAAGGGATCCTTCCAGGATTTGGGAAGTTTGTGGTTGATCAGATGATCAAGAGCCGCCGCGACAAGATCTACGTCAATGAGCCGGATTGGAGTGTTAAGGCTGACTCGATCGAACGCGGGCCTCGAGTTCCCGTCGGAGAGATCGATTTGGAGACCCCTGAGTTGGACATCTACACCAACCTCGACGAGCCGGCTCGGAGCGCCCAAGCCAGCCAGCGCCAAGGCGGCTGTCGTCCCGTCTTCGTCGGTTTCACGCAAGGAATCAGTCTTTCAGACGAGCCGGCTTCCAGCGAGAACGCCCTCGTCAACTCAGACGGCGGGTCATCCACGGGAGATACGGAGTCGATCTATCCTCTTTAAGATGGCGGACTTGGGGGATCATTGGAAACTGAGGCCCCTGCAGAATACGACGAGTCGCCACACCAAGTCGCCGTCTACATGGCAGGAGCTACAACGGTTCTTGATTCAGCCGCAGCTGGAGGTTCTGTCGGGTCAACCAAAACGCTAGCTCAAGCCATGACCGACCTCATGGTTGAGATGGTGAAACTCGTGGAAACCCCAGTTACCACGGAAAATCAGGAGGAGCGCAATGTAGAGTTAGCCAAACTACGTACCCAGATAGTCGAGGTGCAAAAGGAGATTGACGCTGAAAACGCGTGGATGGCGGAGTTACATGCTCGTATACATGAAGAGACGGAACGCCTTCAGGCCAAGGCTTGGCGGTTAGGAGTTCAGAGGGAAGCATCAGAGGCGGTTTACGAGAGAAGACGCCATCGCGGGCTCCCACCGAACCTTGAGCAACAACATCTTTTTAATACCCCACAACAGACACCAGGTACTGTTCAACCACCTGGGAATCGGCAAGAGGCACCGGCTCAACCTCCGCCGGCTCATTCCCCGCCTCGACGATTCTAGACTCCGCGGGGTCATTTTTCCAACCCTGGAAGCACTGCCTATTAACGGAAACTCCCCCATTGAGGTTGAAGCTAGGAATGCTATTGAGATGCTGAAAATAGCCGTGGTGCAACAGGCGTAGTACTCATACAGCCGGGATCGGCTGCATTCCACTCCCTACGCTAGCAAGGGCCGCAATGTGGAGTCTCCGGCTGTTTCTAGTAGTGGGCGTAGGCAACAGCCTCAAGTTTCCCTAACCCGGCCCATGCCGTCAGACGCCCAGGCAGTTGTTGATGCTGCCAGAGGCGCACGACAGGCAGAGGCAGAAGCAGTAGCACTGACGATTCAGTAGCTTCACCCCCAACCGGTGAGTTTGAGGGCTGGGACCAATAGTAGGACAATCAGGATACCATGCTTATCCCCGGTACTCTGTGCCGAGCGCATGCCCAAAGACTTCAAGGGGCCTCGTAAGGTGCCAAACTACACGGCGGATCTTGAGCCGGTATCCTGGATCGAGGGCTATGAGTTGGTGATGGATATGCTGGATGACAGTGACGCTGTATGCGCCAAGTATTTAACCATGATGTTGGAGGGACCGGCTCGGACGTGGCTGAAAAACTTGCCGCCCAACTCTATCAACACATGGACGGAGCTAAAGGAGCGGTTCATCAAAAATTTCCACAGAACCTGCAAGAAGCCTATGACAATAGTAGACCTACAACATTGCGTTCAGCGAGTGGATGAATCGGCCCACCATTGGACCCGCCAGGTCGCGGAGATTATCCACTCATCAGAAAGCATCACAATGGCTCGAGCGGTCCTAATTTAGGAAAAGAACTGTCACTTCCAGCCATTGGTTCAGAAGCTCAGACAGCTCAAGCGAAAGGTACAAGATATGGGCGACTTAATGGATGTCCTAACCAGATATGCCGAGTCATATAGCACGAAGGATCCCGGCTCGGATGAGGACAAGACCGCTAAAGGCAAAAAGGCTGAAGGGGGAAAGGGCCAGCATGGTCACAGTGGTAACCAGGGGGCTCAAAATAACAAGCGGAAGCAGCGTGATGGTGGGTCAGACGTCGTTGCCAATACTAACACTGGTTTCAAAAATCAGCGCCGCAACGGTCGCTCTGGAGGGGCTTATAATGGGAATAAGCCCCGCAACTATGAGGAAGCGCTTAAGCACCTTATCCCAAGCACAGCACTCAGGATAAGCCAGCTAGCCACTCGTGGGAGAACTGTTACGTCATGCAAGAGTTTCGTAACCAGGCTTTCCAAAATAATCCAGGACGTAATGGTGGGGGACACCCGGGTCAGCACAGACCTGGCGGGTCACAAGGTGGCTCGGGGGTTGGTTTCCAACACCAGGGAAATCATGGCAATGGTCAGCATCCTTGCCAGGGCAATCACCATAATAACCAAGGAGGATTCCAAAGTAATCCCAAGCAGCTGAATAACGGTCAGTACCACTAGTACCTAAACTCCTGAACAAAGTTTATGCTCTCGAGGGTTTTACAAGGAAATAAATCTATACCTCCAAGTAGAAAACAAGCCAGCACTAGAACACCTGTGGCCTTATTATACTTAGAGCCGCCTGCTCCTTTTTTTTAATTTCTTCCCCCCTTGCAAATTCTATATATACTTCTTTATGTTTCGAGTATAAATAAAGCCGGCGTGTTTTGTCGTTTTAGCCTACAAATTGAGCTTGAGTCTTTATTTTTCGAAACAATTGGCACCTGGGGGCTTCCAAATCATCGAGTTTAGCTTTCTCACCCTTGTGACCCAGCAAAATAACGCCACAATATTTTGGGCATTTGGGGGCTTCCAGCTCATCGAGCTTAGCTTTCTCACTCTCTTGACCCGGCAAAAATAAACGCCATATATGGTTAAACCTGCCTGTACGATTGATGCGACTCCGATCAGATGACCCCATGTACTCTTGACGAGTCAATCCTTTTTGGACCATGAACTTGTCAAAGTTAAAACACCGGCTTGAGTCATGAGAGAGCCGGCATACAGAGATCTAGAATAAACCATGGGTTATCATACCCGCTTCATTGAAGCAAGACTCAAGCCTCGAAAGCCAGTCTTTTCCTGTCGAGCCTCGAAAGCCGACAATTACCTTGATATCATGAGCATATGTTATTTGCATTACATCATTACATCATCCGCATCATCATCGCATCATGCCAACATAGTTATACCTATGCGGAAAACTGATTTTCAGATCAGGATATATCACAAGACATTTGTGAACACATATAAAGCCTTTTGCCGATCAGCATCATGGTTATGATAACCAGGATCATGCGGTTAAACCTTCAAAGCCGGTTTAAAAAAAAGCCGCCTTATATTTCTGAGCTTCGAAAGCCAGTTCCTAACGGTACTATGTGCTGTAATGACCACATAAAATGTTTCGGGCATGCCCTGTTCTCATTACCGGTTCATACATGAAATACCCGGGTTATCAGCTGCATGACCAACATAAAATTATATTATTGGGGAAAAGCCAAAAGGACTTTGAGCTTTGAACGCCAGTTTCTTTTTGCCGAGTCTCATTGTGCCGGCTTATCAAGATTACCTTACTTGGCTTTGTTTATTACAACAAGTTTCAGGTTCAAAGTTATTATCGGCTCATGCTTGAGAAACCGGGTTGAACAATTGAGCTCACATAGTGACCAGTTGACAAGTCATATAATCTTCAACATTGTTGAAGGAGAAATAGACTATTAAAGTCTAGAAGATCAAAACCCTCTGCTGGCTCATTTAGCTCAGTTCTTCCTTGCCAAAAACATTCAATAAATGGAATATGAGAATGATATGACGGCAGAACAGCAAAAGGGTATCAAGCCCAGGATTATAAATATTTTGCACCAACAAAGGCGCAAACGTGCACGATGGCATGACTCAGCAGTTTTTTCAAAAAGCTACCTCTATTATAAGCTCAAGGAGTCACAAATTATTTTTTGCCCATACTTGGGGGCTTAAGCTGACAAGGTAATGACTGAGAGGCTCACATCATCATTCAACTAACTCGCCGACCATGTCATCCGGGTCAGTCGCGGGCTAATCTTGCACGTGAGATGCCTCCGGGTTATCCACCGCTTGGTCTTCTGGCTCTTGTATCTGAAGGTTACCCACGTCCTAGTTGTAGTGGGATAAGGCTTGGAACACGGCCTCGTCGTCAAAGATAGGAGACGGTTCAACTTCAGTGGCAATGATGTGCTTAGGCCTTTGAGGAGCCAAGTTTACTGATATTAAACTGGGCGGTGGAATCCGAGAATGGTTGGCGTCATAAGCCGACTAATAATTCTTCAGTTTCATTTCAGATACCAACCGAGTGGACAATACTTGAGCGGCTTTGACACAAGCAGTACAGTCCTCCTGAGAAAATTCTGACCCGTCATTCTTGAATTCGGGGAAGCCTTTTGCTAATTCAGACGGGTCAAGCTCCTCTCCGTAAGCTAGAGCCCGGCTCAACGAATATATCACGCCGGATCGGGCGGCTGACCTTTTTAGCTTTGGAATTTGCTGTGGGATGGTTGAAAGGCATTCCAACACGTTTTTAATAAGATTTAAAGGCTGCTTATCCCCCGCCATTGCCTTGATTGCAAGATGCCTCCCAGTATAGAGTTGCTCTGTCAGAATAAACAACCTTAAGCATCAGTAGGCTATTATCATGAAGGTTGCTAGTCCGAGGGCCTGCAAAATAGAATCAATGCATGAGTCGCCAGGCAATTTATATCTGTATCTCAAGAAGACAAGAGGTTATATATACTTACCAAAAAGCTTGGGTCATCTGGGCAATGTGCCGTTTTAACCCGGACAGCTCCTCGGTGATGGGTTTGAGCTGGCCCTCAGCATCCTCTGCACGCTTCAGCAGAGTCGCCTTGACAACTTCAAAGGATTTCTTCTCCTTCAAAAAGCCTGCCTTGGCGTTTTCCAGTTCAATCAATGAGAGTCGAAGTTTTTCTTCAACCTCTGCTTGGGAGGTTTGCCCCTTTTCTAGGTCCTTTTTCAAGCCATCTACGCTTGATTCGGCTGTCTTCAAAGCTTCCTGCATAGTAAATAAAATTTGTGTCAAGTCCCAAGCAAATTGCAAGCAATATATTTGGCACTTGGGGGCTAATGCATATCAGTTCTTTCGAAACTAAGATATGGAGAAGACCCGACTCATCTCACGAACATGAGCCGGCCCTTGGGGGCTATAGGTCGAAGTTCTTCAAATTATTAAACCCGACTCATCTCATGAAGATGAGCCGACCCTTGGGGGCTACAGGTCGAAGTTCTTCAAATTATTAAGACCCGACTCATCTCACGAAGATGAGCCGGCCCTTGGGGGCTACAGGTCGAAGTTCTTCAAATTATTAAAGACCCGACTCATCTCAAGAAGATGAGTCGACCCTTGGGGGTTACGGGTTGAGTCAATCAGAGCATTCACAAGACCCGACTTATCTTAGAAAGACAAAGCTGGGCCTTGGGGGCTACATAGGGATATATGATATGGGCATATAAAGAGCAATATACCTCGTATTTATTCTTCATCATACTGACGAGGCCGATTTCAATTTCGCGATTCGTAGCCAGGCGGTCCAGACAGGCGGCATGAAGATCTTCAGCACTAAAATTCTCATAATTTGGGAGTTCCAGCTTGGCCTTCCTTTTCTCTTGCAGAACTGCTTCATCCTTAGCAATATTTTTGTTAAAACGCTGGAGACTTTAGGAGCAGTGTAACTCGCCCCAGTAATAATAACCTCCTCAGGAGCATTTTTAGTTGCTGCTGAAGGATTGGGCGGATTAAGATTGGCTGCCGGTGTAGCCTCAACATGCACGACGTCAGTACTGGCTGGCTCAGAGGGAGGAGGTAAGTCAGTTTGGACCTCCTGAGGGTCTTCAGATTGGTCAGCATGAATTTCAGGAGCCGCCAGATCAGAAATCTCCGGCTCAAGGGCCTCAGGGTTAAAAGAAGACTCGCTAGTTTTCCTTTTCTTGGCTTTGGCCCTACAGAATGAATAGTGCAGTATAAAACATGGGTAGAGACAATCGTCTGCTCAAACAGGCAAGATAACAAGAGGAATTTACCCAGGATTGATAACGAAGGGTGCCAGTTTGGATGCAGTAGAGTCGCCCGACAAAGGTGGCGACTCCTGATAATCCAAGACATAGGAATTAAAAGTTGACACATCAAGTCAAAACCTCCTTGGAGAATTGGAGCGTTAAATACCTTGGCTGGTCATTTTTCGGGCGGCTGATTTATCAGGTAAGCCGTCAACAAGATCACCACTCCCACTCCGGGTCTGGCGCCTAGACTGGTGCTGAGTTTTCTTCAAAACAAAGTGAGGATCCACATGAGTGTCTGGGTGAGAGAATCCTACCTTCCAAACAACTCGCCTTGTTTTCAATGAGGGCAAGGGTTCTGAGCCGGAAGAGATGGAAATTAACTCAACGTAGCCCGCACGGCTTGTTTCGACATCGCCCTAAGAAGAAGAGGCGTCAGCTAGATTCAATGAAATGCAAACAAAAGATAAAATTTACCTCTGATCGAGTATCAGTGGCAGCTGCTTCGTCCATGTGAGACGGCCCTTCTACAGCCGCCTTCTTCTTCTTCTTACTTGGGGCGGCTTTGGGCTTATTAGCCCCAGTTTTGCTTCATTTCCTACCCCAAAAGGGAGACGTGGCCTATAAAATTAAACAGTTAGAGCAAGCAGGTAAAAGGCTAAAAGTCTGCTCGGGAAGCCGGATTAAGGTGTCATAGGTTTTGTACCGGAGGAACCGGGTTAAGGGCATAGAAAGGCTTCAACCCGTCCTTGCTGCAAGTTTCTTGGTTTTCACCCAGCAGCTTCTTCACAATCCGGTTTATCTCGCCAGCATCCAAGGAATAGTTGTTGTATCGTTGAGTGTCATCCAAGTCACCGGAGTAAGCATACATCAAGTCGTTGCGAAGACTTAATGGCAAAATCCTCCAAGACACCCAACACCGGGTTAAGTCGACTCCAGTTAGCCCGTTGGCTAGCAGAGCCCTCAATTTCGGATAAACATGGGCGTGTTGAGAACGCTCCTCTTGAGGAGCCCAACCAGGAAGTTTGAAATCCATGGGGAGGCGGTTGGGTCTATAACCCGGCAAGGGATTTTCGCCAGCAGGGCCGGTATTCCGACAATAAAACCAAGTCTTGTTCCATCCATTAGGATGGCTTGGTAGGGTGGCAGCAGGAAAAAGGACGTCTTTCCGCCTCTGGATTGAGACCCCGCCAAGTTCTAGGCCAGGGGCGTCCGCGCATTTGGTCTGCCGGTTCAAATAGAAGAATTCCCTGAAGAGGGAGACGGTGGGTTTCGTTTGCAGATATACCTCACAAAATACTTGGAACTGGCAAAGGTTCGATATGGCGTTAGGACCCAGGTCTTGAGGATGTAGATGGAAGAAGTGCAAAACGTCCCGAAAGAATTCTGACCCGGGAGGTGAAAACCCCCTTTGAAGGTGATCCAAGAATATTACCACTTCTTCCTCCTCTGGGTTTGGGATTTCCTCTCCAAGGATGACCCGCCAGCCAACCATGTTTTGAGGCGGCAGAAACCCATGTTCCTCGTAATTTTTCAAGATAACCTCAGAAACCTGAGTGGCCACCCAGTTGCAGGCTTTGGATTCCGACATAATGAGTCACCTGGATAAAGCAAAAGGGAGGTGGCTTAAGCAAAAGGTTCAAATAAAATGATCTAAGTATCTACAATGGAAAAGCTGCCTTGTCAAGAGCCGGAGCCTTAATACAGCAGTTTAACACATGGCGGGTTACAACTATTGAACCGGCAGGGCGACTCATGCTAAAAATCAAAGACCTCTAATACTTTGCTAAGTGTAAGACAAACAAGTTTGCCCCGGAACAACGACGATTATGGATCTAAGAATAGCTCCAAAAAGCAAAATATTTGCTAGCCCAAACGGAGAAACAAAGAAGCGATGGTAGTACAGGTCATCTAATGCTGAGGAGGATTAAAGTATGTTATACACGAAACAGAACCAATGTTTCCCGTTTTGTTTTTGTGATTAAACCTGCGGGATCTATTCACGACACCAACGATGGTGATTAACCGAAGAGAAGCTACCAAAGAACTCAAGAACTTTGATGAATTACAATGGATCTAGGTCAGAGGAGATAACTTACTTGAGTAATCACCGGTGGCGGCGGGAATGTGCGGATGTTTGCCCGACGAGGAAGAAATGTCGCGATGGTCTTGGGAGTGATCGCCGGAGACGAGGAAATAGCAGCGGTGGTGTGAGGAAGCTCCGGGCTCAAGGAACAGGAAGGAGCAAAGAGGCGAAGTGAAAAGTGAAAAGGGTACCCTCTGGTAAATATTTAAAGGGAGGGAGCTCAAAGAGGCAACTGACGAGCGCGATAATCGAGGAAACGCAGTAAATTTCGGGAAATAAAGGCGCCTCGATTTTCGAGATAAACAGATATGGCCAGATTCGCCATGATGTCATTATTGTTTTTCTGAATTGACGACGGATGATGTCACAATAGATGAACGCTGGAGAAATGACAAGTATGGAAGCATTACAAGCCGGCGTTATGAGATTCATGGAAAACACAAATCCAATAATGAGCCGCCAAAGGAAGAGAAGAGAAATTGACATGAATGGATTCAAATCAATCTGGGGCCTAATGTCGGGGATATAACTCCACGGTGTAACCCTCCCTATTGGGCCAGGTTAACATATTGACGGCTCTATGGTCAAGTTTAAGATGGGCCATGTCATGAAGACAAGACAAGCAAGGCGGTGGCTGACTAAGTCGCCGGGTGGCCCAGCACCTGAAGACGGCGGCTCAAGGCCCACAGGGCGGTAGGTGCCGGTCGGTTTCCTTGCTTAAGGAGCAACGAGAGTTAAAGATATTATGGGTTACAAGTCACGATATGACCCAGACTCTATTGTAAACCCTAGGGTCTTGACTTGTATATAATGGCAAGCCCCTAGGACCGAAAGACTAAAAATTACAATCTCTCGATAGCTAGGTTAGTGATTCCGCACCCTTGTAAGAGAGATCTATCCATCAAATACACACAAAGCAGGACGTAGGCTATTACCTCCATCGGAGGGTCCGAACCTGGGTAAACCCGACTCTTTCCCGTTCAACCCCTTCGAGTCGCCACCTAGCGGAGATGGCCTCACACCTAAGTCCTTTTACGAGGACATCTGCCGGGTTGACAAAACCACGACAGACGCCAAGGCAATTGCCTTGTTCAGACACAATATCCGGGACGAATGGCTAGCTCGTCAGCTCAGCTAGGATAAGCCGAGAACAATGTCTACCCTCACCTCACTTATGACCTGCTTTTGTACAGCCGAGGACAATTGGCTAGCTCGTCGAAGCCAGAACCCCGAAGACCCCGGCACCTTCGAACTTCGGGATGGTAATGGGAAGCCACGGCGCAATAAAAACAAACGCCGCCATAGCAACAGCGATGCAGAGGACACAGCCGTAAATGTCGGTTTCCACTACTCAAAATCCGGACAACGGAAGAAGCTCTCTAAAGGAAATAGAGATAGACCTACCGCCCTGGACAAAATCATGGATAGGCCCTGCCAGATCCACGGCACCCAAGACAAGCCCGCCACTCACACGAACTGAAACTATTGGGTATTCAAACAAGCCGGCAAGCTTGCAGCCGAGGAGCAAAGAAGGGTCCGCGCAGCGAGGATGACGAAGAGCCTCGCGGTCCGAGCAATGGCGGACAAAAGCAATTCCCCCTGAGGTAAAAACTGTGAACATGATATATGTCACACATATACCAAAAAAGGAGAGGAAGCGCACCCTTCGGGAGGTCTATGCCGTAGAGCCCATAGCCCCGAAGTTTAACCCATGGTCGGCTTGCCCGATCACCTTCGACCGTTTGGATCACCCGACCAGTAGCCGTCATGGAGGCTCGGCGGCCCTTGTATTAGATCCCTTCATCGATTGGTACCACCTCACTAGAGTCCTCATGGACGGAGGAAGTAGCATTAACCTGATTTACTCAGACATGGTGAAAAAGATGGGTATCGACCCGTCAAGGATCAAACCCAGCAACACTACCTTTAAAGGAGTCATCCCTGGTGTCGAAGCCCGCTGCTCAGGTACCGTGACTTTGGAAGTGGTGTTCGGCTCGCCCGACAACTTCCGCAGCAAAGACTTGATCTTCGATATTATCCCTTTCTACAGCGGCTATCACGCACTGCTCGGCCGTACAACGTTCGCTCACTTTAACGGCGTTCCCCACTACGCATATCTGAAGCTCAAGATGCCTGGACGCAAGGGGGTCATCACGGTCAACGGCAACACAGAGCGCTCCCTCCAGACTGAGGAACACACAGCGGCCTTAGTAGCCGAATTCCAGTCCGGCATCGAGGAGCTGAGGCCTCAATCAGACGTCAAGATGTGACAGATGAACAAACGAGTCCAAGCTCAACCCGATCTCCCGGAACCATCCCCTGCTCAACACAAATAGGTATATGCCCCCCTCAGCACGACCCCGCTACCCGTAAGGTACGTACCTAGAAGGCACAATTTTGCGCTTAAAATACCATGGGCATCTGGGGGGACACACTATCAAAACAAAGTGGTCGGCTGAACCGAACTACTGTCAAAATAGCAGGCACCATCCAGGACCTTGCAAGCGTCAAGCTCACACATGTTACGGCGATTTCCCAAGAACCTCTATCAAAGGTGCGTTCGCCGATAGAAATCACCTTTAAAGGAGCCAACACCCGTCAAGAGCAAAGGAGCGGAGGCGTATCGGGACACGTCGAGGACATCAAGCCACCCATCGAGGACCCTGAGTAAACCTTCCCTTTTTCGAAGTTTGTTTTTAAGCAAAATTCATGTAACAGTTGTTTCCGCAGTGTGAATTATAAAAATTCATCATATATAAAGATCATCCTTTACGGCCTGCTTACGATATTTTATAAAGTGTTTCCCACTCCCCGCCTCCAAAAGCAAAACTGTTCGGTACATGTTAGATGCAACCGGCTAATAGACTGGGGGCTTGACTATAAAACTCGCCCCAAGAATCATCCCGGCATTATCTTCTATATGTCCGGCGTCTCGGATATTGCGTTATATGAATCGGTTCCCAATTATGTCTTGGGTCAAAGGTTGGGTTGCCCGCTCCTGTGTTTACCCTCTTACGTTCCGCTCGTTCGGCTAAGAGGGTAAAGGGAGAACCACTGCGATTGTATTTCTAGCTCGCCTGGTCAAGTACCTCAGTGCAGAAAGCCGAAAACCGACTGTCATAATAAGCGAGAACCGGTCCGCGATCCGAGCACAAGTGTCAAACTCAAAATCGATGGAGGTTATTCTGTGTCATACGAGGGGTTTGTATCTTCACAAACCATGTGGTAATGGTCTTAACCTCGGTATATCCGAATATCACAAAATACTGGGGGCTAGTAACCAACCCTCGCAGTCAAGCTTCTATGGCTAAGTGAAAGCACTAAAGCCACATAGTCCGATTGCCTTGTTCCCCCCTCTCGCACCACCGCCTCCGGGCTCCGATATTTCGGCTAAGGGTAATGTTGCGGAGGTCGGAACACCTCTTGTAATATTTACATGGGGGCTGAAGCCGACGACTGGCAACTTTCAGTTCCAAACGGCCACAGAGGAGTCAAAATAATTCAAATCTTAAAAGCATGATAAATCGTGCATACGCATTATAAAGCAAAATATTCATTGGGCACATAATAATGCACTCATTCGTAAATTACATCTTTGGGGCATTGGGTCACTATCGACCGAGCACCCTCCATCGCTGCGGGGAAGTAAAGCTCGGGGCGCCTATGCTCCTTCCCAGGAGGCGGGGCGCGGTAGCCATCTCGAACGGCTTCACCCTTGGCCAATGCATCATGGTCCTCGGAAAGGCCATCCGAGCTCCCTCGATGCATACGGAGCGCTTCAGGACTTCAATCCGGGGCGCGGCGTCGCAAAGCTTCTGCACCAGGCCCAAATAGCTGCTCGGTAGTGGATCCATAGGCCACAGCTGAATGCAGAGGTCCCTGAAGGCTGGCTCCGCCATCCTATGCAACTCCATTAGCTGCTTCATTTTATAGCTGAGAAGGGGACGGGGCTCAGGGGTCTGAAGTTGCGCCCAGAACAGTCTCTGTTCCACATCTCCATCTCGAGTCGCAAAGTGCTTGGCCGCGTCCGCTGCACTCCTTGGGAGATCCGTAAAGGCGCTCGAAGAACGCACAGCCGAGTGAGAAAGCAAACCTGTTACCACCAAAGGCACATTGTAGTAAGTATGGCTTACCACCCGCAATCATCCTGACTTGGCGAAGTTCTTCTTCAAAATACCGCCTATCTACATGCTCCGATTTGAGCTCGAAGGACAGCGAGGATAGCTCGGCCGCTTGGTCCTTGGTCTTTTGCTCAAGGGCCTCGCACTTAGTGCTTGCATCCTGAAGTTCCTCCTGCACCTCGGCCACTCGAGCTTCGTGCTTGCCGCTATCAACCTTCGGCGAGCTCAATTCGGCAGCCGCTCGTTCGGCCACCATCTTATAGTAGGAGGCCTCCTGCTTGGCATTCTTCAGCTCGGCCTTGAGGTTCTCAACCTTGGCATTTACGGCTGCACACATAATGGAAAGCAAGATCTCAGGAACGAAAGCCCGAAAACCTCAATTAATGAGGAAAATAAAGGTCTTAGAAGTACAATTCAAACTTACTTTGCATTTCGTCAAACCGTTTGTTCAGGCGGTCAAGCTCCTCATCGGAACTCTTGAGTTTCCGGTTTAGCTCGGCCAGCTCCATGGCGTCGGCGGCCACCGCTGAAGATGAGGCCTTCAAAACAACTTATGCGAAACAAACTTCCGAGCTGTTGGTCCTAGACCCTCCGCTAAATCATCTTTGAAACTGTTATAATTTCAGGGGTCATGAATTTCTTTCGCATTTAATCGTGATTTTAGGTTCTTTGACCCACGGGTGAGTTTTTCAAACTCACCCACGGACCGGGGGCTACTATACCTATAAGGAATGCATAACCTCACAAACAAATTTGTCCTTGTGAAAAGAATATTATAGGGCTTACCTTGAATCCCGCCAATAGACCGCTGAAGGCCTCCTTCAGTCCGCTATCAACAGACTGAATGCCTTGCAAAACCGCACCCGTAAGGGTGTGGTGATCTTCGGCGATGGAGGAGCTAGACAAAGCCTCCTCCATCATGGCTTGCCACCCAGTTGCGGCCCACTCTATCACGGGCGGCACCAGTGGTAGCACTTCTGCTCTCCCTTCTTGGGGAGGCAGGGTTGACGACGTCGGGGGCATAGAGGTCTCCGGGGCCGTCTTCGGAAGGAGCTCCGATGAATCATGTCCCCCCTCTTTGCTCGCCAGGAGGGGTTTGACCTCCTCTTCTTGAGTTTCCGAGGTATGAACCTCGGCCATGACCTCCTCACCCGTAGTGTTTGGCCTGGGAGGGGTCTGGCGGGATATCACCTCCGCGGCCTCTTCAACGGCCTGAGGGGGAGTGGTGCGGAACAAAGTCCCGCTCTCTGCTAGCTCGACAGGCGGGGAATCCCCCTCTGAGACCTATTTGGTTGGGAGATCACGGGCCAGGCTGCAATACGGAGGACATTTATCCGGTTAGTAACAAAAACTTCGTATGAGTATACCATAAAGTGTTCCGATTCAATACCTCTAGGCCGGGGGATTGACCCCGGGGTTCCTTAGGGGAACGGTTCCTTTCGAAAACCTCAGAATCCTCATCGGAATCAGAGCTATTGTCGGGCAGGACCACTTTGGACCTGCAGGGCCTCTTTGGGGCGGGAGGAGGTAGATCCTCCTCAGCATCGTCCGACGCTTCCCTCTTCCTTGTTTGGGGGGAGTCCATCTCCCCCTGTCTTCTACGCGCTCTTCCTCATGAGTGGAAGAGGCCTGGGTCTCCCTGGACCTAGTGTCCGGAGGACCTCTTGGGTGGACGCCCTCTCGGGCCTCCTTCTTCTCGCCTTTCTTCTTCTTCTTCTTCTTCTTCTTCTCTTTCTTCTCTGGCGTCGAATACGGCGCCACGACCAGCATCACCGTCAACAGGGCCGATCTGGGGTCTTCGGGCAATGGGGCTGGGCCATTAATCCGCAAGGCCTTGTCCAGCCAGTTCTATGAAGGCGAAGAAGAAGAGGTTAAATTCCTTGTTAAAAGGTAGAACCCGAGAATAAAGATAGAAACTTTGTTATACCTTGAGCAGAGGGTTTTCGGCGTCCAGGCCGGTGTCTTCCTCCTCGGCCGGCCAGTCCTTCTGGGGCTTGAAGAACGCCTTCCACAACTTCTTGTGGGTAGTGCGGTAAAGCTGGCACACGGTGGGAGGGTTGTCAAGCTTGTAGGCCCACATTGGGGTAGCCCGGTGCTGGCAAGGGAGGAGACGGCGGTGGAGCATGACCTGGACCATGTTGGTCAGCTCGACGTTTGCTTCTAGCATCTACGTGATGCGTTTCTGCAACGCCTTCACCTCCGTGGCCGACCCCCAGTCCAAGCCTTCCTTGATCCATGAAGTCAGTCTCGTGGGGGGACCGGATCTGAACTCGGAAGGCGCCGCCCAGTCTACGCGCCGTGGTTCGGTGATGTAGAACCACTCTTTTTGCCAGACCTTGACGGTGTCGATGAAGGTGCCCTCCGGCCACTCTATCCACAGAAGCTTGCTGATCACTGCCCCTCTGCAATCCATATGCTGGCTATTGATAGTCTTCGGCTTGATGTTGAAGACCTTTAGCCATAAACCGAAATGCGGCTGGACCCACAAGAAGGCCTCGCAAATGACGTTAAAGGCCGATATATGCACAATGGAGTTTGGGGGGGGGGAGATCATGAAAATCTAGCCCATAGAAGAACAATAGGCCCCTTACAAAGGGGTGCAGCAGGAAGCTCAGTCCCCAGATGAAATGGGGAATGAACACCACCCGCTCTCCCGGCTTCGGCATAGGCACCACTTGGCCAGCCTCGGGGGCGCGGTGGACAATGTCGACTGGGAGGTAGCCGGTGCCCTTTAGCTCCCAGATGTCATTGTCAGTGACGCACGAGGCCTCGCACTTGCCCTGCGAGCTAGAGCTGGCCATGGCCGAGCTTGGGGAGAGGGGGAAGCTGGCTTGGAGAAAGCTGAAAGAAGATTCGATCTGTGCGTTTGGAGCGAAGGAGGTCGAGAGGGCGAGCTTGAATCTGAGGAGCGTATGGAGAGGCTTTGGGGATTTTCTCCCTTTTATGGAAGAACGTAATACCAAGAGTCCTCTTACTGCACCGCAGACTGCGTCGTTTCCCGAAGCAACCGTGCCGTTATGCGTGCGTGGGATAACCCAGATCATTGAATCGTATCCCGTGCATATGGAGCACGATCTTCATGTTGATAAGACGTGCCAATGAAAGGGCGACCTCGAACCGCGAATCAAGTTTTTATAACTGGCTAAGTGGCCTTGGCTTGTCTTGACCTTTTGTCAGAAAAGTTGTCAGGTGAGGCACTGTTCATACTCAGGCTTTTGGCCTTCGAGGCTAAGCAATGTATGTTCGGAAAGCAGGGTGTCATCGGTGGCCGAGCTCGGATCGGCCGAGTATAAAGGGAAGAAAGGAACTCACCTCGCAAGCCGGATACTTTGGACATGCGAAGCAGTTAAGTGTCATGAAGCCCGGCGTTGGAGGCTAGTTCGGGGGCTACTGAAGGAGTCCAGGACTAAGGGGTACTCAGGCCGTCGACTTATCTCCTGTGGGCTAGTTTGGTGAGTCGCTATGTGGCGATTGCAGGAAGGCCGGACTACAAGATGACCCCGTGCTCAGAAAGGATTGTTCTGAAGACTTGGTGTGTCCTCCAAGAAAGAATGGGTGTATCTATGCTCGGATGGAAACCTATCACATGTAACCCTAGGTACCCCTGGTGTCTATATAAACCAGGAGGCTTAGTTCGTAGAGGCGAAGTCAACTCATCTAGGGTTTTAGTTCATTTGATCTCGAGGTAGATCGACTTTGTAACCGTCATACACATTAATATAACCAAGAAGGATGTAGGGTTTTACCTCCTCACGAGGGCCCGAACCTGGTAAACATCGTCTCCTTCATCCCCTGTTAACCATCGATCCTAGATCCATAGCTCGGGACCCCTACCCGAGACCCGCCGGTTTTGACACCGACAGATGACGGACCCGACGCAGCGGACCCAAGCTCGATCTCGAGCTCGAGGGATTTTGGAGAGCTCTAGCAGGGGGGAAGTGCGATTGGAGGTGACAGAGGGCCGAAGGAAGGTACGAGAGAGCCTGGGGTGGCTATTTATAGCTGGGGTGCAGTGCACCGTGGGCTGGTGCGCCAACAGGGCAGCAATCGGGGCCAGAGGCCACGGGAGGGGCAAGGGTGGCTCGGGGGCATTCGTGGGGTTCTGGCACGACATGGGAAGGAGAGGGGAAGGAGCAGGGAGGGGCAGACACGCCACGCGTGCGAGGCCAGGGATTGTCTGAGAGGGGCAGCAACAGCGCGTGTGGAGAGCCGTTGGAGAGAGAGCGAGAGAGGAGGGGGCCGGCAGGGAGGCGTGTCCCGGACGTCGAAGCGCATTGACTGGCATGAGGGGGAGGCCCGAGGTGGCCAGGAGAGAGAGGTCAACTGTCTGGAGCGCGGCAGCGCGCGACTTTGGCCGGCATGATGACACTTTTGGCGCGCTCTGGCACGTCCACTAGTGTCCATGCACAGCAGGAGGGAGCGGACAACTGAAAAGGAGCTTTGGATGATCTGGAATGGCCATGAGTGAGGGAGAGCAGAGAGAGATGGGAGAAATGGGGTTGTCCAGAGAGGGAAATGGGGGTTTTGCCCCATGCAATCATGCACCTGGGCGCCATAAATTTTACTGGAGGTGGGGAGGGACTGCATAGTGCTGTGCTAAAAAGATGGGGTGAAGGAGAACAAGTTAAGAGGTGAAAACAAGGATTCTTGGAATTGTCCAGAAGGTGTTTGATAGATGTTTGAGCTAGCTGAGATTCTCTACTCACCAGGATACTTAACAAGATGAAATGATGGGAAGAAGTAAGCTTGATCACCAATTTTGTGATCATCTGGAGAAAGTTGCTTATGCGAACTTGGTAAACCCTAGAAATGAGAAGAAACTGATTTTCTTAGATCCAATCATGCTAATCTATTCTCCCTAATGCACAACTTGGCGTGATGGCATCATTTGGGGATTAGAGCATGTCCACAAAGTTTGAGATGAAAATAAGAAACTTGAAAATGTAAAGTTGCTCAAATTTGGATCTGGACAGAGAGGGTTTTGGGATATTTTGGTGCACCAAAACAATTGGGATTTAGATGAATCTTTGCAGGATCATCACACATATCATGTGTGACTTGCTAGAATTTTCCTGGATTTATTTGAGAATATTTCTTATAGAAATATTTCAAATGCTTGAAATAGGCAGAAAGGGTTTTGGAGGGCTTTGTCCCATATTTTGAACATGACCATGTGTTGAAACTCTTATATATGGAAAATATATGTCCACTGATTCTCCTTAAATTTTCTCAAATATTGTGAAAGCATAAAAATAATTTTCCCCTATAAAAGATCATTTCTGCCCTTAAGAAAAAGCCTTTAAATAAAATAGGAAAATAACCTTTAAAAATAATATTTGGTGGTTTTGGGAAGTCTCATATATAGTAGGTTCCAAATAAAATAATTGGGGAAGTATAGTCTTCCAAATTTGAGGACATGTAGTACAAACCTCAATTCAGGGGTTTTTGAAAACTTATATAGAATAAATGCTTTTTGGCCAAAATAATATATATAAAAAGTTTTAGGTCCTATACACATGGCATGGTCATTGGGCAAAGGTTTGTATCAATGAAATGAGTTATTGAGAGAATAAGAATCTTTGGGAATTAAAACACAAACAAGCACTCAAGCAAATAGCAAACAATGCAATCTTGCATAAGCACTCAAAAGTTTTAAATGGGTCCAAATTTTATAAAATCATAGCATAGCAAAGTGGTACAAACACAGGGTGTGATAGTGTCTCTCTCTCAAATATGTGTGTCCAGCAAACAATTATTTGGGCAAACTAAAGGAAAAATAAAATATAACACACGACGCTCCAAGCAAAACACATATCATGTGATGAATAAAAATATAGCTCCAAGTGACATACTGATAGACTAGAGACAAAAGAGGGGATGCCTTCCCGGGGCATCCCGAAGCTTAGACGCTTGGGTCTTCCTTGAATATTACCTGGGGTGCCTTGGGCATCCCCAACCTTAGAGTCTTGCCGCTCCTTATTCCTTCATCCATCGTTCTCTCACCAAAAACTTGAAAACTACAGCACACAAACCTCAACAAAACCTCGTGAGATCCGTTAGTATAATCAACATATCAAATACTTTAGGTACTGTTATAAATTGATTCATATTTCATTATTGCATAATAGGTATTGTATTCTAACTTCTCCATGGCTTATACCCCCCGATACAATCCATAGTATCATCAAAACAAGCAAACTATGCAAGGAAAAACAGAATCTGTCTAAAACAGAACGATCTATAAATATCTATAGAGAACTATACTTTTGTAACTCTGAAAATTTTGAAAATTTAGTACAACCTGGTAAATGTGTATAAAAATACTGTGTAAATATTGGAGATCAAAAAGACGTTCCAGTAAAATCAGAGAAATTCTGCACTGGGCGCAAAAGTTTCTGTTTTTGCACTGTATTAATTCTACTATCTTCCAAATCATCCAAAGGCTTTACTTGGAACAAACACTAATTTAAACATAAAAACACAATTATTACAGTAGCAATAATCATGTCAGCACACCAAAATAGAAAGTAAAACAAAAATTTAAAGATAACTATTGGGTTGCCCCCCCAACAAGCGCCATTGTTTTATGCCCCTAGCTAGGCGTAATGCATAGTTTCAAGTGTTGTCATCCTTCAAATTAGTTCCATAGGTGGCCCTCATAATGGATTCATAAGGTGGTTTAATTCTCTTTCTAGGAAGTGTTCCATCCCTTTCTTTAATGGAAATTGGAATCTTATATTACCTTCTTTCATGTGAATAATAGAACCTATAGTTCGTAGGAAAGGCCTACCAAGTATAATTGGACAAGACGGACTGCAATCAATATCAAGAAAAATGAAATCCACGAGCAAATAATTTCTATTAGCAATAATAAGAACATCATTTATTCTATCCAATGGTTTCTTAATAGTAGAATCCTCTAAATGCAAGTTGAGGGAACATTCATTCATATCGGTGAGACCTAGCACAACACATAAAAAATTCAGTATTGTAGAAACACTAGAACCAAGGTCACACAAAGCATTGTAATAAAATATTTAATTTTAATTTTAATTTTAATAGTAGGTTTCCAATCATCATGTAACTTTCTAGGTATTGAAACCTCTAGCTCAAGTTTCTCATCATAAGCTTTTATGACAGCTTCTACGATATGTTTAGTAAAAGCTTTATTTTGTTCATAAGCATTTGGGGAGCTAATCATGGATTGCAGAAAAAAAATACATTCAACCAATGATCAACTTTCATAATTAAAGTCCTTTTAATCCAACGTAGTCGGTGCATCATTATTTGAAGTTTTGACCTCTCCAAACCCACTTTTTCATTTTTATCGATAAGACCATCACCCTCCGAACAAACGGGGCGCCTTATAGCTAGAGTTGAATCATCTCCAGTACCTTTATCAATTATTTTCAGATTATTAAATAAATATTCAATAGGAGAAACACCAATCATTTTAACATCTTCATCATGATTACGATAAAAACTGGGAGGAAGCGCTTTTTCTAGGAATTCTCGCTTTGCTCTCAACCTAGCGGTTCTCTCCTTACTTTCATTAATAGATATTTGGATGGATTTAATAGTCTCATTTATATCAGGTTTAGGTGGCTAAGTTTTACTTTTAAGCATTTCCACATCATGAGCAATCATATCCATGTTTCTAGCCATATCATCAACTTTATGTAGTTTTTCTTCTATCATAGTATTAAAAACTTTTTGATAACAAATAAATTCTTTAATTGTGTTCTCAAGATCAGAGGGCATCCTATTATTATTGGAAGTATTACCATAGGAATTACCAAAAGTATTGCTATAATTATTAGACGAATTACCGGGATATGGTCTAGAATTGAAATTACCTCTATAAGCATTTTTATCGAAATTGTTTTGAGAGAAAAAGTTGACATAAATAGCATAATTATTTTTCTCAATCAAAGCAGATAATGGCACATCATTAGGATCAACTTGAGCATTCCTATTTGCAACCATATTCATGAGAGAATCCAACTTATCACTCAAAGTAGAGATTTCTTCAACAGAATTTACCTTCTAACCAGTTGGACCTTGTTCGGTGTGCCATTGAGAATAATTTGTCATGATATTATCCAAAAATTCAGCAGCATCTCCCAATGTAATCTTCATAAAGGTACCACCTTTAGTAGAGTCCAGAAGATTTCTCGACACAAAGTTTAGTTCCGCATAGAAATTTTGTATTATCATCCATAAGTTTAAGCCACAAGTGGGACAATTTCTAATCATCAATTTCATTCTCTCTTATGCTTGTGCAACGTGTTCTTGCTCATGTTGTTTAAAATTCATAATTTGGTTTTGAAGAGATATAATTTTAGCAGGAGGAAAATACTTGGCAATAAAAGCATTCTTACACTTATCCCATGTTCCAATACTATTACCAGGCAAGGATGAAAACCAAGTTTTAGCTTTATCTCTTAGTGAAAAAGGAAATAGTTTCAATTTACAATATCATTATCCAAGTCCTTTTTATTTTGCATATCACATAATTCAACAAAGGTATTAAGATGTGAGGCAGGATCCTCATTAGGACTTCCTAAAAATTGTTCTTTCATTACAAGATTTACAAAGCGGCATTAATATCAAAAGCTTCCGCACTAGTGGCGGATGGTACTGGAGTACTAATAAAATAATTTTATTAGTATTTGAGATGTCACACAAATTGGTATTTTCTTCAGATATAGTAGCAAAGCAAGTAAACTAGCAAACAAATGAGTAAACTAGATACTAAACTAGGTAACTAAGCAACCAAGAAAATATAAATATTTTTGTATTTTTGTTTTTTATATAAAGTAAAATATAACAACAAGTAAAAAGTAGAACGTGAATGATAATTTTTGTATAGGTACCTAAAAAGAATTTGATGATACTCCCCGGCAACGGCGCTAGAAATTCTTCCTGGTACTTTCGAGCTGTGTTGGGATTTTCCCCGAAGAGGAGAGGAGATGCAGTATAGTACATATAAGTATTTTCCTCAGTGAGAACCAAGGTTATCGAACCAATAGGAGGACCAATGAAAATTCCATTCAACAACACCTACACACACAAAACCAAACACTTGCACCCAACGCGGCAAGAGGGTTGTCAAGCCCCTTGAACTCGTCACTTGCAAGGATTAAATCTTAATAGAATTGATGTTGTAAATGCAAAATAAAATAAAAGTAAATAAAGTGCAGCAAGGTAAGTTAGGATTTTTAGTTTTTATGTTTAAGTGGCCCCGGGGGCCATGGTGTTCGCTAGAGACTTCTCTCTCGAAAGTAGCATACGGTGGGTAGACAAATTACCGTTGGGAAGTTGATAGAAAAGCGCATAGTTATGACATGTTATTCACGGCAATCATCATGTATATAGGCATCACGTCCATAAACAAGTATACCTAAACGATTCTGCATCTACTACTATTACTTCACCAATCGACCACTATCCAGCATACATCTGTGGTATTAAGTTCATAACAAACGAAGTAATGCTTCGAGCAAGATGACATGATGTAAACAACGTAAGACAAGTAATATGTTCAGACCTTGTTGTTTTATCCTTAGTGGAAACATTACAAATACTTGTCTTGACACCTTCTGTCACGAGGATAGAGCACCGCAAGATTGAACCCACTACAACGCACCACTCCCACTTAAGATAAACCAATCTAGTTGGCCAAACCAAATCAATAGATCGGAGAGAAATACGAAGCTATAAGATCATGCATATTGAAATTCAGAGGAGAATCAATAAGTTTTCATGAATAACATGATCATAAACCCACAGTTCATCGGATCCCAACAAACACACCGCAAAATAAGATTACATCGAATAGATCAGCACGAAGATGCATTGAACTTTGTATTGAAGATCAAAAGAGAGAGAAGAAGCCATCTAGATACTAGCTATGGACCTGTAGGTCTGTGGTGTACTACTCACGCATCATCATGGGGGCATCAAGGTTGATGTAGATGTCCTGCTTGATCAATTCCCCCTCCGACAGATCACCGCAAAAGGTCTCCAGATGGCCTCCCGTCGGAGCAGAGGCTTGCGGCGGCGGAAAAGATGTTTCGGGTGGCTCTCTATTGGTTTCCCAATATTTGAGGATTTATAGAAGTGGAATTATGTCAGGAGGAGCCACAAGGGGCCCACAAGGCAGGTCGACGCGCCTACCCCTCTTAGGCGCGCTGAGGTGCCTTGTGGCCTCCTCGTGAGGCTTCCTGATACCTCCCGAAGCTTCCTAGGTCCCTTCTGCCCGTAAAATATCATCAAAAAGATTCGTAGCGTTTGGACTTCGTTTGGTACATATTTCCTGGAAAACCAAAAACATGCAGAAAATAACAAATGGCACTTGGCACTAGGTTAATAGGTTAGTTCCCAAAAATGATATAAAATAGCATATACTTGCGTATGAAGTATCATAGATTGATAATATAATAGCATGGAACAATCAAAAATTGTAGATACGTTGAAGATGTATCAACACCCACTCGAGAGAAAGCCGAATAATATTCGTTTGTAGTGTTGCCACTATGTACGATAACGAACTCATAGTCGAAATCCGAGCTGTCGCTCTTTGTGAATCGTTCATTGGCCAGCAGAGTCCTCAGCATAAAATCAAGAAGGGTGACGAAGCCACAATTACACACGTAAACACAAATATAGTAGCCAAAGGGCATGGCACCAGCCGGAGGCTGTAACACCATGTTGAGATATACAACATAGAAATTTGCCATAATCTCACCCACGTTTCAACTGAGTTCCTCTAGACAATTTAGTCCACAAGTGCTATCAAGTCTATTAAAATTAACAACATGGGGTTGAGCATGTTAAACATCACTTCCACTACAATTTCTCAACTTCCAAGTCTTGAAAGACTTTCTCTCGTTCAAAGTTTTACTTGGTTAATAACATTTCATTCAAAATCTGCCCACGACTAGTCTTGTTCAAAACTGCCCCACATTCAAAAACTGCCCCATTTAATCCAATTGGCCAAAGAAAATAAAAGCCAAGTAACAACAATTCTATATCCTCGAATGAGAAAAGATATGCATACCAACATGCTCACACACTAAGATGTCAATAGAAATCATGGCAAACCTGCACAACTACTCTAGTATCTACCAAGCACTTTGGCGATGACGGAGTCATCTATATATGAGTATATTGAGTTAGGAGCCAAGTAAGGATACTTGATCATATGTCATACTCATCATTTAAGCACAAGTGGGGTTACCACTTTTACATAAAGCATTTAAGGTCGTCACATCTTATGAGATGCTTTAACTCAAGTCTTAGAGTAAAGCCCCCCCTTGATGTGACATCCCCCCTAAGAGGAAAAACTAACCTTGGGTTTTGTCGATGAAGACTTCATGTAGGTGATGTAGTGGTGGATGCTCATTGTTGATGAGGATCATCTTGAGTTGGGAGCAATCCTTGTTGTTTCATACTCTTCTCATCTACACAGGTTGGTCCCGTACAAGGAACAAATACAAGGATATCTATGGACATGGAGTGAAGCACAAATAGATGATGTCCATTGATTCTTTTATTACCTTGTCCCTTGCTTACCTTTGAGGGAACGTGTGACTCCTTGAACTATTGCATAAGGTTGGAGTTGATTGCAAATAGTCCTTGCCAAAAATAAATGTGAGTGAATTTCATTGGCGGAGTCACCCCTCAAGAACTTCTCTAGTTCGTCTTCTTTGGGACCCACATCAAATTGATGGGAATCCTTGGAGTTGAAGTAGCACTTGTTGAAGTAGAGCTTGTAGTAGCCTTGGGAACCCACTTGACCATGGCTTGGGATTCATCTTCAAATGTGTCAATCTCCTCTTGAAGCTTGTCCTTGCCCTTGAGCTTGTGGTCTTGTTGTGGAAGGTCATCTTGAGCTTTTGTTCCCTTGGGGATAGTATGTTCAAACTTCTCCCTTTGAGGAACAAACTTCGTCTTGGGGTATTGACCTTCTTCCCATTCAACTCCATTGGCATTGAAGTAGCCAATGCCTTGGTTCTTCCGGTACCTGATACGTCTCCAACGTATCTATGCTGTTATATTATCAATCTTGGATGTTTTACAATAACTTTATAGCAACTTTATATAATTTTTTGGGACTAACCTATTGACATAGTGCCCAAGTGTCAGTTTCTGTTTTTTACTTCACATAATATCTGTACCAAACGGAGTCCAATCGCGATTAAACTTTTTGGAGATATTTTTTGGACCAGAAGACATCCAGTGGGCCAAAGAAGTGCTAGAGAGGTGGGCCGTGGAGACCACAACCCACCAGGGCGCGCCAGAGGCCCCAGGAACGCCCTGATGGGTTGTGCCCTCCTCGGGGCCCCTCTCCACCGCCTCTGATGCCTATAAATTCCCAAATATTCCAGAAACCATAGTGGAGTCGACGAAAAAAACATCCAGCCACCGCAAGTTCCAGAACCTCGAGATCCAATCTAAGACCATCACGAAGGGGTTCATCATCCTCATTGGTGCCTCTCCGATGATGCGTGAGTTGTCCACCATAGACCTACGGGTCCGTAGGTAGTTGCTAGAGGGCTTCCTCTCTGTCTTTTGTTTCTCAATACAATGGACTCTTGGAGATCTATTTGATGTAAACTTTTGCGGTGTGTTTGTTGGGATCCGATGAATTTTGAGTTCATGATCAGTTTCTATCCATGAATATTATTTGAGTCTTCTTTAATCTCTTATATGCATGATTACTTATAGCCTCATATTTCTTCTTCGAATCTTTGGTTTAGTTAGTCCAACTAGATCGATTTTTCTTGCCATGGGAAGAGGTGCTTTGTGATTGGTTCGATCTTGAGGTGTCCTCTCCCAGTGACAGAAGGAGCAGCGAGGCACGCATGTATCGTTGCTATTAAGGATAACAAGATGGGGTCTATTCCTACATGAATAGATCTTTTCTACATCATGTCACCGAACTTACTCCGTTTTTCATGAACTTAATACACTAGATGCATGCTGGATAGCGGTCGATGTGTGGAGTAAATGTAGTAGATGCAGGAAGGAGTCGGTCTACTTATCTTGGACGTGATGCCTATATAATGATCATCGCCTTGGATATCATCATGATTATTTGATCTTCTATCAATTGCTCAATAGTAATTTGTTCACCCACCGTGTGCTATACTCATGAGAGAAGCCACTACTGAGACCTACCGCCCCTGGGTCTACTTTTCCAACATATGTCTTTCCGATCAATCTTTTTGCCGCTTTTGTTTTCAGACATATTATTCCAAAAACCCAAAAAAACATTGCTGCACTTTTTATTTGCCCTTTTCATTTTGTGTTCTTGAGAGATCTATCTCTCCAATCTATCATATCCTAATCTATCTTTTTACCGTAGAGAGATTGACAACCTCTCTTTCACGTCGGGTTGCAAGTATTTGTTCTTTGTGTGCAGGTGCTATTTATTAGGTGGTGGTGATCCTCCTACTGGTTCGGTACCTTGGTTTCATAACCGAGGGAAATATATACCGTCGCTGTGCTGCATCATCCCTTCCTCTTTGGGGAAATACCGACGCAGTCTAAAGCCACGTCAGTACCCTCCATGCTTGTGTATGATACGTCCATTTTATATCACGATTTCTTATTACTATCTACTTCATTCTTTTCCATTACTCCATATTATTATGCAATTCTTATGCGGTTTCCCTCTAAATATGCAAGGTACATCACAAAGAGGGAAATATCTGGAAACTAGAATTCTAGACCGGAAAACCGAGAAAAAGGCAAAAAAATCACCAGACTCCAAATGACCTAAAACTTCATGGAGCATTTTTATTGAATATTTAAAAGTTTCTGGGGCAAAAATATACCACAGGTGTGCCATCAGATGGGCACAAGCCAACAGGGTGCCCCCAGGCCACACCCTGATGGCTTGTGGGGCCCCTGCTGGCCTCCCAATGCCCCTCTTCTATTATATGGTGTGTTTTACCCTATAAAAATCATAAGCAATCTTTCAGGACGAAGCGCCACCATCTCGAGGCGAAAAACCTGGGCAGAGGCCCTTTTGCACTCCGGCAGTTAGATTCTGTCGGGGAAATTCCTCTTCGGAAGGGGGGGGGGTCGAAGCTATCCTCATCACCAACGCTTCCTCCTTTGTGGGAGGACCAATCCTCATCAACATCTTCCCTAGCACCATCTCATATCCAACCCTAGTTCATCTCTTGTATTCAATCTTTGTCTCAAAACCTCAGATTGGTACCTGTGGGTTACTAGTTGTGTTGATTACATCTTGTAGTTGATGCTTGTTGGATTACTTGGTGCAAGATATTATGTTCAGATCCTTAATTATTATTATTGCACCTCTGATCTTGAACATGTTGATGAGGTGTGAGTAGTTACTATTGTTCTTGAGGACATGGGAGAAGTGTTGTTATAAGTAATCATGTGAAGTTGGTATTCGTTTGATATTTTGATGATATGTATGTCGTTACTTCTCTTAGTGCTATCATGTGAACGTTGACTACATGACACTTCACCATGTTATGGGCCTAAAGTAAGTCATTGTGGAGTAACAAGTAGATGATGGGTTGCTAGAGTGACAGAAGCTTAAACCCCGGTTTATGCGTTGCTTCATAAGGGGCTGATTTGGATCCACATGTTTCATGCTATGGTTAGATTTATCTTAATTCTTCTTTCGTAGTTGCGGATGCTTGCGAGAGGGGGTAATCAAAAGTAGGTTGTTAGTTCAAGTAAGAACAACACCTTAGCACCAGTCGACCCATGTGACACCCTGGATTTTGGCTACAGTGATCATTGTAATTAAGCACAGTGATGACCATGAACAGTGCCTAATCATTTTGCTAAGTAGAATGTGATCAAGTTGAAAATTCATATCTCAATTCAGATTCCACTTCAAAAGCAAATTGAATTTTAATGTGATAAAATAAAATTGCAAACAGCAAAAATAAAATGTTGCACACTTGTGATAAATCACAAAACTAATGTTGTTAAGGAAAACAACATCACTATGTTGCTAAAATGAGCAGTAGCAATTAATCCAGTGCAATCCCAGCATTTTAAAAATGCCTTTGCATTTATGAAAAATCCAAATGGACTCAAATAACCCCCAAACTTTTTGTGGCAGCACATAAAATGCATTACAAATTATGGAGACAACTCCACATATTATAAGATACAATTGCTACCTAAAAAAATTACAAAAAGGAAACAAAATGAACAAAATAGAAAAGAACTAAAACAGAAAAAGGCCAGAGGCCACTTACCTGGCTACTGGGCCTGGCCCAGCAAATCTCAACCACTCCCCACCTGCCCCTTCGTCCTCCTCCGCGCGTGTCACCGTGGCCGTGGTCACGCCCTCGTCGCCGGCCGCTCTCCTCGACACCTGTCGCCGCAGGGCACCCGGAGAGGATAAGGCCGAGGCCATCCACTCCCCCTTGACGCCCTCACCATTCCTCCCTCGCCTCGCTCGCTCTCCTCCCTCTCTCCCTCCTCCAGATCCGCCGCGCCCGACCGCACCGCCGCCATGGCCTACGGCTAGCCGCGGCCCCAGCCACTCCCGCGCGCTGCCAGCTAGCCGGGAAGGACCGCCGCGACGACCCCGTCCTCCTCGACCACGAGCCCGAGCCCCAGGAGTCCTGCATCGCCCCCACGCCTTCGTCTTCCTCCTCGGGACCCGAAGACCGCCGTCGTCGATTCCGGCCACCTCGAGCCTCCCCCGAGCACGCTTTGCACACCTGCAGGATCCCTGTGAGCCCACACATCTTTCCCCTCGCTTAGCCCCATCGATTGCTAGCTCTGTCGCTCGATTTCGCCAGAGCCCGAAGCGCGCTGCCGCCGCCGAGCTTGTGGTCGTCGCCACAGCCACCGTCACGCTCGCTTGAGCTCACCGTCGAGCTCCTGGTGCTTCCAGTAGCACGACGCGCACACGCACGCGCCCGCTCGTGCCTCCTAGCGCCGTCTCTGACGAGCGCCCGAACGCAGCCGCCGCGGAGCTCGTCGCCGACGAGCCTCCGGTGACCAAATGGTCCCGGGTGTGCCACCATCGTGCTTGCCGCGTCGCGTAGGACCGATCCCGCGTTAGTTCCGCTCGTTTTGCCCCCTGTACGCACGCGCCGGAGTTCGCCCGAAGCTCGCCTCCGCCGCCGTCGACCTACCGCTCGCCACCGTCCACCGCAGCTTGCCCCGATGGCCGAAATGGATAGGCGACGTCTCCAGCTTTCGAACACGCCAAAGAACGCCCGATTTGGGCCACCGTAGACGAAACCCGAGCCCTGCCGGCGATTCGGGAGCTCGCCGGAGCTCCTCCGATGGCCGGACGGCGCCGCCGCCGACGTGGCCCAGTCGGGGCCACTGCCAGGCTCACTGGCAGCTGGGCCCCGCGGTCGCCGTTGACCCGTTGACCTGGTCAACTGCTGACTGAACCTGGTCCAGTCACTGACATGTGGGGCCCCAAGCCCCTGTGTCTATGACAGGTGGGCCACCCCTGTCAACTAACTAATTAGTAATTAGGTTAATTGAAAATAATTAATTAGCACTAATCCCTCACTGACAGATGGGCCCCACTCACTAATTAACTCTGTTTAGTTTAATTAAAAACCTGAAATAGAGCTGTGTCAATGACAGGTGTGTCCCACAGGTCAGGTTTGACCTGGCCACTGTGCTGTTGACTGCTGATGCAATGCTGATGTCAGCATGATGTCATAATAGGATTTTTCGAATTAATTTAATTCTGTTAATTCCAGAAAATGATTAAATCTTTGAAAAATCATAGAAAATAATCTGTAGCTCAGATCAAAAAACTTTATACATGAAAGTTGATCAGAAAAATCCCACGAATCCGAATATGCCCTCCATTCATCTGTCACATGCTCCTAGCATGATGAACATGGAACTTTCCCCTCCGGATCGCTTGTCCGATAAATACAAAGACCCGGGAAATATCGTCAGATATTCTCCCGCTCCGTCTGCATCGTGTAGTAATGCGTTAGTGCATGACTAGCCCTGCATATTGCCATGTCATGCATCGTGTTGTATCTGTTTGCTTGTATTTATTGTTTCTTCCCCCTCTTCTCTCCGGTAGCCTCCGAGACGGACGCTGCTGCCGGGTACGACTACGCCCCTGATGATATGCAGGGCTGATCGTCAGGGGCGTAGTCGTACCCGGCAGCAGCGTTAGTCTCGGAGGCTACCGGAGAGAAGAGGGGGAAGAAACAATAAATACAAGCAAACAGATACAACACGATTAAATTAATTCGAAAAATCCTATTATGACATCATGCTGACATCAGCATTGCATCAGCAGTCAACAGCACAGTGGCCAGGTCAAACCTGACCTGTGGGACCCACCTGTCATTGACACAGCTCTATTTCAGGTTTTTAATTAAACTAAACAGAGTTAATTAGTGAGTGGGGCCCATCTGTCAGTGAGGGATTAGTGCTAATTAATTATTTTCAATTAACCTAATTACTAATTAGTTAGCTGACAGGGGTGGCCCACCTGCCATAGACACAGGAGCTTGGGGCCCCACATGTCAGTGACTGGACCAGGTCCAGTCAGAAGTTGACCAGGTCAACGGGTCAACGGCGACCGCGGGGCCCAGCTGCCAGTGTGCCTGGCAGTGGCCCCGACCGGGCCACGTCGGCGGCGGCGCCGTCCAGCCACCGGAGGAGCTCCGGCGAGCTCCCGAATCGCCGGCAGGGCTCGGGTTTCATCTATGGTGGCCCAAATCGGGCGTTCTTTGGCGCGTTCGAAAGCTGGAGACGTCGCCTATCCATTTCGGCCCTCGGGGCAAGCTGTGGTGGACGGTGGCGAGCGGCAGGTCAACGGCGGCGGAGGCGAGCTTCGGGCGAACTCCGGCGCGTGCGTACAGGGGTTAAAACGAGCGGAACTAGCGCGGGATCGGTCCTACGCGACGCGGCAAGCACGATGGTGGCACGCCCAGGACCATTTGGTCACCGGAGGCTCGTCGGCAACGAGCTCCGCGGCGGCTGCGTTCGGGCGCTCGTCAGAGACGGCGCTAGGAGGCACGAGCGGGTGCGTGCATGTGCGCGTCGTGCTCCTGGAAGCACCAGGAGCTTGACGGTGAGCTCAGGCGAGCGTGACGGTGGCTGTGGCGACGACCACAAGCTCGTCGGCGGCAGTGCGCTTCAGGCTCCGGCGAAATCGAGCGACAGAGCTA
The DNA here is from genome assembly GCA_039707655.1 of Elymus sibiricus. Taxonomy (NCBI): domain Eukaryota; kingdom Viridiplantae; phylum Streptophyta; class Magnoliopsida; order Poales; family Poaceae; genus Elymus; species Elymus sibiricus. Next base: position 257,453,487 of record CM077665.1, read on the forward strand.
ATAATCGATGGGGCTAAGCGAGGGGAAAGATGCGTGGGCTCACAGGGATCCTGCAGGTGTGCAAAGCGTGCCCGGGGGAGGCTCGAGGTGGCCGGAATCGACGACGGCGGTCTTCGGGTCCCGAGGAGGAAGACGACGGCATGGGGGAAATGCAGGGCTCCTGGGGCTCGGGCTCGTGGTCGAGGAGGATGGGGTCGTCGCGGCGGTCCTTCCCGGCTAGCTGGCAGCGTGCGGGAGTGGCTGGGGCCGTGGCTAGCCGTAGGCCATGGCGGCGGTGCGGTCGGCCGCGGCGGATCTGGAGGACGGAGAGAGGGAGGAGAGCGAGCGAGGCGAGGGAGGAATGGTGAGGGCGTCAAGGGGGAGTGAATGGCCTCGGCCTTATCCTCTCCGGGCGCCCTGCGGCGGCAGGTGTCGAGGAGAGCGGCCGGCGACGAGGGCGTGACCACGGCCACGGTGACACGCGCGGAGGAGGACGAAGGGGCAGGTGGGGAGTGGTTGAGATGGGCTGGGCCAGGCCCAGTAGCCAGGTAAGTGGCCTCTGGCCTTTTTCTGTTTTAGTTCTTTTCTATTTTGTTCATTTTGTTTCCTTTTTGTAATTTTTTAGGTAGCAATTGTATCTTATAATATGTGGAGTTGTCTCCATAATTTGTAATGCCATTTTATGTGCTGCCACAAACATTTGGGGGTTATTTGAGTCCATTTGGATTTTTCATAAATGCAAAGGCATTTTTAAAATGCTGGGATTGCACTGGATTAATTGCTACTGCTCATTTTAGCAACATAGTGATGATGTTTTCCTTAACAACATTAGTTTTGTGATTTATCACAAGTGTGCAACATTTTATTTTTGCTGTTTGCAATTTTATTTTATCACATTAAAATTCAATTTTCTTTTGAAGTGGAATCTGAATTGAGATATGAATTTTCAACTTGATCACATTCTACTTAGCAAAATGATTAGGCACTGTTCATGGTCATCATTGTGCTTAATTACAATGATCACTGTAGCCAAATCCAGGGTGTCACAACTCTCCCCTACTAACAAGAATTCTCGTCCCGAGAATTAAGAAGTAGAAGGAAAGAGCCTGGGGTATTCTGCACGAAGATGATCTTCGCGTTCCCAGGTGGCTTCATCTTCAGAATGATTTGCCCACTGCACTTTGAAGAACTTGGTAACCTTCTGACGAGTCCGACGTTCAGTTTCATCGAAAATGCGGACTGGTTGCTCTTTGTAGGAGAGGTCTTGCTGCAGCTCAAGTGTCGGGGAAATGACACCTATGGGATCGAAGGATCCCTTTACGGTTCAGCAAGGGAGAAAGGACAGCACAAAGAGCGGAGCTAACGATCAACGCAAGGGGATTTACCCAGGTTCGAGCCGCTCGGAAGCGTAAAACCCTACTCCTGCTTGGTTGTATTACTGTGGATGTTCTTGGCCAAGTTCTGGGAGCTACAGTAGTAGCTACGCATGCAGAATGGGTCGAATGTCTCCATCCCCCCCTGTAGCTACGCCTTGGGCCTCCTTTTATATGTCCAAGGGGTCTCCAACAGTGGCGAAGTACAAGAGGTGTAAAGTATCTACAGTATCTCATGATTACCAGTATCCCATGATTACCAGTATCTCATGATTACTACTGACGCCTTAGGACGAACGTCTTAGGACAAACGTCTTAGGACAAGACGCGTTCAATGCTCTGAATAGGTGTCCCTGCCTTTCTTGGGGATGGAAAAAGGACTCGTCCCATCAGCACCGCTTAACCCCTTCTGTGGCCAGCGCCGTGAAACGCAACCAGGAGGACAAGCCCTAAACGACAGGCTGGTCGCTGCGCTGGAGCGGCGGCACTGTGCTGAAGCGGTGGGATCTTGCCGGGTGCTGATCTTGCCGGGGCTCGACGGGCCAGCCCGGCAAGATCTTGCCGGACGCCCAGCCTTCGGTCTTCTGATCTTCAGCTTAAACGCCTTCTTGATATCTTGCATCTGTCTCCAGCCGTCCTCCGGCAGGCCTTGCCGCAGGTATGGCTACAACTGTCCGTGCACATGTATGGGGTACTAAAGGACCCGATCTTTAGTACATCGACAGGAGCCCCCGGGCCTAGGCCATACACGGGTGCGAGGCGTTGTTGGGCTTGGCTCAAAACAGTGCACGGGCACGCGTGGGAGGAGTTACTGTCATAATCTTCTCATTTACTGCGCCCTCCGACGACGCGCGTTGAATGCGGAACGTGGGGGACGTGCGCGGAATGACCGCAACCTCCGCTCCTTCCCCGTAAAAAGGAAATCCGCATGGGTGCTGCTCATTTACCTCTCATCTTTTCCAATCTGGACGCTTCCATCGTCCTCCTCCTCGAGCCTGAAACGCGCCTCCTCCATTCCTCCGCCACTCGCATGCCCTCGCCACCTTCGGACTCCGCTTCCACTGCCGCCATGCCGCCCAAAGCAGGCAAGGGCAAAGCGGCGAAAGCCGCCGGCTCAGCCGCAGGAGCAGATGAAGGGGATCTGGTGCGGATGCGGAGAGAGCGCGCCGTCTTCGACCCGACGCTTGACGGGCACACCTTGATTACTCAGTACAGGTGCGTATGGGGGAAGACAAATGGCCATCGCAAAACTCGCGCGCTTTCGGCTTCTGTCGGGGGCGGCGCGAATAGGTACCCTTTCTTCGCTGCTTATTTTTACTGCGGGCTCTGTCCTCCTTTCTCCGACTTCTTCGTCGACATCATGTACACGTACGGGTTCCGCCTTTTGGATTTCACGCCGAACGCCGTAACGTGCATGTCTGTCTTTGCGCATCTTTGCGAAAACTTTGCCGGAGTGGTCCCCAACAGGGCCCTCTTCCGCCACTACTTCATCCCCCGCATCGAGACAGGAGACGCCCTCTCTGGATCTATCACTTGGATTCCAAGGACATGGAACAAGGATATATACCCAGGGGTCTCTACCGCAAGAAGTGGGATGAGTGGCGATCCGAGTGGTGCTGGATCCAGGAGAAAGACCCTCAGCCATTCTGCGTGCCCCGGCAAAAGAAGGTGGCCCGTGGTGAGAATTGGAGCGACCTCGACCCTGAAGACAAGAAGCTCACAATTGCAATCACCAGGATCCACCGCCTGAAGGCTGCCGGGCTCACGATTGAAATGGTTGGCGCAGATTTCCTTCGCCGGTGCATCGCCCCTCTGCAATAAGGGGAGGCCAGCCTGGGACTTCAAGAACGCAGCAGATATTATGAGGCTGCGCCCTGGCTTGAATCACAACTTCACGGTCTTGCAGCACATGTATCTCTGCCACAAGCTGTTCAGGCCTGACGGGAGGTTCATGTTGCCGCCTGGAGTCGTGCCTCTGTGCAACAACTCTGCCCTGAGCTCCATCATTGCTATGATGCCAGTGTGCAACGCCCACGGCCTTGACGGGACTTGGGTAGAGCCGCCTCCAGAGCAAGTGCAGGAGTTCTTCGACAACTTGTCGGAGAGGGCCATCCGGGAAGATTCCAAACTTATCCGTCCCACCACTAATGAAGAAATAGCTTACATTGCTAGCAGGGCGGAAGAGGCAAACCTTGCCGCGGAGGCCGGCGACTTTGGCTTCACGGGAGGAGACACCAGTGAAGAAGAGACGGTGCCAGAGGAGACCTCTTCTGAGCAAGAGGAAGTTGCCGGGGAGCAGAGCGGCATGGTTGCCGGGGGCTCTACCGTCGAGGGCGCAACCAAGGAGCAGCCGCACGAGGAGCCCCCAGCTCCAGGGAAGAAAAAGCGCGTTCTTCGGAAAGCCAGCTCTAGCGCCCCAGCAAGTCAGCCTCCCTCAAGGGATGAGGTTCCCGGCAAGAAGGCGGCCGGCAAGGCCGCGCAGCGGCAAGAGGCCCAACAACCGCCCGTGCGACGTACGACACGCTCGACCGTGGCACAAACTGGTGCGGCGGGAGCGTCCCATACGACGGCACCAGTGGCTGGAGCAGCAGGGTCGCAGCACCCTACTGCTTCCGCTGCAGCCAAGCGCGCCAGGTCTCCTTCTCCACCTCCTCGCCCAGGTGCCGAAGCGGAAGTCGTCTTCGACCTCTCTGCCTTGGAATCCAAAGAAGAAGAGTAAGGGCCTTGCCACACCTTATAATTCCTGTATTTCTGGCTTCACTTGACTAATTCACTTTGGCTTGTCTCCACAGAGATGCAGAAACCTTGGCGCAAAGGATGGCGAAGAGGGCGAAGACCTCAACGGGCGACGAACCGCCGGCAAGCACCTCAGGTGCGCCAGAAACGATCAACATCAGCCCGGAGTCGAGCCCACAGCGCAGTCCTCAACACAGCCCCCGGCGCAGCCCCCAGCGTGAGTCCGTTATGCACTTTCCGCTGGCAAGTGCCGGGGTGCGTATCTTCACTGCTGACATCTCCGGGCGTGCAGGAGCGGAGCGGCAACAAGGAGTACCAATGGGAACCGTCCCTGATGTGCCGCCGCCATCGACTACACCGCCCAGAGATGAGTCTTCGGCAAGCGAGCTTTACCGCGATGAAGAAGAGCCGGCGAGCATTGGCTCCGGCAACCCTCCTCAGCAGCTCGACGCAGGTAAACCGCTCGCCTCAGAGTACTTGCTATTCCTGTTTTTCTCTTTTTTTGTCTTCTTGAACTTCAATCTTGGTCTCATCTTGCTCCCCTTCTTGGGCTTCCAGATTTTCTCTTGGCGGAACCCATGGATGTCGAAACCGTCATCGAGGAGACCGCCAGGGACGCTGCCGCCGAGGCCAACAGGGTCGCAGCAGACGAGGCCACCAAGGCCGCACAGGAAGAGACCGCCAAGAAGTCTGCTGAGGGGACCGGCAAGGAGACGGACGACCGCACTGACGACATTCCTGCTGCAGGAGCGCCTGGCGCCACACCGGTCGCGGAGCCCCCAGCTGCCGGTGAAGATCAACCGTCAACATCTGACGTGCCCCCGTCAAGTAGTTACCTCAAGGTCGGCGACAACCTGTTCGTCAGCATGCCAGGGACGGCAAGCACTGGGGCGCCGGTGGAAGGAGAAACTCTGGATGGAGACGTCATCGCCGCCGCCAGCAGCAGTGAACCCAAGGAAGAGCAGCTACTCCAAGCCGTGCACGACAACTATAAGAAGCTCCAGGCACTCTACCGCGCCCGGAAGGATAAGCTGGATTCCAGGGTAGCGGTTGTTGATGCAGCAGAGGCGGACTTCCAAAAGCACGTCGAGGAGATGCAGGCTTGGTATGCTGAGGCCTTCCAAGAGCTGAAAACTGCTCGGGAACAGCTGAGCGAGAACTGGAACAACCTCCTCATGAAGCAATCTGATGTCGAGAAGGCATAGGAGGAGGCTGCACAGCAGGCCGCCGCAGCAGAAGCTCGCCTGACGGAGCGCCGCATCGGGCTCGATGCTCACGAAGAGGACCTTACTGCTCGCGAGGAGCTGCTTGCCGCCATGCTCCGCAGCAAGGACGAGGAGATCGAGAAACTTGTCGCGCAGCGGACCCAGGAGCTAGAGCAGAAACACATGGAGACGCTCAGAGCTCTGACTGAAGATCACGTCGGCAAACTGAAGGAAGCCGTCGATGCTGCCGGAGCTGCAGAGGCCGCCAAGAGCTTGCTGGAGGGGAAGGTGAAGAAGCTAGAGGCTGATCTCGAGGATCACGGCAAGAAGGTCTCAACACTCAAAGCCGAAAGAGACAAAGCTCTTCACAGCTTGATGGAGGCCCAGGTTGCCGCATCCGAGAAAACTCAGCAGCTCACCTCCGCCAAGGAATCCATCGTTGATCTGGAGCAGAAGCTGACCACGCTGAAGGAGACCCTTGAGACCGCCAGGGGTCGGGAGAAGACCTTGATCAATGACCTCCACAATGAACAGGAGCTGCTCAAGAGTGCTGCCGCCACACACAACGACTATGTGGCAGGCGTGCAGATCTGGACTGAGAAGCTCATCGACATTGCAAAGAAGCTTGCCGCGCAACTGTCCATCATGGGTCTGCAAGGCTTCAGCTATTCTTCTGACAACAGGGTGTCCACAAGCGCCAGGCTGACCATGTTCTTTGACCGCATGCTTGAAGCCTTGGAGCAGCTTCACTCTGACTGAACATCCCAGCTGGCGAACGAATCCCGCAAGCTCTGCCAGGCCGTCCTCCGCGAGGTGCTGGTCAAAGTTGTGCACAAGAACCCCGGCATCAACCTCTCCAATGTCTTCAAACGCTTGCCGAAGGATGTGGACGTCAAGGTACTCGAAGAGCTTGTCGCGCCCATCGTTGACAGGGTGAACCAAGTCAAGAGGGTTGAAGGCGATCGCCGGGATTAGCTGTTTCTCTTTATCTTGTCGCCATCGCTCCATGCCAAAGACAATTTATCTTTAGTTAGAAACGCGGCAACTATCATGTAATATAACTTGCTGTCTTTAGATTAATGTATGCTATTCCCCTCGTTTGATTTCTTTCTGTATGGTGTATGCCCTACGCTTATGCTGGGAACTTGCCGGTGCGCACCCCCGCGAGCGCTGGGTTCGGGACTTCAGCAGCCTGCTGGAGGCGCAGCTACTGGCAAGAAACCTTGACATTTTCAGTGCAGCCACCTAAACTGTTGAGCGGACTCGAAACAGAGTAAGGGCGCGACCGATCATGACAAGGTTCCATCGCGTGCAGGTTTTCCATACAAAGGTCGAAATCGTTCAAGGAGGATAGCCTTACAACAAAAATCTGTTTTAAGGGTTTCTGCAACTTAGCTTTTCGTTGCTGTTCTTCTTCCGGCAAGATGTCAACCTTGAACGTCGCCTGTCGGTATCCATACCATCCTCCCCCCCGGCAAACTTGCATGCGAGGGAACCTTCTATCCTTTTGAGAAAAAGAAAGAAGAGAAAATATCGAACCTTGGCGGTTCATTAGCTCTTACCGGAAGCAAGCGCAATACAACATCTCAGATAAGCATGCATATAAAATGACATGAAATCGACAAGAATTGTAAAACACTTAGCTTAATTAAACTATGCACGGGGTCTTCGCCTGGCTTTGTACAAAGGATTGCATGCTGCATCGGCAAGACTTGTACAAAAGGTGGTTGCCGGGAGCGTTTCTGCGGCAAGAACCTAAGGTTCTGCGCGAAACTGCTGCTAACCGGCAACCGCGCCTTACGGGTAGAACTTACGAAGATGTTCGATATTCCAGGAGTTGCTCACTGGCACGCCATCTTCGGTCTCCAGGCGGACAGCGCCAGGCCTGGTGACTCGTACTACCCGATAAGGGCCTTCCCACTTCGGCGTCAACTTGTTGGAATTCTTGGCCGACTGAACGCGCCGAAGAACAAGGTTGCCTTCCTCAAGACTCCGGGCATGAACCTTGCGGCTATGATAGCAGCGCAAAGCTTGCTGGTAGCGTGCAGCACGCACAACAGCCCGAAGACGATCTTCCTCAAGGAGCACAACGTCATCTTGCTGCAGCTGCTCTTGCTCGAGCTCATCATAAGCGAGCACTCGAGGTGACCCGTATATGAGTTCCGTGGGGAGAACTGCTTCAGCCCCGTAGACCAGGGCGAAGGGAGTCTGGCCGGTAGCTCGATTTGGTGTCGTTCTGATTGACCAAAGAACCGCCGGCAGCTCATCAATCCAGCGTCTTCCGCACTTGTGCAGCTTGTCGAAAGTTCTGGTCCTGAGACCGCGCAGCACTTCAGCATTTGCCCTCTCTGCTTGGCCGTTGCTTCTCGGGTGAGAAACGGAGGCAAAACAGATCTTGCCGCCAAGGTCTTGGACGTACTGCATAAAGGTGCGGCTTGTGAACTGCGTGCCATTGTCGGTGATGATCCTGTTCGGCACACCAAACCGGCACACTATTCCCTTGAAGAACTTGACCGCTGACTGTGCTGTCACCTTTCTCACTGCTTCCACTTCCGGCCACTTCGTGAACTTGTCGATAGCAACGTACAAGTATTCGAAGCCCCCGGCAGCGCAGGGGAAAGGACCTAGTATGTCGAGTCCCCAAACCGAGAAGGGCCAGGAAAGAGGGATTGTCTGAAGAGCTTGAGCTGGCTGATGAAGTTGCTTTGAATGGAACTGGCACGCTTCACACTTGGTTACTAGTGCAGTTGCATCCTGGAGAGCAGTGGGCCAGAAGAAACCTTGCCGGAATGCCTTGCCGACAAGAGCTCTCGAGCCTATGTGGGAGCCACATATGCCTCCATGAATCTCTGCCAACAACTCTAGTCCATCCTCCTGAGGAATGCACTTCAATTTCACACCGTTGGGTCTCTTTCTGTACAGGACGTCGTCGACGAACTGGTACATACTAGACTGACGGGCTACTTTCTCCGCTTCTTCCTGTTCCTCAGGGAGTTCTCTTGTCTGAAGGAAACGAACTATGTGATGTGCCCATGCCGGAGCCTGTGGCTCGACGACAAGGACTAAAGGCATCTCTTCGGCCGCGGGAGCGCTTGCTTCAGCGGCAAGAACCTGAGGTTCTGCGCAAAGCTGCTGCTCACCGGCAACTGGCATATCCTCAGCTGCGGGGGCGCGTACTTCTGCGGCAAGAACCTGAGGCTCTGCGCGAAGCCGCTGCTAACCGGCAACCGTGTCGTTCCCGGCAACTTCCTTGCCGGCGGCTTCTGGAAGCTATGCCGGGAAGTACTTGCCGGTACTTAACTTCCTTCTCTTGTCCGGCCTCGTCGGTGGTGTTACGGATGGCTGAGTCAGGCGGAGCACAAAAGTTCCTGGTTCCATAGGTAACTTAAGGGCAGCACGCTTCCACAGGTCGTCAGCAATGCAGTTCTCTGCTCGAGGAACATGCTCTGTTTGCAAACCGTCAAAATGCTCCTCCAGCCTTCTCACTTCATCGACATAAGCTTCCATCAACGGGCTCTGGTAATCCTTGTTGACTTGCCTGACGACAAGCTGGGAGTCACCTCTGACGATGAGCTTCTTGATCCCAAGGTCTGCCGCGATCCTGAGACCGGCAAGCAGCCCTTCATACTCTGCAGTGTTGTTCGTTGATCTCTCCCGGGGAAAGTGCATCTGCATCACATACTTGAGGTGCTCTCCGGTGGGTGCGACAAGCAGCACGCCAGCACCGGCGCCTTGCAGAGAAAAAGCCCCATAAAAGTACATAATCCATTCGCGATCTGTTTCCTTGCCGGGGACAACCGACTCTTGAACTTCTTCGTCTGGCGTTGGTGTCCACTCTGCAATGAACTCTGCTAAGGCTCTGCTCTGAATAGTTGAAGTGCTTTCAAACTTGAGGCCAAAGCATGACAGATCCAACGCCCACTCCACAATCCTGCCGGTTGCTTCTGGATTCCGCAAGATCCGTTGCAGCGGAAAGCGAGTGACGACGGTAATCTCATGTGCTTGGAAGTAATGGCGCAGCTTCCTCGAGGCCATAAGAAGGCCGAAGAGCAGCTTTTGCACACCAGAATATCTTGACCTAGCCCCCTGCAAAAGGGAGCTGACAAAATAGACTGGGCGCTGCACCATCTTCTTCTTCTGCACTGCTTCACTTGACTGCGCGGGCTCTGTCTTGTCGGCACCAGACTCTGCCGGGGATGGTCCTGGCTTGTCGCTTGACGGGCTTGCCGCTGCCACTGCCTCTTCGTCTGCTTCTCTCTGCGCCACTAGCGCAGCACTAACCACTTGATTCGTTGCCGCTAGATACAGAAGCAACGGCTCTTGTGGCCTAGGTGCGACCAGTGTCGGCGGAGAGGAGAGGTACCTCTTCAAGTCCTGCAGCGCTGCCTCCACTTCCAGAGTCCATTTCATTGGTCCTGCCTTCTTCAAGATTTTGAAAAAGGGCAGGGCGCGCTCAGCGGACTTGGAGATGAACCTGCTCAGAGCAGCAACGCAGCCAGCAAGCCGGCGCACATCTTTGACACGTCTTGGTGCTTCAATCTGCTCAATTGCCTTGATCTTGTCGGGATTGGCTTCAATTCCACATTGAGACACAAAGAACCTGAGAAGCTTGCCGGATGGAACGCCAAACGCGCACTTCTCGGGATTGAGCTTCAGATTGATCCTGCGCAGATTTGCAAATGTCTCTTCCAGATCTTGTATAAGAGTTGCCTTGTCCTTGGTCTTGACCACTATGTCATCCATATAGGCTTCCATATTTCTATGCAGCTGGGTCTCGAAACCAATCTGGACAGCTCTTGCGAAGGTCGAACCAGCACTTTTCAACCCGAAAGGCATACGTATGAAGCAATACGTGCCACATGGGGTGATAAATGTGGTTTTCTCTTCGTCTTCTTTGGTCATGAAAATCTGATGGTAGCCTGAATATGCGTCAAGGAATGACAGCAAATCGCAGCCAGTAGTGGAGTCCACAATCTGGTCGATGCGTGGCAAGGGAAAAGGATCTTTTGGACAGGCTCTATTGATATCAGTATAGTCGATACATAGCCTCCATTTTCCATTCGCCTTGCGCACTACAACTGGATTGGCCAACCATGTCGGATGGAGGACTCCTCTAACCAGACCTGTTGCTTCAAGCTTTCTGATTTCTTCGGCGATAAACTCTTGCTGCTCCAAGGCTTGCTTCCTGATCTTCTGCTTGACGGGCTGCGCATGAGGGCAGACAGCAAGGTGGTGCTCAATTACCTCCCTGGGAACACCGGGGATATCAGATGGTTGCCATGCAAACACATCGATATTCGCCCGCAGGAAGGCAACGAGCGCGCTTTCCTATTTGTCATCAAGGGTGGAACTTATGGTGAAAGTTCCTCCTGTACCATCCTCCTTGGCGGGCACCTTCTTGGTCTCTGGTGGAGCAGCCTTGGATTTCTTGCTCTTGCCGGCAGAGCTCTCCGGCACGTCCTCAACGGGAGCGCAGCACTCCGAGGAGGTGCGCTTGCCGGAGTGGGTGCTAGAGGTCTTGCCGGGCTTCTTTTTCTTCCCGGGAGCTTCAGCGACAGGAGCAGGTGCCTTGGCGGCAGATGCTGCAACTGCCTCCTGGTAGAGTTTGTCGGTGCAGATAAGCGCATCCTTCTTGTCGGAGTGGATGGTGATGACGCTCATCGGCCAGGGCATCTTCAGCACACTATAGGCGTAGTGCGATGCCGCCATGAACTTGGCCAGTGCCGGGCGACCAAGAAACCCATTATAGGGTAATGGAATCTTGGCGACGTCGAAGACGATCTTCTCCATCTTGAAGTTCAACTCGCTGCCAAACGTCACTAGCAGGGTGATCTTGCCCTTCGGCTGGTTCCTTCCCGGATTGACCCCTTGGAATGAGCCTGTTTCCTCGAGATCTTCGTCGGGAATTTGCAATCTCTTGATCACATCGGGCGAGATCAGGTTTAGGCCGGCCCCACCGTCAACTAACATCTTTGTCACCTTGAGGTTGCGGATCGTTGGTGAAACCAACAACGGCAAGCACCCGACCGCAGTTGTGCGATCAGGGTGGTCCTCGGCGTCAAAAACGATAGGCGTGTGGGACCACTTCAGTGGCTTCCGGGCATCGAGCGAGGGCTCAGCTGCATTATTCTCGCGCGCCCACTGCTTGAGCTAGCGGTGAGAGGAATGCAATGAGGTGCCTCCGTCAACGCACATGGCCTCTGTCGCCTTCTGGAACTCGTGCTCGCTGAACTCGTCGCCCTCTGCATCATCATCATCATCCCCCTGCTCCTTGTCGCGGCCTCGGGCGGGCCGCTCCTTCTGTTGTTTGGCCTTGCCGCGGCGACCTCCTCGACCGCGCTTCTTGCCGGACCCTCCAGCGCCATCCTGGGCCTTCTCCTTGTCTCGCCTTTTGTACTCGGCTCTCTACTTCTCGACAAGCTCCTCAACTTGCCGGCAGTTTTGGAGATCGTGGCCCTTGGTGCAGTGGATCTTGCAATACTGCTTGGTAGAGCCTTCCGGCTTGTCGGCAGCCGCCAAGGCCTGACATGCGGCACACCCGGCAACCTCCTTGCCGGGGTCATCAGTCTTGGCCTTCTTGGCGGTGCCGGGGTTGCCGGATCCCTCAACAGCAAGCACGGCCTTGCCCTCGCGCTTCCTGGCCTTCCGTCGGCCCTTCTTTGCCGGGGCAGCAGCATCTTCGCTTTCGGAGTCGACTCCTGCGCCAGCGTTCTCGCCGGGGAGTCTCCTTCCTTCTTCTGCCTGAGCGCATTTGTTAGCCAGAGCATAAAGCTCGGCGACATCCCTGACCTTGTTCATCGCAAGCTCTTCCCGCATCATGCGGTTGCGCACATTCTGATGGAAGGCGCTGATGACAGCGGCAGGATGAACGTCTGGAATGTTGTGCTGGATACGGTTGAACCTCTGGATGTACTTGCGCAAGGTTTCGCCATCCTTCTGGGGAATGATATGCAAGTCGCTTTCCTGGCCAGGAGCTTGGTGGCCGCCAGTAAAGGCGCCAACAAACTCATGACACAGATCTTCCCAGGAGGAAATGGAATTCTCCGGCAGATGCATCAACCACGACCTGACGTTGGGCTTCAGCACCAACGGGAAGTAGTTGGCGAGGATCTTGTCGTCTCGAGCCCCGGCAGCCTGCACTGCAATGGTGTAGATGCTCAGGAACTCTGATGGGTGAGTCTTGCCGTCGTACTTCTCCGGCACCTCCGGCTTGAAAGAGCGGGAGTTGGGCCACTGGACTCGCCGCAGCTCACAAGTAAACGCTGGACAGCCCACCTTGTAAGGCAGGCTACCAGGATACCCTGGCGCAGGCTCGTCGACAGTGGGTCCCGCGCGCTTGTCGGACTAACGGCGCGCTTCCTGTCGCCGCTCGATGGTGGTTCGAGCATCCTCCTTCTGCCGTTCCCGAAGAATCAGACGTTGATCGCGGCGAACCCGCGGATGGGACGACGCCGTGGAATCGTCATCACGGGCGTCGACCTGCCGAGTTAGCAACTGCTCTTGACATGGTGGAGGGGAGCGTATCGTAGATGCACCGCCTCCGGTCTTCTCGCCATCGGCCCGCACCGGTCCAGTAGACTGCCGCCGCGAAGGCTCTGCTTGCTGCGGCCTGTCATTGTTGGCTAGACCGATGAGGCTCTGAATGGCAGCTCTCCACTCATCTAGCTTCTCCGCTGCGGGAGGGAAGTCTAGGAGCAGCTGAGCTCGCGCCAACGCTTCTGCTGGTGTAGGCGGCGGCGAAAGATGCGAAGAACGTGAGGTGCTCAAACTCCTAACTGGGTTAGAAGGAGCACCGTCACAGTCCTGCAACCGCGCGCGGCTTCCACTGGCGTGTTGACGTGGATCTTGGCCCCGCGCATCTTGAGAGTGATGCGCAGGGGTTTTCCCATGGGGATGCTTGGAACCACCGACGTCACGGTGCTGCACGTCACGCGCGTCTTGAGAAGGCCGCGGTGCATGCGCCGGCGTGGGTGTCTTGGAAGGCGCCCTCCCGTCCTTGGAGATCGTTGCACCACCCGTAGGTAACGCGGCCTTGTCCTTGGACCTGGCGCTCGCCTGGCTTGGATCGCCAGAACGTCGCGGAGGCTCAAGACCTCCACCTCCTCCACCAGCGCCCGCGCCATCACCCGTCTGTGTGGGTACGGGGGGGCTGGACGCAAATGGACCAACCGCCGTGAAACCCTTCTTCTTGGGGGCCATGGAGATGAAAGATGATCAAGAACTGGCGTGCCGACCGCTAGATCGGGTTCGCGCAACCTTTTCTCCCCTACCTGGCGCGCCAAAGATGTCGGGGAAACGACACCTATGGGATCGAAGGATCCCTTTACGGTTCGGCAAGGGAGAAAGGACAGCACAAAGAGCGGAGCTAACGATCAACGCGAGGGGATTTACCCAGGTTCGGGCCGCTCGGAAGCGTAAAACCCTACTCCTGCTTGGTTGTATTACTGTGGATGTTCTTGGCCAAGTTCTGGGAGCTACAGTAGCAGCTACGCATGCAGAATGGGTCGAATGTCTCCATCCCCCCCTGTAGCTACGCCTTGGGCCTCCTTTTATATGTCCAAGGGGTCTCCAACAGTGGCGAAGTACAAGAGGTGTAAAGTATCTACAGTATCTCATGATTACCAGTATCCCATGATTACTAGTATCTCATGATTACTACTGACGCCTTAGGACAAACGTCTTAGGACAAACGTCTTAGGACAAGACGCGTTCAATGCTCTGAACAGGTGTCCCTACCTTTCTTGGGGATGGAAAAAGGACTCGTCCCATCAGCACCGCTTAACCCCTTCTGCGGCCAGCGCCGTGACACGCAACCAGGAGGACAAGCCCTAAACGACAGGCTGGTCGCTGCGCTGGAGCGGCGGCACTGTGCTGAAGCGGTGGGATCTTGCCGGGGCTCGACGGGCCAGCCCGGCAAGATGTTGCCGGACGCCCAGCATTCGGTGTTCTGATCTTCAGCTTAAACGCCTTCTTGATATCTTGCATCTGTCTCCAGCCGTCCTCCGGCAGGCCTTGCCGCAGGTATGGCTACAACTATCCGTGCACAAGTACGGGGTACTAAAGGACCCGATCTTTAGTACACCGACATCAAGCATATCATGATCCACTGCTCGGATAGGATCCTTGAAGCAGCGACGAAGCTGTGACACATGGAACACATCGTGAACCTGAGAAAGATTTGGCGGTAGTTCCAATTGATATGCCACTTTACCACACCTTTTGAGAACAGTGAAAGGACCAATATAACGAGGAGCCAGCTTGCCCTTGATCCCAAAATGGTGCGTACCTCTCATTGGCGTGACTCGAAGATAAGCCTTTTCGCCAGGTTGATAGACCATATCTTTGTGATGACGGTCATACTGACTCTTCTGACGAGACTGAGTTGCCTTCAGATTTGCATGTATAATGCGGACTTGATCTTCGGCATGTTGGATTATATCCGGACCGATAAGTGTACGTTCCCCAGTTTCTGACCAATTCAGAGGAGTCCGACACTTACGTCCATATAATACTTCAAAAGGAGCCATCTTCAGACTAGCTTGATAGCTATTGTTGTAGGAGAACTCGTCATACGGGAGAGATTCCTCCCATTTCTTGCCGAAAGAAATGACACAAGCTCGAAGCATGTCTTCGAGAATCTGGTTGACTCTTTCAACTTGTTCCTGGGATTGAGGTTGAAAAGCGGTGCTGAAGGATAAACGGGTCCCCATAGCTTCCTGGAAACTTGTCCAGAATCTTGAGGTGAATAAACTACCACGGTCTGAACTAATCACCAATGGAATACCATGGAGTGAAACAACTCTGGACATGTATAGATCTACCAGCTAACTAGCAGTAATAGTTTCCTTGACAGCCAGAAAATGTGCAACTTTGGACAACCGGTCAATGACGACAAGAATAGCATCATTACCTTTCTGCGACCTGGGAAACCCAGTAATGAAGTCCATTTCAACATGATCTCATTTCCATTCAGGAATATAAATAGGTTGTAGAGTTCCAGCAGGCCTTTGATGTTCTGCTTTGATCCGACGACAAATGTCACATTCTGAAACATAGCGTGCAATGTCTTGCTTCATGTCAGACCACCAGAATCTTCGACGAATGTCTTGGTACATCTTGGTACTACCTGGATGAATAGACAACGGAGTGTCATGTGCTTCCTTCATGACCTCTTGAGTCATATCATGGTTTTTCTCCTTACTCGGTACCACTAGGCGGTCTTTGAAGTACAAAGCGCCATCCTCAGCAATAGTGAAGGGCGAGGGCTTTCCTTCTGCGAGATCGCGTTTAATCCTCTCGACTTCACTGTCACACTTCTGGATCCACTTGATGATGTCCACAAGATCTGGTTTAGCAACCAGGGTATTGAGAGAACCCTGGGAAACAACGTGGAGGTTCATTTTGTAGGATCCTTCAGGAGGGGGAGTGAGATAACCCTGAGGAACAATATGGAGGTTCAGCTTGCGAAATTCTTCTTGAAGACGGGGATGAACCTTATGAACCTGAAGGTGATTGCAGTACGACTTGCGGCTCAAAGCATTAGCCATTACATTAGCCTTGCTTGGGGTATAAGAAATACCCACATTGTAATCTGCTATGTGCTCCATCCATCTCTGTTGACGGAGGTTCAGATCTGGTTGGTGTCAGGAAACTTCAGACAAAGAAGGCCTGAGGAGAAAACGATGTAACACAGACCTGCGAGATGATGTTGCAAAAATCTTGGAATGAGCGACAGAAGCAAGACTTGAATCATTAGCCAGACTACAAGACATCTGAACACAAGGTCAGGACATTCGTGCCCACATGGAAGTTTCTAGAATGGAGGGCAATCAAGTTCTGATTGGGGACCATCATAGAGGATATCAAAGTTCCATGTGTAAGTCTGGACTAGGACAAATCAAATCAATCAGTGGCCCGACGTGCTAGGAAATACATATGGAGTGAAGGTCGCAAATCTATCAAACCATAGAATACTTCGCAAATGCCTGAATGAATTGGATCGATTCCAGAGGAAGCGAGACAAAATTTTCCCATAAGCACGGTGGCAAAAATGCACGTGAACTTATAGAAAAAACACTTCTTTTATCAAATATATTCTTCATGAACTAGGCACAAAGATAATGCTTCCAAGGTTTCCAACACTAGCTTAAATGTTCATCATGAACCACGAATGGGATGAGGATGTGGCTGATGGGCTCAGCAACAATTCGTCGAGATTCCCACAAAGAAGGGTCTCCACGATTGAGTGAACAAAACCAAATGATATAATGAGGTATGCTTGAGGAAAACATCCACAATTAAACACTAATTGATAGGTGCACCCGAAATACTGACAAAGTAGCACGACCAATGTTAGAGTGCTGACTCAACAGTCAATACACTAAGCATGGACTTATTGTTCATTAACTCCAAGGTGATAGAGTTGGTATGCCATAAGTATTGAATTTACACATCACATTCCATTTGTCAGTATTCCGGTTAGAAACAACACGGGAACAAGGAAATGAAAGGTGATGGCA
The DNA here is from genome assembly GCA_039707655.1 of Elymus sibiricus. Taxonomy (NCBI): domain Eukaryota; kingdom Viridiplantae; phylum Streptophyta; class Magnoliopsida; order Poales; family Poaceae; genus Elymus; species Elymus sibiricus. Next base: position 257,470,299 of record CM077665.1, read on the forward strand.
AGGATGTCGCCAACGACAACACCAATTACCACGGACAAGGATGCTACTCTCATCATGAATTTAATTGATATCCTGGAAGAACCCAGAATGGTGATGAGGATCATGACACATTTGCCAAGAAGTCTCTTGAAGATGTAATCGATCAGCGACGACATCAAGCAAGAAAATGGTGAAGCGACAAGTAGTCGGAACCACAGATTGGAATGCTAGCTCAGCATCGAAATTGCCCTTCAAGACAACCAACATGACGTTGAAAACTCGATGTAAGCGTAGAGCACTGTTGGAATTGTGTTCCGGGGATGAAGGATATAAATAGCATGGTCAAGCCTTAGCATGACGATGATGATGTAGCCAAACAGCTTGGAAAGACATGATCAAGCACAAACTCATAAGCAAAGAAGATTACTAAAAGTTGTTGACTCGCAATGCAGACTCGATTCAATTATCGGTGTCCTTGCATGTCCAACAACTCAGAACAGGAGGAAACTGGAATCAGTGGAGGAAAACATAGCTGATGAGGAGCTTATAAGAAGCTATGTAGCTCCATGATTTTCTCGAGATACTAGGGGTAATACTCGGATGTAGATCAGAATTAAAGCTTGGACCGATGTATTGATCCACAGAAGACAAGTGCTTAAACTGGTCTAAAAATGGGATAAAAAAAAAGAACAGTCATGGTCGGAACCACGGTTGTAAAGTATCAAAATCACAGATACAAGATCAAATCAAACAAAGAGAAAGATTATTGTTACGAGAAGCTCCTATGATAAGATCAACATCATTTCCATGGGCATGAACACAAGGTTCAAGATCGACTCCCACTTCATCAATGCATCACCTTCCATTTACTCCTCGCCTTTGATAAAGTTGTATTTTCGAAAGATTACCTGGCAAAACATCAGGAGAGTAAGACTCGTGAAAACTGTCGGGTTCACATGGATTAAGCAAGGCATAGGTTCAACCCATCGGGGCATCTTAGGAGCATATAACCACAAGCTTCAAGAGTAATTAACACATGCTCGACAATAGAGCATGGCTGACAAAAGCATAGGATACGACTTACCAGAGGGAGAAGACACAATTTACCAATGGCATCATGTATCAGGGGAAGAACTCACAAGGATTTTGAATGTGAAGGATGCTATCGTACAATAACCCAACAATGGTTTGGCATCCCACAAAGGGTTCTGATATGAGTATTGGAACTCAATCAGTGGAAGAAAGAAAGCAAGGCATCAGATTAGAGTTTATCTGAATGATATAGATACTTATAAATACCAAAGGAATTATGATTTCCAGGTTGGTGTATCAAAATCAGATGCTCCGATCAAATACAAGTAAGTTGAATGGACTTAGATGGATATTCAGTCAAAGTTGATTTGTCGAGAACCAACTCAGGTTTGGAAAGATGTCTGAGCCGGACGGATAATTTATGATAAACAACTGATGACTGCGTGCATTCACACACAGGTTGAATCAATAAAATCAAATGAAAACCACAAAGGATTTACTTAAAATTGCTAGACACATGGAATTAACCATAATGCAAGCAGGTGAGAAAGGTCAAGAGAAAAAGGCTACAGAGGATCACGGAAGATCGAATAGCGTTTCAAAGAACTCTGTGAAACACATGATCAACCGAGGAAGAACGAATCTCCGGTAAGATAATTCGATGCACCTTGTAATAACAAGAGCAACTGGATATGAAAGTATGAGCGACAATTGTATGTAATCATCCATAGGGGTTGACGGAGGAAGGAAATCGCAAAGGCGATGAGCACAATTTCTCGGGAGAACATCAGAGAGTATCTTCGAAGTCTTCTGATGAATCGAGCCATCGTCTGAAATGAGGGGCTCTCAGGGGGAAGTAGTTACGAGAACCTAGAGTTAGAGTTAATAAAATCTTTAACCCGAAAGAGAAGAGGGATCAGAACCCAGAGTATAGATGAGGAATAAAAGATCCTAATACCACCCGATTGAGCTGTGGGCCCGTAAGCCACACAACTATGTTAGTAAAAGTTTTTCAATGACTAGACTCAACTTCGGCCAAGGAGTTGGAAAGGGGGCTACCTACAGGCAGTCGGCTCTGATACCAACTTGTGACGCCCCCAATTTCCACCGTACGCTAAACATACACGCAATGCGTACGACCAAGATTAGGGACTCACTGATTGATATCACAACACAACACTAGACACAAATTAAAGTCATACATCTTCATATTACAAGCCAGGGGCCTCGAGGGCTCGAATACAAAGCTCGACAAACACGAGTCAGTGGAAACAAATAATATCTGAGTACAGACATAAGTTAGACAAGTTTTGCCTTAAGAAGGCTAGCACAAACATAAGCAGCGGATCGAAAGAGGGCTCCAGCGTCGGCGTTCTCCATGTAGTAGTGGGCTCCAGTGGTGGTGTAGTAGTCGTCTCTGGCGTACTCCATCTCCTGGGCTCCATCGTCTGAACGCGGTAATCGTATCGAGGGGGAAAGAGAAACCAAAGCAGCAGTGAGTACTCATCCAAAGTACTCGCAAGACTGACATCAGAACTATGATAAGTATGCAACATTATCAAGGGGAGGGGTTATATCTGGACTGACTGCAGAAAGCAAGAATAGGGGGAAGGCCTAGTCCTATCGAAGACTAGCATCTTCAGCATCTTGCAGCATTAGAAGAGAGTAGACCTGTAACTCATATATAGTCATATTATTGTAGCAATTTTATTAAGTAACCACGCCCAGAGATTCTTCCTCGACTCCCTGCGAGGAAGCAATCTCGGAGCCACAATTCATTTCAAATTTAAATCACAGTTATAGTTGTATAAGGTCAAGGTACAACTCCAAGTCGTCCTGTTACCGTGGACACGGCTATTCGAATAGATTATTCATCCCTGCAGGGGTGCACCGCATTTCCAACACACCTGATCACCTCCGTCCGGACACACTTTCCTGGGTCATGCCCGGCCTCGGGATAGCAGCACGTCGTCGCCCCACCTAGGCTCAACGAAGAGGCCAGCCCGCCGGTCTAAATCCTAAGCGCGTAGGTTCGTGGGCCCACTTTCCCTTGCACTCCTGCACGATGCGTACGCGGCCGGAAACAGACCTAGTACACTCCAGTCCAAGAGCTGCACCGTCCAGTCCAATCCGTCGCGCGCCGCTCCATTGCTGACGTCCGAAGAGCTTCGGCTGATACAACGACGCTGAGTACCCATAACTTCTCCCACACGATGGTTTGGTGCGTAAAAAGGCCAACGACCCAACTCAGATCAAATACCCAACCCATTAGCATTTTATTAATGCGGGGCAATCGCGACCCATAAAGTGCGGTCCCGTCACCCCGTCTCGAGGATGTGTGGCAAGGACCTCTCCTGCCCGTCCACGCCTCAACATAACCCGGATGCCTTACCGGCGCATCCCACCACATCTCACACGGGTACCCTTGGGGCCGACCCGTCTCAAGACTGTCGGGAACTCAGGTCCACCTCAACCAGGGTGGTACCGCCTGTCCCTCCAGTCCCGTCTTTCCCATGTAAACAAAGTCAAGTAGAAGTAACTGTGTGTTTATACACCAAGTGGATATCCGAGGAATCACCCTCGATGGATCCCACTCGAGGTATGTGTACGACAAGAGTCGCTATCGATAAATGGGAAGGAGGAATCACCCTCGATACCCACGATCGATTAGCTACGCTACAGAATTAACATCGGGAGTGCTAAGTGAGGTATCACCCTCGGCACTCGATAGTAACTCTGCAGTGCCATACCAAAGGGGTGTGCGGTGATGTGAGGGGTCTGGCTCATCGGTCGGTTGACCGAGTCTTCGGGTCTTCGAGTCGTTGAGTCGTCGATGAAGAAGCAGGCGCAACTGGGACTAAGGGGTCACTGGGGATTCACTGACCAACCTATACCAAGCAGTTGGTATGATTGCAGGTAAAGTAACAGTTTATGAAAAATAGGCTATGCATCAGATTAGGAGCTAGCTAATACAGTAGCAAAATCTAATGCAAGAATAAGAGGGAAGGAATAGGCGATATCGGAATGCTCAAGGGGGGTTTGCTTGCCTTGCTGCTCTGCGGCAAAAGGGCTGATCGTCAGGGGCGTAGTCGTACCCGGCAGCAGCGTCAGTCTCGGAGGCTACCGGAGAGAAGAGGGGGAAGAAACAATAAATACAAGCAAACAGATGCATCACGATGCATGACATGGCAATATGCAGGGCTAGGCAAGCACTAACGCAGTACTACACGATGCAGACGGAGCGGGAGAATATCTGACGATATTTCCCGGGTCTTTGTATTTATCGGACAGGCGATCCGGAGGGGAAAGTTACATGTTCATCATGCTAGGAGCATGTGACAGATGAATGGAGGGCATATTCGGATTCGTGGGATTTTTCTGATCAACTTTCATGTATAAAGTTTTTTGATCTGAGCTACAGATTATTTTCTATGATTTTTCAAAGATTTAATCATTTTCTGGAATTAACAGTATTAAATTAATTCGAAAAATCCTATTATGACATCATGCTGACATCAGCATTGCATCAGCAGTCAACAGCACAGTGGCCAGGTCAAACCTGACCTGTGGGACCCACCTGTCATTGACACAGCTCTATTTCAGGTTTTTAATTAAACTAAACAGAGTTAATTAGTGAGTGGGGCCCATCTGTCAGTGAGGGATTAGTGCTAATTAATTATTTTCAATTAACCTAATTACTAATTAGTTAGCTGACAGGGGTGGCCCGCCTGTCATAGACACAGGGGCTTGGGGCCCCACATGTCAGTGACTGGACCAGGTCCAGTCAGCAGTTGACCAGGTCAACGGGTCAACGGCGACCGCGGGGCCCAGCTGCCAGTGAGCCTGGCAGTGGCCCCGACCGGGCCACGTCGGCGGCGGCGCCGTCCGGCCACCGGAGGAGCTCCGGCGAGCTCCCGAATCGCCGGCAGGGCTCGGGTTTCGTCTACGGTGGCCCAAATCAGGCGTTCTTTGGCGCGTTCAGAAGCTGGAGACGTCGCCTATCCATTTCGGCCATCGGGGCAAGCTGCGGTGGAGGGTGGCGAGCGGCAGGTCGACGGCGGCGGAGGCGAGCTTCGGGCGAACTCCGGCGCGTGTGTACAGGGGGAAAACGAGCGGAACTAGCGCGGGATCGGTCCTACGCGACACGGCAAGCACGATGGTGGCACGCCCGGGACCATTTGGTCACCGGAGGCTCATCGGCGAAGAGCTCCGCGGCTGCTGCGTTCGGGCGCTCATCAGAGACGGCGCTAGGAGGCACGAGCGGGCGCGTGCGTGTGCGCGTCGTGCTCCTGGAAGCACCAGGAGCTCGACGGTGAGCTCAGGGAAGCGTGACGGTGGCTGTGGCAACGACCACAAGCTCGTCGGCGGTAGCGCGCTTCGGGCTCCGGCGAAATCGAGCGACAGAGCTAGCAATCGACGGGGCTAAGTGAGGGGAAAGATGCGTGGGCTCACAGGGATCCTGCAGGTGTGCAAAGCGTGCTCAGGGAAGGCTCGAGGTGGCCGGAATCGACGACGGCGGTCTTCGGATCCCGAGGAGGAAGACGACGGCATGGGGGCGATGCAGGGCTCCTGGGACTCGGGCTCGTGGTCGAGGAGGACGGGGTCATCGCGGCGGTCCTTCCCGGCTAGCTGGCAGCGCGCGGGAGTGGCTGGGGCCGCGGCTAGCCGTAGGCCATGGCGGCGGTGCGGTCGGGCGCGGCGGATCTGGAGGAGGGAGAGAGGAAGGAGAGCGAGCGAGGCGAGGGAGGAATGGTGAGGGCATCAAGGGGGAGTGGATGGCCTCGGCCTTATCCTCTCCGGGCGCCCTGCGGCGGCAGGTGTCGAGGAGAGCGGCCGGCGATGAGGGCGTGACCACGGCCACGGTGAAACGCGCGGAGGAGGACGAAGGGGCAGGTGGGGAGTGGTTGAGATGGGCTGGGCCAGGCCCAGTAGCCAGGTAAGTGGCCTCTGGCCTTTTTCTGTTTTAGTTCTTTTCTATTTTGTTCATTTTGTTTCCTTTTTGTAATTTTTTAGGTAGCAATTGTATCTTATAATATGTGGAGTTGTCTCCATAATTTGTAATGCCATTTTATGTGCTGCCACAAAAGGTTTGGGGGTTATTTGAGTCCATTTGGATTTTTCATAAACGCAAAGGCATTTTTAAAATGCTGGGATTGCACTGGATTAATTGCTACTGCTCATTTTAGCAACATAGTGATGTTGTTTTCCTTAACAACATTAGTTTTGTGATTTATCACAAGTGTGCAACATTTTATTTTTGCTGTTTGCAATTTTATTTTATCACATTAAAATTCAATTTGCTTTTGAAGTGGAATCTGAATTGAGATATGAATTTTCAACTTGATCACATTCTACTTAGCAAAATGATTAGGCACTATTCATGGTCATCACTGTGCTTAATTACAATGATCACTGTAGCCAAAATCCAGGGTGTCACAACCCACATATCAAATTATCAAAGTAGCAAACGCGAATCAACTCAACATGATGAACATGACTAGACATAAATTCCCATGTGTCCTCGGGAGCGCTTGCATAATATAAGAGTACTCTCAGGCCTGTCCTTTCCTATAAAAAGGATTGGGATACCTTGCTGCACCTTTGTTACTATCGTTACTTATCACTTGATACAAATTATCTTGCTACAAATCTCTTTATTATCGCTACTTACATCACTTGCAGAAAATACCTTGCTTAAGACCGTTTGTCATTTCCTTCTGTTCCTCGTTGGGTTCGACACTCTTACTTATCGAAAGGACTACGATTGATCCCCTATACTTGTGGGTCATCAAGACTCTTTTCTGGCGCCGTTGCCGGGGAGTGAAGCGCCTCTGGTAAGTGGAATTGTTAAGGAAACATTTTCTATACGTGCTGAAATTTACTGTTGCTTGTCGCAATGAAAGGTCACCCTTTGAGTGGCTTGTTCGGGGCATCTTCGCCTCGAACTAAAGATGAGGAAATTGTTCCTCAACCTACTGAACCTACTGAAAATATTTATTATGAGATTCCTTCGGGTATGCTTGAAAAACTATTATCTAATCCATATGATGGAACAACCCATCCTGATTATCATTTGATATTTGTCAATGAAGTTTGTGGATTATTTCAGCTTGCAGGATTGTGTGGAGACAAAGTTAAGAAGAAAGTTTTCCCTTTATCTTTGGAGGGAAAGGCATTAATGTGGTACAAGCTATTGGGTGATATTGGATCATGGGACAGGAACCGCTTGAAGCTGGAATTTCATCAGAAGTTTTATCCTATGCATCTAGTCCATCGTGATCGGAACTTTATTTATAATTGCTGGCCTCGTAAAAGAGAAAGTATCGCTCAAGCTTGAGGAGGCTTAAATCTATGATGCACACCTGTCTCAACCTTGAGTTCTCAAGAAAAAATATGATACAACATTTTTATGCTCGGCTTTCTCATGACGATCGACTACTACTCGATTCTTCTTCTACTGGTTCCTTTATGAATAGGACTATTGAATTCAAATGGGATCTTCTGGAAAGAATTAAACGCAACTCTGAATACTGGGGACTCAACAAAGGTAAAGAGTCAGGTATAAAGCTCAAGTTTAATTGTGTTAAATCGTTTATGGAAACCAATGCTTTCTATTATTTTGGTAATAAATATGGCCTCGACTCTGAGATAGTAGCTTCTTTATGTGAGTCATTTGCTACCCATGTTGACCTCCCTAAGGAGAAATGGTTTAAATATCATCCACCCATTGAAAAGAAATTAGAGGAACCTATTAAAATTGAGAAGTAAGAAATAATTGTTAGCCATGTTGATCCAGTTGTTCCTACTGCTTATAATGAGAAGCCACCTTTCCCTGTTAGAATTAAGGAACACGCTAAGGCTACAACTGTGGTTAATAAAAGTCATGTTAGAACACCTAAACCTTCTGAAAAAATAAACATTAAGCCTAATGGTTCTATGGTTAAAGATATTCTAGTTTATAACATCTATGGTCAAGTTATTTACTTCTGTGGTGCAGCTGCTAGAATTGTGAAACCTGCTAGAAACGCGCAGGATGAGCTAGATAAAAACAAACCAGTTGTTGGCATGCCTGTGGTTTCAGTTAAAATTGCAGATCATTGTTATCATGTCTTGTGTTACATGTGTGCTAGTGTTAGTGCTATACCTTTTACCTTATATCAAGAAATTATGAATGACATAGCACCATCCAAGCTTGAAGACATTGATGTCACTATTAAACTTGCAAACAGAGACACTATTACACCACATTGGATTGTTAGAGATGTTGAAGTCTTGTGTGGAAAAATTAAGTACCTAGCTGACTTCTTAGTACTTGGTTCAAAACAAGATAACTTTTTTCCCATTATATTTGGTAGACCTTTCTTAAATACTATTAATGCTGAAATTAATTGTGTCACTGAGAAGGTCAAGGTAAACTTTGGTGATGTGTCTCATGAATTTAATTTCTCCAAGTTAAGTAGATAACCACATGATAAAGAATTACCAAGTAAGGATGAAATCATTGGTCTTGCTTCCATTGTCGTGCCTCCTACCGATCCGTTAGAACAATATTTACTAGACCATGAAAATGATATGCATATGAATGAGAGAAATGAAATAGATGACATATTTCTTAAACAAACACCTATTCTTAAACACAACTTACCTGTTGATATTTTAGGAGATCCTCCTCCACCCAAGGGGGATTCCGTGTTTGAGTTAAAGATTTCACCCGACACTTTGAAATATGCTTATCTTGATGAAAAGAAGATATATCCTGTTATTATCAGTGCTAACCTTTCAGAGCATGTAGAAAGAAGATTACTTAAAACTCTAAGGAAGTACAGGGCTGCCACCGGATATACTCTCGATGATCTTAAGGGCATCATCCCTACGCTATGTCAACACAAGATTAATATGGAACCGGACGCTAAACCAGTTGTTGACCACCCACATCGCCTCAATCCTAAGATGAAGGAGGTGGTAAGAACCGAAATACGAAAGCTTCTGGAGGCAGGTATAATTTATCCTATTGCTGATAGTAGATGGGTAAGTCCTGTTCATTGTGTTCCTAAGAAAGGAGGAATAACTGTTGTTCCTAATGATAAAAATGAACTTATCCCACAAAGAATCGTAATTGGTTATAGGATGGTAATTGATTTCAGGAAATTAAACAAAGCTACTAGAAAAGAACATTACCCCTTGCCTTTTATCGATCAAATGTTAGAAATATTATCTAAGCACACGCACTTTTGTTTTCTTGATGGATATTCTGGTTTTTCTCAAATACCTGTCTCAAAAGAGGATCAAGAGAAAACTACCTTTACTTGCCCTTTTGGAAGCTATGCTTATAGGTGTATGCCTTTTGGTTTATGCAATGCACCTGCAACCTTTCAAAGATGTATGACTGCTATATTCTCTGATTTTTGTGAAAAGATTGTTGAGGTTTTCATGGATGATTTTTTCTGTTTATGGGACTTCTTTTGATGATTGCTTGAGCAACCTTGATCGAGTTTTGCAGAGATGTGAAGAAACTAATCTTGTCTTGAATTGGGAGAACTGCCAATTTATGGTGAATGAAGGCATAGTGCTTGGACATAAAATTTCTGAATGAGGTATTGAAGTGGACAAAGCTAAAGTTGATGCAATTGATAAAATGCCATGCCCGAAAGATATCAAAGGTACAGGAAGTTTCCTTGGTCATGCTGGTTTCCATAGGAGTTTCATCAAAGATTTCTCAAAGATTTCTAGGCCGTTAGCTAATCTTCTTCAAAAAGATATTCCCTTTGTTTTTGATGATGATTTTGTAGAAGATTTTGAAATACTTAAGAAAGCTTTGATTTCTACACACATTGTTCAACCACCTGATTGGAACTTACCATTTGAAATTATGTGTGATGCCAGTGATTATGCTGTTGGTGCTGTTCTAGGGAAAAGAGTAGACAAGGAATTGAATGTTATTCATTATGCTAGTAAAACTCTAGACGCTGCCCAAAGAAATTATGCCAGCACTAAAAGGAATTTTTAGCAGTTGTCTTTGCATGTGATAAGTTTAGACCTTATATTGTTGATTCCAAAGTAACTATTCACTACTGGAATCTGAGGATTTGCCATCAGCCAACTCTTTGCCGTCTGCTGGCTGATGGCAAAGAGCGTCTTTGCCGTCGGCTTTCCAAAAACGGACGACAAAGAATTGGCAGATGGCAAAGATTATGATTGCCATCTGCCAGCCGATGACAAAGAGCCAGAAGGCAGACGACAAAGAACCACCTTGGGCCCCACTGGCCCGTGGGGGGTGGTGGGGTTAACTGGGCCGTCGGCCAGGGCTTTGTCGTCTGCCTGGCGGCTCTTTGCCGTCCGCCAGCAGACGGCAAAGCCCTGCTCTACTAAACGGCGTCGGGCCCAACCCCCCACACCCCTCTCTCTCTCCTTCTCTCCCCCGACCCCCGCACGCCGCCGCCTCCTCCACGCCGCCCGGCCACCTCCTCTCCTCGCCGCCGGCCGCCTCCGCCCCCGCCCCCGGCCCCGGACGCCACGCCACCCCCGCCCCCCCGCCCCGACCGCCCCCGCCGCCCCGCCAGGCCGCCTCCTCTCCTCGCTGCCGGCCGCCCCAGCCGCCGGTTACCCCTCCCCTCGCTGCCAGCCACCCCAGCCACGCCGCCCCCGCCCCCGGCCGCCCCTCTGGTGAGACACCCATCCACCCTGGTCCATTTTTTGTTTTTTCTTGTTTTTTTTAAATTACTTAGTTAGTTAGTTATTAGCTAGAAGTAACTTTGAAGAAAAAAAACTTAGAAGAAAAGAAGAAACAAAAAAAACTAGAAGAAAAAAACTTAGAAGAAAAAAAGAAAGAAAGAAAAAGGAAAAAGGAAAAAGGAAAAAGGAAAGAAGAAAAAATAAGAAGAAGAAGAATGAAAAGAAGAAGGAAAAGAAGAAGAAGGAAAAGAAGGAAAAGAAGAAGAAGAAGAAGAAGAAGAAGAAGAGGAGGAGGAGGAGAAGAAAAAAGAAGAAGAAGAAGAAGAAGAAGAAGAATAAGAAGAAGAAGAAAAAAAGAGAGGAGAGGAGGAGAAGAAGAAGAGGAAAAAGGAAAAGAAGAAGAAGAAGAATAAGAAGAAGAAGAGACCCCCGACCCCCGACCCCTGACTCCACCGACCCCCGACGCCACCGGCCCCCGACACCACCGACCCCCGACGCCACTGACCCCACTGACTCCCGACGCCACAGACCCCCGACGCCAACGACCCAGACGCCACTGACCCCACTGACCCCGACGCCACTGACCCCCGACGCCACTGACCCCCGACGCCACCGACCCCCGACGCCACTGACCCCCCACCCCCAACACCTCTTCTGCCTACTGTTGACCGAAAAGGTGCTCTTCGGCCTTCGAGTGGCCGACGGGGTCATATTTTTTTAAATTATGAGTTAGGTCACATATTTTCCGATTTTGTCATAAAAAACATCATATTTGTGTTGATCGGGTGGATTTCAATGTGCTGTTGTTCGACGACCTCCCCGTGCGTTTGACGAGCTCCACCCCTGCGTTCATCGGTGAGCACAAATGACTTCTCCCCCCCCTTAATTTGCTCTGTTCCGGTCTTCGTGCCGATGAAACTTGCTAGCTATAGGTGTCTTCAATCATCAGTATGCGTGACCAGTATGCGTCTCCCGTTTGAAAGTGCGGCATCTATAAATATGCATGTCTTTGCATATTTATAACCGCCATCCTTTCGAAATGTCCAACGTTATCCATGGACAACCCGAGTATGTGTAGATTGGGTTCGTTTTCCCATATGCTCTGCTCCGGATCCGATGCATAATTTTGTCAGTGCCTCCCTGTTGTTCTCCGGGTACACATCCTCTCTGTTTATTGCCGAGACGTGTATCAGGAGAACAGCGGGGAGGTGCTGCAGAAATTCTGCGTCGGATCCAGAGCAGAGATGGGAAAACGAACCCAATGTACACATACTCGAGTGGGATTAGGACCTATCTTTACCTATTAGCGTGTAGGTTGCATGGACGTAATAAAACTGACAAACTTGATGAACTGATGAATATATATGCTGAATTATATATATATTTCTTGTGTGTCCAGTAGCTAGGCAAGATGATTGATCGTGCGTGGATGTACACCGGTCACACTAGTCAAAAATACATGACCAATGAATGGTTTACAAAAACCAAGGGGTTTTTGAGAGCCGCATTTGCAAATGGCCAGGAAAGAACCTGGTTCCCCTGTGTCCGGTGCGACAGCTTTAAAAAGAGGACAGAGGGTGTAATGGGTAAACACCTGCAGAAGTGGGGTTTTACGCCTGATTATACGGTATGGACTTTTCATGGTGAGTCTGCCCAACGTGCCAGAGATGAGGTGGTTCATCATCGCACCGACGAGCATGGTACCGGGATCGAAGACATGGTGCAAGACTTTGATGATGCTCGGGATTCGGACGATGAGATGGAGGAATCTGCAAAGGCCTTTTATGAAATATTGGAGTCTTCAAAACGTCATCTCCACGAGGACACTGAGCTTTGTCAGCTTGATTCCATCGCGCAAGTAATGGCTCTGAAGGCTCAATTCAACCTGGGAAGAGAATGCTACGACGCGATGATGACAATATTTGGATGCTTTCTACCAAAAGGGCAAGTACTACCTGCAAACCTGTACCAGTCAGACAAAATCCTCCGTGTACTTAAGATGCCCTATGAGAAGATAGATGCCTGTGAGAATGGATGTGCCTTATTTAGGCTTGAGTATGCGGACTTGAACTATTGTCCCATTTGCAAGTCTTCCGGGTATATTGTGGTAGACAACAGTACGGGTGAGAAGATTCAGACCAAAATCCCCGTTAATGTTCTTCGGTATATGCCAATCGTACCAAGACTTCAACGTCTTTTCATGGTCGAAGAGACGGCCAGACAGATGACATGGCACAAATTGGGCAAAAGAACCGAACTAGATGCAGATGGGAATCAGATGTTGGTACACACTTCAGACGCTTTCGCGTGGAAGCACTTCGATGCATTACATAAGGATAAAGCGACAGATCCAAGGCATCCTCGAGTCGCCATCAGCACGGATGGGTTCAATGTGTTTGGTATGACGGCAACACAATATAGTTGTTGGCCTGTATTTGTCATTCCACTCAATCTCCCCCCCGGACAGATTATGCAAAGAAAGAACATTTTCCTAACGTTGATAATTCCAGGGCCCAACTATCCAGGGAAGAATATGAATGTGTACATGCAGCCGCTTAAGGATGAATTGCAAGAAGCTTGGGATAATGGGATCAAGACATATGACGCCGCTACAAAACAAAACTTCATGATGCATGTGTGGTACATGTACTCGATGCATGACGTGCGGCGTATGCGCTATTCGTTGGCTGGTGTGTGCATGGAAGGTTCCCGTGTCCCACATGCAAGGCAGCTCTTCAGTTTTGTTGGCTGCAGGCGGGTCGCATGTTTTCTTGCTTCGACTTCCATAGACAGTTCCTGGATCCTCGCCATAAGTTCAGAAAAGACAAGAAGAATTTTATCAAAGGTAGAGTTGTCAAAAACTCTGCACCACCTGTGTTGACCGGCCAACAGACCCTGGATCAGTTAAATGCTCTCGAGCCTGATCCAGAGTGTCCAGGGTATTTCAAAGGGTATAATTCGGAACATGCCTGGACTCACAAGACATGCTTATGGGATCTGCCTTACTTCAAAGACCTGCTTTGCCCACACAACATCGACGTGATGCACACTGAAAAGAATATCGCCGAGGCCCTTTTTGGTACATTGTTCATAGAGGGGAAGTCAAAGGATAATCCTAAGGCTAGATTTGATCAGGAGGTTCTATGTGATAGACCGTTGCAAAACATGCGACAACCGAAAGGAAAGCAGAATTGGACGAAGCCAAAGGCATGGTTCAATCTTGGAAGGCCAGCTATGAGGGAAATGATCTTGTGGGTGAAAATGCAGTTGATGTTCCTTGATGGGTATGCAGCGAATCTAAAGAGGGGAGCTAGTCTTGACAAATTGAAAATATTTTGTCTCAAGAGTCATGATTGGCACATATGGCTTGAGCGGGTAATGCCGGTTATGTTACGTGGCTTTATCCCTGAGGATGAATAGCTAGTACTGGCAGAGTTGAGCTATTTCTTCCGTTCTCTTTGTGCGAAAGACCTATTGCCTGGCGTGCTAGATGAAATGGAAGAGTTGGCACCGGAGTTGATCTGCAAGTTAGTGAAGATCTTTCCACCGGGCTTCTTTAATCCAATGCAGCATTTGATTTTGCATCTCCCGACCGAGGCAAGATTGGGGGGCCCATGCAAAATCGTTGGTGCTACGCAACTGAGAGGATGCAGAAGACGCTTCGAGCAAAATGTAAAAATAAACGTAGAATTAAAGCATCGATGGCCGAGGCATTCATTACTGAGGAGGCGGCAAACTTTGTGACAGCACATTACGAAGCCAAAAATTGTCCTTTGCATAATACGAAGCCTCGGTACAATGCTGGCGACCCTAAAAAAGGTCGATCCAACCTCATCCTATTCAAAGGGGAGCTCGCACCAGCTGGTGCTTCGAAAGCAATAGCGTTGGATGTCGAAGAATGGCGGACCATTTCGTTGTATATCTTCAACAACCTAACAGAAGTGCGATCGTACATCGAGTAAGTTCTCGGTACAATTTTTCGCAACTTCTAATTCCTTTGAACTGCTCTTATTCCCGGATATTTGATACAGTCGATACGTCACCAAATTCTTGAATGGAGCGGTGATCCAAAAGGATTCCATCGAAGAGTATGAGTTTTTGGCAAAGCATGGGGCGGCTATCCCGGTTTCATCTCTTGGTTCAAACAAATGGTAATGTCCATTAGACCATTTCATTTCTTCGTCTAATTTGCGGCTAATGCAACAATCCTTTCGTATGAAACTTGTAGGCTAATTCAGAGTCTATGGACGCCGAATTGAGACAAGTCGCTAATGGTTTTGACTACAAGGTCCGTTCATTTGACAAATACGACATCAACGGGTATCGCTTTCGTACCTTTGGCAAAGTGCTATCTATGGCCGACCGAAAGTCTACAAATTGTTGTGTCTCTGCTATCGGCGAAGGAGGTACCGAGTATTATGGAAGAGTTGAAGCAATTTATGAACTTCTATTCTATGGTGAAAACCCACCGAACGTCATAGTCTTAAAATGTTATTGGTTCCAGCCGAATGAGACTAGAAGGACTCATGAACATATAGGGCTTGTCGAAATCAAACAAAGCACCCATTTAGATGTTCCTGATGTCTGTATTACGGCTCAACAGGCGACCCAAGTTTTCTATCTACCCTGGGCCTGCCAAACTGATCCAAATCTGAATGGTTGGGATGTCGTTTATGAAGTGCCGCCACGTTTTAGACCACCTCCCCTCAATGAAGAGGATTATGAACCTCGCATTAACCCAGACACATATGAAGGAGAATTCTTCCAAGAAACACGTCTTTCCAAAAAATGTTTCGAGAACCGCTCTACTTCACCCCAAAACATTGAAGTAGACAGCGACAGTGAATCTGACTTCACCCCGGAGCCGGAACAAGAAGAGCCAGAAGAAGAAGAGGTTACTGTTGTGGATGACCTGTCAATGCTTGATCGATTACATAAAGGAGGCCTTTCACATGTTGTTCCCGATAGTGATGACGATGATGCATTTATTGATGATAGTGATGATGATGATGCATTTATTGATCCCGGAGCATATATAGACGATCAAGATTATTATTAGTTCATGTCAGGTATTCAATTATTATTATATACATGATGATGATACACTTAAATTATATACATATTATTATTCATGTCGGTATTCAATTTTTTTATGTTGTACTAATTTTGTTTACTCTTTTTTATGGCAGGTGTTGAAAGATGGTGGGCACGGGTCCAGAGCGATCCGCGGCTTCTTCGTCGGCGTGTGGTGGGAGGGGTACTACCATTCCACCCGAGCATCTCCGGAGAGCGTTGCTCGCTAGTTTGCAGACACAGGCAGGCGCTTCTTCATCGGCGCCGATGCCCACCGGGAGAGGAGGTCGGGGGAAGAAGAGAGGAGGATTTTGTACAATTCTCGTTTCAGATTTTTTGCAGGAAAACTCTTATCCAAATGGGAAGGTCCATATGTTGTCAAAGATGTCTACCGCTCCGGTGCTATAAAAATTAATAACTTCGAAGGCAAAAACCCGACAGTGGTGAATGGGCAAAGAATCAAGCATTATATTTCAGGTACACCCATTAATGAAGAGACTAATGTCATTCAAGTAATAACACCGGAAGAACAAATACAGGAGGCCTTCCGGAACACTCCAGAAACCTAAAAAAGGGGTAGGTATGTGGTACGGTAAGTAAACCGACTCCAAAAATTCAAAAATATATATTTTCTGTTGGTTTTGGTATTTTAGAAAAATTCCAAAAATAAAAAGGAGTCCGGGGGACCCATGAGGGGCCCTCGTGTGCCCTGATGGCTTGTGAGGCCCTCGTGTGCCTCCTGAACTCCGATTTCTTCCCGAACACGTATTCTGACCTATAAAAATCATTATATATACTCCCGTATGTTTTGACCACCGCATCGCGAGTTTCCTCTCTGTTCTTGTTTCAAGCTGTTTTTCTGACACATCTAGATCGCCATGACTTCCCCAAGTTCATCCAAGGACAAGTTCTTCGAGAAGGTCATCAACCCCTACCTGCCGGAGGTGATGAAGTACCCTCAAGACATTGAGATGCGTGAGGGGGTGCTCCACATCCGGGATGTCCAAGGTCCCAAGAAGGAGGGAAGTGATGAGGCCAGGCTCACAGCAGTGGAGCAGGAGATCTTCAAGTGCCAAGGGATGGTTGAACGTGGTCTGAGTGCTAATCACTCTATGATCACGGACTTCATCCGTGAAAACAAGATCGACACAAGGAGCGTGGGAGAAGCTCTCTTCAAGCTTCAAGAGCGGATCGAGCAATTTCAAGATCAAATCTATGAACTTCAAACCCAAAAATGTGAGTATGAATCTAGGTTTAAAAGGATGAGCCTCGCTGCTGATTTCAGGATTCCAAAGACAAGAGCCTCTTTCCATGAGGGCGAACCTATGCTTTGGAAGATGGAAGATTACCTGACACCACAACCATCGCCGAAGAACACTTGAGTACATGGGTATGGGCACCACCCCTAGCTTGTTCCAAGCTTGGGGGAGGCGCCCCGGTATCGTATGACCATCACTTTTTACCATCATCTTTTATTTCAGTTTGATCCTTAATTATTTCGTGGTATTAGAGAAATAAAGTTTCAGATTTGTTTTTGCTTAGTATTTTGCTTTGAAGTCTATCTATCCTTGTAACCGAGTGTGAGAGTTATATAATAAAGTTAGTTGACTTCGTGTGCCTTACCCTCATTGCATCCTACACCATAGTAAGGATATAAGAAGAAATAGAAAAATCATCTGCTTATCTCATGGGGAGTAATGACTTCACATAAAAACGATGTATGAGTGATGAAAATTGTTGAGAATAAAACAAACATAGCCTTAGTCATTGTTATAATCTATGCAATACTATGATAGAGAAGAGAAGAGCCAAATACAAATACACTATCCTGGACATCATCTATGATTCCAAGCCCTCACCAAATATTAAATAATGATCAAGTGTTGAAGTTGGACATGGAAGACAACGTAATGGTTATGATTGCTTACATTTGCATAGAAGTCATATAGTCATGGATCCGTTAACGTGTGATGTTTCTATTAGATCTTTTGATAGCCAAAATTTCCGCACTAAGTAGAGATACTACTTGTGCATCCATAACCCCTTAAACCCAGTTTCTTTCCGTGAGAGTCCACCATACCTACCTATGGATTGAATAAGATCCTTCAAGTAAGTTGTCATCGGTGCACAAGCAATAAAAATTGCTTATGATCATGTATGATCTTTTGTTGAAAGGGAAAATAAGCTTTCTATGATCTTGTCATGACGAAGAAATAAAATCGACGAAGTGCATAATAAAGTTCACTATCACAAGGGGCAATATAAAGTGACGTTCCTTTGCATTAAGAGATTGCACATTTAAACAAATAAAAGTGCATGACAATATCTGCTTCCCTCTGCGAAGGGCCTATATTTTACTTTCATAAAGTTTTTACTTTTACACAAGAGTCATTAATATCTTCCCTTCTTTTAATTTATAAACTCTTTTAGTTGGCAAGCAACACGTGTTGAGGAAAGATCTAGATATATATATATATATATCCAGTTGAATGTAAGAAACCATGATTCATTATTGTTGACATTATCCTTTAGGTAAATTAGTTGGGTGGAAAATGAAGCCCCTATCTTCTTATGTGTCTGGCAAAAACATTAGATCCAAAAATATGCAATTAGTGTCAACAACCATAGATGACTAAATGATAGTTGAGTATGTGGGTTTGCTAGATTGAGAGCTCTTATATGAACTCTTCTCTTGAATATGATGAATTATGATTATCTCCATGACTAAAAGCACCGTTTGTTGGTTGTCACTAAGGTTTATGCTTCATACTTCGATAATTGTTAATAAATCTTTACTTGCTTATGAGAAGTTATATGATGAAAAGATTGCTGCTATAATGATATTCATGATGCTCTCATGTCCATATTTTGTTTTTATCGACACCTCTCTCTCAAATTATGTGGTCATTATTTTAGAGTTCGGCTTTCGCTTGAGGACAAGCGAGGTCTAAGCTTGGGGGAGTTGATACGTCCATTTTGCATCATGATTTCTTATTAATATCTACTTCATTCTTGTCCATTACTCCATATTATTATGCAATTCTTATGTTGTTTCCCTCTGAATATGCAAGGTACATCACAAAGAGGGAAATATCTGGAAATTGGATTTTTGGACCAAAAAACCAAGAAAAAGGCAGAAAAATCACCAGACTCCAAATGACCTGAAACTTCATGGATAATTTTTATTGAATATTTAAGAATTTGTGGGCCAAAAATATACCAGAGGGGGCCACCAGCTGGGCACAAGCCAACAGGGCACGACCCCCCCCCCCCCTCAAGCTGCGCCCTGATGGCTTGTGGGGCCCCTGCTGGCCTCCCAATGTCGCTCTTCTCCTATATGGTGTGTTTTACCCTAGAAAAAATCATAAGAAATCTTTCGGGACGAAGCGACACCGTCTCGAGGCAGAAAACTAGACAGAGGCCCTTTTGCACTCTGGGAGTCAGATTCTGCCTGGGAAATTCCTCTCCGGTGGGAGATCGAAGCTATCGTAATCACCAACGCTTCCTCCTTCGTGGGAGGACCAATCCTCATCAACATCTTCACCAGCACCATCTCATCTCCAACCCTAGTTCATCTCTTGTATTCAATCATTGTCTCAAAACCTCAGATTGGTACATGTGGGTTACTAGTTGTGTTGATTACATCTTGTAGTTGATACTTGGTGGAAGATATTATGTTCAAATCCTTCATTATTATTATTGCACCTTTGATCTTGAACATGTTGATGAGCTGTGAGTAGTTACTATTGTTCCTGAGGACATGGGATAAGTCTTGTTAAAGTTATCATGTGAAGTTGGTATTCGTTCGATATTTTGATGATATGTATGTCGTTACTTCTCTTAGTGGTGTCATGTGAACGTCGACTACATGACACTTCACCATGTTATGGGCCGAAGGGAAGTCATTGTGGAGTAACAAGTAGATGATGGGTTTCTAGAGTGATAGAAGCTTAAACCCCAGTTTATGCGTTGCTTCATAAGGGGCTGATTTGGATCCACATGTTTCATGCTATGGTTAGATTTATCTTAATTCTTATTTCATAGTTGCGGATGCTTGCGAGAGGGTGTAATCATAAGTAGGTTGTTACTTCAAGTAAGAATAGCACCTTAGCACCGGTCCGCCCACATATCAAATTATCAAAGTAGCGAACGCGAATCAACTCAACATGATGAACATGACTAGACAGAAATTCCCATGTGTCCTCGGGAGCGCTTGCTTAATATAAGAATACTTTCCGGCTTGTCCTTTGCTATAAAAAGGATTGGGCTAGCTTTCTACACCTTTGTTACTATCGTTACTTTTCACTAGATACAAATTATCTTGCTACAAAATGATCTACTATCGCTACTTACAACACTTGCAGAGAATACCTTGCTTAAAACCGCTTGTCATTCCCTTCGGCTCCTCGTTGGGTTCGACACTCTTACTTATTGAAAGGACTACGATTGACCCCCTATACTTATGGGTCATCAGCGTACTATGTCCTCAAATTGCTTACATCCGGCAAGATTTTTGTAGATACCTTTCTCTATAATTCCTTTCAAAAAATCATTTTCTTGCTCAAGTGTAAGTTGGCTAAGAGAATCTTTAGTTGAATCAATAGAGCTACTATAAGCAACATTATTGGATTTAACATTAGTATTGTTGCTACTAGATGAAGAAACTTTCTTGCCTTTGTTACGAGTTTGCTTAGTTTTAACTTGTGGAACAAATGTGGACAAGAGTAGTAGTTTGGCAAGATAATAAGAACTCGTCTTTCGAAGATAGTCATTGATAGATTTAAGAAACTCATGTTCTTGCTCTAAATTTAGCTTCTCGAAGCGTAGCTTCTCATGAGTTCTTAAGAGCTCTCTATGATCTTCTTGAGTAGATTCATGAGCTAACTTAAGAGTGTTTAGTTCTTTAGTTAGATGATCAATCTCCTTCTTATCATCATCACACGACTTATCTCGACTAGCATGATTATTATCAAGTTCATTTTGACTAACATCACTTGTTTTATCAAAGAGCAAGTCATCATCTCCTAGTAAATCATCCTCATCACTATTGAAGTCAATGTATTTGGGGTGTGATACCATGTGGCCTTTAGCCATGAAGCAACTTCCACTCCCTTAATTTGGTGAATCAAATATGTCATAGGAGTTGGAGGTTATGAGTGCTAATCCGGCAACACCTTCATCTTGACTATAGTCGGAGTTGGAGTGGTAGCTTCTCTCGGATTGGTTGTCGGATTCGGTGCCGGAAACCCATTCACCCAAATGAGCTTGATGTCTTCTTCTTGTGTAGCTCTTGGTGTACTTGTCCTTCTTCTTCGAGTCCTTACTTTTCCGGGAGGGTCTTCGTTCATAGTGATCTTCTCTACTCGTTCTCTCTCTACGAGGTGATTCATCTCTTGAGCTTCATCTTCTAGGTGACTCTTCTCTCCTTTTGTGTGTGTGTGTGGGGGGGGGCGTGCACTCATTTGAATAGTTTCCAGGCCTTCCACAATTGTAACAATTTTGATCACGACTAGAGGAATGCTTCTCTTCATATCTTGAATTGGAGCTTCTCTCTTTGCCTCTACTCTTGTAGAACTTGTTGAATTTCTTGACCATGAGGCTTATTTCTTCATTAGTAACCAGGTTGTCACTTGAAGTAGAGGGAGTGTCACTTGTAGCTTTGTATGCACCGCTTGACTTGGTGTGAAGTTCTTCTTTGTCCTTGAATGACATCTCATGAACTACAATCCTTCTAATGACTTTCGTAGGCTTGAGATTTTTGTAGTTTGGCATCATTTGGATCAATGTGCACAC
This sequence comes from Elymus sibiricus, assembly GCA_039707655.1. Classification (NCBI taxonomy): domain Eukaryota; kingdom Viridiplantae; phylum Streptophyta; class Magnoliopsida; order Poales; family Poaceae; genus Elymus; species Elymus sibiricus. The sequence continues at coordinate 257,491,848 of CM077665.1, forward strand.
GGTGTCGTACTTTCCATCCAAGGCTCTAAGGATCTTCTTGATGATGAATTTGTCGGTAATCTCTTCACTTCCTAAGCGGACAATCTCATTGGTGATGAGAGCAAACCTAGAATACATTTCCGCGACTCCTTCACTATCCTTCATCTTGAACTTCTCAAGTTGACTTTGTAGGACATCCAACTTAGATTCCCTGACGGATTCGGTACCTTCGTGCATATCAACCAAAGCATTCCAAATTTCCTTCGCATTCTCAATACGGCTTATGTTGTTGAACCCTTCGGGGCATAAGTAGTTGAATAGAATTTCCCATGCTTGAGCATCCTATTGCAACATCTTAAATTCTTCCGTGGTCGCTTCACGATCCGGTTCCTTTCCATCTCCAAATAATTCACCTTGCAAGCCAACATGAACAATAGCCCATACGGCGGGGTTATGACCAAGAATATGCATTTTCATTTTGTGCTTCCAACTAGCAAAGTTTGTACCATCAAAATATGGACCTCTACGATGATAACTTCCTTCACTAGACGCCATACTCTCCTAGGTTGTGAAACCAATGCAATGGACACCAAAGCTCTGATACCACTTGTAGGCTCCAAAATATGTCTAAAGGGGGATGATTAGACTACTTGACCAAATAAAAAAATCTAGCCTTTTCCCCATTTTTAATGTTCGCAAGTTTTAGAAATTGTAGCAAGTAAAGTACACCCAACACACGCAAGTCTAAGAGTATAGCAGCGGAAAGTAAAGACATGCACATGGAAGTAAAGGTAGGGAGAGGAGAATCAAACACAATTGATGACACGAAGATTTTTCCCGTGGTTCCGATAGGTGGTGCTATCATACGTCCACGCTGATGGAGACTTCAACCCACAGAGGGTAGCGGTCGCGAGAGTCCATGGAGGGCTGCACCCTTTAGGATCCACAATGTAGCAACCTTGTCTATTCCATCATGGCTTCCTTCCATGAAGGACTAGCTTCACTATGGGTAGATCTTCAAGAAGTAGGCCATCTCGTTGCCCGTACAAACTTCTTGGTTCAACTCCACAACACGAAGAAGGAGGCTCCCAAGCGACACCAAACCAATATAGGAGGCACCACCCTCCAAAAGGTAATAGATGTGGTAACAATGATGAACTCCTTGCTCTTGTGCTTCGCAAGATAGTCTCCTCAACACACAGTCACTCTCTCATGGATTTGGCTTGGTAGAAGAGTTTGATTGGGTGGAAAGAAACTTGGGGAGGCTAGAAATCAAGATTCATATGGTTGGAGTGGAAGGTCTTGATCTCAACACATGAGCAGGTTGTTCTCTCTCAGAAAAATGGATAGGGCAAGTGTAGGTATGTTCTTAGTGCTTCGTCCACGAGTGAGAGGAGGTGGAGGGGGTATATATAGGCATCTCCAAAAATCCAACCATTACAACGTTATTTCCCAACTCGGTGAAACCGGAGTAAAAACTCGGTTGCACCGACTAGTGCAAAATGTGGCAACTTTCCGCTTTTCGGTGAGACAGATATAGAAATCTCGGTGGTACTGATTCTTGAAACTAGCTAACCAGAGAGTTGGTCCAAAAACTCGGTTGGTCCGATTCTCAGAACTCGATGGTACCGATTCCTGAAAATGGCTAACTAGAGAGTTGGTCCAAAACTTGGTTGGTCTGATTCTCAAAACTTGGTGGTACCGAGATGCTAGGGTTTGGCTTAGGATCTGTCTGAGGCAAAACTCAGTAGGACCGAATGGAAATAGTTGGTGGCACCGATTTTTGATATTTGGTTTTGGACAGAATATTTGTGCGAGAATTATGCATATTTTTGGTGGCTAATCTCTAAGCACTTGAGCAACCAGATCATTATAGACACCTCATCCCCTTTTAATAGTATTGGCTTTCCTATGGACTCAAAGTGATTTCTCACATAAAGTAAAATGTAGAGTCTTGAAGCTTGTTTCCAATGGATATTCCTTGCATCTAGGAAATCTCCCCACAATCATTTTCCTAGTCCATTCATTGAACTTTCCTGAAATATACTTGGTAGAAACATTAGTCCAATGAAATATATGTTGTTATTAATTACCAAAACCACCTAGGGAGAAGTTGTGCTTTCAGTGATAACCTCCCCTATGCTTAGGCTCTTGCAAGCCCAAACCGGCGAGATCATTGTGGCGGTTGGTCAGGAGCCCACTCCTGCCTCCACTTGGAGAAGTCCATGTTCATGTTGGCAGCCGTGCCTCTCAGGGACGTTGCTATGTTTCTCATATCATGGATAGAGCCCTGGAGGTTGTTGAGGTCCGTGTAGGTGGTGTAGTCTTGCTGGGGCTGCTCCTCCTCTTCATCGGTGGTCGGTTCTTCTTCATCTACTTGTTTAGGTTCTTGCCCTTCTTGGTCAAAAGCTGCATCTCCCTCCTGTGCAACATAATGCAATTGTCCATTCTCGATGGAGAAACGGTTAGGCATAGGTGTGGGTAAAAAGTACGCCACTCCAGTAATTTTATTTCAATGATGGATGCTACTTGTAAACTGCGTTGGGATTATCCCTGAATAGGAGAGGAGACGCAACACGGTAGTGATAATTATTCCTTTGTGAGAACTAAAGTTATCGAACCAATAGGAGAATCACGCAATCTCCCTTCATCAGCACCTACACACAAAAGAGCAAACACTTGCACCCAACGCGGGCAAGAGGGTTGTCAAGCCCCTTGAACTCGTTAGTCGCAAGTATTAAGTAGTGATAGATAGATAATATAAATATAAAATAAAATAATAGTAAATAAATGGCAGAAATATGTTTAGGTTTTTGTAATATATTTTCTGAAGAAAGCCTAAGGTGGGTAGACAAATTACTGTTGGGCAATTGATAGAAAAGCGCATAGTTATGAAATATTTATTCATGACAATGATGATGTATATAGGAATCAAGCCATAAGAAAGTAGACTGACTCCTGCCTGCATCTACTACTATCACTCATCCCATCGACCGCTATTCGGCATACATCTATAGTATTAAGTAAAAACAGAGTAATGCTTGGAGCAAGATGACATGATGTAGACAAATTAAACTCAACTAATATGAGTAAACCCCATCACTTTACCCTTAATGGCAGTAATACAGTATGTGTATTGACCCCTTTCGTCACGAGGATAGAGCACCGCAAGATTAAACCCATCACAACGCACTACTCCTACTGAAGATAAATCAGTCTAGTTGGCCAAACCAAACTGATAGATCAGAGAGAAATACGAAGCTATAACAATCATTCATATAAGAATTCAGTAAATACTCAATATATTTTCATGAATAATTCAATCATAAACCCACAATTCATCGGATCCCAACAAACACACCGCAAAGAAGATTACATCAAATAGATCACCGCGGGAATCACGGTGAACTTTGTATTGAAGATCATAGAGAGAGAGCCATCTAGGTACTTGCTATGGACCCGTAGGTCTGCGGTGAACTACTCACATATCATCACGGGAGCAGCAAGGTTGATGTAGAGGCCCTCCATGATTGATCCCCCTCTGACAGGGCAACGGAACATGGCTCCAGATGGGCACACGGCGGAACAGAGACTTGCAGCAGCGAAAAAAGTAATTTGGCTGGATCTCGAGTGTTTTCCCGATTTATGAGAATTTATAGTGGCGGAGTTAGGTCAAGAGGCACCGAGAGGTTGTCCCAAGCCATTAGGGCGCGGCCACCCCTGGGCGCGCCCTGTTGGCTTGGCACCACCCCACGTGGGATCCTGTCTCCCTCCGAAGCTTCCAGGTCTTATATTCGTCCAGAAAAAATCATCAACAAGTTTCGTGGCATTTGGACTTCGTTTGGTACAGTTTCCTTGAAAGGTCAAAAACCAGGAGAAAACAGCAACTGGCATTTTTGGCACCTGGTTATAATCGGTTAGTCCTCAAAAATGATATAAAACAACATATAAATGCATATAAAGTATCCAAGAATTATAATATAATAGCATGGAACAATCAAAAATATAGGTACCTTGGAGACGTATCAACGACCATTATGAACTATTACCATTCCAGCGCTAATAAGAGCATGAATGCTAACAAGTGGGTTACCGGCAATGGGGCGGAGATGATTGGAGATGAGGCCAAGGGAGTTGGACAACATGGTGATTACTCCTCCACACACGATATGTCCTTGTCCATGATTTGCTTGATGCGCGAGGTGTAGCAAAACTATTCCCCCTAGGTTGGGCGAATAACCGACGTCCAAGTTTCACTAGTAGAAAACAGACCTTTGGACCGGAGCATTAGTCCCGGTCTGGTTTTGGACCGGGACTAATGTGTCCACTAGTCCCGGTTCATGAGGCTAGGCATTAGTCCCGGTTCATGAGGAACCTCTAGTCCCGGTTGGTGATACCAACTGGGACTAAAGGGGTGGTGGCAGGGTTGCGTCAGGCTGGGGCCCCTGCGAGGCCCTTTAGTCCCGGTTGGTATCACCAACCGGGACTAGAGATGGGCCTTTAGTCCCGGTTTGTATCACCAACCGGGACTAAAGGTATCACTATAAATAGTGCTTCGTCCAGCCCAAGCCCAAGCTCTCTGTTTTCTCCTTTCTCTCCTCTGTTCTCTTCCCTTGCTCAAGCTCATCCTCCATTTTTGCCAAGATTTGTCAAGATTTGAGGCACCCCATCCATCCAAATGTTCACAAAGGTTAGCAACTTTGTCTTTTCATCTCTCATTGCTAGATTAGCTTGTGCAATGCTCTATAATTATAGTGATTTGTGGGTTTTAGTTTGGGAGTAATTATGTGGGACTTTATTTGATTTATATGCAATTTGAGCTCAAAATAACTTCTTAGTTTGCATATGTGTAGGTGTGGTATACTTAGTGCCTTCCCGTCCCCGTCCTAACCACCATCGATCGCCCGCACCGTCCCGTCGCCGGAACCACCTTGGTGAGCCTCTTGTTCTTATCCTTTTTATAAAAAAAATCTTATTTGTATGATTTATATAGTTGTTTGTATAATTTTCTTACTTGTATGATTGTTTGTTATACATAGTGCCATGTTTTTGGTATCCATGCCCATCAGCCCTCGTCCGGTTTATGATTCGGATATGGTATATTCTCTTTTATAAATATTTGTTGCATTTCGTGTTAATGACAATTATGACCATCAAGTTGACATACATATTTTTATCTCGGAGGTATGTGAACCGGAAATTCCAACCGACCCTTTTATCAAGAAGTTAAATTTAGTTGAAAAAGAAAACGATTATTTGAAATAAAAATTGAAAAGAGTTGAAGAAGAGAAGATGAAATTGGAGTTGTATGTTGCCGATGTCGTCGATGATCACAAGATCAAGATGGATGCAATGCGCTTGAAGATTAGAAAGATTAGAAAATATGCCATTAATAAAGAGGCTTGGTATCATTATTTTGTTGAATCAATTGTTACCTTAGTTGCGATTTTGATCGCATTTGTTGTTGCATTTAAATGCTTTAGCTAGATAGTTGTATGTTGTTTTATGAGAATAAGTGTGTATGAACTTGTATTAATTTGGTCACTTTGATGTTATGTAATGAAGATGAGTCGGCAATGGATGTACGAAGACCGACGCTCTCCCCAGTTCATTAATGGCGTGCCTAGTTTGCTGCATGCGACTGAGGCAAACAAGCAGAATGGTTTTATGTGTTGTCCATGTGTTGTCTGTAAGAATGATAAGAATTACTCTAGCTCAAAAGTCATTCACGTCCACCTGTTTATGTCTGGTTTCATGTCCGGCTATAACTGTTGGACCAAGCACGGAGAAAGAGGGGTTCTAATGGAAGAGAATGAGGAAGAAGAGGATGATGACAACTATCCTGGGTTCCCTGAATACGATGGTACTACAATGGGGGAAAAGGATGAAGAAGAAGAAGCTGAAGAAGAGGCATCAGATGAGCTCATTGATGATCTTGGTCGGGCCATTGCTGATGCAAAGAGAAACTGCGAAAGTGAAAAGGAGAAGTTCAAGTTGCAGCGCATGTTAGAGGATCACAAAAAATTGTTGTACCCAAATTGCGAAGATGACAAGAAAAAGCTGAGTACCACACTGGATTGCTGCAATGTAAGGCAGAGAATGGTGTATCTGACATGGATTTGAGAAGTTGCTCAAAATAATGAAGAATAAGCTTCCGAAGGACAATGAATTGCCCGACAGTACGTACGAAGTAAAGAAGGTTGTCTGCCCACTAGGATTAGAGGTGCAGAAGATACATGCATGCCCTAATGACTGCATCCTCTACCACGGTGAGGAGTACGAGAATTTGAATGCATGCCCGGTATGCGATGCATTGCGCTATAAGATCAAGGGCAATGACCCTGTTGATGATGTTGAGGGCGAGCGCCCCAGGAAGAGGATTACTGCCAAGGTGATGTGGTATGCTCCTATAATACCACGGTTGAAACGTTTGTTCCAAAACAAAGAGCATGCCAAGTTGTTGCGATGGCACAAAGATGACCGTAAGATAGACGGGAAGTTGAGAGTACCCGCTGATGGGTCCAGTGGAGAAAAATCGAGAGAAAGTGGCCGGACTTTGCAGATGACGCAAGGAACTTATGGTTTGGTTTAAGTGCAGATGGCATCAATCCTTTTGGGGAGCAGAGCAGCAATCATAGCACCTGGCTGTGATTCTATGTATCTATAACCCTCCTCCTTGGTTGTGCATGAAGCGGAAGTTCATCATGATGCCAGTGCTCATCCAAGGCCCTAAGCAACCCGGAAACGACATTGATGTGTACCTAAGGCCATTAGTTGATGAATTTTTACAGTTGTGGGATTTAAAAGGTGTACGTGTATGGGATGAGCACGAACAGGAGGAATTTGACCTATGAGCATTGTTGTTGTAACCATCAATGATTGGCATGCTCTTAGTAACCTTTCAACACAGACAAACAAGGGATACAATGCATGCATGCACTGTTTAGATGAGAGTGAAGGTATATATTTGGATAAATGTAAGAAGGTTGTGTACCTGGGACATCGTCGGTTTCTTCCGATCAAGCATGCCTTAAGAAAGAAAGGCAAGCATTTCAAAGGTGAGGCGGATAACCGGAAGAAGCCTGGCCACCGTACTGGTGATGATATACTTGATATGGTCAAGGATTTAAAAGTAGTCTTTGGAAAGGGTCCTGGCGGTCAATCTGTTCCGAATGATGCTGACGGGCACGCACCCATGTGGAAGAAGAAATCTATATTTTGGGAGCTAAAGTATTGGAAATTCCTAGAGGTCTGCTCTGCAATCGACGTGACGCACGCTACGAAGAATCTTTGCGTGAACCTGATTGGCTTCCTGGGCGTGTATGGGAAGATAGAAGATACACCGGAGGCATGGGAGGACCAGCAACGTATGCACGAAAAAGACAACATGCATCCAAAGCAGTATGAAGGTCCTGCCAGCTCCGCTCTTACCAAACAAGAGAAGGAAATCTTTTTTGAATGCCTGCTCAGTATGAAGGTCCCGTCTGGCTTTCTCGTCGAATATAAAGGGGATAATAAATATGGTAGAGAAAAAATTTCAAAACCTAAAGTCTCATGACTGCCACGTGATTATGACGTAGTTACTTTCGGTTGCATTGAGGAGGCTTCTACCGAAAAATGTTCGATTAGCCATTGTGTAGCTATGTGCATTCCTCAATGCAATTTCTCAGAAGGTAATCGATCCAGAAATCCTACCAAGGTTACAGAATGATTTGGTGCAATGTCTTGTCAGTTTCGAGTTGGTGTTTCCACCATCCTTCTTCAATATCATGACGCACGTCCTAGTTCACCTAGTCGAAGAGATTGCCATTCGGGGTCCTGTATTTCTACACAATATGTTCCCCTTTGAAAGATTCATGGGAGTCTTAAACAAATATGTTCATAACCGTGCTAGGCCAGAAGGAAGCATCTCCAAGGGCCATGAAACAGAGGAGGTTATTGAGTTTTGTGTTGACTTTATTCCTGACCTTAAGCCGATTGGTGTTCCTGAATCGCGACATGAGGGGAGACTGAGTGGAAAAGGCACGCTAGGAAAGGCATTAGTAATATGTAGGGACGGGCATTCTTGGGCCCAATCACACTACATAGTTCTCCAAAATTCCACCTTGGTGGCCCCGTATATCAATGAACACAAGAATATTCTATGCTCCAAACACCCGGAGCAGTCTGACGACTGGATTACATGTGAACACATGGGGACTTTCGGCGGTTGGTTGCAAACACATCTCATGAATGACGATAGTGTTGGAGATGAGATGTACTTGTTGTCCAAATTACCATCTTCGACTATATTGACTTTCAAAGGGTACGAGATTAATGGGAATACATTTTACACGATCGCCCAAGATAAAAAGAGCACCAACCAAAATAGTGGTGTCCGCTTTGATGCAACAAACAACAATAGGGAAAAGGACACATATTATGGTTACATAGAGGAGATATGGGAACTTAACTATGAACCTGAATTACAGATACCTTTGTTTCGGTGCAAATGGGTCAATCTGATAGGGGTTAAGGTAGACCCGAAGTACGGAATGACAACAGTGGATCTCAACAATCTTGGGTACACAGAGGAACCATTCGTCCTAGCCAATGATGTGTCGCAGGTTTTCTATGTGAAGGACATGTCTACCAAAGCGAGAAAAAGGAAAGATAAGGAAGCGAATACATCATACGGTGAGCCAAAGCGCCACATAGTTCTTTCAAGGAAAAGAAACATCGTGGGAGTGGAGGACAAGACAGACATGTCAGAAGATTATGAAAACTTTCATGAAATTCCTCCCTTCAAAGTGAAGGCTGACCAAAGCGTCCTGTTAAACGATGAAGATTGTCCATGGTTACGACGCAAAGTGCATCCAGTTTTTGCCGTAACCCTCTCAACTTTTTATCACATGCTATGTGGTTGAAATGATGATACCATGCCAGGTTCAAGCTTTTCAGAATTCATTTGTACTGCTTTTCAATTTCAGGGTCATTCAGCGCAAAAAAATCATTAAATACATGAAAAATAGCAAATGAAGTTAGAAATGTTGGAAATTTGAGGATGTGGCTTTGAATGGTGCATATTGAATGCACAAAAAGTCTGGGGTTGAAATAAGTTTAAAAAAATAAAATGCCTTTGTAACAGATGAGTTTTCGTCCGAAACCCTCATACTTCGAAGTAGATGGTCCAGTTTTGTACACGAAGTGCATCCAGTTTTTTCCGTAACCCTCTCAACTTTTTATCACATGCTATGTGGGTGAAATGATGATACCATGCCAGGTTTCAACCTTTTCAAAGTTCATTTGTACTGCTTTACAATTTCAGGATCATTCAGCGCAAAAAAATCATTAAATGCATGAAAAATAGCAAATGAAGTTTGAAATGTTTGAAATTTGAGGATGTGGCTTTGAATGGTGCATATTGAGTGCACAAAAAGTCTGGAGTTGAAATAAGTTTAAAAAAATGAAATGCCTTTGTAACAAATAAAGGTATAAAACTAAAAGAGTTAAACATAATCTGGTTTTGATTAAAAAACCTATTTAAAATATCCTAAAAATTCCCATATTGAACATAATGATGAAACATACTAGTATTAAACAACAGGAAAAACAATCACTCAAAAATCTATTTTTAAACTAAAGTTATTCACAAACTAGTGATTAACACAAATTTCAAAAGAATGCCAATTTAAACTATTTAAATTGAAAACTACTTGCACTAACATAAAGTTTATATTTTTTTGACCTAAAGCTAAAAGATTCATTCAAAAACTATAAATATTATAAAAGTTATTCCAAATCTAAAAACAGAAACTGTCCTGTTTAGAAAAACAAAACAAAACAATTTTTTTTAAATAGACCTTTAGTCCCTGTTGGGGTATCCAACCGGGACTAAAGGTCCCTTCCCGCGCGTAATTTGGGCCGCCGAAAAGATGGACCCTTAGTCCCGGTTGGAGCCACCAACCGGGGCTAAAGGTCTGTGTATATAAGCAGGAGTTAGCAAATTCTTCCCCAACCTCCCATTCTCCCTCGACGCCGACGCCCTGCCCCGACGCCGCCAGGCTGCCGGAGCTCGCCGCCGCCCCCGAGCCCGTCTTCGTCGTCGCCGCCCCCAACGCCGGCCGCCCGCGCCTCCTCCATGAACCCCGATGCCCCCCGCGTGCCTCCTCTTCTCGTCCTCGTCGACTTCGTCGGTGCCCCCGACGCCGCCCGCATGCCTCCTCTGCCCATCCTCGTCGACGTCGTCGCCGCCCCAGACGTCACGCACCGCCCGCGCCTCCTCCCCGAGACCCGACTCCGCCTGCGGGCCTTGCCCCGGCACTGTCTCGCCCCGCCCGCCAGTGAGACCCGGCCGCCACACTTTGCATTTTTTCTGTTTTTTTCATGATAGATAGATAGTTAGATGATAGATATATAGATGATGATGATGATTGTTAGATGATGATGATGATGCTGATGATTGTTAGATGATGATGATGATAGATGATGATTTTTAGATATATGGTGATGATTGTTAGATGATGATGATGATGATGATGATAGATGATGATGATGATTGTTAGATGATGATGATGATGATTGTTAGATGATGATGATCGATATGATGATTGTTAGATGATGATGATGAGAGATGATGATTTTTAGATGATGATGATAGATGATGATGATGATGATTAGTTAGATGATGATGATTGTTTCATGATAGATAGATATATAGTTAGACTCGTGCTACAAGAACTACCCGACAGATAATCATCGCACCTACTACGATGCCCGGCCCGCATCCTCGTCGTCAACTCGGCGGCGGCAACCTGCTTGAGAGGCGCCATGTCCGGGACTGGGCTCCGTTGGGCTGGCACTAAGAGGTGTTACCTTCCGGGGCGCGCAGCTTGGTGAGGAATCAGGCTCCCGTCGTCGACTCGGAGGTTCTTTGGTGGCGGTCTCATGGACCACCATTGGTGCGGAGGTTGTATGCGCATGGGGTAAAGTTGGACCCAAAGTAGGGGAGATTATTGAACTGGCAAGTCTTAAAGAAGCCTCGAACGCATTACTTAAAGCAATAGAAGATGCTCGAATGGGGGTGTTCCAGGCCGAGAGAGAGAGAACGATGAGCTTACACGTGCCCTCAGAATCCTGAACACCTGGGACGAATGCGAGGCAAAGGCCTTCTTCCGTGGTTTGAGGGGTTTTCGGACTGGAACGAGACTTACAGAAGCCGTGCGAGAAAGAAGAAGTAGGAACTAGACCGGATTCAAATGGTAGAATCAAAGAACGTGGAGTTGGATCGCAAGTACATGCTGCAGTAAGAGCAGATCAACAAACTTAGCCAGCTAAGCACGTCTCAGCGGCAGGAGCAACCAGATCCAGCATTGGATGGTACCATTCCATCATCTATGCCAAAAAGCAGCATGGGTTCCATAGGGGTCCCGACTGATGATGCACTGCTGGCTCTCTACCCCGTGGATGATATCCAAGAAACGACACCTTGTGAGCTACACATGAAAATGAAGAACATATCGATGAAGGTGGTAGACGGCTATGCTTTACTAAATCCACCTGAAGCAACCATCCACGGCAATCTGATCCCACCTGGCTATGCTCGTGTCGGGGTGGATGAAGTTCTGTCGGGATATGACTCACTAGACCTTGACTTTCCTGGAGGTGAAGGGGAGCGTACACTAGGAGAAGTCATACGGTGTCTCATTGTATGGAGAAAGGAATGCATCGTGTTTACAAACTCGGTGCCAAGGCCACCGACTCCTCCTCCAAGTCCGCCGCGACCACCGAATCCACCCCACCCCGAGACGGAGCCGAGCGCGATTCCGTGATATCGATCTGCGCCACATCAGCCGACTCCAAAGCGGAAGAGAGCACCAAAGAATAAAGCCGATCCTCCTGCCAAAAAGAAGCTAGCTTACGAGTTGACTGAGGAGGAAACCGATCTCGAAGTGGCTGCCCAATTGCGGGCCCATTTTGGACCGAAACCGCCCCCGCCGCCAAAGGAGAAAATACCTGAGAAAGTCGTAAAACACTTTTTGGATTGTGCTAAACGGCTGTGGAGAAAAAGCAATGAGACTAAGATAGCAGTATTAGCAAGTCATATCATCAACAAAAGAAACAGCAGTCGCAGAGTACAGGTAGTAATAAATGCGGGAAAACTGTTCCCCAGCTCTGAGAACAGGAAGTGCAGTCGACCCCCCCGCTCAAGGTGAGTACCTATAAGGCGATAACCGACGTTGATAGAAAAAGGGCTAGCGAGATCGGTATCACTGTTGAAGCACTCCTAGGCATGGAGGAAATCCCCATGACGGATGAGAAGGACCTAGCATGGTCATATGTCCTTGGGAAGCCTCTTGTCAGTCCTGAAGCGGAGAAGCTTCTATCAACGCAAATGCACAGCTTGCATGACTGGCACCTGAGAGAAATAAAGGTCGGGCGAGAGAGCCTCATGGTGAAAGTCAAGCGAGAGCATTACTACCATGAAAAAGATTTGTGGATTGAAAATGAAGAATTATTTCGGTTATTCAATCAAGCCGCACACGACAAATCTCTCGTCAGTTGCTATTGTCTATAAGTGATTTCTTTCTGTAATTTAAGTCTCTAGCTCAGCTCGTTCATTTCCTGTAATTATCCTCACTATATTCTTTTGTGTGGTATTATGCAGAATGAAGATTTTTGAAATGAAAAGAGATGGAGTCTATGGCATTGGGTTCATTGACCCAAATACCGTTAATGAAGAGGTGTTAAATAAGTTCAAACAAGACACGGAGAAAGGCTTGCTAAGGTTTTTGAAGGAACCTAATACCAAACCAGAAATACTACTTCCTTACAACTTCAGGTGAGTGTTACTGTCTTGTACTACAAATTCTATTTTTGCGTACTCGATGTTAAGTGTAGTTGATGAGTTATGCATGCCCGCTTATACAAATGTGTGCGCAGATACCACTGATCCTGCTAATCATTAGAGTTGACGAAGGAACTGTTGAAGTACTAGACTCACTACGTAAAGACCCTAAAGAATACAAAAGCCTGGTTTTGATGCTCGACAGGTAATTTCAATCATTATCGCACCATGTCGACCTCTTTAGTTCATTTCCTGATATATGAAGTAATTAATAACTCATTTATTCATTTTCTTTGCCGGGCAGTGTTTGGGAAAAGTTCACCAAAGAGATTGTCGGTGATTGGAAACCAGAGCTGAAATCGGGAAGGACCAAGGTAATTAAGTAGTACTAGCTATGTCTGTGCATCTCTTTAATTCTAGTTTCAATACCATTATCATGCTTGATTATTATCTGATCGAATTCTATTCTCGTAAAGTGTATCAGTCAGCCATAGGGGACTAATTTATGTGCATACTATGTTTGCGAGAACATTCGCTTTATGACCGAAAGGAGCCGAGATGCAAGACATCTTTAGGTACGTAAACACTATTCACAATTTTTTTATCTTGATCTAATATATATATACACACAACTAATATATTCACATTGATCTCCTTCTTTAAAGTTGGTGGAGATGCGGGAGAGACTCCTACCAAGGGACCGCATACGAGCACTTCAAGAGGAAATGGCGGGATTTTGCTTGAGCAGGTCATATCTCCCGACGGAGAATACCATTTCACCTAATGCCTGCATGTAATGATCTGCAAATTGTAGGAGAAATTTTATATACCAAATTGTATATATATATGTGTCTGTATGCATGGTCGTACGAGAAATTCTATGATATATATATATATATGATCGGTTCTACGAGAAATTCTATTGTATATGGATAACGTGTACAGTATATAGTAGCGTAAAATATGTTTGAAATGAAAAATAATTAAATGGAAAACACAAAATGAAAAGGAAAAATAAACAATAAACCCTAAACCCCTAAACCCCTAAACTCCTAAACCTTTAGTCCCGGTTGGTGACACTAACCAGGACTAAAGGTCCCCACCCCCGGGCGCGTGCTGCCGGCCACATGGCGGGGATTTAGTCCCGGTTCGTGGACAACCGGGACTAAAGGGGGGGGGGGGGGTTAGTCCCAGTTTATTAGTCCCGATTGGGGAACCGGGACTAAAGGCCCTTCCCAACCGGGACTAAAGACTGGTTCTGTACTACTGTTTGTTGCTTTCCCGAGAACTAGCATGTTCTGATCATTCACCTTAGAAACTTTTCCTCGTGCCTGCAACGGGTTATTGATAACATAGTAGAAATAATGTATATCAGGACTTTCAATGCAACTGACTCTTTGCTTAGAGCCATGGCAACTCATCTGGTAAAAGGATTGCCTTGGGTGCGGGTCAGTGAAATGGTAAACATATCTAATATCATCATCATTGTTGGGGAAGCCAAAGTAGTTACACCACTCAACCAAAGTGATGATAAAGTCTTGGTCAAGGAGACGGAAAGTGACGCTCTCCTCCTCATATGTATTTGGCATTCAACCAATATTGTGGAGAGTACTAATAAACTCAAGCGTCCATCGTTCATAACTCTCACATCCCTGATAAAACATAATGATGCAACCCGGCAATATGACAAAGAAAATTAAAATCATGAGTGATACCTAGCTTGGCGAGAGTATTCGCACAATCCCATTTGGTTGCTTTGATCTTCCTTGTGGTGGGCTTCTGGAACTTCTTCCTTGCTCCACGATCGATGAAGACGATTCCCTGAGTGAAAACTTGTTGCGGTTGTGCGGTGGATGAACTCGAACCACAACGTACGCAAGAAGACCTCTGTGAACATCTATAATTTCTTTTTCAGTCCAACATAATGAAACAATAATGATCCTACGATACTCCCAATGTCATACTCCTCTAAAAACATCTACAAATCCATGCAAAACTCAGGTTTGAATAAAAAATATGCATATCCTAGACATGGCAATGCTAGGCATGTAGAATGTGGATTCGCGAAAAATAAATTGGGGATCGGAGGAGAAACGCAACGTAGATCGATCACACAGAAGGATTTGAACTGAAAACGAATGAGTAGAGAGATCGGGCGAAGTTTTGCTAGGGCTTGGAGAGGTTTGGAGGAAGAAGAAGAAGAAAATAGAGAGATGGGGGTGAAGTACCTCCTTTCCTCGGGCTTATTAGAGCCGCCGGCGTGCAAAACGACCGCTCATACGGGCGCAAATGCCCGCATAGAACGCCGTCTTCAACCTGGTTTAACTCACCTTTGTCTGCGTGCACATGAAACGACCACTGAAACAGACACCGACATCCGTTTTGAACACCATTGTTCATTCTGTTCTTTTTACGCTTCTGGTCGAAGATGTCAAATGACTACTTGAACGGATGTTGTCAAACACTCTGGACCTGGCGATGGTTTCTGCAGAGAATCAAAACGACCGCAAAAATGAGCGTGTGTGCCCGTTTGATATGTCATCCTTGTCTGTGTTGCCTCTGGTTGTTTTGTGCTGGAACCTCTTGCAGGTCAAACGACCGCCCATGTGACCGCTGCGGTTGCAGGCAAGGCCGTCTTTTGGTCTATTTCTTTCGAAACTTGTATTTTTCTTTGTTTTCCTGCGATGTTAGTTCCGTAGTAATGCATAGACATATTTCCACGCATTCAAACATCAAATCATATAAATCATCTTGCACAAGGCTAGGCATCATTAGAACAACTCTTCCAAATTCACTTCTTCATATGGAAGTTCAATGCCTATCTTATTAAAAACAAAAACAAAAACTTACTTGTCTACTTTATCCGCGTGGGTTGCCTCCCACGAAGCGCTTGTTTTCGGCCGGATAGCTCGACCGTAGTGGTGATCAAGGTGGTGCTAGAACACTCAGACCATAGCTTCTGGCATTCAAAATGATGCCACCTCATGTGTAGGTCTTCAATTTCTTTTGCCTGGGGAAATGCCTTATAAAGGATCTTTAGCTGGGAAATCAAAATGAACATTTCCCTCAAACACATTTATCACAACTTTGATAGTCCTTAAAAAAGGTCTACCGAGAATTATAGGAGCAATTGTATCTTCATGCATTCTACTATAACAAGATCAATCATGATAGGGCTATCATTAATTTGAAATACAATTCCATGCTTAATGCCTACTGCCCAAGTAAAAGTAGAGTTAGTCATATTTAATATAATCTCAGTATTAGCATAAGGACAAATATTGAGACTATCATAAACAAATTTGGGGATAGTGGAAACACGTGCCCCTAGATCACATAAAGCACTGAACTGAATAAATCCTAGCTCAATCTTTATAATAGGTTCAAAAGCATCCTCTTGCTTTGCTACTAACTTACTGAATAACTTTTTTCTTTCATCATGAAGTTCATGTACCTTGGCTGCAACTTGTTCAACAAAGACATTATATGCCTCATCGTTAGTTACCTCCGGTAGTGGATACTTCATGGATATCATCTTGACGAAATCTAAAACGGTATAATTGTACTCTGGCACATTACTTGTGTCAAGTACTTTAGCTTTTTCCTTGTTGCTTCTTACCATTTTACCGATCGTATTGACGTGGAAAGGGCACCGGAGGGGGTCTGGTTCACTAGCAACATGGAGGCCCGGCGGTGAGGTCTCGGGAGGTCGCAGCTCCTGCCGTCTAGTGCCGCAAAAGAAGAGGAAAAGTGACTGGGGTGAATCAGTGGGCATCCACGATTCCAAAGGAGGAAGAAAGAGGGTTGAAGAAGTCCTCTACCGCGATAACGACGGCAGACTGAAGCGGCGGAGCTCCGGCCCGAACTCGAGCTCAGGCGCTCCCAAGGATGGATGGGTGGTGCGCAAGGTCGATTTGGTGCCAGAGGGAGAGGTAGGAATCAAGAGGAGAGCTCGGGGCTGTTCTTATAGGTGAGCTCAGGGCTCACCGTGGGCGGTGTTCACGGCACCCGCGAGCATGGCTCTGGCGGCCACAGGGAGGGGCTAGCGCTGCTTTACGACATTTGTAGGAGTAGTGCAGGATGCTGGGGAGCGAGAGGAGGAGCATGGCAAGCTCGAGGTTGGTCCCTCGCATGGACAGAGAGTGGCGTTGCTCGGCGGTGCTCGGGCACGAGCGAGCAGTGCAAGGGAGGGGCTAGGAAGGAGGGGGCCGACCGGGCGGCTTACTGCGGATGCCAAGATGACTGCGGGGGATAAACTCCCCAATGCCCTAGGTGGTCGGGGCCTTGAGATGGGGCGGCTACAGTGGGGGAGCGCACTGTAGCGCACTCTTGAGCGTGCTTTTGGCATGCCATGGCATGTCTTTAGTGACATGGTCGTGGCCACTTGTGTCCTGTAGCTTATGGTGGAAGCAAGAGTCACAAGATTGGCCTTGGATACCTTAGGGAGGTAACTTGAGGTTTTCACCCCACTCAATCATTGAGTCTTGGCCAGGGAAACTGACTAGGGGTAGATGTGGACTAGTAGGAGTTATGGGAAAAAGTTGGGGTCAAGGAGATCAAGGTAACTCATGTAAATAGTAATTTTGGAAAATCACCAGAAGGTGTTTGATACTGTTTTGAGCAAGGTAGAAGGATCCACTAGCTTTGAAACTTGCCAGGAATGTGAATCATGACCAAATGGACTTGTGGTAGAAATTGTAGCTTAATAGAAGAATATTTCTAATGCAATTATTTGTAACCCTAGAAATCATCAGAAAGGGATTTGGATAGATCTAGCTAAGCTACAATGTTCTCCTTTATGCACCACTTGGTGTAGATGCATTATTGGAGCATTTGAACATGTCCAAAAAGTTTGAGCTCAATTGGGGACACTTGGCAATGTAAAGTTGGTCAAAGTTGAATCTGGACAGAGATGATTTTGGGGCACTTTTGTGAACCAAAACTATTTGGATTAAGATGAAACTTGGCAAGATAATCATATGAGGCATATGTAATTTGATAGAATTTTCTAGGATTTATTTGACAATATAGAAATATTTCAAATACTTTAAATATCTAGAAAAGGGTTTTGGAGGATTTTGTCCAATATTTTGAACATGACCATGTGTTGAAATTCATGAATGTGGAAAATATATGTCCAGTGAGTCTCCTTAAATTTTCTCAAATATTTCTGAAACATTAAAAATAGTTTTTCCCTATAAAACACCATTTGTGGTCTCGGAAAAAGATATTTAAATAGAATACAAGAATAACTTTTAAAATTGTATTTTTGTGGTTTTGGGAAGTCTTATAGATAATAGGCTCCAAATAAAATCTTTGGTAAGAAATATCTACCATAATTTGAAGACTTGTAGTTCAAACATCAATTCAGGGGGTTTTGAAAATCTAAATTGAATAAATGTTTTTTAGCCAAAATATTTTGGTATGAAAATAGTTTTATAACCTATACACATGGCATGATCATTGGGCAAATATTTCGATCAAGGAGATGAGTTCTGAGAGTAGGCGGATATTTTTGAATTAAGAGCACACTCATGCAAGCAAACAAACATCAACAAAATCGAGCATCATATGCACACAAAAGGTTTTTGTTGGTCCAATTATTTGAGCTTTATTAACATAGTGATGTGATACAACACACAGGGTGTGACAAGGGATCATGCCCTAACAAATTGAATCGCTTACATGAAATATCTCATCTAACCCCATCACCGTCCAACAAGCCTACAAAGGAATTACTCACTCCCGGTGGTGAGCATCATGGAACTGTTGATGGAGAAGGGTTGGTGATGACAACGGCGACGAATTCCCCTCTCCGGAGCCGCAAATGGACTCGAGAACAGCCGGAAGAACAAGAGGTGGCAGCGGCTTAGTCTCTTTAAAATGCGATGATTCTTTTGCCTTGATTTTTTTAAAGGGTAAATGACAACTTATAGGAGAAGATGGCCACCGGAGGCTGGCCAGGGGCCCACGAGCTCACGGGGCGTGTCCTGGGGGTAGGGTGCGCACCCAGGCTCGTGGCCACCTGGTGGGTCCCCCTTTGGCAATTTTTCTGCAAATATTTATTATATATTCTGGAAATAATTTCCGTCAATTTTCAGCTCAATCCGAGAGCTTTTATTTCTGCACAAAACCAACACCATGGTAGTTCTGCTGAAAACAGCGATAGACCGGGTTAGTTTCATTCAAATCATGCAAATTAGAGTCCAAAACAAGAGAAATAGTTTTTGGAAAAGTAGATACATTTGGGACATATCATGTACCAATGTGTGCAATGATCTTTTGTAATGGTGGCTGTTTGGAGGAAGGATATAATGAGGCTTATGTGTGATAGAGCGTGTCATATGACGGGGTTTGGATGCATCGGCGAAGTCTGCAACGAATCTTGATGTGAGAAAGGGCAATGCACGGTACCAGGGAGGCTAGCAGTATGTGGATAGGTGGGCGTTCTATATAGTCCATGATCACACATTAGTCATAAAGAACTCATATTGATAAAAGAACAAACTAGCGAGATAGTAAATTGTGTGAGTCATGGCCCAATCCTTCACGGTTCTTGCGGAACAACAATGAATAGTGGCAGCAACAGTCGTAGAAAAACACAGACGTAGAAGAAGAAAAGTATTTGGATCAAACCGAGATAGCAAGATGCCAAAGGAGAAGACTTGTACCAAATATTAATACGTGATCAGCACGTGAACAGCAACAACGAAACCCTAGGAATCGCAAGAACCCATCTTTGGTGCCTCTCATCGTGAGGCGTTTTCTATTATTTTTTATTCAACTCAAAACTTATATGCGTACAAGACTCACAACGATTCCTTTTATATCCTAGTTACACCGGTAGTAAGGGCCTAAACTACTAATCAACTCGATGTCTCAAAGTAACATGACGATCCCCTCCTTTTACATCTCGGAGAGAATAAAAAACAAGCTAACTAACATAACTTGTCTATGGACCCTCATATTCTACAGTAGTATTTTCTAATTAGGAAGCTAATAAATCAGCTGACATGTTGATCAGACATGACAAATTTAAAATAAAAGAACAACTTGTTTGCTTGCACAATTGAAACTACTTCACCGGACATGAAATACTACCAATACTAGTGCACTTTGGATTGGTCCTGAAGTTTATCCTAACCGCATCCTTCTTCGGCTCCATTGGCGAAACCTCAAAGCAGAAAGAGCCAAACCATAACACAATCGCAAAATTATAATGTGAATCCTTTGGTATACTAGTGTCAAAACAAATGGTTGTGCTTGTATTGTGTTCAATACTTGGAGTCTCCCCCAAGTAAATCTGTGACATTAGTGCGCACATCATCTTCTCCCTCTTGAATCAAAGCCGTCCTTGTCTTCGAAGCAACCTTTGCGATCTTTTTTGATAGAGAAACATTAGCATCTACATTGATGGCATTGGCAAACATCGGTCTCAACACATTCGATTTCACATCATTCCAAAATGAATAAGTGTTAGGCCTCCCATCATGTGGCTCCATAATCATATTTCCACGGTCTTCCTAGCAATATATGGTACGGATCCATTGGCAAAACATCACATATCACCATATCCGTATAATCACCAACAGAAAAATTCACACGAACCTTATGAGTAACCTTTAGCTTCCCCGTATGACACATCCACTCAACACGGTGCGGATGAGGGTGCTTCCATGTAGGTAACCCCAAAGCTTCCACCAATCCCTTGCTGCCACATTGGTGTAGCTTCCTCCATCTATAATCAACTTACAATTGGTGTCATTAATTTTGCATTGAGTTTGAAAAATATTCCAATGCTGCCCCTTATCCTCAATGCGATCCTCTTGAACCCAGTGCACCATCAAGGATGTACATGATTTAGTAGCTTCAAAACTCGCTACCACCTTTTCATCATCTTTAGTTTTTTCAATAGAATTGTCAGAAACTGCCTCTTCGTCCCTAGCAAATGCATATTGATACGTCCATTTTGCATCATAATTTCTTATTGTTATTCTTGTCCATTATTCCTTATTAGCGTACAATTCTTATGCCTTTTCTCTCTAAATTTACAAGGTACATCACAAGGAGGGAAATTGCCAGAAACTGGAATTCTGGACCTGAAAACCAAGAAAAAGGCTGAAAATTCTCTGGGCTCCAAATGACCAGAAACTTCATGGAGAATTTTTGTGGAATATATGTGAATTTATGGAGCAAAAATATACCAGAGGGGGCCACCTGTTGGTGCCAAGCCAACAGGGCACGCATTGATGGCTTGGGGGACCACTGGCAGGCCTCCGACTCCCCTCTTCTGCTATAAGTTGGGTTTTGACCTAGAAAAAAATTAAGAAGATACTTTCGGGACGAAGCGCCGCCGTCTTGAGTCAAAAACCTCACAGAGGCCCCTTTTCTCTCTGGCAGAGTGATTCTGCCGGGGAAACTTCCCTCCGGGAGGGGGAAATCGAAGCCATCGTCATCACCAATGCTTCCTCCTTCGTGGGAGGACCAATCTTCATCAACATCTTCACCAGCACCATCTCATCTCCAATCCTATGTGGGGACCCCGACTCATAAGTCGTGATCAGCGAATGCACGTGTACAGTGATCCCAGATATCAATCCTCACTGAACACACAGAAGCTGAATAACAAGAGTCTTACATCCATACATACCGTCTTACACAATTAAAGACCATCGAGGTCAAGTCTTACATAGATAGGGCCATGTAGGCCAAATACCAAACATAAACTCGCAGCGGAAATCTTGAAAGATAGCGTAGGCCCATGCCATCTGCCTTAACCCTACAGGCATTCTGACTGGGAAGCATCCTAATTCGCATGTTTGTCACCAACGAATTCTTCACCATATTCCCGCTCTTCCATGCCTGGCCAATTAAATAACCATTGGCAAGCCAATGAGTACTTTGAATGTACTCGCAAGCAACCCATGTTTTGGAACAAGGTATAAAAATGCATGATATAGCACTAAGTGGGTGATTTTGCAGAAAGCTAATTTTTGAGTGCAATGACATGTTCTAACAACTTGTAAGAATGCATCAAGAAGTAACATAAGAACAGGTTACAGCTATCAATATAAACATGATACGAACATTCCATGTTCCATTATCGTGTCAAGTCATCTGACTCAACTCAAGTATTTCCTTTGCCACACCCACACACACACACACACACCAAATGTTGAAAAAAACACTGGACATAGTTTAAGCAGCACCACCCAACTATCCTTGACCGTGGACACGCCAATTTGAATAGTTTTATACTCTGCAGAGGTTGCACACTTTACCCACAAGACTCGGGGAACTTCCGTGTCAAGCCACGACTCGCTGTATGTCACATACCCTAGGTAAGCACCCGAACAATGCCTTTCCCTTGACGACACTAAACAAAGAGTCCACTCGTTGGCCCACGTCTTCATGATGTACATCACATGAGACTCGCTCAACATTGTACCATCCATGAAGGGACACAATGGTGTGCCCGGTGTCTGTAAAAATAGTACATGGTCGCCCTACCTGGCACGACCCCGTATCGAGAGGGTGACTCTGGCCCTCTCTCCACTAGTAATGCGGGCTCTCTGGTAGCACCGACCAAGGTAATAAACAAAGCCCCATCCCATAAGGGGTATTGTGGTTGTACATGTAAGGTTGGGACGGTCGGCAAATCTTAAATCTAATCCGTTTTCAAAAACATACACACACAACTTGCTCCGGTACACCACTTCTTTCTCAAGTGGTTACCTAGCTCATCTTCTCCCTCGAGCATTAGTCGCACCCGACGGGGTTTTCGGAAAGTCTTTGAAAGCATTTGTTTCCAACACCATGCATATTCTCGTCCCATTTTGTGTAGCAACTACTTAACCAACCTATCTACTCCCACCTGCATAACCCTCATAGGAAGGTAGGGTCATACACGATGCAAGTATCAATGGAAAAGTAACAGAGGCATCCACCGAAGTGGTCACCACATCATCAAGATCAATACATCGAAATAAAGTGCTATATGTCATGCATGAAAAAGTTTCTTAGGCATGGTCAAGGGGTTGCTTGCCTGGCTCCACAAAGTCTTAGGGGTCCTCAAATTCTTCTGGTCCAACTCCCTCGTCAGCAGCGTAATCTATCATCGCAAAGTAACGGGTATAATAACGCAATAGCACAAAACAGGGAAAATAATTCACTCACAAAAATGTCAAACCACTTTTGTAAAATACTAGGTTTAAAACTAAAAATACTAGTTTCTAGTTTTGAAGTGTAAAAATTGGTGAAAAACATTTTAACAGAGTCTTAAAGTGCTCAAAAAGGGGTTTTAAAATAAAACAGTACATAAAATGATTTCAAAAATTGGCACAAGTGGCATCATTAAATAGCACATAATATTACAAGATTTGTGGAGTTGGAATCATTGGATTTGGAGTGCTATTTTGGATTGGGGAATTTTTGGAAGTTTTACTGCAAAATAAAAAGGGAAAAGCTTCCTATTCACTATGGGCCGAAACGGGCAGAGCCAAGCTGGCCCAAAGGA
Source organism: Elymus sibiricus (assembly GCA_039707655.1). Lineage (NCBI taxonomy): Eukaryota > Viridiplantae > Streptophyta > Magnoliopsida > Poales > Poaceae > Elymus > Elymus sibiricus. The sequence continues at coordinate 257,515,169 of CM077665.1, forward strand.
GAAACGGCCCAGGCGCGAGGCAGCGCGCGCGGCCGAGGGTTTTCAAACCTGACGACTGGGCCGCAGTCGTTAGTGGGAGAGGGGGAGGTCAGGGGATGACAGGGGGGTCCCACCTATCATCACCCTCCTCAGGACAGGGAGGAGAGGGGGCTCACTGCCGGCGATGTTGGGCGCGTGAGAGGAAGCTGATGGCACCGTCATGCACAGGGCCTCGCTGCCAATCGAATGGTGGAGGAGAGGGGCGCTGGGGAGCTCCTGTTTGCCGGCGACGTGGAAGTCCGGCGGCGGCGCTTCGGGAGGGGGATGCCTTGGTCATTGCCGACTGCAAAAAACGGGGAGAAGACGGGAATCAAACCAAGGTGTCAATGGGGGTCCAAAGGAAGAAGAAGGAGCACCGGAGAAGCCTTGTACCGCGAGATCGACGGCGGCCCGTGGCGGCGGGGCTCAGGTCCGATTCGGGCACAGGGACTCCCGAGGCTCGCATGGGTGGTGCGGGTGTTCGATTGATAGGAGGAGGAGCGATCAAAGGGGAGGAATGGCTCGGGGGAGTCCATTTTATAGGGGCACGTCGGTCCACCGAACACAGGTGCGCCGGCGAGCTCGTGGCCGAGGCCAGAGGCCACGGGAGGGAGTCGGGGCGTGCCTACGGCGTTCCTGAGCGTGGTTTAGGCACGTGGGGACAGAGGAGAGCGAGTGGGAGAGGTCAGAGGGGGTCGCCGGACAGAGAAATGGGAGGGGGCCGACCGTTTGGACGTTTGCGGACGTTGAGGAGGGGCCAGGGGACAAGGTCCCTCATCCCAACGCAGTCGAGGGCCTTGGGATGCTCCTACTACAGTGCGGGGATGCACTGTAGCGCGCTCCAAAGCATGCCTTTGGCATGCTATGGCATGCATTGCATGCTCTGGACGCGTCCCAGCGTGTCCCTTAGCTCTTGGGGGTTCTGGAGATGCTCTAGGAGCTAGGGGGGCTACAGAGAGTAGAGGTAAGTGGGAGGGAGAGGTAGAAATGTTGCTACCATAGCTGTCCAGAGGGGTAAAATGAGGGTTTTTACCCCCCAATCATTGACCTAAGGCCATGGCATTCTTACTAGGGATAGATAGAACTAGGGGGGCTGTGGTAAAGAATTGAGGTGAAGGAGAACAGTGGAAGTGGTGAAAACATGGTTTTTACCAATCTGCTAGAAGGAGTTTGATGTGTGTATGGGCAAGGAAAAATGCTCCACTTTCCATGAGTTTTACCAGGATCAAATGGATGGTAAAAATGGGGATGGCCACCAAGTTTGAGATTATTTGAGAAAAGTTGGCAATGTAAACTTTGTAAACCCAAGAAATTAACAGAATCAGGATTCTGTAGATCTAGGCATGCAAATCTATTCTCCTTAATGCACCACTTGGTGTAGTAGCATTATTTGGGAATTCGAACATGTCCACAAAGTTTGGGGTCAATAGGAGACAGTTGGCAATGTAGAGTTGCTTAAATTTGGATCTCGACGGGAATGGTTTTGGGATATTTTGGTGAACCAAAATAATTTGGATTGGGATGAAACTTTGCAAGATCATTACAATATGCATATGTGACTTTTTAGAATTTTTCTGGATTTATTTGAGAATATATCCTATAGAAATATTTCAAAAGCTTGAAATAGACGCAAAGGGTTTTGGAAGGTTTTGTTCAATATTTTTAACATGACCATGTGTTGAAACTCATATATATGGAAAATATATGTCCACTGAGTTTCCCTAAATTTTCTCAAATATTTTGAAAGCATAAAACTATTTTTTCCCTAGGAAAGACCATTTCTAGCCTTAAATAAAATCCTTTAAATACAATAGGAAAATAATCTTTGAAATTAATATTTGGTGGTTTTGGGAAGTCTTATATATAGTAGGTTACAAATAAAGTCTTTGTGGCAAAACAATCCACCCAATTTGAGGACTTGTAGTACAACCCTCAGCTCAGGGGTTTTTGAAAACCTAATTTGAAAAATCCTTTTTGGACAAAATAATATTTGTTAAAAATAGTTTTAGGTACTATACACATGGCATGATCATTGGGCAGGGAGTTTGGATCAAGGAAGTGAGTATGGAGAGTAGGAGGAAGAAGAATCCTTGAGTGCTAAAACACAATCAACCAAACAATCAATTCATGCACAAGCACTCATAAAAGTTTAAATGGGTCCAATTTTTATAAAATCGTAGCATAGCAAAGTGATACAACACTGGGTGTGACACCCTAGTTCATCTCTTGTATTCAATCTTTGTCTCAAAACCTCAGATTGGTACCTGTGGGTTACTAGTAGTGTTGATTATATCTTGTAGTTGATGCTTGTTGGATTACTTGGTGAAAATTATTATGTTCAGATCCTTAATCTGCATTATTATACCTCTGATCTTGAACATGTTGATGAGGTGTGAGTGGTTACTATTGTTCCTGAGGACATGGGATAAGTCTTGCTATAAGTAATCATGTGAAGTTGATATTCGTTTGATATTTTGATGATATGTACGTTGTTACTTCTCTTAGTGGTCTCATGTGAACGTCGACTACATGACATTTCACCATGTTATGGGCCCAAGGGAAGTCATAGAGTGACAACAGCTTAAACCCCAGTTTATGTGTAGCTTCGTAAGGGGCTGATTTGAATCAACATGTTTCATGCTATGGTTAGATTTATCTTAATTCTTCTTTCATAGTTGCGGATGCTTGCGAGAGGGGGTAATCATAAGTGTGTTGTTTGTTCAAGTAAGAACAACACCTTATCACCGGTCCACCCACATATCAAATTATCAAAGTAGCGAACGCGAATCAACTCAACATGATGAACATGAGTAGACAAGAATTCCCATGTGTCCTCGGGAGCGCTTGCTTAATATAAGAGTACTTTCAGGCCTGTCCCACCTTTGTTACTATTGTCACTTGTCATTTGTTATGAATCATCTTGCTGCAAAACTATCTATTACTGTTACTCACGCCACTTGCAGCGAATACCTTGCTGAAAACTACTTATCATTTCCTTTTGCTCCTCGTTGGGTTCGACACTCTTACTTATCAAAAGGACTACCATTGATCCCCTATACTTGTGGGTCATCAAGAGACCAATCTTCATCAACAACTTCACCAGCACCATCTCATCTCCAACCCTAGTTCATCTCTGGTATTCAATCTTTGTCTCAAAACCTCACATTGGTCCCTGTGGGTTACTAGTAGTGTTGATTACATCTTGTAGTTGATGCTTGTTGGATTACATGGCGAAAATTATTATGTTTAGATCCTTAATCTCCATTATTATACCTTTGATCTTGAACATGTTGATGAGGTGTGAGTAGTTACTATTGTTCCTGAGGACATGAGAGAAGTCTTATTATAAGTAATCATGTGAAGTTGGTATTCGTTTGATATTTTGATGATATGTATGTTGTTACTTCTTTTAATGGTGTCATGTGAACGTCGACTACATGACACTTCACCATGTTATGGGCCTAAGGGAAGTCATTGTGGAGTAATAAGTAGATGATGGGTTGCTAGAGTGACAGAAGCTTAAACCCCAGTTTATGCGTTGCTTCGTAAGGGGCTGACTTGGATCCACATGTTTCATGCTATGGTTAGATTTATCTTAATACTTCTTTCGTAGTTGTGGATGCTTGCGAGAGGGGGTAATCATAAGTGGGTTGTCTGTTCAAGTAAGAACATCACCTTAGCGCCGGTCCACCCACATATCAAATTATCAAAGTAGCGAACACGAATCAACTAAACATGACGAACATCAGTAGACAGGAATTCCCATGTATCCTCGGGAGCGCCTGCTTAATATAAGAGTACTTTCAGGCTTGTCCTTTGCTATAAAAAGGATTGTGTACCTTGCTGCACCTTTGGTACTATTGTCAATTTTCATTTGTTACGAATCATCTTGCTGCAAAACTATCTATTACTGTTACTCACAACACTTGCAAAGAATACCTTGCTAAAAATTGCTTATCATTTCCTTCTGCTCCTCGTTGGGTTCGACACTCTTACTTATCGAAAGGACTATGATTGATCCCCTATACTTGTGGGTCATCGATACTCTTTTCTGGCGCCGTTGCCGGGGAGTGAAGCGCCTTTGGTAAGTGGAAACTGGTAAGGAAACATTTTCTATATGTGCTGAAATTTATTGTTGCTTGTTACTATGAACGGTCACCCTTTGAGTGGCTTGTTCGGGCCATCTTTGCCTCGAACGGAAGTTGAAGAGGTTGATCCTCAACCTACTGAACCTACTGAAAATATTTATTATGAGATTCCTTTGGGTATGTTGGAAAAACTGCTATCTAATCCTTATGATGGTACGACTCATCCTGATTACCATTTGATATTTGTCGATGAGGTTTGTGGATTATTTCAGCTTGCAGGTTTATCAGGAGACAAAGTTAAGAAGAAGGTTTTCCCTTTATCTTTGGAGGGAAAGGCACTAATGTGGTATAGGCTATTGGATGATATTGGATCATGGGACTGGAATCGCATGAAGCTGGAATTTCATCAGAAGTTTTATCCTATGCATCTAGTCCATCGTGATCGGAACTTTTTTTATAATTGTTGGCCTCGTGAAGGAGAAAGTATTGCTCAAGCTTGGGGGAGGCTTAAATCTATGATGCACACCTGCCCCAACCATGAGATCTCAAGAGAAATGATTATACAAAAAATTTATGCTCGGCTTTCTCATGATGATCAAGTACTACTCGATTCTTGTGCTACTGGTTCCTATATGAAGAGGACTATTGAATTCAAATGGGATCTTCTGGAAAGAATTAAACGCAACTCTGAAGATTGGGAACTCGACAAAGGTAAAGAGTTAGGTATAAAGCTTAATTTTGATTGTGTTAAATCTTTTATGGAAACTAATGCTTTCCATGAGTTTAGCAATAAATATGGTCTTGACTCTGAGTGTAGCGACCCGATCCCAATGGATCGGAGTCTCTATGCTTAAGTGTCATCCCTGGATCGGTATGCTGACACAGTACTCGAGGAATTATAACAGAATCCAATCACACACTTTATTACATCGAGGTCCTCCAAAGAGTATTTATTACATAAATATGGCTGAAGGCCATCTAAATAAAATAATTGTGGAAACTTCGAAGGTAAATGAGTCCATAAACTCCACTGGCAAAACTGAGTGCAGAACAATGACCTACCGCACCTTAATCCTCGTTGGAAAACTTTGCAACATGAGACGTTGCAGCCGTGTAGGTCAGCACATGGAATATGCTGGCAATGTCACACTATAGAGTAATGATGAAAACTTACTATCTCTATATGCAAATTTGGCTGGTGGAGGCTCTAAGTTTAATTTTGTATAATGCAAAAATTTCCCTACAACAAAGGAATTAATTTTTATTTACTACCAAGTTTATGCCATTATGGAGAAGGTTTTCCCAAAATTCCCAATTTAGTATTAACCCAATTCATTAATTAAATATAGCGATGAGATTAACCAATAATTCATTTCTAGATACTCAAATTCGTCCATAAGACTCGACCAACTCCATGATCAGAAGATCGAGACATTGTTTTTCTGAATGTGTTCCCCTTAACCCTGGATAGGCCGGTACACCTACTTTCCCCTACATCTGCTAGCCTCCCCGGAAAGGCTCACACAAACTTACTCAACTATGCCAGAGCCCATAATGGATTGTGGCTGCACACGGAAGTTTCTAGGCATGAAATATCATATGATCCCTTTCAGCCTGGGTGTCATTCCGTAGGGTGATCACACGGGTCCTCCGGGATCCCCTAGGGCAAGCACTAGATTCTCTAGGTGCCCCAACCATTCCACCCAAAGTTGTGTTAATGTTGCCACCTTAAGGTTAACCCAAAATTATTATTTCTCTCTCATAACTTACATGAATCATACATACCAATCCCCGTCTACGAGCATGGCTAAGCAATATATAAGCATAACGAGTATTCCCGAGGTGATCAAGGGTCATAGGTTCCTACCATCATGAACTACATAGCAATACCATAATTTCCCAATCCTAATCATTCAAATTTGTAAGAGTGAAACTAATGCATAGTAAAAACTGGGTATAGGAAAGTATGATCAAAGGGTGAACTTGCCTTGCTGACGTCCGTTAAACTCTAAGGATTGGTAGTACTCCGCCTTGCTCTCTGGAAAATCTAGCATAAGCAATCAATAACATACATAAGCATACAATAAGCAATCATGATCATAATCATGCAAACAAGATAGTATGCAAAACAACATCAAAAGAAAAGTTGGAAACTCGAAGAAATTGCCAAAACAAGTTTCTGGACAGAAACTATTTTTAACAGAAGAAAATATTATAAAACTTTAGTTTAACAGAAAGTATTTGCTATTAGTTTTAATTAGCAAAAAGAATCAATTAAAAAGGTTTTATAAAATAAAAGTTTTGGCCTAATGAAGTTTGAATACAAATCTGTCTGAATCCAAATTTTAAAACTTTCAAAAAAAAATAATGTTTGGTTCTCTGGATAGGTGGGATTTTTGTGAATCTGTAGCAAAAAGAATCGTCAAAATCAGAGTTGTAGATCTAAAGATAAAAAAACAAAGTTGAATCTAAAATTGAAAACGGGATTTTTTTTATGAAAACGTTAAATTTCGGGCACACGCCACATGGCGATCTCTGGATGGCTGGGGTGTGTGTTCCAGGGCTAACAAAAACGGATGGCCTATACTTAACGCTTTCGCATGTAGGTGGCTAATAAAACTGAACCGAGCAGTCGTGTCGATCTAAGCCGGAAAGAAAATAAACCAATCTAATATAACATAATGATTCGCCCCGAAGAAGAAGAAAAACGGAGCGAACCGAGGCAGAGCGCTCGTGCTTACACAGAAGAAACAGGCGTGGCACAAAAGAAGGTGGCGGCGAGGTGGCTGCTCCGGTCGTCGGCGGGGATGGCGGTGATGTCCGGTGGATGCTGAAAGTCGGGGGCGACCGATTTTTGGGGTTGATGAAGGTCAGAGATGACGGAAGCGAGTGCGGCGTCGAGTTGACCTTCGTCACTCTGGCGGCATTGTGAGCTCGAGGCCGCGGCTCCGGTAATTCCTGGACGTTTAAACCATGTCAAAGAGGTTCACAACGATGAGGGATAGAAGACCATGGAAGGAGGGGTTGCGGAGATGCTTACACACGTCGATCGACCGATGAACCGCGTGAACTCCGGCGAGATCCAAACGACGAGAGCTTCGAGTATAGGTGGTTTCGGGCGAATTGGCTTGGGGAAATCGGTCGAGGGGATCGCTGGGTATTTATAGGACAAGAAACTTGGGGCAGGGGACATCTAGAGATAGGATTTGCAAGATTTAGAACCGTAGTCGGCGTCCGGTTCGTGCCCGAGTTGGAGTTCTGTTCGTGGGGAAGAAGAAAGATAGGTGGGACCCGGGTGTCAGGGTGAGAGAGAGAGTACGAGAGAGAGAGAGAGAGAGAGAGAGAGAGAGAGAGAGAGAGAGAGAGAGGGATCTAGAGGAGGGGCACATGTGTGTGCGTGGTGGCGGCGGCTCGGGGAAATGAGCTAGCTCTCGTTAGGGATGCTGCCGTCGCGCCCGGGTGGCTAGGGTACTGGGCTCCTGGCGGCGTGGCTGGCTGGGCCGGCCGGTGCGCTGGCCCAGCGCTGGGTTTTTTTGTTTTTTTTATAAAATTCGTTTTTCTACTTTGTTTAAGAGCCTTAAAGCACCAAAAGGAAATAAAGAAATTCTAAAATAAAAATACCAGAAAATTCACATAATTATATGGTCTTATGTATGACCTTGTGAGCTTTTATCCGGCCTAAAAATGCAAATTTTAAAAATATACATTTTTGCTATTCTTATAAAATTTGCATCAAAATAATTTTCAAATAAAACCCAATAAATATATTTGATTTCAAATTCATTTTCCAATATTTCTCTTCTGTTTTTGAAGAAGTCATTTTATCTTCTCTCTTTATTTACTTTTGAAATAATGGAAGTGAATTTTGGTGAAACCAAATTTGATCCAAATTCCCACTTTTGAACTTTCACAATTGGATTGTGGGGAAACTTCCAACTCTCCCTTTTGATCCTTGAGTTGCTCACAGTCCCTTGGATCAAAATTCAAATAAAACAAATGGAGGCAAAAATGCATAAATCGTGGATGCATATGAATGATCTATTTATAAACATCCAAATTTAAAATTGGGATGTTACAAACCTACCCCCTTAAGATGAATCTCACCCTCGAGATTCGGGTTGGCTAGAAAATAGGTGCGGGTGGTGTCGACGAAGGTCTTCTTCTCGTTCCCAGGTGGCTTCTTCCTCGGTGTGATGACTCCACAAAATCTTACAAAACTTGATGATCTTGTTGCAGGTAACTTTGTTCGCGGTTTCGAGAATTCTGATGGGTTTATCCTCGTAAGTCAGATAATTATCCAACTGTATCGCCTCTAGGGGTATGTTGTCTCTCAAAGGAATATCGGACATCTCCGCATGGCACTTCTTCAACTGGGAAAGGTGAAAAACATAGTGAACTCCTGACAAAACTTCGGGTAGTTCCAACTTGTAGGCAACTTCACCCATGCGTTCCAAGACTTTGTATGGCCCCACAAACCATGGTGCTAACTTTCCTTTGACTCCAAATTGTTTAACTCCTCGAAGTGGCGACACAAGAAGATATGCTCTGTCCCTGACCTCATAGGTTACCTCCTTGCATTTTGGATCTGCATAACTCTTCTGCCTGGATTGGGCTATCTTGAGTCTATCACGGATCAACTTCACCTTCTCCTCTAAAGCTATGATTAAATCTGGTCTGAACAGTTTACGATGTCCAACTCCATCCAACATCAATGGTGTTCTACACCTCCTTCCGTATAATAGTTCGAAAGGGGCAATCTTCAAACTGGTCTGATAGTTTTTGTTGTATGAGAACTCTGCGTACGGCAAATTATCATCCCAACTAGACCCATAGTCTAGCACGCAAGCACTCAACATGTCCTCCAGAATTTGATTGACTCTCTCTGTCTGCCCATCCGTCTGTGGATGAAAAGTTGTGCTGAACTCTAGCCTGGTACCCAAAGTTTTGTGTAGCTGCTGCCAAAACTTTGAGGTAAACTATGTTCCTCTATCTGATATGATGGTCCTCGGAACTCCATGCACACATACGATCCTGATCATATATATTTTCTAGCTTAGCACTTGTATAGGTTGTTTTCACGGGGATGAAGTGAGCTACCTTGGTCAAGCGATCAACTACAACCCATATGGAATCATAACCTGAGCGAGTCCTCGGTAAACCTATAATGAAGTCCATGCCAAGTTTATCCCACTTCCAATTGGGTATCGGCAATGGCTGAAGTAATCCAGCTGGTTTCTAATGCTCTGCCTTAACTCTCTGACAAACATCACATACTGCTACATATTCCGCAATATCCTTCTTCATACCGGTCCACCAAAAACTTTCCCTCAAGTCCAAATACATCTTGGTGTTACCTGGGTGTATCGAGTAAGGCGAATCGTGAGTCTCTTGAAAATTTAACTTTCTGATCTCTGGGTCATTGGGTACGTGGGTGTTCAAACCATAAGGTTCCATGTTAATCCTCATGAAATCCTTCTGCCTTTCCTTTGTTCATTCTTTCCTTTATCTCTGCAATTCCTTCGTCTGTCCTCTGGGCTTCTCGTATCCTTCCCAACAGAGTGGACTAAATTTCCAGTGCTGCAACAAAGCCTCGTGGAACTATCTCTATTCGAAGGTCTCTAAGATCGTCGGCTAACTCCTGAGGTAATCCATCTGCTATGAGGGTATTAACATAACTCTTATGGCTCAAAGCATCTGCCACGACATTGGCCTTTCCTGGGTGATAATGCAATCTCATGTCATAATCCTTTACGAGCTCCAACCATCTCCTTTGCGTGAGGTTCAACTCCTTCTGCGTGAAGATGTACTTCAAACTCTTGTGGTCCGTGTAGACGTCACAACTATTTCCGATAAGGAAGTGTCTCCAGGTCTTGAGTGCATGTACTACGGCTGCTAACTCCAAATCGTGCATGGCATAGTTCAACTCATGAGGTCGAAGCTAACATGACATATAAGCTACAACCTTTCCTTCTTGCATCAGAACACCTCCAAGTCCCTGATGCGAAGCGTCGCAATATACTTGAAAATCCTTGTGTATATTCGGTAGAACTAGCACTAGGGCTGTAACCAGACATTTCTTCAACTCCTAAAAATTGGCCTCACAATCCGCGGTCCAATTAAACTTGGTGTCTTTCTTCAATAACTCCGTCACGGGCTTCGCGATGTTGGAGAAATTCTCAATAAACCTCCGGTAATATCCTACGAGTCCAAGGAAATTGCGTATCTCTCCGGCTGAGGTGTGTGCCTTCCAATTGGTGACGGCTTCAACCTTGGAACGATCTACTGCTATTCCTTCTCCTGATAAAACATGTCCAAGAAATCCGACTTCCTTCAACTAAAACTCGCATTTGCTGAACTTGGCGTATAGCTGATTGTCGAGGTACGACGATCTATGGGGCTGGCAAGGCCCCTTTCATGGTTCGGGAGAAGGAATCACCTAGCGCAAAGAGCATATCCGGACACTGCACACTCGAGGGTTTAGACAGGTTCGGGCCGCCGAAGCTTAATACCCTACATCTGGTGTGGTGTGTTACTCGAGTTCACAGTACAGGAGCGTCGCAGCCCGGCAAGGATGCTTCGGGAGCGTCGCTACGCGTGTAAAATGAACACAGAGTCGACCCTTCTAAAGGTAGCCAGGGACCTCCTTTTATAACTCAAGGGGTCACCATACTGGCTAAAATGGTCTTTGCACATATAAAACAATGTGTATCTACCTCCCAAAACCGCTGGCAATTGCGGTAGTGGGAAATACCTAACTCTGACGGATTAGGACAGACACATTGAATGCGCCATGAGGTGGCACGCTGGCGACGTCTCCCGGCAAGGATTGTGTCAGAAATCGGGCTCCACAGACCCAAGAAGGTTTGAACTCTGGGGCGTGTGCGAAGATCCAGTCCGGCTCAAGGCTCAAGCTCGTTGCTCCACGGCCAGACCTTGCCGAAGATGCGCGAGAACGCAAGAAGATGGACATAGCGATTTACCCAGGTTCGGGCCACCTTCCGGTGTAAAACCCTACTCCTGCCTTAGGTGGATTTGCCTCACGAGGAGGTTTGTGGATGAACTAGTACAGTGGTCGAGCAACCTCGCGAGGAATCTTGGTTGGGGATGGACTCGATCCCTCTCTACGGTGGTGGCTAGTCTCTATTTATAGTGGCTTGGTCCTCTTCCCTTATCGCACAGGCGGGAAGGGATCCCACAACGGCCAAATTTGAAAGTGGATAGGAGGTACAGCTTATCCTGACTAAAGGTGGTCTTCGCCTGCAAAGCTCCTGGCGTGACGCAGAGGTGGGATCGGCGATGACATCCGTCCTGCAGAGCCCAGGGCCTTGGTCTTGTTGCACCGGAATGGAAACCTTTAGGGGATTCCTTGGGAACCCGCGTACGTCCTTGCTTCCTTAGCACCAGAGAGGGAATTGTCCTCTCTGCACCCGCTGGCCTTGGTCGTCATGGCCCACGTCATAGCTGCCTCCTGAGGCCGGGTACCTGGATAGGAATCTCCACTCCTCGGGAGGCGACCTGGGGAGGCCGCTCCTCTGGATGTCTTGGCATCGTTCTCCTCGCGAGGCCGGGGCCCCCACGAGGGTCTTGCCTTGAGGGGTTTGTCGCCAGGCTGTATAGGGCCGTCGGGGTGGGCCACGCGCTGGGCTGCAGGCACGCAGGTCTAGGTACCCCCGATCCCAGAACGCCGATAGCAGCCCCCGGGCCCAAGGCGCGCTCGGGTTGGCATCGAGGCGAAGATAAGGAAGGAAGGCCGATGCGCCGCGGGCCCCAATCGCCTGCGGGCCAGGCTCGATGCATGGCGCACGACGGGGCGCGGACGCCTCCACTTCCCCACGTCGCCTCGGTAACCGCCCCGACTGACAAGGGTTCGCGCGCGCTGCAGGACCATCATTGCTCGGCATGCGGAGAGATGCCAGTTGGCATATGATGAGCTATAAATGGGCGAGGGGGGCAGAGCCGCCCTAGTCCATCTTCATCTTCTCGACTCTTCACTCCAATCCGCCGCTTCCACTATCATGAAACTAGTGAAGAGGTTCTCTGCTACCGAGAAGGGGAAGGGCCGCCTGGAGGGACCGGGCTCGCCGCTGCCCAAGAGGGGTCGCGGCCGTCCCCGCAAGTACACCGTGATGCCGGCGGTGGCTCCCCGAGGGCGCGGGCGCACTCCAGTGCGGGCCGTCACTGCCTTCGGCAGCCGTGGAAAAGCTCCCTCCCGCGCCGGTGGCAGCGGTAGCCATGGCGCTCGCGGCCGAGGGGGGAAGCTCGTGGCAGGCACCCGGCCACCCCACCCATGATCTCACTCGGCCGACGCGGTCCAAGACTTCGTGGTGTGGGAGGAGAGGCCAGCCATCACCTGGCTCCAGCTCCCGCGCTTCTTCATAGGGGCACTGCCAGCCGGAGGGCCTGCCGGCCTATGGCTGCAAGCCGATGATTGCTGCAGTGTGGCCTCATGGGCAGAGGTCGAAGTCACTCCCATGGGCTACGTGTTTCTGAACCGCGGGTGGCAGACGTTCGCCCGCGCTCACGGCCTGTAGGGGAGGTGTACCTTCCACTTCAAGTACGATGAGGCGGCGACGCTCTTCGTCAAGGCCTTCGGGGAAGACGGTAGGCGCTTGGGGTGCTGCCCGGAGGGCTACGGCGGCGACAGTGGCCACTTCTCCGCCGGCGATGACCATCGCGGCGGCGGCGTCCTCGGTGGTGAGCTTGCCCTTGGCGACGGAAGCAGCACCTCCAGCAGTAGCAACGCCTCCTCCGAGGGAGGCTCGAGTGACGACGACCACGATGAGCCGCCATGCCGGCGGGCCCAGACCAAGGAGGGTGGTGAGCCGCCGCGGCGCCGTGCCCCTACCCAGAGGCCGTCGAGCCTCCATGCCGCCGTGCCACCGTCAAGGAGGAGGAGGACTCCGACTGAGGGCGGCGCCGGAGCCAGGCCTCAGGGGTGGTAATCCTCGGGAGGCCGCCTTTGTTTTTTCATTTCCTGCATTCAAGCACCATGGAGAGCCCCGCGGGGGCGTGTAATGAACTATGGTGCTTGCGCCTTTATGTTAGCGTATTTTGCCTCGTACTCTGGTATTTATATTGCTGCCAATAGAAAGTCCCTGCTTGTCATGATTAGGATAACTTAGCTTGGCGTGCTCGTGGCGGGTTCCTGCGTCGTGAGGTGCAGCTGGTGCAGTTCCTTTCTTCTGGACCAGATGGCTTCGGGGCCTCGGGAGGTGCTTACTGCTTGCGAAGCCCCTAGGGAGGTCTGCGAGGAGTTAGGGCCTCCAGAGGTGCCTCCTCGAGGCACCGCATCCTGCGACAGTGCCGAAACGCGCTTTACATAGGGTTAGAGTTCCTTGGTGATAAGCCGAACCGTGACTTCCCTTTCCTCGGTTGTTTTCCTCATCGACCATTTTGGGTTGAGGTTGGAGCCCCCGAGCGAGGGTCGATCGTTGCCGGCAAGGCTGGGAGATGAGCGCTCCTGAGGCAGGGGCCTGAGGCAATGTGCGCCTGCTGGCTCACTCGAGAGCGTCACGCGAGGATTAGAACGCCAAAGTTTTGGCGAGGTGCACACCGTGCCCAACCCCCGCTCGTGAGGCGCAAGAGGGAGAGGACTGGTAGGTGCCAACCTTTTAAGATGGGACATCAAAACAAGAAACATTGCAAGGAAGAAAAAATTCCCACCCCTTTTTCGAACAAGACGTGAAAACTTCAACTTCATTCCAAAAAGTGGCAAATTCAAGTACAAAAAGGAGCAAGGAACAGCCGCGTCCGACACCTAATCTAGTCTTCGTCTTCCCCCAGCGCGGAGCATAGGGCTTCCACTAGGCGTGCGCATAGTCATTGGAGGACAATGTCGTCCGCCAGCGCGGAGCATGGGACTTCCACTTGGGCATGGGTGGGAACCCCTCCGCGTCCTTGGGGCGCTCTGGGCGTATACAACCCACTCATTATTACGTGAGAGTGTCACGACTAGAACTTGCGGAGATGCTGGATGTTCCAGGCATTCTGGATGGGGACCCCGTCCTGAGTCTCCAGGCGTGCGACACCAGGCCTGGAGACGCGGGCGATCCTGAACGGGCCCTCCCACATGGGCGAGAGCTTGTGCAAGCCCTCCCTAGAGAGGACCCGCCTAAGGACGCTACGACAATGGTAGCGTTGCAGCGCCTGCTGGTACCTCGCTGCGCAGAGCAAGGCTTGGCGGCGGCCCTCCTCTCCGAGCACGAGGTCTGTCCCCCGCGAGGCATCCTGACGCTCCACATCGAATGCCAAGACTCGCTGGGAGCGATGCTTGACCTCGTGTGGGAGGACCGCCTCTGCCCCGTAGACGAGGAAGAATGGGGTCTCGCCGGTGGGCTTAGTCGCGTGGTGCGGATGGACTACAACATGGACTGAAGCTCACCGAGCCAACCCCTGCTGCAGGACTCAAGCTTCTTCTTGTAGTTCCTGGCTTTGAGGCCCCTCAGGACCTCCGTTTTGGCATGCTCGGCTTGGCCATTGCTCCGTGGGTGCGCCACTGAAGCATAACATATCTGCGTTCCAAGGTTAGCACAATATGTTCTAAAGAGGTTGCTTGTGAACTGTGATCCATTTTCGGTAATAATATGGTTGGGGATGCCGAAGCGGCTCATGAGGCCCTTGATGAACTTGACGGCCGAGCCGGCGGGGATGGTGCGCACGGTCTCCACCTCCACCCACTTGGTGAACTTGTCAATGGCAACGTAGAGGTAGCGGTAACCGCCGGCCGCTCGAGGGAAAGGTCCCAATATGTCTAGCTCCCGGACCATGAAGGGCTAGGAGAGCGGGATGGTCTAGAGACCCTGGGCGGGCTGATGAATCTGCTTGGCGTGAAATTGGCAGGCCTCGCAGGATCGGACCAGCTCAGTGGCGTCTTGGAGCACAGGCGGCGCAAAAGTAGCCACTGCGGAACACCTTCCCTACGAGGGTACAAGACGAGGAGTGGTGCCCGCAATTGCCCCGATGGATGTCGGCCAGCAGCTCGAGCCCCTGCTCTTTGGATATGCACCGTAGCGAGACGTCGTTGGGGCGCCTGCGGTACAACTCGCCGTCCTGCAAACAATAAGTAGTGGCCTGGCGGACCACGCGCTCCGCGTCCTCCTCCTTCTCCGGTAAGGCACCGCTGAGCAGGTATGCCTTGAATTCCTTGGTCCAGTCGCCGGCTTGAGGCTCCAGCGCAAGGAGCAGTCAGGCTCCTGAGGCCGGACCACAAGCTGGGGCACCTAAGGGCGGGGCCGGCGGCAGCTCCTCCTGAGGCGGCGCCGGGCCCGCAGCCGGGGGTACCGCTGATGGCTTGAAGTGCCTCTCCTCAAAGACTCCAGGCTCCTGAGGCTCACGACGCCCTCTTGGAGATGTCGTCTGCTTCCTTGTTCGCGCCACGCGGAATGTGCTGCAATTCCAAGCCCTGGAAATGCTTTTCAATGTTACGTACCTCTTCCAAGTATGCCTCGATGTGCTCGTCCTTCGGCGTGTATTCTTTGTTGGAGAAGTTGACGAGGAGCTGGTAGTCGCCCTTGATAGTGAGGCGCTTGACCCCCAGTGTGGCAACGGCCCTGAGGCCGGCGATCAAGCCCTCGTATTCCGCGATGTTGTGGGAGACCTTCTCGCCATGTTGGCAGCAGAATTGTACGGTGTAGTAAAGCTTGTCCTATGTTGGGAAGATCAGCACCACTCCACCCCCCACGCGCCGACATGCGAAGGCTCCATTGAAGTGCATGAGCTAGCCGTCGGGCGCCTCATCGCCAGGTGTGAGGGATTGGCCCTCGTCCAGCTCCTGGCCGGGAGCATCTGTCCATTCCGCCACGAAATCAGCGAGGGCCTCGCCCTTGATGACCCTGGTGGTGCTAAACTCCAGGTGGAAGGCTTGTAGCTCGATGTTCCACTCTGCAAACCTTCCGGCAGCGTTGGGGCTACACAGTACTTTCTCTAGGGGATACGCGGAGACAATCTTGATGGGGTGGCACTGGAAATAGTGGCGCAGTTTCCTTGAGGCGACGAGGAGTGCAAGCAGAAGCTTCTGCTGCATAGGGTAGCGTGCACGTGCATCCCGCAGCACGGTACTGATGTAGTACACCGGGTGATCGATCAAGGACGAGGTGTTGGCGTCACCCTGCTCCTCACGAGGCTCGAGGGACTCAGGTGCCTCGAGGGTCGATGAAGTGACAAGGGCCTCAGGAGGGCCGTCCTGAGGCGGCGAGCGTTGCACGGCCCCGCACAAGCCGCCTTGCTTCGCGCCTCCGTCAGCGCGCTGCTCTCGGACTGCCATGAGCGCCGCGCTGGCCGAGTGGGGGGTGGCCGCCAAGTAGAGCACCAGGGGCTCGCTAGGACAAGGCGCCACCATGACAGGCGGGCTCGTGAGGTACCGCATGAGGTCCTCGAAAGCCGCGTCCGCCTGAGTGGTCCACTCGAATGGGCCCTTCGTCTTCATGAGCTTGAGGAAGGGTAGGGCGCGCTCGCCTAGCTTGGAGATGAAACATCCCAAAGAGGTCACGCAGCCCGCGAGCTTTTGCATTTCTTTGAGGGTCCGAGGAGGGCGCATCTTCCCGATCGCTTTGACCTTCTCCGGGTTGGCCTCGATCCCTCGCTGCGACAACATGAAACCGAGCAGCTTGCCGTACGGGATCCCAAAAACGCATCTTTCCGGGTTGAGCTTCAGGTTCACCTGACGCAGGCTAGCAAACGTATCCTCCAGGTCCTTGATCAGGGTCTTCGCCTCTCGCAATTTGACTACGATATCATCGACGTATGCCTGAAAGCACATTTGCTCCCTTGGTGGTTTTGGTAATTTATAACAACATATAAGTCATTGAACTAATGTTTCCACTAAGTATATTTCAGGAAAAGTTCAATGATAGGGATGGCAAAAGGATTGTGAAGATTGTGGAAATACCCCAAGATGCAAGGAAATAGGTTGGCAAAGCTTCAAGGAAGAGGACTCTACATTTTACATTTGTGAGAAATCACTTTGAGTCCATAGGAAAGCCAATACTATTAAAAGGGGGTAAGGTTTTGTTGGTGAACAAAATGCTCATACGTTCACAAGTGATAGTCACCAAAAACACCCACAAACTCTCCCACCAAAGTCTGTCCAAAGCCATATACTCAACATCGGTGCAACCAACATTTCCATCCCGGTGCCACCGATTCTCAACCATAGACAGACTCAGCCAAACCCTAGCCACTTCGGTGCAACCGATTCTATACCGGTGCCACTGAGTTTAGGTTGCCAACATTCTGTTACGCAAATTCACAATATTGGTACCACCGAGATTGTTGGATCGGCGTCACCGAGATTGGGAATCTGACCATTGGTCACCTTATCGGTGCAACCGAGTTTCTTATATCGGTCTCACCGAGATTCAAAAGTTGCCACCTTTTGGTCACTTCGGTACCACCGAGATTAACACATCGGTGTTACCGAGTTGGTCATTTTGTGTGTAACGGTTGGATTTTTGGGGATGCCTATATATACCCCTTCACCACCACCTACTCAAAAGAGAAGCACTCAGAACTATTCCATACTTGCCCCATCCAGTTTTCTGAGAGAGAACCACCTATCCTTGTGTTGAGGTCAAGATCTTCCACTCCAACCATATGGATCTTGATTTCTAGCCTCCCCAAGTTGCTTTCCACCAATCCCATCTCTTCCACCAAGCCAAATCTGTGAGAGAGTGATTGTGTGTTGAGGAGTCTATCATCTTGAAGCACAAGAGCAAGGAGTTCATCGTCATTACCGAGCCTATTACCTTTTGGAGGGTTGTGCCTCCTAGATTGGTTAGGTGTCGCTTGGGAGCCTCCTACTTCGTGTTGTGGAGTGAACCAAGAAGTTTGTATGGGCAAGGAGATCGCCTACTTTGTGAAGATCTACCCATAGTGAGGCTAGTCCTTCGTGGATGGAAGCCATTATGGAATAGTCAAGGTTGCTACTTCGTGGACCCTTATGGGTGGAGCCCTCCGTGGACTCTCGCGACCGTTACCCTCCGTGGGTTGAAGACTCCATAAACGTGGATGTACGATAGCACCACCTATCGGAACCACGGGAAAAATCATTGTGTCTACAACTGCGTTTGATCTTCCTACCCTATCATTTCTACTCATGCTTGTTGTTACTTTCCGCTGCTATACTCTTAGACTTGCATGTGTAGGGTGTACTTGACTTGCCATGAAATGCTAAAATTGCCAACTCTAAAATTTGGGAAAAGGCAAAACTTTTATTTGGTCAAGTAGTCTAATCACCCCCCCTCTAGACATACTTTCGGTCCTACAATGCCTCCACATTCCTCCCGAGATGCTGCCCCAGGGCAATGCGCATCAGTCGCTGGAAGGTCGCACCGGCGTTCCGCAGCCCGAAGGGCATGCAAACGTAGCAGTACACACCATAGGGGGAGAGGAAAGCCGTCTTCTCGACGTCCTCCACCGCCATCTTGATTTGATGGTAGCCGGAGAAGGCATCCAGAAAGCATAGTAGGTCGCACTCGGCGGTTGAGTCCACGATATGGTCGATGCGCAATAGTGGGAAGGGATCCTGAGGACAAGCCTTGTTGAGGCCTGTGAAGTCGACGCACATGCGTTCCTTCACAACCATCCTGGGGACGCTCACTGGGTTGGCCAGCCAGTCCGGGTGCCGTACCTCCCGAACGACACCAGCCTCCCACAGCTTGCCAACCTCTTGAACAATGAACCCTTTCTTCTCTTGTGCTTGTCGCCTTGCCTTTTGCTTCACCGGGCGCGCATCGGGGCGCACCCTTAGGTGGTGTTCGATCACCTCTCTCGGGAATCTGACTAGGTCGCGCGCCTCCCACGCAAACACGTCCTTGTTCGCGCGGCGGGAATCCACCATCGCCTTCTCCTGCTCCGAGGGAAGACCGGCGCAAATGGTGAAGGTGTGGCCCGGGCTCCCGTCGTCAGCCTGCACCTGCTTCGTCTCGTCTAGGTCCTGAGAGAACAGCTGCTTCTTCTTCGCAGGTGCGGCCTCCGGAGCCAGCGGAGGGTCCTTCGGAGCCGGCGTGACGCTCTCGGTGTCAGGGCATGAGGCCGCCGTGGCCTTGTAGACGAGCTTGAGGGCCCGAACCGCGTTCTTGGTGTCTCCTGCCACCGTGATGATGCCACTGCTGCCGGGCATCTTGATGATGTTGTAGCCCGGGTGCGTCGCCGCCATGAACTTGGCGATGGCCGGATATCCTAGGTTGGCGTTGTATGGGAGGCCGATGCGGGCGACGTCGAAGTCGATCAGCTCGGTGCGGTAGTTGTCGCGGGTGCCGAAGGTGACGGGGAGGCGCACCTGCCCCAAGGGGGTGACGGAGCCTCTGACCACCCCTGAGAAGAGCCTGGAGGGCACGAGCTGGTCGTAGGGCAGCATGTCAAAGGCCTCCACGGAAAGGACGTTGAGGCCGGCGCCGCCGTCGATGAGGGTCTTGGTGACAGCAATGTTGCTGATAGTGGGCGTGCACATCATGGGGAGCGCAGCAGCAGCGACCGTCGTCTAGGGATGGTCCCTGGAGTCGAAGGTGATGTCGGTCTCTGGCTCTGCCCCGCTCCGCGGGGCCTCGAACCACGGCTGAACTGCGCCCACCCGGCGGAGAAGCTGCTTGACATGGCGACCGGACACAGGCGCTTCCGACCTGCCGAGGATACAGGTGACCGCGGGCGCGGCCAGGCAAACCGCGGCATTCCCACAGGCCGTGGGCTGCCAAGCCTTGGGAGCAACGCCCGCCATGGAGACGACGAGGCGAGGGAGAAGCGCGGCTGGTGAAGATGGAGCTTCGACATGCCCCTACCTGGCACGCCAAATATCGGAAATTGGACTCCGCAGACCCAAGAAGGTTCGAACTCTGGGGGCGTGTGCGAAGATCCGGTTCGGCTCAAGCCTCAAGCTCATTGCTCCATGGCCAGACCTTGCCGAAGATGCGCGAGAATGCAAGAAGATGGACACAACGATTTACCCAGGTTTGGGACACCTTGCGGTGTAAAACCCTACTCCTGCCTTACGTGGATTTGCCTCACTAGGAGGTTTGTGGATCAACTAGTACATTGATCGAGCAACCTCGCAAGGGCTCTTGGGTGTGGATGGACTCGATCCCTCTCTACGGTGGTGGCTAGTCTCTATTTATAGTGGCCTCGGTCCTCTTCCCTTATCGCACAGGCGGGAAGGGATCCCACAACGGCCAAATTTGAAAGGGGAGAGGAGGTACAGCTTATCCTGACTGAAGGATGTCTTCGCCTGCAAACCTCCTGGCGTGACACAGAGGTGGGCTCGGCGATGACATCCGTCCTGCCGAGCCCGGGGCCTTGGTCTTGTTGCACCAGAATGGAAACCTTTGGGGGATTCCTTGGGAACCCGCGTACGTCCTTGCTTCCTTAGCACCAGAGAGGGAACTGTCCTCTCTGCGCCCGCTGGCGCCCGTTGGCCTTGGTCTTCATGGCCCACGTCATAGCTGCCTCCTGAGGCCGGGTACCTACATAGGAATCTCTGCTCCTCGGGAGGCGACCTGGGGAGGCCGCTCCTCTGGAGGTCTTGGCATCATTCTCCTTGCGAGGCCAGGGCCCCCACGAGGGTCTTGCCTTGAGGGGTTTGTCGCCAGGCCATACAGGGCCGTCGGGGTGGGCCACGCGTTGGGCTGCAGGCAGGCAGGTCTGGGTACCCCCGATCCCAGAACGCCGACAGATTGCCTCTCCTTCTATGTTGTTCGCCCAGCTACCTCTTATTGTTTTGCCACGCCATGGGACGGGTGTCATTAAAGCTCTGCTATAACCCAGGGAAGCAACCACGTGCCCGACCAGCCTCACCTACCTACCTGCCCACTCGATATCTGGCCGATTTAGACAACCAGCCAAGCTACGTGGAGCGACGTCTTGGCGGGCGGAGACCTTGGAGGGTGCGCCATCGTTCGAGCCCCCTGGCAACGAATGCTTGCCGGTTCGCTCTCTCCCTTGTACAAAAGGCTTGGCGTCCAGATCCAGTCCGGCAGGATCCTGCAGGTCCGGAGGCCGCGGTCGTCTCGTGCACTAGTGAGGGTACTAAGGACCCCGTTCTTTAGTACACCGACAGGAGCCTCCGGGCCTAGGCCAAACTTGCGTCCGTGATGTTTGTTGGGCTAGGCCCAAAAGCAGTATACAGATACATGCGGCCTCAATTACCTGCGGTTACAATTATTTTTTCCTCTCACCCCTTCCCGCGATATGTATTGAATGCAAACCGCTGGGGAAGCGGGGTGAGAAGGCGATGGGAGGATGCACCAGAAGAACCGCTTCGCGTCGGCCCGAAGGGGCGCTACCTGCGTCGTTGATTCCCGTATGAGGCTTCTTATTGGGGGAGAGGGGCGGTCGCCCAAGTAGTGTGCCTGGCATCGGGTGGTCAACCCGAATCGCCCAGTGTCGCTTTGGCGTTATTCCCCTTCCGCTTCGTCTCCCTCTCCTGATTGCGTCCCGCGTGACGCGTGTCGCGCGCGAGGGCTGGCATTGGTCGAGAAGGGCAGTCGCGCTCGCCCAAGGTTGCGAAGACCCGACCCCTCCTCTCCACCGCTCCTATAAATAGGCAGGGGGCGAGGCGGAGCGTTGCTCATCCGCGCCCTTCTGCTCCAGCCTACCGTCCAACGCCTTCCCTTTTCTTCCTCCGCTGTCTCCTCCACCGCACCATTCTGTCATGGCGAGGGGTCGCGGTCATGCTCGTGGGTCCGACGGCGCGACGAGGGGCACCCCCAGAGCCTGATGCAGATAGTGGTGATGGCGGTGGGGGTCAGCTCCAGCTCCCGCGGAAGGATGACATCCAGGGGCTGCGAAGGAGCAGCGTCTCGGGGCCGTGGAGGGATGGCTCCGTCCGTCCACGGTGGTCATAGCGGCGCCCCTCTCCCGCAGCCCCATGCGGGGATCCATGCGGAGGAGGAGGTGCAGGAGTTCATTGTGGCAATCCCTCGGCGGCAGCGGAGCTGGATCCACCTCCCTGACCCTTTTGCGTGGGCCATGGAGAGCAGCCGGCCTCGAGGCTTCTGGCTTCGGGCGGACGGCTGCTGCAACGGGCCCGCTTGGGTGGGCGTCGACCTCTCAGCCAGGAGTGTTATGTTCCTGACGCAGGGGTGGAAGTCATTCGCCTGCACCCGTGGCCTGGGACCCGGGCATGTCCTCCATTTCAAGTTCGACGGCTCTGCCTCCCTCTTTGTGAAGATTTTAGGGGTGTCCGGCGTCCGCCTGGAGTGTTGCGCGGAGAGCTCAAGTGGCAGCGACTACGACTCCTCCAGGGACAACGACGACGATGGTAGCACCTTCAACATTAAGCAGGAGCAGTCCGACTAGGCGCGCATGGCATCGTAGCTAGGGTTTTAAGATCCGGGAACGAGGTTCCATCCACGAGGCCTCCTTTCCGGATCAATCGCCACATCGTAGTGGCAGATCTCCTTCCGAAGGCCGACGGGGGTGTTAGAGGAAATCGTACTCCGTCCTGACCCCTATGCCGTCGCCGCCGAGCTTGGCATTTTCCTTTTGTGTTTAGACCGTACCAAATGTAAACCTGCGAGGAAATGAAGAGAAAATATTGGGTACCTTTCAGACGTTAAAGTTTCTTTGTGTATTCACGAACGTCTATTCCGTTTTACGCGATGAAACTGTGCTTGCATGTTTTGTGACTCTTGGCTCTTGTCGGCGTGTACGTCCCTACCACAGGCGCTTCTAAGGACGAATCCTGAGAACCCTCCGGTAGTGCGACTCTTGGCGGGGTCACACCATCGTCCTTGTCGCGGCTACCTGAGATGTTGGGCATGCTTCCAACACTCAAGTGCGCAACAAGGGCCCTTAGCGCGCAAGTTTTCTTACACATGCGTTAACTTATCGTAGAGGAATGCTCGAAAATTTCAAAAAAGTTTCGGCAACTTAGCTTATTTTCTTTGTTGCATTTCTTGGCGTGAGGCGACCACTCTTAAATGCATCTGCGGTGCCTGTGCTGCCTCTCTCCCCTAGGAAGACTTGCGCGTGGAGGCCCCTCTTCTCCTTTTTGAGAAAAAGAAAGAAGAGAAAATAAAAGAGGCTAGGAACATAGGTGGTTCACCAGTCGCCTTATGCAGTCGACAAATGATCACAACATCTCTCATAAGATACATGATAAATATGTACTTTGACAAAGAGTTGTGAAATACTTAGCTTTATTGACTACGCACAGGGTCATCACCTGGCTTTGTACAAAGGATTACATGCCTTGCCGGCACAACTTGTAAAAAATGGGTTGCTGGGCGGGCCCAACAACTGTGCCTCAGGGGTAGAACTTGCGAAGATGCTCGATATTCCACGAGTTTTGCACCGGGGTGCCATCTTCGATCTCCAGGCAAGCTGAGCCAGGCCTGGTGACTCGTACCACCTGGTAAGGACCTTCCCACTATGGCGTCAACTTGTTTGATCCTTTCGCGGGCTGAATCCGTCAAAGAACAAGGTCACCTTCCTCAACAATCCTGGCGCGCACTTTGTGACTATGGTAGCGGCGCAGGGCCTGCTGGTACCGAGCGGCACGCAGTGCGGCCTGGAGACGATCTTCCTCGAGGAGCGTGGCATTGTCATGCCATAACCGCTCTTGATGGTCCTCGTCAAAGGCCTCCACTCTCGGCGACCCGTACATGAGTTCCATGTGGAGTATTGCTTCTGCACCCTAAACTAGGGAGAAGGGCATCTCGCCGGTGGCTCGATTTGGCGTCGTCCTGATCGACCAAAGAACCACAAGCAGCTCATCAATCCAGCGCCTCTCGTGCTTGTGCCGCTTGTCAAAAGTTCTCGTCTTGAGGCCACGCAACACTTCAGCATTTTCCCTCTCCGCTTGCCCGTTGCTCCTGGGTGAGCAACCGAGGCGAAACAGATCTTGGCACCAATGTCTTGGGAGTATTGCATGAAGATGCTGCTAGTGAATTGCGTGCCGTTATCAGTGATGATCCTGTGTGGGACACCGAAGCGACAAACAATCCTTCTAAGAAACTTCACTGCTGCTTTCACCGGTACCTTCCTCACCGGTTCCACCTTGATCCACTTCGTGAATTTGTCGATGGCGATGAACAAGAACTCATAGCCCCCGGTAGCACGGGGGAGAGGGCCGACGATGTCGAGCCCCCAGACTAAGAATGGCCAGGAAAGCGGCACGGTTTGAAGGGCTTGTGCCGTTTGATGTATCTGCTTGGCGTGGTATTGGCATGCTTCACATGTTGTTACCACTTTCAATTTCACGTCATTTGGTCTCCTCTTGTATAGGGTGTTGTCCATGAATTGGTACATGCTTGATCGTTGGGCTACTCTTTCAGCTTCTTCCTGCTCCTCGGGAAGATATCTTGTCTAGAGGTACTGGACAATCTGTTGTGACCATGTCGGAGCCTGTGGCTCGACAACAAGGACTAAAGGCATTCTTCCACTGCGGTGGGCCTAGCTTCTATGGCAAAGACCCTCACGTCTGTCGGAGCTTGGGGTCCTCCGGCAAGCGGGGTGTTGTTCCTGGCAACCTGCTTGGCAGCCACTGGTGGTTCTGCCAGAAAGTAGTCGCCGGAATTGACCTTTCTTTTCTTGTTCTGCCGTGCTGGTGGGGTGACTGAAGGTTGGGTTAACCAGAGTACAAAAGTGCACAGTTCCACAGGCAACTTTTGTGCAACACTCTTTGACAGGTCGTCGATAGTGTTGTTCTCGACACAAGGGACGTGCTCCATTTGCAAACCGTCAAAGTGCTCCTCTAATCTCCGCACTTCATCGGTGTATGCCTCCATCAGAGGACTCTGGTAGTCTTTATTCACCTGACGCACAACAAGCTGGGAACCCCCCCCCCCCCCGGACTATCAACTTCTTGATACCAAGATCGACTGCTATCCATAGTCCGGCAAGCAACCCTTCATATTCATCCATGTTGTTTGTTGATTCTTCCCAGGTAAAATGCATCTGGACCATGTACTTGAGGTGCTCTCCGGTGGATGCTATAAGCAGCACTCCAACATCGGCGCCTGGTAGCGAGAAAGCTCCATCAAAGTACATGATCCACTCTTGAGGCGCTTCCTTGCCATGGGGTGTTGTTTTTGGGATTTCTTCGTCTGGCGTTGGTGTCCATTCTGCTACGGACTCTGCCAGGGCTTTCCTCTTGATTGTTGCCGTGCTCTCGAAGCTTAAGTCGAAGCTGGCTAGCTCTAACGCCCACTCGACGATCCTGCCGGTCGCCTCTGGATTTCTTAGGATACGCTGCAACGGGAACCGAGTGACGACGGTGATGTGATGTGCCTGGAAGTAGTGGCGCAGCTTCAGGGAGGCCATAAGGAGGCAAAAAAGCATTTTCTGCATCCTCGAGTATCTCGATCTAGCCCCCTGCAAGAGGGAGCTGACAAAGTACACGGGTCGCTGCACCATCTTCCTCTGCACAGTTCGCTGGTCCACCTCTTGCGTCATATTTGCACTGTCGGCTACTTCATCTACTGGGACTGTCGGCTTGGTAGATCCTGCCTCATCTTCCTCGGCTTCCGTCTTTGCCACCAACGCAGCGCTCACCACTTGGTTTGTCGCTGCCAGGTACAACAACAACGGTTCCTCTGGTCTTGGCGCAACTAGAGTCGACGTTGAGGACAGGTATTTCTTCTTGTAGCACTGCCACTGCCTACTGGGTCCATGTCATTGGGCCTGCCTTCTTCAGGATCTTGAAAAATGGCAGGGCACGCTCGGTAGACTTGTAAATGAACCTGCTGAGAGCAGCTATGCACCCCGCCAAACAGCGCACGTCCTTGATGCTCTTGGGCGCCTCCAGCTGTTCAATCCCTTCAATCTTGGCGGAGTTGGCTTCAATCCCGCTATGTCATATGAAGTACCCGAGGAGCTTGTCGGAGGCGACCCCGAACACGCACTTCTCAGGGTTGAGTTTCAAATTGACTTTGCGCAGATTCACAAAGGTTTCTTCAAGGTCTTGCACCAGCGTGTCCTTGTTCTTGGTCTTGACCACTATATCATCCATGTATGCTTCCACATTCCTGTGAAGCTGCGGTCCCAAACCAATCTAAACTGCCCTTGCGAACGTTGATCCAGTGCTCTTCAGCCTGAACGGCATGTGTCTAAAGAAGTACGCGCCGCAAGGGGTAATGAACGCTGTTTTCTCTTCGTCCTCCTTGGCCATGAAGATCTGGTGATATCCAGAGTATGCATCAAGGAAGCACGGGCGATCACCACCAGCAGTTGAGTCCACAATATGGTCAATGTGTAGCAAGGGGAATGGGTCCTTCGGGCAAGACTTGTTGACATCAGTAAAGTCAATGGAGAGCCTTCATTTCCCATTCGCCTTGCATACCACCACTGGATTTGCTAACCAAGTTGGGTAGATTACACCCCGTATCAGACCTGCTGCCTCTAACTTTTTGATTTCTTCGGCAATGCATTCTTGCCGCTCCAGGGCTTGTTTCTGGACCTTCTGCTTGACAGGGCGCGCATGGGGACAAACGGCAAGGTGGTGTTCAATCACCTCCCTGGGAACACCGGGGATGTCAGATGGTTGCCAGGCAAACACATCGATATTCGCCTGCATGAAGGTGACGAGCGCGCTTTCCTATTTGCTGTCAAGGGTGGCACTTATAGTGAAAGTGCTGCCCTCGCCATTCTCCCGCACAGGCACTTGCTTCATCTTGGGGATGGTCACCTTGTTTTTCTTGCTCCTGGCAGCAGAGGTCTCTGGTAAGTCCTCGACGGGTGTGCTGCACGTCGTGGTGCGCTCCCCAGAGTCCTTACGAGATCCGTTGGAGCTCTTTCACTTGATCTTCCCCCCGGGAGCTTTGTCGGCAGGAGAGAGTGCCTCCTTGGCAGACGCTGCCACTGCCTCCCGGAAGGGCTTATCAACACAGAGGACTACATTCTTGTTGTCGACAGGGATGGTGATGACGCTCATTGGCCCTGGCATCTTGAGAGTGTTATAGGTGTGGTGCATTGCCGCCATGAACTTCGCCAGTGTCGGTCGGCCCAGGATCCCACTATACGGCAGCGACATCTTCGCGATGTCGAAGGTTACCCTCCTGGTCCTGGAGTTGAGCTCGTGAGGGATCACTAGAAGTGTGTCTAGAGGGGGGTGAATAGACTACTAGCAGGAAATAAAACCTAACCTTTTCCCAAGTTAATTGGTTGGCAGATTTTAACAATTATAGCATGTCTAACACACCCTACACATGCATGTCAACAAGTATGGCAGCGGAAAGTAAAGACATTGCACATGGAAGTAAAGAGTTGAGATAGGAAGATCAAACGCATGAGGGACACGAAGATTTTTCCCATGGTTCCAATAGGTGGTGCTATCGTACATCCACGTTTATGGAGTCTTCAACCCACGGAGGGTAACGGTCGCGAGAGTCCATGGAGGGCTCCACCCATAAGGGTCCACGAAGTAGCAACCTTGACTATTCCATAACAGCTTCCGTCCACGAAGGACTAGCCTCACTATGGGTAGATCTTCACGAAGTAGGCGATCTCCTTGCCCGTACAAACTTCTTGGTTCAACTCCACAACACGAAGTAGGAGGCTCCCAAGCGACACCTAACCAATCTAGGAGGCACCACCCTCCAAAAGGTAGTAGGCTCAGCAATGTCGATGAACTCCTTGCTCTTGTGTTTCAAGATGATAGACTCCTCAAGACACAATCACTCTCTCACAGATTTGGCTTTGGTGGAAGAGATTGATTTGGTGGAAAGCAACTTGGCGAGGCTAGAGATCAAGATTCATATGGATGGAGTGGAATGGCTTGATCTCAACACATGAGTAGGTGGCCCTCTCTCAGAAAATTGGATGGGGCAAGTATGGAATAGTTCTTAGTGCTTCCCTTTCGAGTGGGTCGTGGTGAAGGGGTATATATAGGCATCCCCAAAAATCCAACCGTTACACTTAAAGTGGCCAACTCGGTGACACCGATGTGTGAATCTCGGTGGTACCGAAGTGACCAAAAGGTGACAACTTTTGAATCTCGGTGAGACCGATATATAAAACTCGGTGGTACCGATCAGGTGACCAACGGTCAAATTGCGCAACTCGGTGACGCCGATTCTCACGTCTCGGTGGTACCGATTCTTGACCATGGCTTACCAGAGAGTTGGTCCAGAAACTCGGTGGCGCCGATCCACAATTCTCGGTGGTACCGATTCTTGTGAATGGCTATCCAGAGAGTTGGTCCAGAAACTCGGTGAGACAGACTGGCAAATCTCGGTGGTACCGAAGACTGAGAATAGCTAAACAGAGAGTTGGC
Source organism: Elymus sibiricus (assembly GCA_039707655.1). Taxonomy (NCBI): domain Eukaryota; kingdom Viridiplantae; phylum Streptophyta; class Magnoliopsida; order Poales; family Poaceae; genus Elymus; species Elymus sibiricus. The sequence goes on from CM077665.1 coordinate 257,543,477, forward strand.
AACCAAAACTCGGTGGCACCAATGCAGAATCGGTTGCACCGACTGGCTAGGGTTTGGCATGGGTCTGTCTGAGTTTGGGAATCGGTGGGACCGAGTGGGAAGTGTTGGTTGCACCAATTTTGGATATATGGCTTTGGACAGACTTTTGTGGAAGAGCTTGTGGGTGTTTTTGGTGACTATCTCTTGTGCACGTGGAGCATCTTGTTCACCAACAGTACCTTACCCCCTTTTAATAGTATTGGCTTTCCTATGGACTCAAAGTGATTTCTCACAAAGTAAAATGTAGAGTCCTCTTGCTTGAAGCTTTGCCAATCCATTTCCTTGCATCTTGGGGTATCTCCACAAACCTTTTGCCAACCCATCTTCCTCTATGGACTTTCACCTGAAATACACTAGGTAGAGATATTAGTCCAAGAGACAATGTATGTTGTCATGAATTATCAAAACCACCAAGGGAGCACATTGTGCTTTCAATCTCCCCCTTTTTGGTAATTGATGACAACATACAATCAAAGCTTCAACTAAAGATATGCATGGATATAATGAAAACTTTGAGAGACACATGACTTAGATTTTCTCCCCCTAAATGTGTGCAATCCCTTTAAAGGATAGTTGCTTTGGAATGCATGGACACGCCCATAGCAGAAGGGATAGAATGAGTCATGTGTATCTTGGCTATATGCATCAAATATATATGAATGAGGTGTATCCTTGTTCAAGATTTCACCCTTGCAAACAATATGTGCAAGAAGCAAGAGATCATCTTGATCAAGGATATGATGCATATACTTACCATGAGTTCTTGAGCATTCTTGTAGTAGAAACACACTTGAGGAAACAATGTTACGAAACACAAGAGTATTCTACTAGTCAAAAGGCAATAGAGCTCAATAGTACCAAGATATGGAGATACTACAGAAGATAGTATTCTTTAAGATTGATATGTTTCCAAGATCATTTAGAACTTTCTCCCCTTAGATATGAAAATATTAGATCATCCTCTCCCCCTGAATCTTAGCATGTAGATATTGGGATTGGATAGGGTGAGAAAAGTCTAACATGAGTAGTCAAATGAAATAACATCTTTTCTTCCAGCCATATTTTTCTCCCCCTACGTTGGTGTTCTCACCTTGTCTATATAAGTATAAACTTTGCATATTCTCCCCTCCCCCTTAATTATATCTCCCCCTTTGCATAAGCATGTATCTCCCCCTTTAGCATTGAAGCTTTGGTATTTCTCCCCCTTTGGCATTAATTTCCAAAAAGGTCATACACAGGGTCAGATACAGGGATCATTGATTAAGAAGGGATCCTTGAGAACAAGGGTCATTGAATGTAGGGTACATAGAAATGAAAATTGAGGGACTTATTGAAAATAATTTCTCTCCCTTTGTCTAAACTGAGAGCTGGTAAGACTTCTCCTCCTTTGAGTTAGGGATCCTTGAATAAAGTTTCTCCCCCTAATGATTTTTTAAAATAGAAGGGATCATCGAAGAATTGAAAATATCACAATAGGATCTCTAAGGAAACAAAGATTCACTAATATGAATACAGACTGGAGAAGATATCAAATCGATGGCTCCGAGACAAACAAGTCGGTGGTACCGAGATGTTGTTTTGCAGCTCATCTGCTAATTCGGTAGAACCGGGTTATTTGTATCGACGGCTCCGAGGCTAACACAGAAACTTGGCAATGTTTGAGAGACTTGCAAATTAATTTAGAAAACTTGTAACAAAGTGTCGAAAGAAATTTTCAAGGAAAAATGCAAAAGACTTTACAAAGAGATATCAACTAGAGAAGATTTGACTGGTTCCAAGAAATCTTGCAAAATAGAGAATGAACCAACCAAGATTCTTAACTAGATGATGGGCGGTGACTAGGTCACCTATATTAGAGTATATTGACTTAGGAGCCAAGCAAGAATACTTGATCATAGGTCATACTCATCGTTAAGCTCAAAATGGGGTTACCATTTTTCGATTAAGCATTTTAATGTCTTCATATCACTTGAGTTGCTTTATCTCATGACTTGGAGTAAAGCTTTTTCAAGGATACGAGTACATACCTTTGAGTGATGTTGATGACGTGGCTTATAGGTGGACTTGTTGAGGATGCTCGAGGTTGATGAAGATCATCTTGAGTTGGGAGCAATCCTTCCATTTTAGTACACTTGTCACCTACATAGGTTAGTCATGCAAGGAAGAACATGATATGACACGATACCAATTGTGAAATACAAATATGTGTCAAGGATATGTTTTTGTTGTCTTCTTCGTTCCATCATCAAGAGAGGTTGTGGATACTTGGTCATGACAAGATTACTTATGATTGGAGTTGATGGCAATCTTGTGGAATGAAAATCTTTCAAGTACCTACAAAATGTTAGATGCAATACAAGGGAGCATAGAATTCCATGGTATAAGATAACATGTTAAGAGTATCATGGAAGTATCAAGAAAGCTCATGCCCTTGCATGCAAAAGAGTGAGTCTAGCTCAAGTTTGAAGCATCAATGATGTTCAAATCACTCCTCAAGTGACAAAACGTTTTCTCATCAAGTGGCTTAGTAAAGATATCGGCCAATTGCTTGTTAGTGAGAACATTCTTAAGATCAATATCTCCTTTGGCAACATGATCACGAATGAAATGATGTCAAACTTGAATATGTTTAGTTCGAGAATGTTGCACAGGATTATGACCAATTTTAATAGCACTTTCATTGTCACTAAGCAATGGAACATTTTTAACATGGATTCCATAATCCTTAAGCGTTTGTGTCATCCATAGTAATTGAGAGCAACATGATCCGGCAGCAATATACTCAGCTTCGGCAGTAGATAGAGATACCGAGTTTTGTTTCTTGGAAGACCAAGACACAAGAGATCTACCAAGAAATTGACAAGTACCCGAGGTGGATTTTATATCAACCTTGTCGCCGGCATAGTCCGAATCGGAATAGCCAACAAGGTTAAAAGAAGATCCCTTGGGATACCAAATGCCAAAGTTTGGTGTTTGTATCAAATATCTCACAATACGTTTCACGGCCAATAGATGACACTCTTTAGGTCCAGCTTGATATCTAGCACATATGCAAATACTAAGCATAATATCGGGACGGGAGGCACATAGATACAGCAATGAACCAATCATAGATCGATAGACTTTTTGATCAACCAGTTCATCCTCCTTGGTAAGCTCAACATGTCCAATAGTAGGCATAGGAGTTTTCATACCTTTGCACTCTTGCATGTTGAACTTCTTGATCAAGTCCTTAGTATACTTAGTTTGAGAGATGAAAGTTCCTTCTCTAGTTTGCTTGATTTGCAAACCAAGAAAGAATTTCAGCTCACACATCATGGACATCTCATACTTCTCGGACATCAACCTTCCAAATCTTTCACTAAATTGTGGGATAGTAGATCCAAAGATAATATCATCCACATAGATTTGGCACACAAATAATTCACCATTAACTCTCTTAGTGAATAAGGTTGCGTCAATTTTACCAATTTCAAAACCTTTTTCAACGAGAAACTTTGTTAAGCATTTGTACCAAGCACGTGGAGCTTGTTTAAGACCATAAAGGGCTTTACGAAGCTTGTAGACATGATTAGGTTTCTTAGGATTCACAAAACCAGGTCGTTGCTTAACGTAGACTTCTTCTTCAATCTCACCATTGAAAAAGGCACTTTTAATGTCCATTTGATAAAGGGTGATATCATGGTGATTAGCATAAGCAAGAAGTATGCGAATAGCTTCAAGTCTAGCGACGGGGGACATAGGTCTCACCGTAGTCCATATCTTCGACTTGCGTATATCCTTGGGCTACGAGACGTGCCTTGTTGCGTACGACTTGACCGTCTTCATCTTGCTTGTTCCGAAAGACCCATTTGGTTCCGATGATGTTGTGCTCGTCCTTGGGCTTCTCCACGAGTGTCCACACTTCATTCCTCTCGAAGTTGTGAAGCTCTTCATGCATTGTGTTCACCCAATCCTGGTCTTCAAGAGCTTGTTCTACCTTCAAGGGTTCAATTCTAGAGATGAAATAATAATGCTCACAAAAGTTAGCTAAGCGAGTTTTAGAGCGAGTGATTCTCCCGGTTTGTATGTCACCAAATATTTGGTTTAAAGGATGGTTCTTGGTCACTCTTGCTCGAACTCGGGGTAGCTTAGGCTTGTTGGACGGTGGAGCTTCTTCATCATCATCTCCTTCATCTTCGTTGTTGTTGAAGGTGTCGTTTCCTTGAGGTGGTGGTGAAGGAGGTTGTGGTGGATCTTCATGATGTACTTCCTCCTCTTCATGATCTTGTCGTGTACCGCTTGTGGATGCATCCATGTCGTGTTGAGGTTCTCCTTGACGTGAAGTAGGGGCTTCCACTTGAGTTGATGAAGTACTTTCCTTCACCTCCATGGGAAAAATCTTGCCGATGGACAAGTATTGGATAGCTTCCGAAGGATCCTTATCACCTACATCATTTAGCAATTGTTCGACTTGCGAACCATTCGATTCATCAAAATTCACATCTACCGTCTCTTCAAACTTTCGAGTGAAGTTGTTGTAGACACGGTAAGTGTGAGAGTTCGATCCGTAACCGAGTAGTAATCCTTCATGAGATTTAGGAGCAAATTTAGTACAACGATGCTTATCAAGAATGTAGCACTTTGAGCCGAATACTCGATAGTATCCAACTTGGGGTTTGTTACCGGTGAGTAGCTCGTATGCCGTTTTACCGAGAAGCTTGTGAAGATAGAGTCGGTTTGTGGCATGACATGCTGTTTCCACGGCTTCTGCCCAAAAGTGTCTTGGCGTCTTGTATTCGTCAAGCATCGTTCTTGCATCTCAATGAGAGTTCGGTTCTTCCTCTCAGCAACTCCATTTTGTTGAGGCGTGTACATAGCCGAGAACTCATGTGAGACACCTTCTTCATCAAGAAAGGTATCCACATGGGTGTTCTTGAACTCCGATCCGTTATCGCTCCGAACTTTCTTGATCTTCACTTCAAACTGATTTTGCTCTTTGTGAGCGAAGTTCTTGAAGATCTTTTGTACCTGCGACTTATCATCAAGAAAGAATACCCACGTAAATCTCGAAAAATCATCAACTATAACTAGGCCATAGGAATTTCCACCGAGACTCTTGAAAGCATTGGGACCAAAGAGATCCATGTGAAGTAACTCGAGTGGTCTCCTAGTAGTCATGATATTCTTTACGGGATGACTTCCACCTACTTGCTTTCCAGCTTGACAAGCACTACAAGTCTATCTTTGTTAAAGATAACATCTTTAACACCAAGTATGTGATCACCTTTGATAAGTTTGTCTAGATTACACACGCCAACATGTCCTAGTCTTCTATGCCAAAGCCAACCTTTAGTAAATTTTGCAATAAGACACATACGGGGTTTGGATCTCTTAGTGAAATCGACAATGTATATATCACCTCTACGGAAACCGATAAAGACCATTTTATGATTATCTTGACGAAACACTTGGCAATCTACTTTCATGAATAGCACATTAAAACCAAAGTCGGCAAGTCTAGATACGGAAAGAAGATTGTAGCCAAGGGATTCAACAAGCATGACGTTTTGAATAGAGCTATCATGGGATATGGCCACCTTACCAAGACCAAGTACCTTACCCTTGGAGTTGTCTCCAAATGTTACATACCTTCGCAGTACATGGTTTGGTGTGATCTCTTCAAACATTTCTCTATCTCCGGTCATATGATCGGTACATCCGCTATCAAGAATCCACTCTTTTCCTCGGGACATGTAATCCTTGAAGTTTGCCATGAGACTTAGGTTCTTCATGATCTTCTCATACTCGATGTCGTACAGCTCATCTTCCTCATAGTAGCCATGTTCCTCATTGTCATCATCAAGTGGGAAATCCTCATCACAAGGAACAAGAGATTCGTTAGTGTTGTGATCATGACAATGTTCAAGTTTATGAATGCGAAGGGCCTCTATAATGATGTTGTTGATAGTTATGACATCTTCTTTAGCACGCATGAGGTCTCTAAGCTCAAATAGATAGTCATCAAACTTGGGATCACTAGGCATCATTTTGTGAAAGGCAATAGTTCTATGAAGAATTTCATCAAGATTTTTCAATGAATAACTTGGATATCGTTTCTCCAAGTCATTCCACAAAGTATAAGCACATTCAAAATTCTTCATTTGATTAAGCACAGTTCTAGGCAATCCTCAAACGATAAGATTAACAGTTCTAAGATTGCGTAGCATATCAACTTCCTCTTCGTGTGTGGGATGTAAAGGATCAATGGGAGGTACATAGGGGTTCTTAACAAACTAGATTAATTGAAATTCATTAAATAGCTCAAGCATCAAATTTTCCATTGGCTATAGTACTCCCCATCAAGAATAGACACTCTACAACTCAAGCTCCCTATATTAGACACATCCATCTTCCTCCACGGTGATGAAACCGAAGCAATGGAGACCAAAGGTCGATACCAATTGAGGGATCACTAGAAGTGTGTCTAGAGGGGGGGTGAATAGACTACTAGCAGGAAATAAAACCTAACCTTTTCCCAAGTTAATTGGTTGGCAGATTTTAACAATTATAGCAAGTCTAACACACTCTACACATGCATGTCAACAAGTATGGCAGCGGAAAGTAAAGACATTGCACATGGAAGTAAAGAGTTGAGATAGGAAGATCAAACGCATGAGGGACACGAAGATTTTTCCCGTGGTTCCGATAGGTGGTGCTATCGTACATCCATGTTTATGGAGTCTTCAACCCACGGAGGGTAACGGTCGCGAGAGTCCACTGAGGGCTCCACCCATAAGGGTCCACGAAGTAGCAACCTTGACTATTCCATAACGGCTTCCGTCCATGAAGGACTAGCTTCACTATGGGTAGATCTTCACGAAGTAGGCGATCTCCTTGCCCATACAAACTTCTTGGTTCAACTCCACAACACGAAATAGGAGGCTCCCAAGCGACACCTAACCAATCTAGGAGGCACCACCCTCCAAAAGGTAATAGGCTCGGTAATGTCGATGAACTCCTTGCTCTTGTGCTTCAAGATGATAGACTCCTCAACACACAATCACTCTCTTACAGATTTGGCTTTGGTGGAAGAGATTGATTTGGTGGAAAGCAACTTGGGGAGGCTAGAGATCAAGATTCATATGGATGGAGTGGAATGGCTTGATCTCAACACAAGAGTAGGTGGCTCTCTCACAGAAAATTGGATGGGGCAAGTAAGGAATAGTTCTGAGTGTTTCCCTTTCGAGTGGGTGGTGGTGAAGGGGTATATATAGGCATCCCCAAAAATCCAACCGTACACCTAAAGTGACCAACTCGGTGACACCGATGTGCGAATCTCGGTGGTACCGAAGTGACCAAAAGGTGACAACTTTTGAATCTCGGTGAGACCGATATATAAAACTCGGTGGTACCGATCAGGTGACCAACGGTCAGATTGCGCAACTCGGTGACGCCGATTCTCACGTCTCGGTGGTACCGATTCTTGACCATGGCTTACCAGAGAGTTGGTCCAGAAACTGGATGGCGCCGATCCACAATTCTCGGTGGTACCGATTCTTGTGAATGGCTATCCAGAGAGTTGGTCCAGAAACTCGGTGAGACCGACTGGCAAATCTTGGTGGTACCGAAGACTGAGAATAGCTAAACAGAGAGTTGGCAACCTAAACTCGGTGGCACCGATACAGAATCGGTTGCGCCTACTGGCTAGGGTTTGGCATGGGTCTGTCTGAGTTTGGGAATCGGTGGGACCGAGTGGGAAGTGTTGGTTGCATCGATTTTGGATATATGGTTTTGGACAGACTTTTGTAGAAGAGCTTGTGGGTGTTTTTGGTGACTATCTCTTGTGCACGTGGAGCGTCTTGTTCACTAACAGTACCTTACCGCCTTTTAATAGTATTGGCTTTCCTATGGACTCAAAGTGATTTCTCACAAAGTAAAATGTAGAGTCCTCTTGATTGAAGCTTTGCCATTCCATTTCCTTGCATCTTGGGGTATCTCCACAAACCTTTTGCCAACCCATCTTCCTCTATGGACTTTCACCTGAAATACACTAGGTAGAGATATTAGTCCAAGAGACAATGTATGTTGTCATGAATTATCAAAACCACAAAGGGAGCACATTGTGCTTTCAGCTCGCTGCAGAACATCACCGATAGAGTGAACTTCCCCTTGGGCTGAGATCTTCCCGGTTTGACCCCTTGGAAGGACCTCGTCGGCTTAAGATCCGTGTCAGGAATCTGCAACCACTTGATCACGTCAGGAGAGATCAAGTTCAACCAGGCCGCACTGTCGACCATCATATTTGTGACCTTGATGTTGTGTATTGTTGGCGAGACCAACAACGGCACACACCCGACGACAGTGATGCGGTCAGGGTGGTCCTTGGCGTCAAAGATGATGGGAGTGTTGGACCACTTGAGGGGCCTTCTCGCCTCTGCCGCTGGTTCTGCCATGTTGAACTCATGGGCCCACTGCTTGAGTTGCCGCTGAGCGGAGTGCAAAGATGTGCCTCCGTCAATGCACATGGCATCAACAGACTTCTGGAATTCTTTGCCTTTCAATTCCTCTTCATCTCCGTCGTCATCATCGTCTTCGTCGTCAGACTTCTTGTCTCGGCCTCTAGCATGTTTCTCCTTGCGCTGCTTGGCCTTGCTGCGGCAGCCACTGATACTTGTGATCTTCGTTGGGTTTTTCCTGAAGAGGACGGGTAATTGCAGCATAAAGTGGGTAAGTATGTCCCTCAGTTATGAAACCAAGGTTTATCAAACGAATAGGAATCTCAATCCTCAACCATCTTCAGCGGCTGCACACAAATGAACAAACCACTTTCACCCAACGTGGGCAAGAGGGTTGCCAATCCCCATGATCTCGTTATTTGCAAGCAAATGAGTTGTGTAGATAATTGTTGATAAATATAAATTGCAAAATAAAATAAAAGGTAAATAAAGGCAGCAAGGTAATTGTAGCATTTGTAAATATATAAGTGAATAGACCTCGGGGCCATAGTTTTCCCTAGCGGCATCTCTCATGTAGGCAGCATACAGTGGGTAACAAATTACTGTTGGGCAATTGATAGAAAAGGGGATAGTTATGGAATTTTCATGGGAATGATCATGTGTATATACGCATCATGTCCAAGACAAATAGGACGACTCTTGCCTGCACCTATTACTATTACTCCACTTCAAGAGCGCTTCTATGCTTGCCTCTCTACGTATTATGTTCATGACATACTTCTTATGCATAGGCATTTTATAAGCAAACAAATTATCAAGACAAGAAGTGTCTAACATATTCAAGTAGGAAGAGTGAAGCATTAACAATTTCAACACAAAGAGAGGTAATTGAGTAACATACAAATTCTTATAACAATGTTTGCCTCTCTCATTATGTGTAGGATCATAATCAAACTCAACAATATAACTATCATAATATTGATCATTCTCCAAAGTAGTGGGATCATTATTACCTAAAGTTGACACTCTTCCAACCCCACTTTTAGTAGTGTTGCGAATATCATACTCAATAATAGATTCATCATGAACGCTAGAATTATCAAGATCACAAGGAACATCATGAGTATCACCCCAATCCTGATGATTAGTACAATTGATATTCATAGAATTTATATTAGCAACATGGAAATCTTGCTTTTCATTCAAGGAACTATCATGAATCACTTTATAGATTTCTTTTAGCACTTCTTCACAATTTTTAGATTCATGATTTTCAAGCAAGGCCTCATAAGGAAATTCTAGTGCACTCAACTCACTAGCAATTGGTTCAACATAATCAGGTCTTTTGAAAAGATTAGCAAGTGGATGAGGATCCATTTACCTTTATTTTTTATTTATAACTTTCTGTTTGTTTTTGATAAAGGCAAAGATAACATAGCTAGGTGAGCAAGCAAACTAGAGACGAAACAAGAAAACTAGTAAAGTAAATATTTTTGTATTTTTGATTTTTATGAGACAAGCTAAATATAACAGCAAATAAAAAGATAAACAAGTGAATGAAAATTTGTGTGAAGTTACTTGATAGTTGATGATGATATTCCCCGGAAACAGCGCCGGAAATCCTTCCTGATACTTGTGATCTGCGTTGGGTTTTCCATGAAGAGGAACAGGTAATTGCAGCACAAAGTGGGTAAGTATTTCCCTCAGTTATGAAACCAAGGTTTCTTGAACCAATAGGAATATGAATCCTCAACCGTCTTCAGCGGCTGCACACAAATGAACAAACAACTTGCACCCAACGCGGGCAAGAGGGTTGTCAATCCCCTTGATCTCGTTATTTGCAAGCAAATGAGTTGTGTAGATAATTGTTGATAAATATAAATTGCAAAAAAAGGTAAATAAAGGCAGCAAGGTAATTGTAGCATTTGTAAATATATAAGTGAATTGACCCGGGGGCCATAGTTTTCCCTAGTGGTATCTCTCATGTAGGCAGCATACGGTGGGTAACAAATTACTGTTGGGCAATTGATAGAAAAGCGGATAGTTATGCGATTTTCACGGAAATGATCATGTGTATTTAGGCATCACGTCCATAAACAAATATCCCGACTCCTGCCTGCACCTATTACTATTACTCCACTCATCGACTGCTATCCAGTATGCATCTAGAGTATTAAGTAAAACAGAGTAATGCATGGAGAACGATGACATGATGTAGACAAAGTAAACTCAAGCAATATGAACGAACCCCATCGTTTTATCCTTAGTAGCAACAACACAAAGATGCATCTTGTCCCCTACTTTGTCACTGGGATATAGAAACTTGCCAGGTTGAACCTACCACAACGCACCACTCCCAGTGATGAAATATCAATCTACTTGGCCAAAGCACATCAAAAGATCGGAGAGTATTACGAAGATATACTGCTCATGCAATTAAGGATATCTCAAATACTTTTCATGAATAATCTAAACATAAACCCACAATTCATCGGATCCCAACTAACACACCGCACAATAGGATTACATCGGATAGATCAAAGCAAAGATGCGATGATCATTGTATTGAAGATCACGAGATAGAGAGATTGCCATCTAGGTACTAGCTATGGACCCGTAGGTCTATGGTGAACTACTGACACATTATCATGAGGGCAGCAAGGTTGATGTAGAGGCCCTCCGTGATCGATCCCCCCTCTAGCAGGGTGCCGGAACGGAGCTCCAGATGGCCTCGCGACGAAACAGAGACTTGTGGCGGTGGAAAAAGGGGTTTTGGGACTGCCTTTAGTTTTTTTTGCAATATTAGAGAATTTATAGGCCAGAGAGGGACGTCAGGAGAGCCACGAGGGGGCCACCACATATCAGGGCACCCCACCTAGGGCGTCCCTTGATGTGTGGTGGGGCCCTCGTGCGCCTCCCGACCTCCTTCCGAAGCTTCTAGGTTTTATTTTGGTCCAGAAAAAATCATCAGAAAGTTTCATGGCAATTGGACTTCGTTTGGTACTAGAAATCTGAAAAGGCAAAAACATGCAGAAAACAACAACTGGCACTAGGCACTGGTTCAATAGGTTAGTGCTAAAAAATATTATAAATTGGTAAATAAAGACCCAAAAAGTATCCTAGAATGATAATATATCAGCATGAACAATCAAAAATTATAGATACGTTGGAGACGTATCAAGCATCCCCAAGCTTAATTCATGCTCGTCCTCGAGTAGGTAAATGATAAAAACAGAATTTTTTATGTGACATGCTATCCATAATGTAATCTTATGCATGTATGCTCATTGAGAAAAGATGAATCAACAAATAATAACATAGCAATAATTAAAATGTAAGAAACAGAATCATCAATCCTTAAAAGTATACGATCTTTAAGGAATGTTTACCCCCCATTCATCTTATTATATTAGCAAGGCATGGCTCCATCTTCACCACATTAATACAAATGTCATGCACCACGGTGTCCAAGTCAGGCAATTGGATCGTACTTTTTCAATATGCATCAACTTTTTATTCTTCACGCAATACATGAGCGTGAGCCATTGGACATAGCATTTAGGTGGAATAGAGTACGGTGGTAGATATCAAAGGGGTAGAAAGTGGAGAAGATAATCTCACATCAACTAGGCATACCAATGGGCTATGGAGATGCCCATCGATAGATGCCAATGCAAGGAGTAGGGATTGCCATGCAAATGATGCACTAGAGCTATAAGTGTATGAAAGCTCAAATGAAGCTAAGTGGGGTGTGCATCCAACTTGCTTGCTCATGAAGACCTTGCACATTTGAGGAAGCCCGTCATAGGAATATACAAGCCAAGTTTGTAATAATGAATAGGTAATTCCCACTAGCATATGAAAATGATATATCATGAGACTCTCTACATGAAGAGCATGTTGCCACTTTGAGGCACAAGTGTGGTAAAAGATAGTAGCAAAGTCCATTCTCTTTTTTTAATGTATGGTGGGCTCATTTGGCCTCCCCATCTTTATTTTTCGTCCGGAGTCTCATCTCGACTTGTGGGAGAATCATCGTCTCCATCATTCTTTCGTCACTGGGACAATGCTCTAATAATGATGATCATCACACTTTTATTTACTTACAACTCGATGTGGAAAACTGATATGAAGATATGGCTCTGTGTGAATGCCTCTGGCAGTGTACCAGGATGTGCAAATATCTAGCGTGACATGTAACAAAAATATAATGAACGGTGGCTTTGCCACAAATACTATGTCAGCTCTATATGATCATGCAAAGCAATATGATGATGAACGAACTAGTCATGTGAAGTGACGATGGAATTTGCATGGCAATATATCTCGGAATGGCTATGGAAATGCCATGATAGGTAGGTATGGTGGCTGTTTTTATGAAGATATAATGAGGCTTATGTGCAACAGAGCGTATCATGTCACGGGGTTTGGATGCACTAGCGAAAGTTGCACCGATCCTCGAGGTGAGAATGGGCTATGCACGGTATCGAAGAGGCTAGCAAATATGAAAAGGTGAGATTGCGTATGTCCATGGTGTCACATTAATCATAAAGAACTCATATACTGGAGTAAAAAGTTCCATAGCCCATTGGTATATGAAACATGATAAGTATATGAGTTCTTTATGATTGCGTATAAGACTAGTAATCAATAAGACTAGTAACTTTAAAATTATGAAAACCTCGAAAACATCTATAGAAACAGTGTATAAAAATTTCAGATCATTATCACACTCCAGTAAAAAATTAAAATTCCTGTACTGGAGTAAAAAGTTTCTGTTTTGTTTCAGCATCGATTTTACTCATCTTGTGAGTCATCCCAAAGGTTTTACTTGGCACAAACACTAATTTAAACAAAAAACATAATCATTACATAGGCAATAATCATGTTATTAAAAAACAGAAATAAATGATAACTATTGGGTTGTCTCCCAACAAGCTGTTTCTTTATAGCCATCAAGATAGGCTTAGGATAATAATGATGCTCACATAAAAGACAAGAGTTAAAGCACAAAGAGAGCATCATAAAACATGTGACAAACACATTGTCACACCCTGTGTTGTACCACTTTGCTATGCCATGAGTTTATAAAATTTGGACCCAATTAAAACTTTTTGAGTGCTTGTGATGATTGACTTGAGTACTATTTGCTTAAGTGCTTGATTGAATTTTAATTCACAAATGATTCTCCTTCTCTCAAAACTCGTCTACTTGATCCATACTCTCTGCCCAATGATCATGCCATGTGTATATGGCCTAAAACTATTTTTATAAAATATTGTTTTTGCCAAAAAGTATTTATTCAAATTAGGCTTTATAAAACCCCTGAATTTAGGTTTGTACTACAAGTCCTCAAATAGGGTTGAATGTTTTGCACCAAGGAATTTATTTGAAACATACCCTATATATGGCTTCCAAAAATCACCAAATATTATTTTTAAAGATTATTTTCCTATTTTATTTAAAGGCTTTTTCTTAAGGACAGAAATGGTCTTTTAATGGGGAAAATTATTTTTATGCTTTCAAAATATTTGAGAAAATTTAGGGAAACACAGTGGACATATATTTTCCATATATAAGAGTTTGAACACATGATCATGTTCAAAATATTAGAAAAAAACTCCAAAATCCTTTCTGCATATTTCATGTGTTTGAAATATTTCTATAAGAAATATTCTCAAATAAATCCAGGAAAATTCCAGCAAGTCACACATGCTATATGTGATGATCATGCAAAGATTCATCCCAATCCCAATTGTTTTGATTCGCAAAAATACCCCAAAACCCTCTCTATCTTGATTCAAATTTGAGCAATTTTGTATTGCCAAGTATTTCCAATTGATCTCAAACTTTGTGGGCATGCTCTAATACCCAAATTGTGACACTACACCAAGTGGTGCATCAAGGGGATTAGCTTAGCATAACTGGATCTACAGAAACCTGATCCTGTTGATTTCTAGGGTTTACAAAGTCTCGATTGCCAACTTTCCTCTAACCAGCTCAAACCTTGTGAGCAACCTTGGTTTTACCTATTACTTGATCCTGGTAAATCTCATGGCAAGAAGACTCCATTTGCTTGCCCAAACACTGATCAAACACCTTCTGGTGGAATACAAAGATCAATGATTGAGCCCCCGAAGCCCTTTCCCTTGGGCTGAAATTTTTACCACACCTCTCCCTCACCCCCAGCAACCTCCAGTAAATTTCCCATGGCCACATCTCCATTATTGGTAGGGTAAAACCCCCATTTTCCTCCCTGGACAGACCCCTTTCCTCTCTTCTCTCACCTCTCTCTCTCACTCAAGGCTATCCCAGGGCATCCAAGGCCACTTTCCCATTGTTTACTCCCTCCTGCAGCCCCCTGACACTAGTGGACGCGCCTGAGCACGCCAAAGGTGTCATCATGCCGGCCAAAGTTGCGCTCTGGAGTGCGCAACCGCGCTCCAGAGGGTTGACCTCGCGCGCCCGGTGTAGGATCGAAAGTATGTCTAGAGGGGGTGATTAGACTACTTGACCAAATAAAAATTCTAACTTTTCCCAATTTTAAGTGTGGGCAGATTTTAGCAATGATAGCAATTCAAGTACACCCTACACATTCATGTCTAAGAGTATAGCAGCGGAAAGTAACAACAAGCATATGTAGTAGAGGGTAGGAAGGAAGATCAAACGCAATTTGAAGACACGAAGATTTTTCCCGTGGTTCCGATAGGTGGTGCTATCGTACATCCACGTTTATGGAGTCTTCAACCCATGGAGGGTAACGGTCGCGAGAGTCCACGGAGGGCTCCACACATAAGGATCCACGAAGTAGCAACCTTGACTATTTCATAACGGCTTCCGTCCACGAAGGACTAGCCTCACTATGGGTAGATCTTCACGAAGTAGGCGATCTCCTTGCCCGTACAAACTTCTTGGTTCAACTCCACAACACGAAGTAGGAGGCTCCCGAGCGACACCTAACCAATCTAGGAGGCACCACCCTCCAAAAGGTATTATGCTCGGTAATGTCGATGAACTCCTTGCTCTTGTGCTTCAAGATGATAGACTCCTCAACACACAATCACTCTCTCACAGATTTGGCTATGGTGGAAGAGATTGATTTGGTGGAAAGGAACTTGGGGAGGCTAGAGATCAAGATTCATATGGATAGAGTGGAATGGCTTGATCTCAACACATGAGTAGGTGGCTCTCTCTCAGAAAACTGGATGGGGCAAGTATGGAATAGTTCTGAGTGCTTATCTTTCGAGTGGGTGGTGGTGAAGGGGTATATATAGGCATCCCCAAAAATCCAACCGTAACACCCAAAGTGACCATCTCGGTGACACCGAAGTGTAAAACTCGGTGGTACCGAGTTGCTCCAAAGGTAGCAACTTTTGAATCTCGTTGAGACCGATACATAAATCTCGGTGGTACCGATAAGATGACCAACAGTCAGATTGCACAACTCGGTGAGACCGATTCTCAAATTTCGGTGGTACCAATTCTTGATAACGGCTAACCAGAGAGTTGGTCCAAAAACTCGGTGAGACCGATACACAAAACTCGGTGGTACCGATTCTTGTGAATGGCTAACCAGGAAGTTGGTCCAAATCTCGGTGAGACCAATTGGCACAACTCGGTGGTACCGATGCTTGAAAATAGCTATCCAGAAAGTTGGCAACTGAACTTGGTGGCACCGATGCAGAATCAGTTGCACCGAAGGGCTAGGGTTTGGCTTAGGATCTGTCTGAGTTTGGGAATCGGTGGGACCGAGTGGAAATACTTGGTAGCACCGATTTTCATGATAGGCTTGGACAAACTTTTGTGGAAGAGTTTGTGGGTGTTTTTGGTGGCTATCACTTGTGCACGTGGAGCATGTTGTTCACCAACAGTACCTTACCCCCCTTTTAATAGTATTGGCTTTCCTATGGACTCAAGTGATTTCTCACAAAGTAAAATGTAGAGTCCTCTTGCTTGAAGCTTTGCCAATCCATTTCCTTGCATCTAGGGGTTTCTCCACAATCCTTTTGCTAGCACATCATTGAACTTTTCCTGAAATATACTTAGTACAAACATTAGTTCAATCATATATATGTTGTTATTAATTACCAAAACCACCAAGGGAGCAAATGTGCTTTCAATCTCCCCCTTTTTGGTAATTGATGACAACATATAGATCAAAGCTTCGATATATGATATAATCAATGAATATAATCGTCGCTTTGAGAGGTATGTGATAAGCAAGAGCTCCCCCTAAATTTTTGCATTATTTTAAATTTGCGTTTGAATGCAAATGCATAATCGATTAGGTACATGGGGCACTCTTTCATTTCATATACAACTTGGTGGTGTGAGAGAATAATAAGAGTGAATATCATAGCACAACACAATAAAGTAAAGGTGAATGATCATCTCATAAGCATCACAAGGATAAGAAATAGTAGCAATACACATCAAGTGTATGATCAAACACCAACAAAGTTTAATACAAGCAAACCAACCAAAAGTTATCAATGTTTTGAAAAGCTATAAAAAGCAACGCTCTCTCTCTCGAAGCCTAAATATCTATATACATCTTCTCCCCCTTTGGCAACAAATTATCAAAAAGTTCAAAGGTATATATCTAAGCGCTCTTCTGGGGCTGATCTCCTCCGGTGGCTGATGAAGGAGTCGAGAGAACGGCATCAGCGAAGACTTCTGCAGACGTCATGGACGGAGTCGGTGTAGCAACTGGAGGAACTGGAGGAGCTGATGGAGCTAAAGAAGCTATAGCAGGTGCTGATGAAGAAGGTCTCAACTCTGGAGCTGGCACTGTAGCTGATCTAGCCTGAGTAGTGAACTGAGTGCCTGTCCTGAGAGGTGCACGATCCTCATCATCATCATCATCTGTAGAGTGAGGGCTAGGCACTGCGTCAACTTCCTTCTTGAGCTCATTCACAGTCATTGTGAGCTCATCCACCTTGTTGTTGAGAATATGGAATTTGGTTTCAACAATCCTTGAGAGACTCGCATGGTTCTTCATTATGTCGCTGATGTCCTTCTGCATGCTGAGCACAGAGCTAAGTAGGAGATCCATCTGCTCACTCCTAGACCTTGGCACCTGAGAACTGGAGTCTCTGGCAGCCTCTGCATGTGCCTGTGCTGTAGCTGAGGTGGGATGATCTGGGTCCATCACCACAACATTGTCTTCTAGCTCTGGCAGTAGTGGCAAATGTGGTCGGTCAAGTGCAAATATGTGCTTCTCCAACTTGGAGTTGATAAGCATCTGAATATAGAGTGCAAACATGAACGCTGCTGATCAGCAGCAACCCTCTTCACAGTCTCCACTATCAGAGCCATCACTCTGAATCTCATATGTTGATCTAGATGAAGCAGCATGTTGATGGAGTATCCTCTTATCATCTTCTCATCTCAAGACTTAGGCATCAAGGTATGCCTTAAGATAGTGTTGATCGTGCGTAGACCAGCCTAGAGGAAGTAAATGGATCCTAGCTTGTGAGACTTCAGATGTACAGCAGGGATCTCATTGTACATGTTCTTCATGGCATTGTGGCTTGCCTTGGGCTCATTGTATACATTAATGTCACCATCTTCCACCTCTGGGACTCCTAAGATGGCAGCCCACTCCTCAACTGTGGATTCATATCTTGCACCTTCAGTCATCCATACAATTCTACCATCTCCATAGAAATGAGCAGTGGAGTAGAATTGCATGATCATTTCATCGTTCCAAGCAGTAAACTCCTTACCAACAAACTCATCAAGTCCAATGCAATGAAAGTTGTCTTGCACACTTGGAAAGTAATCCTCGTTGTCCTTGATGTACTTCCAGTCCACATACCTCATATCACTCACAGCAGGGCTCTTATCAAGCAAGATTGTTTCATAGAAATCTTGTTGCTCCTTTGTATAGAACCTGTAGTCCGCAACAGTCTTCCTCCTCTGTGAATATGGATTAACATCTCTCCACTCTCTCAAACCTGAGTCCTTCCTATTCTTCATGTCCTCAGCTAGCAAGTGACTGGCATTGTGCTCTGGAAGGTGTGGTCTTAGCTTCATCAAAGCTGACATAGCATCATCCTCAGCTTCCCTAAAAGTGGAGGTCTTGTTCTTAGAAGCAGCTGGGATGTCTCTGGAGAACCTCTTGGGTTTATCTGCAGCAGCCTTCTTGGGGGCAGTCTTGGTGCCTTTGGATGATGTATCCTTAGGCATAGCATTAGCCATGAGCTTCTTCTTCTTCTTAGGAGGAGCCTTTGCAGCTGGCTCTTCCTCCTCTTCCTCAGCAGCAGCCTCTGTTGGGTCCTCATACATTGAGGTAGGCCTACCCACAACATGAATTATCCTCTTTCTGCTCTTCTTCTTCTCTCCTGCCTTCTTGGGCATGGACTTCTTGGAGGGCTCAACAGTCATTGTTTCCCTGGTACTCTCTGGTGCTCTCACTGTCCCTAAGCTAGCATACTCTTTCCTTATTGCCTTCTTCTTGGAAGTAGTGGCAGCAGCAGTGCCCTTGGCAGCATCATCTTTCTTGGACAGCTCCTCATGTATGAAATCTTCATCCTCCTCATCTGAGTTGAGCTTCCTTCTTGCCCTAGTTGCGGCCTTGGGCAGATCAGGTGAGCTAGGACCATCATCATAGCTCCCTTTAGGACTAGTGCCTGAGCTCATGTCAACACTTCTCTCTCTGAAGTCATTCTGGCTATCATCTGAACCTGACATCTCTAACCCTGTGAAATAGAGTATAGAAGAGTGGATAGGTTGAGTCATAACAAAATGCAGAGATTTTTCAAAGGTTTGAACAAAGAAATTCTTAGATATAGCTTTCAGCACAAAGGGATTTCGGTGTCACTGAGTCAAAAGTTTCGGTACCACCGAGACGCACAGAACTCTTTACAGAAACTTGGCAGGAATTTCGGTTGTACCGAAAATTGCCACTCGGTTTCACCGAGACTGTCCTCAGTAGTCCAAAACAAAATTGGTAGAGCCGATTTTTCTGACTCGGTATCACCGAGATTCGGTTTTGCGGATGACTAGACCTAAAAATCTTTCGTTCGCTAAGCTAATGAGATTTCTAGAGGATTGAGAGGATTGCAATCAGTGGATTATCGATAAAAGTTACTCTAATGCGATTGAATCGGAAGGGGAGCGCAAAGAGGGCCGGATCTATACCCTAACTCGGTGAAGGAGCTAAGGCAACGACGGCGTTGAAGATTCCGTTGGCGGTGCCGATTCCCAACGGCGGAGGCGCATGGGGAGGCAAAGGCGACGACCAAGGGGTCCGAAGAGGCAGCTTAGGGTTGGAGGAAACATACTTTTGCGGTTGAATTTCAAAAGTCGGGTCCGCCAGGTAATATACCGTTTGCTCTTGGTGACACCGGTTCGAAATTGTCGGTGCCACCGAGTTTCTCAACTGTCAGTTGACAGGGAAACTCGGTGTAACCTAGAATAAGGAATCGGTGTTACCGAGATTGAAAACCAGATCAACCCTAGGCATTCGGTGAGACCGAGATTTTGGTATTGGTTCCACCGAGATGCACTTGGGAGGTTTTAATGGTCAGTCCTTTGTCGATACGGAACTCCGAGTGCTCCTCACACAGAGAGATCGAAAAGTCCTTGTTCAAATTTTGTGATGCAGCAAGAATGGAATATGAGACGAGAAAGCATAGATAGCTAGAGAGTGGTCCGAGGCATTCTTGTCCATTTGTCAAAAGAAAAATCAAAAGCCAAATAGCAACAATTGGATGTCCTCGAATGAATAAAGAAATGCAGACCAACATGCTCACACAATAAGATGTCAAATGAAATCATGGAAAACATGCACATACATACTAGCATCTATCAAGCATTTTGGCGATGACGGAGTCATCTATATATGAGTATATTGACTTAGGAGCCAAGTAAGAATACTTGATCATAGGTCATACTCATCGTTTAAGCACAAGTGGGGTTACCACTTTTACATAAAGCATTTAATGTTGTCACATACTATGAGATGCTTTAACTCAAGTCTTAGAGTAAAGCTCCCCCTTGATGTGACATCCCCCCATAGGAGGGATAAACTAACCTTGGGTTTGTCATAGAAGACTTCATGTGGGTGATGTAGTGGTGGATGCTCAAGGTTGATGAAGATCACCAAGAGTTGGGAGCATCCTTGTTGTTTCCTTACTCTTCTCACCTACATGGGTTAGTCCCAACACACAAGAGACAAATACAAGGATATCTATGGACATGGAGTGCAAAGCATACATGATGATGTTCATGGATTTGTTGATTACCTTGTCCCTTGCTTACCTTTGAGGGAATGTGTGACTCCTTGAACTATTGCTTGATGTTGACGTTTATTGCAACTAGTTCTTGCCAATAATGAATGTGAGTGAATTTCATTGGCGGAGTCACCCCTCAAGAACTTCTCTAGTTCTTCTTCTTGGGGACCCACATCAACTTGATGGGGATCCTTGGTGTTGAAGTGGCACTTGTAGAAGTTGAGCTTGA
This sequence comes from Elymus sibiricus, assembly GCA_039707655.1. NCBI lineage: Eukaryota > Viridiplantae > Streptophyta > Magnoliopsida > Poales > Poaceae > Elymus > Elymus sibiricus. Next base: position 257,564,422 of record CM077665.1, read on the forward strand.
AGTTGCTTTGGGAACCCACTCCACCAAAGCTTGGGATTCATCTTCATATGAGTCAATGTCCTCTTGAAGCTTGTCCTTGCCCTTGAGCTTGTGGTCTTGTGGTGGAAGGTCATCTTGAGTGTTTGTTCCCTTGGGAAGAGTATGTTCATACTTCTCCCTTTGAGTAACAAACTTGGGCTTGGGGTATTGACCTTCTTCCCATTCAACTCCATTAGCGTTGAAGTAGCCAATGCCATGGTTCTTCCGGTATCCTCCGTGCTTGCGTACAATCTCCTCAAATTGCTTACACCCGGCAAGACTCTTGTAGATACCTTTCTCTATAATCCCTTTCAATAAATCGTTTTCTTGCTCAAGTGTAACTTGGCTAAGAGAATCATCATTAGTGGAATCAATAGAACTACTAGAAGCAACATCATTAGATTTAGCATTTTTATTGTTGCTACTAGATGAAGAACCATTCTTGCCTTTGTTACTAGTTTGTCTAGGTTTAACTTGTGGCATGAATGTAGATAAGAGTAATCATTTGTCTAGATAAGATGAAGTCTTCTTTCGGAGATCGTCATTGATAGCTTTAAGAAACTCATGTTCTTGCTCCAAGGTGAGCTTCTCGAAGCGTAGCTTCTCATGAGTCCTTACAAGCTCTCTATGATCTTAGAGAGTAGATTCATGGGCTAACTTAAGAGTGTTTAATTCTTTAGTTAGTTGTTCTATTCTCATCTTATCATCATCAACCGACTTATCTTGACTAGCATGAAAATTATCAAGTTCATTTTGACTAACATCACTAGTTTTATCAAAGAGCAAGTCATCATCATCAAGTAAATCATCTTCATCACTATTGAAATCAAGATACTTGGGGTGTGATACCTTGGGGCCTTTAGCCATGAAGCAACTTCCACTCCCTTCATTTTGTGAATCAAATAGATCATAGGAGTTGGTTGTCACTAGTGCAAGTCCGGCAACACCTTCATCTTGACTATAGTCGGAGTTGGAGTGATAGCTTCTCTCGGAGTTGTTGTCGGATTCGGAGCCGGAAATCCATTCACCAACATGAGCTTGATGTCTTCTTCTCGAGTAGCTCTTGGTGTACTTGTCCTTCTTCTCCGAGTCCCTACTTCTCCTTGAGGGTCTTCGTTCATAACGATCATCTCTACTCCTTCTCTCTCTTTGAGGTGATTCATTCCTTGAGCTTCGTCTTCTAGGTGACTCTTCTCTTCGTTTGTAGGGAGCCGTGCACTCATTGGAGTAGTGTCCGGGCTTCCCACAATTGTAGCAGTTTCGGTCATGACTTGACGAACCCTTCTCTTCATATCTTGAGTTGGAGCTTTGTTCTTTGCCTCTATTCTTGTAGAACTTGTTGAATTTCTTGACCATGAGGCTTATCTCTTCATTGGTGACAAGGTTGTCGCTTGAAGTTGCGGGAGCATCACTTGTGGCCTTGTAAGCACCACTAGACTTGTTGTGAAGCTCTTCTTTGTCCTTGAGTGTCATCTCATGAGCAACAATCCTTCCAATGACTTCCGTAGGCTTGAGATCTTTGTAGTTGGGCATCATTCACTACAGGAATCAGGTTCTTTGCCGTCCGCCATGGCAGACGGCAAAGGCACAACAATGGACGGCAAATTTTTTGGCTGAATAAAGTTAGGCAAAGAGGTCCTTTGCCGTCTGTCTTGGCACAGCGGACGGCAAAGAGTTTTTGCCGTCAGCCTGCAGACGGCAAAGACGGCAGACGGCGTAGTACTAACGGTAGCCCCGTTAGGTGGTTAACGCCCCCCCCCCCCAGCCCTTTGCCGTCTGCCCCGGACGGCCCACACATTTCTTTGCCGTCTGCCCCTAACGGCCCCCACCCAGCCCATTGCCCCCCGCCCAGCCCTTTGCCGTCTGCCCCCGACGGCCCAGCCCAGCCCTTTGCCGTCCGCCCCTGCTATGCCGACGGCCACCGTCGGCAAAGAAGCCAAATGGCCCCAGCCCTTTGCCGTCTGCCTCACGCTATGGCGACGGCCACCGTCAGCAAAGAAGCCAAATTGCCCAGGCCTGGCGCTCCCAGGTTTAGCAGGTGGTTGCCACGTGTCCTCTTTGCCGACGGTGGCCGTCGGCATAGCGGCTTTGCCGTCCGGGGCAGACGGCAAAGAGGCTGTATTGCCTCTTTTTTTTCTGTTTTTATTATATTCAACATTTTTCGCAGGCAAATATATGACATGTATATATATATTTCACAGAAACAATATCCCTGCCATATGGATATGATCAACCAACAATTATACCAAATTGAAAGTATCAAATGTCACTTTGTTCACCATATTACAATAGTTTCATCCATACATACATAGTCTCATACATATAGGTAGAAAGTTTCACGTAAGTTCATCCATACAAAATGATAACTGAAAGTAAACACTAGCACTACATCAAAGCAAGCTGCCGTGAACTCAATCAAATCTGCAAAATTGGAAATAAGAAAGTTAGAAAAATAGTACTAGAAGAAGTAGAAGAAGATCTAGAAGTAGAAGAAGTAGAAGAAGATGTAGAAGATGATGAAGAAGCATTTTTCTTCTCTCTCTTTCTCCTCTTGTTTTTCTTCTTCTTATTGCTTATTTGTGTCATTTTAGAGCTAACCTAGGTAATTATCACATTTTTGACCTAACTAAGCTTATTGTGTCATTTTGCAAGAAAATAAGCTAAGTCTATGGCATCTATGAGGTTACCAAGTCTATTATGCCATTTTTGAGTTAACTAAGCTTATTATGTCATTGTGGAGGAAACAATGCTAAGTATAGGTCATTTTAGAGCTAACTTAGGTACAATATGTCATTTTGGAGGTAAGTAAGCTTACTATGTCATTTTAGAGGAAACTAAGCTAACTCGTGGACAGGAGTCCTTGTAGCCTTCACCTCAGACGGGTCCACCGTAGCAGTCCTGTGCTCGGGTGAATCAGCTGGGGGTGGCGGTGAGGAAGGCGTAGCAGCCTTCCTACCTCTCCCGCGGCCACCACGTGTAAATTTAGGAGCCTTCCTACCTCTCCCCTGACCTCCTCTCCCGGTCGGCAACTTCGCCGACGAAGAAGCGCCCTCTGGTGTCCCAATACTGTCGTACAACGCTCTCCGGAGAGTTTGGGGAGGAATGGAAGTACCCCTCCCACCACAAGCCAACGAAGGAGCCTCGGATCGCTCTCGACCCGCGCCCACCATCTTTCAACACCTGCCATGACAAAGAGTAAACGAAATTAGTACAACATAAAAAAATTGAATACCGACATGAATAATAATATGTATATATATAATTTGAGTGTATCATCATCATGTGTATAATAAAAATTGAATAATACCTGACATGAACTAATAATAATCTTCATCGTCTATATATGCTCCGGGATCAATAAATGCATCGTTATCATCACTATCATCAATAAATGCATCATCATCATCACTATCGGGAACAAGATGTGGAAGGCCTCCTTTATGTAATCGGTCAAGCATTGAGAGGTCATCCGCAGCAGTAACCTCATCTTCTTCCGTCTCTTCTTGTTCCGGCTTAGGGGTGAAGTCGGATTCACTGTCGCTGTCTACTTCAATGTTCTGGGGTGAAGTAGAGCGGTTCATGAAACGTTTTTTGGAAAGACGTGTTTCTTGGAAGAATTCTCCTTCATATGTGTTTGGGTTAATGTGAGGTTCATAATCATCTTCATTGAGGGGAGGTGGTCTAAAATGTGGCGGCACATCATAAACGACATCCCAACCATTCAGATTTGGATCAGTTTGGCAGGCCCACGGTAGATAAAAAACTTGGGTCGCCTGTTGAGCCGTAATATAGACATCGGGAACATCTAAATGGGTGCTTTGTTTGATTTCGACTAGCCCTATATGTTCATGAGTCCTTCTAGTCTCCTTCGGCTGGAACCAATAACATTTGAAGACTACGATGTTTGGTGGGTTTTCACCAAAGAATATAAGTTCATAAATTGCTTCAACTCTTCCATAATACTTGACACCTCCTTAGCCGATAGCAGAGACACAACAATTTGTAGACTTTTGATTGGCCATAGATAGCTCTTTGTCAAAAGTACGAAAGCGATACCCGTTGATGTCGTATTTGTCAAATGAACGGACCTTATAGTCAAAACCATTAGCGACTTGTCTCAATTCGGAGTCCATAGACTCTGAATTAGCCTACAAGTTTAATACGAAAGGATTGTTGCATTAGCCACAAACTAGACGAAGAAATGAAATGGTCTAATGGAAATTACCATTTGTTTGAACCAAGAGATGAAACCGGGATAGTCGCCTCCATGCTTTGCCAGAAGCTCATACTCTTCGATGGAATCCTTTTGGATCACCGCTCCATCCGAGAATTTGGCGACGTATCGACTATATCACATATCCGGGAATAAGAGCATTTCAAAGGAATTAGAAGTTGCGAAACAATGTACCGAGAACTTACTCGATGTACGGCCGCACTTCTGTTAGGTTGTTGAAGATATACAACGAAATGGTCCGCCATTCTTCGACATCCAACGCTATTGCTTTCGAAGCACCGACTGGTGCGAGCTTCCCTTTGAATAGGCTGAGGTTGGATCAACCTTTTTCACGGTCGCCATCATTGTACCGAGGCTTCGGATTATGCAAATGACGATTCTTGACTTCGTAGTGTGCTGTCACGAAGTTTGCCGCCTCCGTAGTAATGAATGCCTCGGCTATCGATGCTTCAATTCTACGTTTATTTTTACATTTTGCTCGAAGCGTCTTCTGCATCCTCTCAGTTGCGAAGCACCAACGATTTTGCATGCCCGCCCCCCCCCCAATCTTGCCTTGGTCGGGAGATGCAAAATCAAATGCTGCATTGGATTAAAGAAGCCCGGTGGAAAGATCTTTTCTAACTTGCAGATCAACTCCGGCGCCAACTCTTCCAGTTCATCTAGCACATCAGGCGATAGTTCTTTCGCACAAAGAGCACATAAGAAATAGCTCAGCTCTGCCAGTACTAGCCATTCATCCTCAGGGATAAAGCCACACAACATCACCGGCATTACCCGCTCAAGCCATATGTGCCAATCATGACTCTTGAGACCAAATATTTTCAATTTGTCAAGACTTGCTCCCCTCTTTAGATTCGCTGCATACCCATCGGGGAACATCAACTGCATTTTCACCCACAAGATCATTTCCCTCATAGCTGGCCTTCCAAGATTGAACCATGCCTTTGGCTTCCTCCAGTTCTTCTTTCCTTTCGGTTGTCGCATGTTTTGTAACGGTCTATCACATAGAGCCTCCTGATCGACTCTAGCCTTAGGATTATCCTTTGACTTCCCCTCTATGTCGAACAATGTACCAAAAAGGGCCTCAGCGATATTCTTTTCAGTGTGCATCACATCGATGTTGTGTGGGCAAAGGAGGTCTTTAAAGTAAGGAAGATCCCACAAGCATATCTTGTGAGTCCAGGCGTGTTCCGAATTATACCCTTTGAAATATCCTGGACGCTGTGGATCAGGCTCGAGAGCGTTTAACTGATCCAGGGTCTGTTGGCCTGTAAATGCAGGTGGTGCAGAGTTTTTGACAACTCTACCTTTGATGAAATTCTTCTTGTCTTTTCTGAACTTATGGCCAGGATCCAGGAACTGTCTATGCAAGTCAAAGCAAGAATACTTGCGACCCGCCTGCAGCCAACGGAACTGAAGAGCTGCCTTGCATGTGGGGCACAGGAACCTTCCATGCACACACCAGCCAACGAATAGCGCATACACCGGCAAGTCATGCGTCGAGTACATGTACCACACATGAATTTTGAAGTTTTGTTTTGTAGCGGCGTCATATGTCTTGATCCCATTATCCCAAGCTTCTTGCAATTCATCCTTAAGCGGCTGCATGTACACATTCATATTCTTCCCCGGATAGTTGGGCCCTGGAATTATCAACGTCAAGAAAATGTTCTTTCTTTTCATAATCTCTCCGGGGGGTAGATTGAGTGGAATGGCAAATACAGGCCAACAACTGTATTGGGTTGCCATCATACCAAACACATTGAACCCATCCGTGTTGATGGCGACTCGAGGATGCCTTGGATCTGCCGCTTTATCCTCATGTAATGCATCGAAGTGCTTCCACGCAAAAGTGTCTGAAGTGTGTCCCAACATCGGATTCCCATCTGCATCTAGTTCGGTTCTTTTGCCAAATTTGTGCCACGTCATCTGTCTGGCCATCTCTTCGACCATGAAAAGACGTTGAAGTCTTGGTATGATTGGCATATACCGAAGAACATTAACTGGGATTTTGGTCTGACTCTTCTCACCCATACCATTGTCTACCACAACATACCTGGAAGACTTGCAAATGGGACAATAGTTCAAGCCCGCATACTCAAGCCTAAATAAGGCACATCCATTCTCACAGGCATCTATCTTCTCATAGGGCATCTTAAGCACGCGTAGGATTTTGTCCGACTGGTACAGGTTTGCAGGCAATACATGGCCTTTGGGTAGAAAGGGTCCAAATATCGTCATCATCGCGTCGTAGCATTCCCTGCCTAGGTTGAACTGAGCCTTCAGAGCCATTACTTGCGCGATGGCATCCCGCTGACAAAGCTCAGTGTGCTCGTGGAGAGGACGTTTTGAAGACTCCAACATTTCATAGAAGGCCTTTGCAGATTCCTCCATCTCATCGTCCGAATCCCGAGCATCATCAAAGTCTTGCACCATGTCTTTGATCCCGATACCATGCTCGTCGATGCGACGACGAACCACCTTAGCTCTGACACATTGGGCAGACTCACCATGAAATCTCCACACCGTATAATCAGGCGTTAAACCCCACTTCTGCAAGTGTTTACCCATTTCATCCCGTGTCCACTTTTTATGGTTGTCGCACCGGACATAGGGGCACCAGGTTATTTCATGGCCATTTGCAAATGCGGCGCTCAGAAACCCCTTGGTTTTTGTTAACCATTCAATGGTCATGTCTGTCTAACTAGGGTGACCGGTGTACATCCACGCACGATCACTCATCTTGCCTACCTACTAAACACACAAGAAATATATATATAATTCATCATCTATATTCATCAGTTAATCAAGTTTGTCAGTTTTATTACGTCCATGCAACCTACACACTAATAGGTAAAGATAGGTCCTAATCCCACCCGAGTATGTGTAGATTTGGTTCGTTTTCCCATGCTCTGCTCCGGATCCGACGTAGAATTTCGGCAGCACCTCCCTGCTGTTCTCCTGATACACGTCTTGGCAATAAGCAGAGAGGATGTGTACCCGGAGAACAACAGGGAGGCACTGACGAAATTCCGCATCGGATCCGGAGCAGAGCATAAGGGAAAACGAACCCAATCTACACATACTCGGGCTGTCCAAGGATAATGTTGGACAATTCGAAAGGATGGCGGTTATAAATATGCAAAGACATGCATATTTATAGATGCCGCCCTTTCCAATGGGAGACGCCTACTGGTCACGCATACTGATGATTGAAGACACCTATAGCTAGCAAGTTTCATTGGCACGAAGACCGGAACAGAGCAAATTAAGGGGGGGGGGAGGAGATGTCATTTGTGCTCACCCACGAACGCAGGGGAGCTCATAAAACGCACGGGGAGGTCGTCGAACACCAGACCCTCGCAGCGACGAAACAACTGCACATTGAAATCCACCCGATCAACACAAAATATGATGTTTTTCATAACAACTAGAATCGGAATATATATATGACCTAACTCATAATTTACAAAACTATGACCCCGTGGCCTCTGGAAGGACGAGGAGGACCTTTTTGGTCAACAGGAGGCCGAAGAGGTGTCGGGGATCGGGGTGTCTTCTTCTCCTCCTCTTCTCTTTCTTCTTCTCCTCCTTATCTTCTTCTTCTTCTTTTTCTTCTTCTTTTCATTTTTCCTCTTCTCCTTCTCCTCCTCTCCTCTTGCTTCTTCTTCTTCTTCTTCTTCTTCTTCTTCTTCTTCTTCTTCTTCTTTTTTCTTCTAGTTTTTTTCTTCTCTTCTTTTCTTCTAAGTTTTTTGTTTTCTATCTAAGTTTTTTAACTAACTATCTAAGTGAACAGAAAAAACAGAAAATAAACTAACTATCTAATTTAATAGTAAAAACAGAAAATAAACTAACTATCTAAATTAACTATCTAATTTAAAAGAAAAAAAGAAAAAAACTAAGTATCTACAGAAAAAAAAACAGAAAGGTGAGGGGTGGGGGGCTGGGGCGGGCACTCACCGGAGTTGGGGACGGCCGGGGCGGCGGGGGCGGCCGGGGCGGTGGGAGGAGGGGGAGCCGCGGGGAGGGGGCGGCGCCGGGAGCCAGCGAGGGGAGGGGGCGGCCGGGGAGGGGGAGGGGTGGCCGCTGGGGAGGGGGCGGATCCGGGGGCGGGGGAGGGGTGGCCGCTGGGGAGGGGGCGGCGCCGGAGGCGGCGGAGGGGTGGCCACTGGGGAGGGGGCGGCGCCGGCGGCGGGTGAGGGGTGGCCGTGGCGAGGAGGTCCGGCTAGGGGGCGGCGCCGGGAGGCAGCGAGGGGAGGGGGCGGCTGGGAGGATGGCCGGCGCCGGAGGCGGGGGAGGGGGCGGCGCCGGGGGCAGGCGAGGGGTGGCCGCGGCGAGGGGTGGCGCAGGGAGCTGGTGGAGAGAGAGAGGGGCGGGGGAGAGAGTGGGGGGTAGTGGAGCGGGGGGGGGGGGGTGGGGAAACGGCCGTTATAGACACATCCCCTTTGCCGTCCGCTAGCAGACGGCAAAGAGCCCCAGAGCTGACGGCAAAGGCCACGAGGACTGCAAAGAGTCCGTCCGTTGGACCTAGCCAGGCCCAAGGTCTACTGGGACCCATCTTACCTCTTTACCGTTTGCCTGTAGGATCTATGCCGTCCGCTGGCAGACGGCAAAGGACAGGCGGATGGCAAACAGTACCTTTGCCATCAGTCAGCTCTTTGCCGTCTGCTTTACGGCAGCAGACGGCAAAGACCTTCTTCGCCATCTGCCAGCAGACGGCAAAGATCTGGCAGACGGCAAATAACTGAATTCCAGTAGTGATTTGGATCAATGTGCACACGGTGTCATATCTCTCATCCAAAGCTCTAAGTATCTTCTTGATGATGAATTTGTTGGTCATTTCTTCGCTTCCTAAGCCGACAATCTCATTGGTGATGAGAGCTAGCCTAGAGTACATCTCTGCGACTCCTTCTCAATCCTTCATCTTGAACTTGTCAAGCTGACTTTGAAGAACATCTAACTTGGATTCTCTCACGGATTCGGTACCTTCATGCATATCAACCAAAGTATCCCAAATCTCTTTTGCATTCTCAAGACGGCTGATTTTGTTGAATTCTTCGGGGCATAGGTAGTTGAAAAGAATGTCACATGCTTGAGCGTTGTATTGCAACATCTTCAATTCATCCGCGGTCGCTTCACGATCCGGTTCCTTTCCATCACCAAAGAATTCACCTTGCAAGCCAACACGAACAACAGCCCAAACGGCGAGGTTATGACCAAGAATATGCATTTTCATTTTGTGCTTCCAACTAGCAAAATTTGTGCCATCAAAGTACGGACCTCTACGGTGATAATTTCCCTCACTAGACGCCATACTCTCCTAGGTTGTGAGACCAATGCATGGAGACCAAAGCTCTGATACCACTTGTAGGATCGAAAGTATGTCTAGAGGGGGGTGATTAGACTACTTGACCAAATAAAAATTCCACCTTTTAGCAATGATAGCAACTCAAGTACACCCTACACATGCATGTCTAAGAGTATAGCAGCGGAAAGTAACAACAAGCATATGTAGTAGAGGGTAGGAAGGAAGATCAAACGCAATTTGAAGACACGAAGATTTTTCTCGTGGTTCCGATAGGTGGTGCTATCGTACGTCCACGTTTATGGAGTCTTCAACCCACGGAGGGTAACGGTCGCGAGAGTCCACGGAGGGCTCCACCCATGAGGGTCCACGAAGTAGCAACCTTGACTATTCCATAACGGCTTCCGTCCACGAAGGACTAGCCTCACTTGTTGGAAATATGCCCTAGAGGCAATAATAAATTAGTTATTATTATATTTCCTTGTTCATGATAATCGTTTATTATCCATGCTATAATTGTATTGATTGGAAACTCAAATACATGTGTGGGTACATAGACAACACTGTGTCCCTAGTAAGCCTCTAGTTGACTAGCTCGTTGATCAAAAGATGGTGAAGGTTTCCTAGCCATGGACATAAGATGTCTTTTGATAATGGGATCACATCATTAGGAGAATGATATGATGGACAAGACCCAAACTACGAACGTAGCATATGATCGTGTCAGTTTATTGCTATTGTTTTCTGCATGTCAAGTATCTGTTCCTATGACCATGAGATCATGCAACTCCCTGACATCGGAGGAATACCATGTGTGTATCAAACGTCGCAACGTAACTGGGTGACTATAAAGATGCTCTACAGGTATCTTCGAGGGTGTCTGTTGGGTTGGCATGGATCAAGACTGGGATTTGTTACTCCGTGTGACGGAGAGGTATCTCAGGGCCCACTCGGTAATACAACATCACAATGAGCCTTGCAAGCAATGTGACTAAAGTGTTAGCCATGAGATCTTGTATTACGGAACGAGTAAAGAGACTTGCCGGTACCGAGATTGAACTAGGTATAGAGATACCGACGATCGAATCTCGGGCAAGTAACATACCGAAGAACAAAGGGAACAGCATACGGGATTAACTGAATCCTTGACATAGAGGTTCGACCGATAAATATCTTCGTAGAATATGTAGGAGCCAATATGGGCATCCAGGTCCCGCTATTGGTTATTGATCGTAGAGGTCTCTCGGTCATGTCTACATAGTTCTCGAACCCACAGGGTCTACACACTTAACGTTTGGTGACAATTAGTATAGTTGAGTTATTTTGTTGGTGACCGAAGGTTGTTCGGAGTCCCGGATAAGATCCCGGACATGACGAGGAACTCCGGAAGAGTCCGGAGGTAAAGATTGATATATGTGATAATAGTGTTTTGATCTCCGGAAGGGTTCCGGAATTCATCGGAAGGAGTTCCGGATGTTTACCGAAGTGTTCGGGTGCAGAAACACTTTATATGAGCCAAAGGGGTAAAGCCCACGAGGTATTGGAAAGTGCAAAAGGAAGTTTTGCTGCTGCCTTAAGCGGTACTACCGCTGGTAAGGCAGTACTACCGCGTAAGCGGTACTACCGCTCATGTGAAAGCGGTACTACCGCTCAAGCGGTACTACCGCTCGTGAGCGCTACTACCGCTTGTATGCGATACTGCTGGAATCCGAGTTAGACTCTTTCCGTGCGGGCCAAACCGACCTTGTGCGGGCAAAACCGACCTTGTGGAGGCTTTCTCTCCAAGTTTAGACCCCAGGGCTCAACTTATAAATAGAGGGGCAGGGCTAACACACAGGATACATCAAGATTTCCCAAGCCGTGTGTCGGCAACCCTAACCCTCTAGTTCTCCCGTCATGATCTCCGTAGTGCTTGGCGAAGCCCTGCAGAGATTGTTCCTCACCACCATCACCATGCCGTCATGCTGCCGGAACTCATCTACTACTTCACCATCACTCGCTGGATCGAGGAGGTGAAGGCGTCATCAAGCCGTACGTGTGTTGAATGCGGAGGTGCCGTCCGTTCGGCACTAGTTCGTGATCGGATCGAGGGACGACTTGCGATTTGGATCGCGGAGACGTTCGACTACATCAACCGCGTTTCTTAACGCTTCCGCTTAGCGATCTACAAGGGTATGTAGATTCACTCTCCCTCTCGTAGATGCTCATCACCATGGATAGATCTTGTGTGTGCGTAGGAAAATTTTTGTTTCCCATGCAACGTTCCCCAACAGTGGCATCTGAGCTAGGTCTATGCGTAGATGAGATCTCGAGTAGAACACAAACGAGTTGTGGGCGTGGGTGTATACATATTGCTTGCCGTTACTAGTTGATACTTGATTCGGCGGTATTGTGAGATGAAGCGGCCCGGACCGACATTACGCGTACGCTTACGCGAGACAGGTTCCTTCAACTGACATGTAACTTCGTTGCATAAAGATGGCTAGCGGGTGACTGTCTCTCTCACTTTAGTTGAATCAATTTCAATGAAGAGGGTTCTTTTAGAAGATCAAAAAGCAATCACTACACCACGTTGTGGTTTTGCGTAGGTAAGAACGGTTCTTGCAAACCCGTAGCAGCCACGTAAAATTTGCAACAACAATTAGAGGACGTCTAACTTGTTTTTGCAGGGTATGTTGTGATGTGATATGGCCAATTACATGATGAGATATATGTGATGTATGAGATGATCATGTGTTGTATAGAATATCACGACTTGCATGTCGAGGAGTACGGCAACTGGCAGGAGCCATAGAGTTGTCTTTAATTATTTTCGCCGTTTTGCTTTACTTTATCGCTATGAGTTAGCAATAGTCGTGGAAGTAATAGTCGGCGCGACAACCTCATGGCGACACGTTGATGGAGATCAAGATGATGGAGATCATGGTGTCATGCCGGTGACGATGGAGATCATGCCGGTGCTTTGAAGATGGAGATCAGAAGCACAAGTTCATGGCCATATCATGTCACTTATGATTTGCATGTGATGTTAATCCTTTTATGCATCTTATTTTGCTTAGGACGACGGTAGCATTATAAGGTGATCCCTCACTTAAATTTCAAGATAAAATTGTGTTCTCCCCGAGTGTGCACCGTTGTGAAAGTTCGTCGTTTCGAGACACCACGTGATGATCGGGTGTGATAGACTCTACGTTCACATACAACGGGTGCAAGCCAGTGTTGCACATGCGGAACACTCGGGTTAAACTTGACGAGCCTAGCATGTACATACATGGCCTCGGAACACAAGAGACCGAAAGGTCGAACATGAGTCATATAGTAGATATGATCAACATGAAGATGTTCACCATTGAAACCACCTCAACTCACGTGATGATCGGACTTGAGTTGGTGGATTTGGATCATGTTACACTCGAATGACCGGAGGGATGTCTATTTGAGTGGGAGTTTTTAAGTAATATGATTAACTAAACTCATTATCTTGAACAATAGTCTAAAGTTGTGTTTGCTATATTTATGTTGTAGATCATGGCTCGCGCTGTAGCACCCCTAAATTTTAATGCGCTCCTAGAGAAAGCTAAATTGAAAGATGATGGAAGTAACTTTGTGGACTGGGCCCGTAATCTAAGGATTATCCTTATGGCTTCCCAGAAGGTTTATGTCCTTTATGCACCGCTTGGTGATCCACCCACTCCAGTTGAGTCTCTAGACGTTGTGAATGCCTGGCAGGCTCGTTCTGAAGATTACTCAATAGTTCAATGTGCAATATTGTATGGCTTAGAACCGGGACTTCAAAGACGTTTTGAACGTCATGGAGCATATGAGATGTTCCAGGAGTTGAAGTTTATCTTTCAGAAGAATGCCCGGATCGAGAGATATGAGATCTCCGATAAGTTCTATGCTTGCAAGATGGAGGAGAACGGGTCTATCAGTGATCACGTACTCAGAATGTCTGGGTACTCCACCCGTCTGGCTGAATTGGGGATGCCCCTTCCGCCAGAAGCTATCACTGACAGAGTTCTTCAATCATTGCCACCTAGCTACAAGAGCTTCGTGTTGAACTATAACATGCACGGGATGAACAAGTCAGTCGCCGAGCTGTTTGCGATGCTGAAAACCGCTGAGTCTGAATTTCAGAAGGAGCATCAAGTGTTGATGGTCAATAAAACCACTAGTTTCAAGAAAAATGGCAAGGGTAAGAAGAGTAACTCCAAGAAGAGTGGCAAAACAGTTGCTCCTCCTGTGAAGAAACCCAAGGCTGGACCCAAACCAGAAACTGTGTGCTTTCATTGCAAGGGAACTGGACACTGGAAGCAGAACTACCCCAAGTATTTGGCTGACAAGAAGGCGGCCAACAACAAACAAGGTATATGTGATATACATGTTATTGATGTGTACCTTACCAACTCTCGTTGTAGTGCCTGGGTATTTGATACCGGTGCGGTTGCTCATATTTGCAACTCAAAACAGGAACTGCGGAATAGACGGAGGCTGGCAAAGGATGAAGTGACGATGCGCGTGGGAAATGGTTCCAAGGTTGATGTGATCGCCGTCGGCACGCTCGCTCTTCGATTACCATCGGGATTAGTGATGAACCTGAATAAATGTTATTTGGTGCCTGCGTTAAGCATGAACATTATATCTGGATCTTGTTTATTGCGAGACGGTTACTCATTTAAATCAGAGAATAATGGTTGTTCTATTTATATGAGTAATATCATTTATGGTCATGCACCCGATGTGAGGGGTTTATTCTTATTGAATCTCGATAGTAATGATACACATGTTCATAACATTGATGCCAAAAGATGTAGAATTGATAATGATAATACCACTTTCTTGTGGCACTGTCGTTTAGGTCATATTGGCATAAAACGCATGAGGAAGCTCCATGCTGATGGACTTTTGGAGTCACTTGATTTTGAATCACTTGACACATGTGATCCATGCCTCATGGGCAAGATGACTAAAACGCCATTCTCTGGAACAATGGAACGGGCAAGTGACTTGTTGGAAATCATACATACTGATGTGTGCGGTCCGATGAGTATTGAGGCGCGCGGTGGTTATCGTTACTTTCTCACCTTCACTGATGACTTAAGTAGATATGGGTATATTTACTTAATGAAACACAAGTTTGAAACATTTGAAAAGTTCAAACAATTTCAGAGTGAAGTTGAGAATCATCGTAACAAGAAGATTAAATTCCTACGATCTGATCGAGGAGGAGAATATCTGAGTTATGAGTTTGGCAGTCACTTAAGACAATGTGGAATTGTTTCACAACTGACACTGCCTGGAACACCACAGCGTAATGGTGTGTCTGAACGTCGTAATCGAACCTTATTGGATATGGTGTGATCTATGATGTCTCTTGCCGATTTGTCACTATCGTTTTGGGGTTATGCATTAGAGACAGCTGCATTCACTTTAAATAGGGCACCATCGAAATCCGTTGAGACGACGCCATATGAACTTTGGTTTGGCAAGAAGCCAAAGCTGTCGTTTCTTAAAGTTTGGGGATGTGATGCTTATGTCAAAAAGCTTCAGCCTGAAAAGCTGGAACCCAAAGCGGAAAAATGCGTCTTCATAGGATACCCAAAAGAGACAGTTGGGTATACCTTCTACCTCAGATCCGAAGGCAAAGTGTTTGTCGCTAAAAACGGAACATTTCTTGAGAAAGAGTTTCTCTCGAATGAATTGAGTAGGAGGAAGATAGAACTTGATGAGGTTGTTGAACCTTTACTTCAACCTGAGAGTAGCGCAGCACAGAAAGATGTTTCTGTAGAACCTGCATCAGTTGTAGAGGAAGTTAATGATGATGATCATGAAGCTTTGGATCAAGTTGCTATCGAACCTCGTAGGTCGAGAAGGACGTGTACTGCTCCTGAGTGGTACGGCAACCCTGTCTTAGAGGTCATGTTGTTAGACAACGATGAACCTACGAGCTATGGAGAAGCGATGATGGGCCCGGATTCCGAGAAGTGGCTAGAGGCCATGAAATCCGAGATGGGATCCATGTATGAAAACAAAGTATGGACTTTGGAAGTATTACCTGAAGGGCGTAAGGCCATTCAGAACAAATGGATCTTTAAGAGGAAGACGGACGCGGACGGTAATGTCACCGTCTATAAAGCTCGACTTCTGGCAAAGGGTTTTTCACAAGTTCAAGGAGTTGACTACGATGAGACCTTCTCACCCGTAGCGATGCTTAAGTCCGTCAGAATCATGTTAGCAATAGCTGCCTTTTTCGATTATGAAATTTGGCAGATGGATGTCAAAACAGCGTTCCTTAACGGTTTCCTTAAGGAAGAGTTGTATATGATGCAACCAGAAGGTTTTGTCGATCCAGAGAATGCTGACAAAGTTTGCAAACTCCAGCGATCCATTTATGGACTGCTGCAAGCATCTCGGAGTTGGAATCATCGCTTTGATGAGGTGATCAAAGCGTTCAAGTTTATACAAGTTTACGGAGAAGCTTGTATTTACAAGAAAGTGAGTGGGAGCTCTATAGCGTTTCTAATATTATATGTGGATGACATATTACTGATTGGAAACAATATAGAAATGTTGGAAAGCGTGAAGGAATATTTGAACAAGAGTTTTTCAATGAAGGACCTAGGAGAAGCCGCTTTCATATTAGGCATCAAGATCTATAGAGATAGATCGAGACGTTTAATAGGACTTTCACAAAGCACATACCTTGATAAGATTTTGAGGAAGTTCAAAATGGATCAATCCAAGAAGGGGTTCTTGCCTGTATTGCAAGGTGTGAAGTTGAGTAAGACTCAATGCCCAGTGACTGCAGAAGATAGAGAAAAGATGAGTGTCGTCCCCTATGCCTCAGCCATAGGCTCTATCATGTATGCAATGCTGTGCACAAGACCCGATGTCAGCCTTGCCATAAGTATGGCCGGAAGGTTTCAAAGTGATCCAGGAGTGGAACACTGGACGGCGGTCAAGAATATCCTGAAGTACCTGAAAAGGACTAAGGACATGTTTCTCGTTTATGGAGGTGATCAAGAGCTCGTCGTAAAGGGTTACGTCGATGCAAGCTTTGACACTGATCTGGATGACTCTAAGTCACAAACCGGATACGTATTTATTCTTAATGGGGGTGCGGTTAGCTGGTGCAGTTCCAAGCAAAGCGTGGTAGCTGATTCTACATGCGAAGCGGAGTACATCGCTGCCTCGGAGGCGGCGAAGGAAGGTGTCTGGATGAAGGAGTTCATGATAGATCTTGGAGTAGTGCCTAGTGCGCTTAACCCAATGACTCTGTTTTTTGATAATACTGGTGCCATTGCTCTAGCCAAGGAACCAAGATTTCACAAGAGGACCAGACACATAAAGTGACGTTTCAATTCCATCCGCGATTACATCAAGGAGGACGACATAAATATTTGCAAAGTACACACGGATCTAAATGTTGCAGATCCGATGACTAAACCTCTTCCAAGGGCTAAACATGAACAACACCAGAACTGCATGGGTGTTCGATTCATTACAATGTAAATCACATAGTGATGTGAACTAGATTATTGACTCTAGTGCAAGTGGGAGACTATTGGAAATATGCCCTAGAGGCAATAATAAATTAGTTATTATTATATTTCCTTGTTCATGATAATCGTTTATTATCCATGCTATAATTGTATTGATTGGAAACTCAAATACATGTGTGGGTACATAGACAACACTGTGTCCCTAGTAAGCCTCTAGTTGCCTAGCTCGTTGATCAAAAGATGGTGAAGGTTTCCTAGCCACGGACATAAGATGTCATTTGATAATGGGATCACATCATTAGGAGAATGATGTGATGGACAAGAACCAAACTACGAACGTAGCATATGATCGTGTCAGTTTATTGCTATTGTTTTCTGCATGTCAAGTATCTATTCCTATGACCATGAGATTATGCAACTCCCTGACATCGGAGGAATACCTTGTGTGTATCAAACGTCGCAACGTAACTGGGTGACTATAAAGATGCTCTACAGGTATCTCCGAGGGTGTCTGTTGGGTTGGCATGGATCAAGACTGGGATTTGTTACTCCATGTGACGGAGAGGTATCTTAGGGCCCACTCGGTAATACAACATCACAATGAGCCTTGCAAGCAATGTGACTAAAGTGTTAGCCACGAGATCTTGTATTACGGAACGAGTAAAGAGACTTGCCGGTAACGAGATTGAACTAGGTATAGAGATACCGACGATCGAATCTCGGGCAAGTAACATACCGAAGAACAAAGGGAACAGCATACGGGATTAACTGAATCCTTGACATAGAGGTTCGACCGATAAAGATCTTCGTAGAATATGTAGGAGCCAATATGGGCATCCAGGTCCCGCTATTGGTTATTGATCGTAGAGGTCTCTCGGTCATGTCTACATAGTTCTCGAACCCACAGGGTCTACACACTTAACGTTTGGTGACAATTAGTATAGTTGAGTTATTTTGTTGGTGACCGAAGGTTGTTCGGAGTCCCGGATAAGATCCCGGACATGACGAGGAACTCCGGAAGAGTCCGGAGGTAAAGATTGATATATGTGATAATAGTGTTTTGATCTCCGGAAGGGTTCCGGAATTCATCGGAAGGAGTTCCGGATGTTTACCGAAGTGTTCGGGTGCAGAAACACTTTATATGAGCCAAAGGGGTAAAGCCCACGAGGTATTGGAAAGTGCAAAAGGAAGTTTTGCTGCTGCCTTAAGCGGTACTACCGCTGGTAAGGCAGTACTACCGCGTAAGCGGTACTACCGCTCATGTGAAAGCGGTACTACCGCTCAAGCGGTACTACCGCTCGTGAGCGCTACTACCGCTTGTATGCGATACTGCTGGAATCCGAGTTAGACTCTTTCCGTGCGGGCCAAACCGACCTTGTGCGGGCAAAACCGACCTTGTGGAGGCTTTCTCTCCAAGTTTAGACCCCAGGGCTCAACTTATAAATAGAGGGGCAGGGCTAACACACAGGATACATCAAGATTTCCCAAGCCATGTGTCGGCAACCCTAACCCTCTAGTTCTCCCGTCATGATCTCCGTAGTGCTTGGCGAAGCCCTGCAGAGATTGTTCCTCACCACCATCACCATGCCGTCGTGCTGCCGGAACTCATCTACTACTTCACCATCACTCGCTGGATCGAGGAGGTGAAGGCGTCATCAAGCCGTACGTGTGTTGAATGCGGAGGTGCCGTCCGTTCGGCACTAGTTCGTGATCGGATCGAGGGACGACTTGCGATTTGGATCGCGGAGACGTTCGACTACATCAACCGCGTTTCTTAACGCTTCCGCTTAGCGATCTACAAGGGTATGTAGATTCACTCTCCCTCTCGTAGATGCTCATCACCATGGATAGATCTTGTGTGTGCGTAGGAAATTTTTTGTTTCCCATGCAACGTTCCCCAACATCACTATGGGTAGATCTTCACGAAGTAGGCGATCTCCTTGCCTGTACAAACTTCTTGGTTCAACTCCACGACACGAAGTAGGAGGCTCCCAAGCGATACCTAACCAATCTAGGAGGCACCACCCTCCAAAAGGTAATAGGCTTGGTAATGTCGATGAACTCCTTGCTCTTGTGCTTCAAGATGATAGACTCCTCAACACACAATCACTCTCTCACAGATTTGGCTATGGTGGAAGAGATTGATTTGGTGGAAAGCAACTTGGGGAGGCTAGAGATCAAGATTCATATGGATAGAGTGGAATGGCTTGATCTCAACACATGAGTAGGTGGCTCTCTCTCAGAAAATTGGATGGGGCAAGTATGGAATAGTTCTGAGTGCTTCTCTTTCGAGTCGGTGGTGGTGAAGGGGTATATATAGGCATCCCCAAAAATCCAACCGTTACACCTAAAGTGACCAACTCTATGACACCCAAGTGTAAAACTCGATGGTACCGAGTTGCTCCAAAGGTAGCAACTTTTGAATCTCGGTGAGACCGATACATAAATTTCGGTGGTACCGTTAAGATGACCAACGGTCAGATTGCAGAACTCGGTGAGACCGATTCTCAAATTTCAGTGGTACCAATTCTTGACAACGGCTAACCAGAGAGTTGGTCCAAAAACTCGGTGAGACCGATACACAAAACTCGATGGTACCGATTCTTGTGAATGACTAACCAGGAAGTTGGTTCAAATCTCGGTGAGACCGATTGGCAAAACTTGGTGGTACCGATGCTTGAAAATAGCTAACCAGAAAGTTGGCAACTGAACTCGGTGGCACCGATGCAGAATCGGTTGCACCGAAGGGCTAGGGTTTGGCTTAGGATCTGTCTGAGTTTGGGAATTGGTGGGTCCAAATGGAAATACTTGGTAGCACCGATTTTCATGATAGGCTTGGACAGACTTTTGTGGAAGAGTTTGTGGGTGTTTTTGGCGGCTATCACTTGTGCACGTGGAGCATCTTGTTCACCAACAGTACCTTACCCCCTTTTAATAGTATTGGCTTTCCTATGGACTCAAAGTGATTTCTCACAAAGTAAAATGTAGATTCCTCTTGCTTGAAGCTTTGCCAATCCATTTCCTTGCATCTAGGGGTTTCTCCACAATCCTTTTTCCAGCACATCATTGAACTTTTCCTGAAATATTCTTAGTAGAAACATTAGTTCAATGATATATATGTTGTTATTAATTACCAAAACCACCAAGGGAGCAAATGTGCTTTCACCCGGCCACCTCAGGCCTCCCCCACACGCCAGTCGAGGTCCCTCGGCATCCGGGACACGCCACGCCTCTGTCCCCCTCCTCTCTCTCCCTGCGAAGGCTCTCCCGATACCGCCCGAGCCGGCCAATGCATGAGCTCGCACGCGCGACGCCCCTGACCTCTCCCGCTCTCTCTCTCTCTTCTCTCCCGTAGGCGTAGACCAACCCCTGGAATGCCGTAGCCACGCCCCGACTCCCTCCCATGGCCTCTGGCTTCGGCCACGAGCTCGCCGGCGCAGCCGTGTTCGGTGGACCTCGCCCCCCCTATAAAGAGGCCACCCCAAGACCTCTTCTCCCCTCCGGGTCCCCTCTCTCCCATCCTATCGAGCCATTGCACTGCTAGTTCATCCCCTCGAGGCCCCCGTGCTCATGATCGATCGGAGCTCCGCCGCGGTGATATGTCTCCAACGTATCTACTTTTCCTCACTCTTTTGCCCTTGTTTTGGACTCTAATTTGCCTGATTTGAATGAAACTAAACCGGACTAACGTAGTTTTCAGCAGAACTACCATGGTTGATTTGTGGGAAGTGAAATGCATGCCTAGATCTACAGAAATCTGATTCTGTTGATTTCTAGGATTTTACAAAGTTACATTGTGATCTTTCTTCAAAACTCCTCAAACTTGGTGATCCTCTCTAATTCTACCTATATTTTCATCCTGTTAAATCTCATGGCAAGCAAACTCCATTTCCTTAGCCAAATCATCATCAAACACTTCTGCTTATGCTGTAAAGAGCCCTGTTTGACCCCCTTTCTCTATTTTCCTTGCCTCCAAAATTTTACCGCAGTCACTCACATACCTCTTTTACCTCCAGTAAGAAAGCCACAGCCTCATCTCAATTATTGGGGGGTAAAACCCCTCATTTTCACTGTCTGGACAACCTTGGCATGCCGCTTATTCCTCTCTCCCATTATTCTATCCATGCAACTGCCCCCAAGTTTTACCACAACACCCGTGGCATGTTAATGCACATTTACAAACCCAAGTATGGCATTCTCATGTGGAAAATATGAGCAATACCTCTAAAACTAGATTATGGCAGTAAATGTGGCTTTGTACTACAAGTACCTTGCCCTTTTATCTCCCTGATCTGAAACTTGGTGGACATATAATCCTTCCATGCTTGAGGACACTAGACATAGTGTTGTGCCAAGTGGACCACAGTAGAAATCTTTTTCTAAGCCCCAAGATTTCTGTTGCAAACTTACCCCCAGTAAAAACCCCATCTAACAAGCTCCATTTACCTTGAGAATTTTTCCAATACTCTACTGCATGCGTGCCTCACACGCCAGACATCATTGGCCGACCAAAAAGGTGCCCTGGACACACCCTAGCGTGGTGACCACACATCAGACATGCAAAATTAGTGCTCTCCCGACAAAGGTTGTCCTGTAGCACGCAACCAGCTCCGGCAAGGCATCCCAGCGCGCCAGGGGATTCCCCTTTGCTTCCCATGCCCCTCCCCGACGCTAGAATGCGGCCAAGGGCAGCTGTGAGCGCGTGCTCACCGCGCCCGAAGCACACCCGAGGCACACCCGAGCCCCTCTCGGTCGCCCCTCTACTTCAGCCCCTCCCCCGAGCTCCCTCTCGTTCTGGTATCACCTCTCCCTCTCCCTAGAGCTCCTGAACCAGAGCCCCTTAGCTCCCGTGGGATTCTCCTCCTCCAATGGCCGCCATTGCCGCCATTCAGCTTCACTCGAATCCTAGCGAGTCAGCCTCCCCTCGTCTCGATTTCCACCTCTAGGAGGACCCCCGCGAAAACTACAGCCTCCCTGGCAACCCGAAGTCCATTCCTGCGGTCAAACCATGCTCCCGCGTGACGCCGGCGCCGCCATCCGCCCCTGCTAATGGCCGCTCGCTCCGGGCGCCTCCGCGGCTCACCCAACCGCCTCCGGGCGCGGCGTGGATCGGGGCATCCGCCCGGAGCACCGGCTCAGCGCTCGCTGTGGTGGGATAGCCAGAACCGCGACGGCCGTCGGCCCTCCCTGCCCCTGACGCGAGGAAGAAGGAAGGGGGAGCGGGAGAGAAGGAGTGGGACCGGCGGGACCCACCTGTAGGCAACCCAGAGACGGGCCCGGCGATTCAAGTGGAGACAACCTCCACTATTTCTGCCTTCCCACGGTGGAAGCGCATTTGGGGGAAGGCGCCATCGACGTGGCCGGCTGGCCGCGCGGCTGGACTGCTGGGCCGGCCCGTTTGCTTATCCTGCGCCATGTGCGCTAAATAGCACACTAGGTATAACCTTTTCCTTTTTGTTTTATTTATTTCTGTAGAACTTGTAAAATCCATAGAAAATTCATAGTAAGTCCAATCTTGATGATTCAAAATCCTAGATGCCTCTAAATCATGGGCTAACCAAATGTGTGCTTTGCACATTTTTCCATACAATATTTTCTGCTCCACCAATAATTTTTTCATTGCTTTTATTATAAACACCATCTTGTAAAATTCCTAGAGTACTCATATCAACTCCAAATGGAGTGATTCAAATTCCCAGAGGCTCTAAATATCATGCCCTATTTGTATAGCCATGTTGAACATTTTACCATGCACCTATTCTGCTTGACCAAATTAATAGCTCAATTTTTCCTTCATTTCATCTTAGGAAAATCATAGGAAAAACATCCCATCTCCAAATCCAATGAGACCAATTTGTAAAAACTTCTAAAATCATTCCCTACTTGATGAGTGCATCCACTCATTTTTACAAAAATATTTTCTGTAGACTTCTCATGAGACCATTAATCCCTTCACTTCCACCATTCAAAAAGCCTCGTTGATCCAACTTCAGTAGTGATATTTTTGGTATTTTTCTGATGACCAGAGATGTCCAAGAAAAATCCAACTCCTATTTATAGAGCACTTTCATTGTTTGCTTGTTGTGTTGCTTATTGCGGTTGTTTTCGGCGATAGTTGACGAAATAGACGAAGTGCTCGGAGTGGGACGAGAAGCGTGTGAAGACCTCGAAGACGTTGCTAAGCCAGGCAATCAGCCCTTTGACCATGTTAAGAAGCTTTTTCATGCATGTCATATAGCACTATCCGTTTCGATGAATTGATCATGTGGATATGGTGTTCCCCCTTCGGTGGGATGCCTCCGACACTTTACCGTTGATACTTGCATCGTGCATGACCCTACCATCCTTATGAGGGTTGTGCGGGTGGGAGTAGCTAGGTTGCTAGTAGTTGCTACGCAAGTGGGATCGGGAATATGCATGGTGATGGAAACAAAATGATTTCAAAGGCTTTTCGAAAACCCCGTCGGGTGCCACTAATGCTCGAGGGAGATGATGATGAGCTAGGTAGCCACTTGATAAAGAAGTGGTGTACTGGAGCAAGTGAGTGTGTCTGGTTTTCGAAAACGGATTGGTGTAAGTTGCGACCGTTATTCCAACCTTACATGTACAACCACTCTACCCCTATATGGGAAGGGGATTTGTTGATTACCTTGGTGGGTACTAGCATAGAGCCGGCATTACTAGTGGCGGGAGTGAAGTGGTCACTCTCGATACGGGGTCGTACCGGAATGGACGATCATGCGTTGTCTTCACAGGCACCGGGCACACCGTTGCGTGCCCTCATGGATGATACGTGTGATGTATATCATGAGGGATGTCACCAACGAGTGGACTCTTTGCTTAGTATCGCTAGGGGAAAGGCAATGTTCGGGTACTTACCTCGGGTATGAACAATACAGCGAGTCGTGGCTTGACACGGAAGTTTCCCGAGTCTTGTGGGTAAAGTGTGCAACCTCTGCAGAGTGTAAAACTATTCGAATAGCCGTGTCCACGGTCAAGGATAGTTAGATGACCGCTCTTGTGCTATGTCCACTGTTCACTAAACTTGTGTGTGTGTGTGTGTGTGTGTGTGTGTGTGTGGGTGTGTGGATGACACAGAGATGATACTTGAGTTAAGTCAGATGACTTGACGTGATGGCTGAACATGAGATGGTCAACCCCTTGCTTATGATGATATCTATAACTTGTTCATAAGGATAGCTGCCAACTGTTGATGCATGCTTACATAAGATACTTGATCATGTCACTGCACTCAAAATTAGCTTTCTGCAAAATTACCTACTTAGAGCCATGTCATGCTCTGTTGTATCTTATTCCAAACATGGGTTGCTTGCGAGTACATTCAAAGTACTCATTGGCTTGCCACTGGTTATTTTATTGGCCAGGCATGAAAGCACAGGATTGAATGAAGAATACCTTGGTGACGATCATGCGAGCTAGGACGCTTCCCAGTCAGAATGCCTGTAGGGTTAAGGCAGATGGCATGGGTTCACGCTATCGTTGAAGATTTCCGCTGCAAGTATATGAAGACTAGGCCTTAAAGGCCATATTTGAGCAAAATGGTACGCAATGGATGTAAGACTCTTGTTATTCAATTTCTGTGTGTTCAGTGAGCATTGATCTCTGGGATCACTGTGCACGTACATTCGGTGACCACGACTTATGAGTCGGGGTCCCCACAAATGTTCAGTGAAGCATGCAAACTTCCATATTGGGGTTCCCTCGACGAACCAACAAAATCTAAATACGAGTCATTTTTAGTTAATCTTTGCTTTGGTGAAGATAGGGGGTAACACAAGGGAGAATTAACAACATCCATTTCCCATCAATACAATATTTCGGACTCTTTAATGGTAAATGTATCGTAGGCAAACAAGATTGTAGCACACTGTGTGCTCATGATTTGAGTCTCTTACACACTGCCATAACTGGAAATAAATATTATAATCTTGGTGCAATTGTTGCACGGAGGCTGCAGCTCAATGCTGCTAATGGTAATTTTTATGAAGGAATCTATGCCTCCCGTGTAGCGAAGAGCTTAAATGTCTCACCATGGCCTAATGACCCCATCTTACCTAGTCAATATTTAGACTTTGATGCCATGAAGCATCATAAGTTCCTCACGGGTACGGCCACTAACTACACCTATAATTTGAGATTTAATAAAAAAACGTTGTGCCTGTCGCTTTGCCTACTCCTGCTCTCTTTGATTTTCACAGTAGGGGAAGATACTATGTCCTTGAGAGCGAGGCCCATGCGCACAATGCGGAGGTTGAAGCTGCTAGGAGGGCCGCGGAGTTTGCACCGAGGGCCTCGGTGAGCCATCACCCAGATTATTATTCATACGGATGGTGATTACCAAGCTAGGCCAAAAGCTTAAGCTTGGGGGAGTATGTATTTCCACCGACATTACATTCATGTTCACACATTTCATTATAGTTGTCGGTGTTCACACTTTTTCATTGTAATATCCATGTTAGATTTGTTTTCTCGCTTTCCTCTTGTGTGTTTGAAAACTTTGAGAAAACCCAAAAATATTTCCTACTTCTTTTAGTTTTTCTTTCTAGCTTAGTTTAATTGTAGCATCAAAAGAAAACCCAAAAAGATTTCTCGCTTCTTCTCTTACTTGTTGGGAGCTTTCCCGTGTAAATAGTTTTTCTCGTTTTAGTTTTTTCCTCTTTAATTTGCTTTCGTCAGGAAAAACCAAAAACTCCAAAAATATTTCAGTGTGTTTCTCTCAAATTCTTTTCCTTTTAATTGAGTCGTACCAAGGAGAAGGCCACAACTAAATGGTTGAGTGGCTCTCATTTGCATCATTGTTAATCTAACGAAGAGCCCATATTACTTTGTCTTATCCTCTTGAAAAAATGTTGCAGATTCCAGCTTAGTCCACGACACTGTTGCACTATTATTATTCTCTTATCATTCGGTCGTGCAAGTGAAAGGCAATGATGACGATATTTGATGAATTGGCTGTGACAGAGAAAAGAGGGTATGAACACAACTTGTTTTTGTTTTTGTAAATATGTTTAACCTAGTATCCTTGATTTAGCATATTATGACCAAACATGTTTGCAATGAACATTATATATTATAGTTGTTCATGCCATGCTTAAGTAGCTAGGAGTGGATAATGATTTATCTTGGGTGTCAACATGCATTAAAATGATTGTGATGCGTTATGATGATATGGTATCCTCCTCTGAATGTTTCAAGTGGCTTGACTTGGCACATGTTCACGCATGTAGTTGAATCAAAACCAACATAGTCGTCATGATATTTATGTTCATGGTTTCCATATCCTACTCATGCTAGTATTCAATGTTGATTATATGTAATGCATGTTCATGACCGTTTTCGCTCTCTAGCTGGCCGCTTCTCAATCTATTTGCTAGCCTTCGCCTGTACTAAGCGGGAATACTGCTTGTGCATCAAAACCTTTAAACCAAGTTGTGCCAGATGAGTCCACTATATCTACCTATATACGGTATTACCCTGCCGTTCCAAAGTAAATTTGCATGTGCCATCTCTAAAAATTCAAATGAACATCTGTTTTGTGTGCCTGGACCGCTCATGGAGCGACAAGGGGCGGTCAGTATCTTCCATGCTAAGCAGGTTATTCTCATGATCAGTGTTTATTCACTTGTCCTTACACGAGAGGGGCGGTAATAGGGATTCCCAGTCCCGAAATCAAAAATCGAAAATAATTAAACAAAACTCCCCCAGGAATGTTGTTGGTTTGGACGGTACCCGTGGATGCGGCTAGCCGTGGAGTGTGATTGTTGGTGGAGGGGAGTAAACCTTTACTTTTACCGCTTGAGAACCGCCGCTAATTTGTTTAGCATGGAAGATATTGATAACTCTTGGTCATGACATTGACAGGAAGGGTGTACCTCCCAAAATTATATCTATCTCTGTTTTAAGCTTTCAGCTCTGGCACCGCTGCAAATCCATGCTTCCCTCTGCGAAGGGACTATCTATTTACTTTTATGTTGAGTCATCACCTTCTCACATAAGCGCCAGACCTGAGAGCACTATTGTCATCCTCATGCATTTGTGTATAGTTGATGTTGGGTGCAGCATGACTGAATCTTTTCTACCATGAATTACAATGTTTAGTCGCAGCTTGAACTTTTGAGGTGCTCTGCATTTATGTTTTGCGGTCTCAGAAAGGGCTAGCGAGATACCACTATTGTCATATTGTATCATGATTGTTTTGACAAAGTGTTGGCGCTTGAGATATCTTATTATTGCTCACTAGTTGCTTATGTTATTGTTATGAGTTAATATAATTTCTAAGAGTTATTGTTGGCATGGTTAGTCATAATCTTTGCTGAAAACCTGGGTGCTACTTAAGCATATATATGTAAACAAGAACAAAAGAGTTCATAAAAGTTTTTCTTTCACTTTCAGTTTGTCAACTGAATTGCTTGAGGACAAGCAAAGGTTTAAGCTTGGGGGAGTTGATAGGTCTCCAACGTATCTACTTTTCCTCACTCTTTTGCCCTTGTTTTGGACTCTAATTTGCATGATTTGAATGAAACTAACCCGTACTAACGCTGTTTTTAGCAGAACTACCATGGTGTTGTTTTTGTGCAGAAATAAAAGTTCTCGAAATGGAACGAAACTTTTTGTAGAATTATTTCAGAATATATAAGAATTATTGGATCCAAAAACTACCGGAGAGGGGGGCCAGGGTGGCTAGCACCCACCAGGGAGCGCCAGGCCCCCTGGGCGAGCCCTGGTGGGTTGTGCCCACCTCGTGGCCCCACTGATCCTAATTCCGCCACTATAAATTCCTATTTTCGGAGAAAAAAATCAGAGAGGAAGTTTCATCGCGTTTTACGATACAGAGCCGCCGCCACCTCTTGTTCTTCATCGGGAGGCCAGATCTGGAGCCCGTTTGGGGCTCCGGAGAGGGGAATCTTCGGTCTTCGTCATCACCAACCCTTGTCCATCGCCAATTCCATGATGCACCCCACCGGGAGTGAGTAATTCCTTCGTAGGCTTGCTGGTCGGTGAGGAGTTGGATGAGATTCATCATGTAATCGAGTTAGTTTTGTTAGGGCTTGATCTCTAGTATCCACTATGTTCTGAGATTGATGTTGCTATGACTTTGCTATGCCTAATGCTTGTCACTAGGGCCCGAGTGCCATGATTTCAGATCTGAACCGTTTATGTTAATTATCATCTCTATATCTATGTTCTTGATCCGATCTTGCCTAGTCATATGCACCTATTATGTTATATGATCCGTCAACCCCATAGTGACAATATTTGGGATACTTCGCGGTGATGACCGTAGTTTGAGGAGTTCATTTATTCACCATGTGTTAATGCTTTGTTCCGGTTCTCTATTAAAAGGAGGCCTTAATATCCCTTAGTTTCCTTATGGACCCCGCTGCCACGGGAGGGTAGGACAAAAGATGTCATGCAAGTTCTTTTCCATAAGCACGTATTACTATTTACGGAATACATGCCTACATTATATTGATGAACTGGAGCTAGTTTTGTATCGCCCTAGGTTATAACTGGTATATGATGAATATCATCCAACGAGTTCACCCATCCAGTGCCTACGAGCTTTCCACTTATTGTTCTTGCTAAGTTACTATTGCTACTACTACTGTTCCAACTGCTATAAAACTATAGCTACTGCTGTTACCGCTACTGTTACTGTTGCTACTGCTATCAAAACTATCATATTACTGTGCTACTGACCACTTTGCTGCAGATATTTAATCTGTAGGTGTGGTTGAATTGACAACTCAACTGCTAATACTCTCAAGTATTCTTTGGCTCCCCTTGTGTCAAATCTATAAATTTGGGTTGAATACTCTACCCTCGAAAACTGTTGCGATCCCCTATACTTGTGGGTTATCATGCGGCGGCACCACCGTCGATCTCTGGGTATGGCCCCTCTACGGCCCCCATTCTTGCTCCGACGAACTCTCCTCGGTGCCCTAACCGTTTCCCCCATCCTCTCCGCTCATTTTGCAGCAGGAACCATCCCCGATGACCATCACCCGAAGCTCCTTCGCCTCGGTACCTCGTCGCCGGCGAGCCGTTGCTCCTCTCCGTCCATCTTCATCACCACCCGGTCGACGGCGAAGCCCTGAGTCCATCCCCTTCCTCTGCTCACCTCGCCGTGGCCGGGATCATCGCCGGTGAGCGCCACTGTCTCCCCGTCGCGAGGATGGAGATCACAGGTGGGCTCCACCTGTCATCCTATCCTCCCGCTCTCTCCCTCTTTGTGTGGTAGCCCGCGGGCCCCACCCGTCAGGTTTAAACCAGGCGTGGAGCGGGCGCCCGGCTCGGCTGGGCGATTGCGGCTCTGGGCCGGCCCAGCTGCTGGCCGACTCTTGCCTAGTACACTGTGGTCCTTTTTCTTTTTCCATTTTCTTTCTGTTTTGCAAAAATTCCACAGGATGCAATATTTGTCCAAATCCAAATATCTTCCACCTAAAATCTTGTAATATTCTATACTATTTAATGATGCCACTTGTGATTTTTTTGAAAATGTTTTATGTACTGGTTTTATTCAAAACCTAGTTTTGAATATTTTGAACCACTGCTAGAATAGTTTTCAAAACTTTTTACACTTCAAAAACAGAAACTATTATTTTTAGTTTTTATTATGGTATTTTACAAAGTGGTGTAACATTTTAGAAGTAGATTATTTTCTCTGTTTTTCTCTGTTCTTATTTTTGCCCGTTAATATTACGACGATAGAATGCGTTGTTGACGAGGGAGTTGGACCAAAAAACTTTGAAGACCCCGAGGACTTTGTTGAGCCAGGCAAGCAGCCCCTTGACCATGCCTAAGAAACTTTTTCATGCATGTCATATAGCACCTTATGTTTTGATGAATTGATCATGATGATGTGGTGGCCACTTTGGTGGATGCCTCGTTACTTTCTCGTTGATACTCGCATTGTGCATGGCCCTACCTCCTTATGAGGGTTATGCGGGTGGGAAGTAAATAGGTTGCTAAGTAGTGCTATGCAAATAGGACATGAATATGCATGGTGATGGAAACAAAAGAACCTTCAAAAACTTTTCGAAAACCATGTGTGTTGACGGAGGCGCATCTTTGCACTCCTCCCACAGGCTGCTCAAGCAATGGGTCCGTGAAGTCAATTCGGCAGAGGCGAGGAAGCCCCTCGAATGCAACACTCCCATCATCTTCGACGCTGAGGACCACCCTGACCGCGTCACCGCGGTCGGGTGCGTGCCATTGATGATCTCACCAACGATCCGCAACCTCAGAGTCATGAAGATGCTGGTTGATCGTGGGGCCGGCCTGAACCTGATTTCACCCGATGTGATCAAGAGGCTGCAGATCCCCGATTCGGACCTTAAACCGACAGGTTCCTTCCAAGGAGTAGACAGGGGAAGATCTCAGCCAAAGGGGAAGATAATCCTCCCGGTCACATTCGGCCGTGAACTCAATTTCAGGACAGAGAGGGTCATTTTCGACGTCGCCAAGATGTCGCTGTCGTACAATGGGATCCTGGGCCGCTTGGCACTAGCGAAGCTCATGGCGGCGTCCCACCACGCCTACAACATGCTCAAGATGCCTGGGCCGATGAGCGTCATCACCATCCATGCCGACAAGAAAGACACGGTCCTCTGCATCGACAAGATCTACCGGGAGGCAGTGGCAGCGTCTGCTGGCGATGCACTTGCTCCTGCCGACAAAGCTCCCAGGGGAAAGAACAAGGACAAGACGGGGGAAAGAACAAGACATCCGACAAGGCTCGTGATAACTCCGGGAAGCGCATGGCAGAGCGCAGCACGCCTGTCGAGGACTTACCACAGTCCTCCGCCGGCAGGAACACGAAGAGCAAAGTGACCATCCCCAAGACAGAGCAGGTGGTTGTGCGCGAAGACGGCGAGGGCGGCACTGCTACTTCTCGAGCATGCGTTGGTTTTCCCTTGAAGAGGAAAGGGTGATGCAGCAAAGTAGATAAGTATTTCCCTCAGTTGTTGAGAACCAAGGTATCAATCCAGTAGGAGATACAAGCAAGTCCCCAATAGATGTACCTACACAAATAATCAAACACTTGCACCCAACGCTATAAAGGGGTTGTCAATCCCTTCACGATTACTTGCAAGGATGAGATCTGATAGAGATAGATAGATAGGATTGCTAAAACAAAAAGTAAAACAAAAGTAAAAAGATTGCAGCAAGGTATTTTTGGTATTTTTGGTTTATAGATCTGAAAATATAATGTGGAAAATAGACCCGGGGGCCATAGGTTTCACTAGAGGCTTCTCTCATGAAGGAAAATAATACGGTGGGTGAACAAATTACTGTCGAGCAATTGATAGAAAAGCGAATAATTATGAAGATATCCAAGGCAATGATTATGCATATAGGCATCACGTCCGTGTCAAGTAGACCGAAATGAATCTGCATCTACTACTATTACTCCACACATCGACCGACTCCTGCCTGCATCTAGAGTATTAAGTTCATGAAGAACAGAGTAACGCACTAGGTAAGATGACATGATGTAGAGGGATAAACTCAAGCAATATGATGAAAACCCCATCTTTTTATCCTCGATGGCAACAATACAATACGTGCCTCGCTACCCCTACTTTGTCACTGGGTGAGGACACCGCAAGATTGAACCCAAAACTAAGCACTTCTCCCATTGCAAGAATTACCAATCTGGTTGGCCAAACCAAACCAATAACTCGAAGAGACTTGCAAAGATATGAAATCATGCATATAAGAATTCAAAGAATATTCAAATAATATTCATAGATAATCTGAACATAAACCCACAATTCATCGGATCTCGACAAACACACCGCAAAAGATCATGAAGAACATGGTATTGAAGAACAAAGAGAGAGAAGAAGCCATCTAGCTACTAGCTATGGACCCGAAGGTTTGTGGTAAACTACTCACGCATCATCGGAGGGGAAATGGAGTTGATGTAGATGCCCTCCGTGATCGATTCCCCCTCCGGCAGATTACCGGAAAAAGGCTCCAAGATTGGATCTCACGGGAACAGAGGCTTCCGGTGGCGGAAAAGTATTTTCGTGGCTCTTTTTGGTATCCAGGGAATATTTGGGAATTTATAGGCCGAAGAATAGGGTTTGGAGGGCTGCCGTGGGGCCACAAGCCAAGGGGCGCCCCCCCCCTAGGGCGCGCCCTGGTGGCTTGTGACGCCACGGCAGGTCTCCTGCCTTCATCTCCAAGTCTGCTAGCTTTCTTCTGGTCCAAGAAAAATCATTCGAGGATTTTATTCCGTTTGGACTCCGTTTAATATTGCTTATCTGCAATACTCAAAAACAAGGAAAAAACAGAAACTGGCACTAGGCTCTAGGTTAATAGGTTAGTCCCAAAAATAATATAAAATAGCATATTAATGCATATAAAACATCCAAAACAGATAATATAATAGCATGGAACAATCAAAAATTATAGATACGTTGGAGACGTATCAAGCATCCCCAAGCTTAATTCCTGCTCGTCCTCGAGTAGGTAAATGATGTGGAATGCTACCTAACATATTTATTCATGTAATATTCTTTATTGTGGCATGAATATTCAGATCCATAAGATTCAAAACAAAAGTCTAATATTGACATAAAAACAGTAATACTTCGAGCATACCAACAAGGCAATTGTGTCCTTTCGAAATAGCATGGCCTTAGAAAGTTATCCCTACAAAATCATATGGTCTGGCTATGCTCCATCTTCCCCACACAAAGTATCTAAATCATGCACAACCCCGATGACAAGTCAAGCAATTGTTTCACACTTTTTATGTTCTCAAACCTTTTCAACTCTCACGCAACACATGAGCGTGAGCCATGGATATAGCACTATAGGTGGAATAGAATATGGTGGAGGTTGTGAGGAAAAAGGAGAAGATAGTCTCACATCAACTAGGCGT
This sequence comes from Elymus sibiricus, assembly GCA_039707655.1. NCBI lineage: Eukaryota > Viridiplantae > Streptophyta > Magnoliopsida > Poales > Poaceae > Elymus > Elymus sibiricus. The sequence goes on from CM077665.1 coordinate 257,597,397, forward strand.
ATCAACGGGCTATGGAGATGCCCATCAATAGATATCAATGTGAGTGAGTAGGGATTGCCATGCAACAAATGCACTAGAGCTATAAGTGTATGAAAGCTCAAAAAGAAAACTAAGTGGTTGTGCATATGATGAAAAATTCGACTAGCTATATGAAAGTGACAAAATAGGAGACTCTCTATCATGAAGATCATGGTGCTACTTTGAAGCACAAGTGTGGAAAAAGATAGTAGCATTGTCCCTTCTCTCTTTCTCTCATTTTTTTCCTTTTTTTTTGGTGGGCATCTTTGGCCTCTTTTATTATTATTTTATTTGGGCTTCGCTGGCCTCTTTTATTTTTCGTAAAGTCCGGAGACTCAACCCAACTTGTGAGGGATTCATAGCTTCCATCATCCTTTTCTCACACGGGACAAATGCTCTAATAATGGAAATCATCACACTTTTATTTACTTACAACTCGATACCTAGAACAAAATATGACTATATGCAATATGAAAGTGATGGTGCATGTGATGAAAAACGGAACGGTGGAAGTTGCATGGCAATATATCTCGGAGTGGCTATGGAAATGCCATAATAGGTAGGTATAGTGGCTGTTTTGAAGAAAATATATGGTGGCTGTTTTGAGGAAGGTGGGTTTAACGCACCGGCGAAAGTTGCGCGGTACTAGAGAGGCTAGCAAAGGTGGAAGGGTGAGAGTGCGTATAATCCATGGACTCAACATTTGTCATAAAGAACTCACATACTTATTGCAAAAGTCTATTAGTTATTGAAGCAAAGTATTAGACGCATGCTCCTAGGGGAGAGGTTGGTAGGAGTTAACCATCGCGCGCTCCCGACCCTCACACAAAGGTTGACAATCATTAAACAAATCATGATCCTACTTCGTTACATAACGGTTCACCATACGTGCATGCTACGGGAATCACAAAATTTAACACAAGTATTTCATCCAGTTCCAAATTACTCACTAGCATGACTCTCATATTACCATCTTCATATCTCAAAACTATATGCAAGGAATCAAACTTCTCATAGTATTCAATGCACTTAATATGAAAGTTTTTATTATATCCCTCTTGGATGCCCATTATATTAGGACTAAATTCATAACCTAAACCAATTACCATGCTGTTTAAAGACTCTCAAAATAATATAAGTGAGGTACGAGAGTTCAAAAATTTATATAAAATAAAACACCACCGTGCTCTAAAAACATATAAGTGAAGCACTAGAGCAACATTGCCTAGCTCAAAAGATATAAGTGAAGCACATAGAGTATTCTAATAAATTCACGATTCAACGTGTCTCTCTCAAAAGATGTGTGCAGCAAGGATGATTGTGACAAACTAAAAAGCAAAGACTCATATCATACAAGACGCTCCAAGCAAAACACATATCATGTGGTGAATAAAAATATAGCCTCAAGTAAATTTACCGATGGATTGAAGACGAAAGAGGGGATGCCTCAAGCTTAGGCTCTTTGGTATCCTTGAATATGGCTTGGGGTGCCTTGGGCATCCCCAAGCTTAGGATCTTGCCACTCCTTATTCCATAGTCCATCAAATCTTTACCCAAAACTTCAAAACTTCACAACACAAAACTCAACAGAAAACTCATGAGATCCATTAGTATAAGAAAAATAAATCACCACTTTAGGTACTGTTGTGAACTCATTCTTTATTTATTTTGGTGTAATATCTACTGTATTCCAACTTCTCCATGGTTCATACCCCCCGATACAACCCATAGATACATCAAAATAAGCAAACAACACAAAGAAAACAGAATCTGTCTAAAACAGAACAGTCTGTAGCAATCTATAGACTTCGAATACTTCTGTAACTCCAAAAATTCTGAAAAGTTAGGACAATCTGGGAAATTTGTATATCAATCTTTTGTAAAAATTTCAGATCAAAAGCACGTTCCAGGGAATTTACAAAATTCCTGGACTGAGAGCAAAAGTTTATGTTTTTCAGCAAAATCAAATCACAAACACCGTAGACCATCCCAAAGGACTTACTTGGCTCAAACACTAATTTAAACAAGAAAACACAATTACTACAGAGGTAATAATGTGCAAAACACTTAAAAACAGAAGCAAAAACAAAAGCATAAAAATTAAATTGGTTTGCCTCCCAACAAGCGCTATTGTTTAACGCCCCTAGCTAGGCATAACGCAATAGATATAGGTATTGTCATAATAGTAAGGGAGATCATCCATGCTCATCTCATACTCCCTTCTTTCAGCGGCAAGTTTTCTTTGTGGCAAGCAAAAGTAATCAAAAGGGCTAAATTTAATAGGATAAGGATCCTTAAGATCAAGTGCGGGAGGGATAGGTTCCTCCTTCGGCCCCCTATAGTGTATAATCAATTCATCATTGTAGGCTTTCCTTTGGTGGAAAGTCATAAGCCTATCTCTTAATATGAACTCTAATCCATTATTTTGTATAGCAAAATTTTCATTGAGTTCAGAAATCTTATCAATCAAAACCTCGATAGGGACTCTTTTTCTCAAATTTTCATTATAAGCAACGTAGTCCGGGGATTGCAATCTCATTATTTCTTATTGATTAAAAAGGATCTCCTCTATAGGGGGACATCCACCATTAATTTTATAATGAGAAAAGATTTCGCTAGCCTCTTTCATGATAAATCTAAACTCGTGGGCTAGCAATATAGTGGCGGCGCGCTTAACAGAAGAATACTGAATATTAGAGAACTCAAGAAAAATCCTTTGTATGCAAGGGTGCATATGAACAAATTGCCTCTCAAGTTCAATTATTAGAAGTGTTATGGCATCCGCAAGACTATTAGTTTTATCGAGAATAGACCCTCCTAAGGTAGGTAGCGTACCAGCACAAGTAAAGAAATCTTGAATAACGCCTTTTCCAATAATATTACCGCTACTTATGCAAAAAAAATTCTTATGCATGATAGTAGGTTCTTCATGAGAGTCGTTTTTAGCAAAGTTGTCAAAATTTCCCTCAAGATTATTACTATCCTTTTCAATAAAAACCTCTCTAGATTCAGACATGGTGGCAACGAATAGATCTAGCACACAAGGAAGCAAACGTCTAATATTTATCCATGTAATATTCTTTATTGTGGCATGAATATTCAGATCCATAAGATTCTAAACAAAAGTCTAATATTGATATAAAAACAGTAATACTTCAAGCATACCAACAAGGCAATTGTCTCCTTTCGAAATAGCATGGCCTTAGAAAGTTATCCCTACAAAATCATATGGTCTGGCTATGCTCCATCTTCCCCACACAAAGTATCTAAATCATGCACAACCCCGATGGCAAGTCAAGCAATTGTTTCACACTTTTTATGTTCTCCAACCTGTTCAACTCTCACGCAATACATGAGCGTGAGCCATGGATATAGCACTATAGGTGGAATAGAATATGGTGGAGGTTGTGAGGAAAAAGGAGAAGATAGTCTCACATCAACTAGGCGTATCAAAGGGCTATGGAGATGCCCATCAATAGATATCAATATGAGTGAGTAGGGATTGCCATGCAACAAATGCACTAGAGCTATAAGTGTATGAAAGCTCAAAAAGAAAACTAAGTGGTTGTGCATATGATGAAAAATTCCACTAGCTATATGAAAGTGACAAAATAGGAGACTCTCTATCATGAAGATCATGGTGCTACTTTGAAGCACAAGTGTGGAAAAAGATAGTAGCATTGTCCCTTCTCTCTTTCTCTCATTTTTTTCCTTTTATTTTTTTTATTTTTTTTGGTGGGCATCTTTGGCCTCTTTTATTATTATTTTTATCTGGGCTTCGCTGGCCTCTTTTATTTTTCGTAAAGTCTGGAGACTCATCCCAACTTGTGAGGGATTCATAGCTTCCATCATCCTTTTCTCACACGGGACAAATGCTCTAATAGTGTAAATCATCACACTTTTATTACTTACAACTCGATACCTAGAACAAAATATGACTATATGCAATATGAAAGTGATGGTGCATGTCATGAAAAACGGAACGGTGGAAGTTGCATGGAAATATATCTCGGAGTGGCTATGGAAATGCCATAATAGGTAGGTATAGTGGCTGTTTTGAGGAAAATATATGGTGGCTGTTTTGAGGAAGGTGGGTTTAATGCACCGGCGAAAGTTGCGCGGTACTAGAGAGGCTAGCAAAGGTGGAAGGGTGAGAGTGCGTATAATCCATGGACTCAACATTAGTCATAAAGAACTCACATACTTATTGCAAAAGTCTATTAGTTATTGAAGCAAAGTATTAGACGCATGCTCCTAGGGGAGAGGTTGGTAGGAGTTAACCATCGCGCGCTCCCGACCCTCACACAAAGGTTGACAATCATTAAACAAATCATGCTCCTACTTCGTTACATAACGGTTCACCATACGTGCATGCTACGGGAATCACAAACTTTAACACAAGTATTTCATCCAATTCACAATTACTCACTAGCATGACTCTCATATTACCATCTTCATATCTCAAAACTATATGCAAGGAATCAAACTTCTCATAGTATTCAATGCACTTAATATGAAAGTTTTTATTATATCCCTCTTGGATGCCCATTATATTAGGACTAAATTCATAACCTAAACCAATTACCATGCTGTTTAAAGACCCTCAAAATAATATAAGTGAGGTACGAGAGTTCAATAATTTCTATAAAATAAAACACCACCGTGCTCTAAAAAGATATAAGTGAACCACTAGAGCAACATTGCCTAGCTCAAAAGATATAAGTGAAGCACATAGAGTATTCTAATAAATTCACGATTCAGCGTGTGTCTCTCAAAAGATGTGTGCAGCAAGGATGATTGTGGCAAACTAAAAAGCAAAGACTCATATCATACAAGACGCTCCAAGCAAAACACATATCATGTGGTGAATAAAAATATAGCCTCAAGTAAATTTACCGATGGATTGAAGACGAAAGAGGGGATGCCTTCCGGGGCATCCCCAAGCTTAGGCTCTTTTGTATCCTTGAATATGGCTTGGGGTGCCTTGGGCATCCCCAAGCTTAGGCTCTTGCAACTCCTTATTCCATAGTCCATCAAATCTTTACCCAAAACTTGAAAACTTCACAACACAAAACTCAACAGAAAATTCATGAGATCCGTTAGTATAAGAAAAATAAATCACCACTTTAGGTACTGTTGTGAACTCATTATTTATTTGTTTTGGTGTAATATCTACTGTATTCCAACTTCTCCATGGTTCATACCCCCCGATACAACCCATAGATACATCAAAATAAGCAAACAACACAAAGAAAACAGAATCTGTCTAAAACAGAACAGTCTATAGCAATCTATAGACTTCGAATACTTCTGTAACTGCAAAAATTCTGAAAAATTAGGACAATCAGGGAAATTTGTATATCAATCTTTTCTTAAAATTTCAGATTAAAATCACGTTCCAGGGAATTTACAAAATTCCTGGACTGAGAGCAAAAGTTTCTATTTTTCAGCAAAATCAAATCACAAACACCGTAGACCATCCCAAAGGTCTTACTTGGTTCAAACACTAATTTAAACAAGAAAACACAATTACTACAGAGGTAATAATGTGCAAAACACTCAAAAACAGAAGCAAAAACAAAAGCATAAAAATAAAATTGGGTTGCCTCCCAACAAGAGCTATTGTTTAACGCCCCTAGCTAGGCATAACGCAATAGATCAAGGTATTGTAATAATAGTAAGGGAGATCATCCATGCTCATCTCATACTCCCTTCTTTCAGCGGTAAGTTTTCTTTGTGGCAAGCAAAAGTAATCAAAAGGGCTAAATTTAATAGGATAAGGATCCTTAAGATCAAGTGCGGGAGGGATAGGTTCCTTCTTCGCCCCCCTATAGTGTATAATCAATTCATCATTGTAGGCTTTCCTTTGGTGGAAAGTCATAAGCCTATCTCTTAATATGAACTCTAATCCGTTATTTTGTATAGCAAAATTGTCATTGAGTTCAGAAATCTTATCAATCAAAACCTCGATAGGGACTCTTTTTCTCAAATTTTCATTATAAGCAACGTAGTCCAGGGATTGCAATCTCATTATTTCTTCTTGATTAAAAAGGATATCCTCTATAGGGGGACATCCACCATTAATTTTATAATGAGCAAAGATTTCACTAGCCTCTTTCATGATAAATCTAAACTCGTGGGCTAGAAATATAGTGGCGGCGCGCTTAACAGAAGAATACTGAATATTAGAGAACTCAAGAAAAATCCTTTGTATGCAAGGGTGCATATGAAAAAATTGCCTCTCAAGTTCAATTATTAGAAGTGTTATGGCATCCGCAAGACTATTAGTTTTATTGAGAATAGACCCTCCTAAGGTAGGTAGCGTACCAACACAAGTAAAGAAATCTTGAATAACGCCTTTTCCAATAATATTACCGCTACATATGCGGAATTATTTCTTATGCATGATAGTAGGTTCTTCATGAGAGTCGTTTTTAGCTAAGTTGTCAAAATTTCCCTCAAGATTATTACTATCCTTTTCAATAAAAACCTCTCTAGATTCAGACATGGTGGCAACGAATAGATCTAGCACACAAGCAAGCAAAAGTCTAATATTTATCCATGTAATATTCTTTATTGTGGCATGAATATTCAGATCCATAAGATTCAAAACAAAAGTCTAATATTGACATAAAAACAGTAATACTTCGAGCATACTAACAAGGCAATTGTGTCCTTTCGAAATAGCATGGCCTTAGAAAGTTATCCCTACAAAATCATATGGTCTGGCTATGCTCCATCTTCCCCACACAAGTATTTCATCCAATTCACAATTACTCACTAGCATGACTCTCATATTACCATCTTCATATCTCAAAACTATATGCAAGGAATCAAACTTCTCATAGTATTCAATGCACTTAACATGAAAGTTTTTATTATATCCCTCTTGGATGCCCATTATATTAGGACTAAATTCATAACCTAAACCAATTACCATGCTGTTTAAAGACTCTCAAAATAATATAAGTGAGGTACGAGAGTTCAATAATTTCTATAAAATAAAACACCACCGTGCTCTAAAAAGATATAAGTGAAGCACTAGAGCAACATTGCCTAGCTCAAAAGATATAAGTGAAGCACATAGAGTATTCTAATAAATTCACGATTCAGCGTGTCTCTCTCAAAAGATGTGTGCAGCAAGGATGATTGTGGCAAACTAAAAAGCAAAGACTCATATCATACAAGACGCTCCAAGCAAAACACATATCATGTGGTGAATAAAAATATAGCCTCAAGTAAATTTACCGATGGATTGAAGACGAAAGAGGGGATGCCTTCCGGGGCATCCCCAAGCTTAGGTTCTTTGGTATCCTTGAATATGGCATGGGGTGCCTTGGGCATCCCCAAGCTTAGGCTCTTGCCACTCCTTATTCCATAGTCCATCAAATCTTTACCCAAAACTTGAAACCTTCACAACACAAAACTCAACAGAAAACTCATGAGATCCGTTAGTATAAGAAAAATAAATCACCACTTTAGGTACTGTTGTGAACTCATTCTTTATTTATTTTGGTGTAATATCTACTGTATTCCAACTTCTCCATGGTTCATACCCCCCGATACAACCCATAGATACATCAAAATAAGCAAACAACACAAAGAAAACAGAATCTGTCTAAAACAGAATAGTCTGTAGCAATCTATAGACTTCGAATACTTTTGTAACTCCAAAAATTCTGAAAAATTAGGAAAATCAGGGAAATTTGTATTTCAATCTTTTGTAAAAATTTCAGATCAAAAGCTCGTTCGAGCGAATTTACAAACTTCCTGGACTGAGAGCAAAAGTTTCTGTTTTTCAGCAAATCAAATCACAAACACCGTAGACCATCCCAAAGGTCTTACTTGGCTCAAACACTAATTTAAACAAGAAAACACAATTACTACAGAGGTAATAATGTGAAAAACACTCAAAAACAGAAGCAAAAACAATAGCATAAAAATAAAATTGGGTTGCCTCCCAACAAGCGCTATTGTTTAACGCCCCTAGCTAGGTATAACGGAATAGATCTAGGTATTGTCATAATAGTAAGGGAGATCATCCATGCTCATCTCATACTCCCTTCTTTAAGCGACAAATTTTGTTTGTGGCAAGCAAAAGTAATCAAAAGCGCAAAATTTAATAGGATAAGGATCCTTAAGATCAAGTGCGGGAGGGATAGGTTCCTCCTTCGGCCCCCTATAATGTATAATCAATTCATCATTGTAGGCTTTCATTTGGTGGAAAGTCATAAGCCTATCTCTTAATATGAACTCTAATCCATTATTTTGTATAGCAAAATTGTCATTGAGTTCAGAAATCTTATCAATCAAAACCTCGATAGGGACTCTTTTTCTCAAATTTTCATTATAAGCAACGTAGTCCGGGGATTGCTATCTCATTATTTCTTATTGATTAAAAAGGATCTCCTCTATAGGGGGACATCCACCATTAATTTTATAATGAGCAAAGATTTCACTAGCCTCTTTCATGATAAATCTAAACTCGTGGGCTAGAAATATAGTGGCGGCACGCTTAACAGAAGAATACTGAATATTAGAGAACTCAAGAAAAATCCTTTGTATGCAAGGGTGCATATGAACAAATTGCCTCTCAAGTTTAATTATTATAAGTGTTATGGCATCCGCAAGACTATTAGTTTTATTGAGAATAGACCCTCCTAAGGTAGGTAGCGTACCAACACAAGTAAAGAAATCTTGAATAGCGCCTTTTCCAATAATATTACCGCTACCTATGCGGAATTTTTTCTTATGCATGATAGTAGGTTCTTCATGAGAGTCGTTTTTAGCAAAGTTGTCCAAATTTCCCTCAAGATTATTACTATCCTTTTCAATAAAAACCTCTCTAGATTCAGACATGGTGGCAACGAATAGATCTAGCACACAAGCAAGCAAAAGTCTAATATTTATCCATGTAATATTCTTTATTGTGGCATGAATATTCAGATCCATAAGATTCAAAACAAAAGTCTAATATTGACATAAAAACAGTAATACTTCGAGCATACTAACAAGGCAATTGTGTCCTTTCGAAATAGCATGGTCTTAGAAAGTTATCCCTACAAAATCATATGGTCTGGCTATGCTCCATCTTCCCCACACAAAGTATCTAAATCAAGCACAACCCCGATGACAAGTCAAGCAATTGTTTCACACTTTTTATGTTCTCAAACCTTTTCAACTCTCACGCAATACATGAGCGTGAGCCATGGATATAGCACTATAGGTGGAATAGAATATGGTGGAGGTTGTGAGGAAAAAGGAGAAGATAGTCTCACATAAACTAGGCGTATCAACGGACTATGGAGATGCCCATCAATAGATATTAATGTGAGTGAGTAGCGATTGCCATGCAACAAATGCACTAGAGCTATAAGTGTATGAAAGCTCAAAAAGAAAACTAAGTGGTTGTGCATATGATGAAAAATTCCACTAGCTATATGAAAGTGACAAAATAGGAGACTCTCTATCATGAAGATCATGGTGCTACTTTGAAGCACAAGTGTGGAAAAAGATAGTAGCATTGTCCCTTCTCTCTTTCTCTCATTTTTTTCCTTTTATTTTTTTTATTTTTTTTGGTGGGCATCTTTGGCCTCTTTTATTATTATTTTTATCTGGGCTTCGCTGGCCTCTTTTATTTTTCGTAAAGTCTGGAGACTCATCCCAACTTGTGAGGGATTCATAGCTTCCATCATCCTTTTCTCACACGGGACAAATGCTCTAATAGTGTAAATCATCACACTTTTATTACTTACAACTCGATACCTAGAACAAAATATGACTATATGCAATATGAAAGTGATGGTGCATGTCATGAAAAACGGAACGGTGGAAGTTGCATGGAAATATATCTCGGAGTGGCTATGGAAATGCCATAATAGGTAGGTATAGTGGCTGTTTTGAGGAAAATATATGGTGGCTGTTTTGAGGAAGGTGGGTTTAATGCACCGGCGAAAGTTGCGCGGTACTAGAGAGGCTAGCAAAGGTGGAAGGTTGAGAGTGCGTATAATCCATGGACTCAACATTAGTCATAAAGAACTCACATACTTATTGCAAAAGTCTATTAGTTATTGAAGCAAAGTATTAGACGCATGCTCCTAGGGGAGAGGTTGGTAGGAGTTAACCATCGCGCGCTCCCGACCCTCACACAAAGGTTGACAATCATTAAACAAATCATGCTCCTACTTCGTTACATAACGGTTCACCATACGTGCATGCTATGGGAATCAAAATTTTAACACAAGTATTTCATCCAATTCACAATTACTCACTAGCATGACTCTCATATTACCATCTTCATATCTCAAAACTATATGCAAGGAATCAAACTTCTCATAGTATTCAATGCACTTAATATGAAAGTTTTTATTATATCCCTCTTGGATGCCCATTATATTAGGACTAAATTCATAACCTAAACCAATTACCATGCTGTTTAAAGACTCTCAAAATAATATAAGTGAGGTACGAGAGTTCAATAATTTCTATAAAATAAAACACCACCGTGCTCTAAAAAGATATAAGTGAACCACTAGAGCAACATTGCCTAGCTCAAAAGATATAAGTGAAGCACATAGAGTATTCTAATAAATTCACGATTCAGCATGTCTCTCTCAAAAGATGTGTGCAGCAAGGATGATTGTAGCAAACTAAAAATCAAAGAATCATATCATACAAGACGCTCCAAGCAAAACACATGTCATGTGGTGAATAAAAATATAGCCTCAAGTAAATTTACCGATGGATTGAAGACAAAAGAGGGGATGCCTTCCGGGGCATCCCCAAGCTTAGGCTCTTTTGTATCCTTGAATATGGCTTGGGGTGCCTTGGGCATCCCCAAGCTTAGGCTCTTGCAACTCCTTATTCCATAGTCCATCAAATCTTTACCCAAAACTTGAAAACTTCACAACACAAAACTCAACAGAAAATTCATGAGATCCGTTAGTATAAGAAAAATAAATCACCACTTTAGGTACTGTTGTGAACTCATTATTTATTTATTTTGGTGTAATATCTACTGTATTCCAACTTCTCCATGGTTCATACCCCCCGATACAACCCATAGATACATCAAAATAAGCAAAGAACACAAAGAAAACAGAATCTGTCTAAAACAGAACAGTCTATAGAAATCTATAGACTTCGAATACTTCTCTAAGTCCAAAAATTCTGAAAAATTAGGACAAACAGGAAAATTTGTATATCAATCTTTTGTTAAAATTTCAGATCAAAAGCACGTTCCAGGGAATTTACAAAATTACTGGACTGAGAGCAAAAGTTTCTGTTTTTCAGCAAAATCAAATCACAAACACCGTAGACCATCCCAAAGGTCTTACTTGGTTCAAACACTAATTTAAACAAGAAAACACAATTACTACAGAGGTAATAATGTGCAAAACACTCAAAAACAGAAGCAAAAACAAAAGCATAAAAATAAAATTGGGTTGCCTCCCAACAAGAGCTATTGTTTAACGCCCCTAGCTAGGCATAACGCAATAGATCTAGGTATTGTCATAATAGTAAGGGAGATCATCCATGCTCATCTCATACTCCGTTCTTTCAGCGGTAAGTTTTCTTTGTGGCAAGCAAAAGTAATCAAAAGGGCTAAATTTAATAGGATAAGGATCCTTAAGATCAAGTGCGGGAGGGATAGGTTCCTCCTTCGCCCCCCTATAGTGTATAATCAATTCATCATTGTAGGCTTTCCTTTGGTGGAAAGTCATAAGCCTATCTCTTGATATGAACTCTAATCCGTTATTTTGTATAGAAAAATTGTCATTGAGTTCAGAAATCTTATCAATCAAAACCTCGATAGGGACTCTTTTTCTCAAATTTTCATTATAAGCAACGTAGTCCGGGGATTGCAATCTCATTATTTCTTCTTGATTAAAAAGGATATCCTCTATAGGGGGACATCCACCATTAATTTTATAATGAGCAAAGATTTCACTAGCCTCTTTCATGATAAATCTAAACTCGTGGGCTAGAAATGTAGTGGCGGCGCGCTTAACAGAAGAATACTGAATATTCGAGAACTCAAGAAAAATCCTTTGTATGCAAGGGTGCATATGAAAAAATTGCCTCTCAAGTTCAATTATTAGAAGTGTTATGGCATCCGCAAGACTATTAGTTTTATTGAGAATAGACCCTCCTAAGGTAGGTAGCGTACCAACACAAGTAAAGAAATCTTGAATAACGCCTTTTCCAATAATATTACCGCTACCTATGCGGAATTTTTTCTTATGCATGATAGTAGGTTCTTCATGAGAGTCGTTTTTAGCAAAGTTGTCAAAATTTCCCTCAAGATTATTACTATCCTTTTCAATAAAAACCTCTCTAGATTCAGACATGGTGGCAACGAATAGATCTAGCACACAAGCAAGCAAAAGTCTAATATTTATCCATGTAATATTCTTTATTGTGGCATGAATATTCAGATCCATAAGATTCAAAACAAAAGTCTAATATTGACATAAAAACAGTAATACTTCGAGCATACTAACAAGGCAATTGTGTCCTTTCGAAATAGCATGGCCTTAGAAAGTTATCCCTACAAAATCATATGGTCTGGCAATGCTCCATCTTCCCCACACAAGTATTTCATCCAATTCACAATTACTCACTAGCATGACTCTCATATTACCATCTTCATATCTCAAAACTATATGCAAGGAATCAAACTTCTCATAGTATTCAATGCACTTAATATGAAAGTTTTTTTATATCCCTCTTGGATGCCCATTATATTAGGACTAAATTCATAACTTAAACCAATTACCATGCTGTTTAAAGACTCTCAAAATAATATAAGTGAGGTACGAGAGGTCAATAATTTCTATAAAATAAAACACCACCGTGCTCTAAAAAGATATAGGTGAAGCACTAGAGCAACATTGCCTAGCTCAAAAGATATAAGTGAAGCACATAGAGTATTCTAATAAATTCACGATTCAGCGTGTCTCTCTCAAAAGATGTGTGCAGCAAGGATGATTGTGGCAAACTAAAAAGCAAAGACTCATATCATACAATACGCTCCAAGCAAAACACATATCATGTGGTGAATAAAAATATAGCCTCAAGTAAATTTACCGATGGATTGAAGACGAAAGAGGGGATGCCTTCCGGGGCATCCCCAAGCTTAGGCTCTTTGGTATCCTTGAATATGGCATGGGGTGCCTTGGGCATCCCCAAGCTTAGGCTCTTGCCACTCCTTATTCCATAGTCCATCAAATCTTTACCCAAAACATGAAAACTTCACAACACAAAACTCAACAGAAAACTCATGAGATCCGTTAGTATAAGAAAAATAAATCACCACATTAGGTACTGTTGTGAACTCATTCTTTTTTTATTTTGGTGTAATATCTACTGTATTCCAACTTCTCCATGGTTCATACCCCCCGATACAACCCATAGATACATCAAAATAAGCAAACAACACAAAGAAAACAGAATCTGTCTAAAACAGAACAGTCTGTAGCAATCTATAGACTTCGAATACTTCTGTAACTCCAAAAATTCTTAAAAATTAGGAAAATCAGGGAAATTTGTATTTCAATCTTTTGTAAAAATTTCAGATCAAAAGCTCGTTCCAGCGGATTTACGAAATTCCTGGACTGAGAGCAAAAGTTTCTGTTTTTCAGCAAAATCAAATCACAAACACCGTAGACCATCCCAAAGGTCTTACTTGGCTCAAACACTAATTTAAACAAGAAAACACAATTACTACAGAGGTAATAATGTGCAAAACACTCAAAAACAGAAGCAAAAACAAAAGCATAAAAATAAAATTGGGTTGCCTCCCAACAAGCGCTATTGTTTAACGCACCTAGCTAGGTATAACGCAATAGATCTAGGTATTGTCATAATAGTAAGGGAGATCATCCATGCTCATCTCATACTCCCTTCTTTCAGCGACAAATTTTGTTTGTGGCAAGCAAAAGTAATCAAAAGGGCTAAATTTAATACGATAAGGATCCTTAAGATCAAGTGCGGGAGGGATAGGTTCCTCCTTCGGCCCCCTATAATGTATAATCAGTTCATCATTGTAGGCTTTCCTTTGGTGGAAAGTCATAAGCCTATCTCTTAATATGAACTCTAATCCGTTATTTTGTATAGCAAAATTGTCATTGAGTTCAGAAATCTTATCAATCAAAACCTCGATAGGGACTCTTTTTCTCAAATTTTCATTATAAGCAACGTAGTCCGGGGATTGCAATCTCATTATTTCTTCTTGATTAAAAAGGATCTCCTCTATAGGGGGACATCCACCATTAATTTTATAATGAGCAAAGATTTCACTAGCCTCTTTCATGATAAATCTAAACTCGTGGGCTAGAAATATAGTGGCGGCACGCTTAACAGAAGAATACTGAATATTAGAGAACTCAAGAAAAATCCTTTGTATGCAAGGGTGCATATGAAAAAATTGCCTCTCAAGTTCAATTATTAGAAGTGTTAGGGCATCCGCAAGACTATTAGTTTTATTGAGAATAGACCCTCCTAAGGTAGGTAGCGTACCAGCACAAGTAAAGAAATCTTGAATAACGCCTTTTCCAATAATATTACCGCTACCTATGCGGAATTTTTTCTTATGCATGATAGTAGGTTCTTCATGAGAGTCGTTTTTAACAAAGTTGTCAAAATTTCCCTCAAGATTATTACTATCCTTTTCAATAAAAACCTCTCTAGATTCAGACATGGTGGCGACGAATAGATCTTGCACACAAGCAAGCAAAAAGCAAACGAAAAGACGAATGGAAGAATGGCGAATAAAAAGGCAAATCTTTTTGGTATTTTCTGAAAATCATTTTAGAAGTGGGGGAGAGGAAAACGAGAGGCAAATGGAAACTAATGTGAATGCAAGATATGAGTTTGTGATGGGTACTTGGTAGGCTTGATGTAGATGTCCCTCAGTTGTTGAGAACCAAGGTATCAATCCAGTAGGAGATACAAGCAAGTCCCCAATAGATGTACCTACACAAATAATCAAACACTTGCACCCAACGCTACAAAGGGGTTGTCAATCCCTTCACGGTTACTTGCAAGGATGAGATCTGATAGAGATAGATAGATAGGATTGCTAAAACTAAAAGTAAAACAAAAGTAAAAAGATTGCAGCAAGGTATTTTTGGTATTTTTGGTTTATAGATCTGAAAATATAATGTGGAAAATAGACCCGGGGGCCATAGGTTTCACTAGAGGCTTCTCTCATGAAGGAAAATAATACGGTGGGTGAACAAATTACTAGCGAGCAATTGATAGAAAAGCGAATAATTATGAAGATATCTGATTATGCATATAGGCATCACGTCCGTGTCAAGTAGACCGAAACGATTCTGCATCTACTACTATTACTCCACACATCGACCGACTCCTGCCTGCATCTAGAGTATTAAGTTCATGAAGAACAGAGTAACGCATTAGGTAAGATGACATGATGTAGAGGGATAAACTCAAGCAATATGATGAAAACCCCATCTTTTTATCCTCGATGGCAACGATACAATACGTGCCTCGCTACCCCTACTTTGTCACTGGGTGAGGACACCGCAAGATTGAACCCAAAACTAAGCACTTCTCCCATTGCAAGAATTACCAATCTAGTTGGCCAAACCAAACCAATAACTCGAAGAGACTTGCAAAGATATGAAATCATGCATATAAGAATTCAGAGAAGATTCAAATAATATTCTTAGATAATCTGAACATAAACCCACAATTCATCATATCTCGACAAACACACCGCAAAAGAGTATTACATCGGATAGATCTCCATGAAGATCATGAAGAACATGGTATTGAAGATCAAAGAGCGAGAAGAAGCCATCTAGCTACTAGCTATGGACCCGAAGGTCTGTGGTAAAATACTCATGCATCATCGGAGGGGCAATGGAGTTGATGTAGATGCCCTCCGTGATCGATTCCCCCTCCGGCAGATTACTGGAAAAGGCTCCAAGATTGGATCTCACGGGAACAGAGGCTTCCGGCGGAAGAAAAGTATTTTCATGGCTCTTTTTGGTATCCAGGGAATATTTGGGAATTTATAGGCCGAAGAATAGGGTTAGCAGGGCTGCCGTGGGGCCACAAGCTAGGGGGCGCCCCCCCCCTAAGGCGTGCCCTGGTGGCTTGTGACGCCACGGCAGGTCTCCTGCCTTCATCTCCAAGTCTGTTGGGTTTCTTCTGGTCCAAGAAAAATCATTCGAAGATTTTATTCTGTTTGGACTCCATTTAATATTCCTTATCTGCAATACTCAAAAACAAGGAAAAAACAGAAACTGGCACTAGCTCTAGGTTAATAGGTTAGTCCCAAAAATAATATAAAATAGCATATTAATGCATATAAAACATCCAAAATAGATAATATAATAGCATGGAACAATAAAAAATTATAGATACGTTGGAGACGTATCAGGCACCTTCACTATAAGCGCGCTCGTATCCTTCCTGCGGGCGAATGTCGACGTATTTGCCTGGCAACCGTCTGATATCCCCGGCGTTCCCAGGGAGGTGATCGAGCACCACCTTGCTGTCTGTCCCCACGCGCGCCCCGTCAAGCAGAAGGTCCGAAAACAAGCACTGGAGTGGCAAGAATTTATTGCCGAAGAGATCAAGAAGTTGGAAGTAGTAGGCCTAGTTAGGGGTGTACTCCACATGACATGGCTAGCAAATCCTGTGGTGGTGCGTAAGGCGAGTGGGAAGTGGAGACTTTGTATTGACTTCACAGATGTCAAAAAGGCCTGCCCGAAGGATCCCTTTCCCCTGCCATGCATCGACTAGATAGTGGACTCAACAGCCGGCTATGGCCTATTGTCATTCCTCGATGCCTACTCCGGCTATCACCAGATCTTCATGGACGAGGAAGACAAGGAGAAAACGGCATTCATCACTCCCTGTGACACGTATTGCTTCACGCACATGCCGTTTGGTTTGAAGAGTGCGGGTTCAACATTCACGAGGGCCGCCCAGATTGGCCTCGGACCACAGCTACATAGGAATGTGGAGGCCTACATGGACGACATTGTAGTCAAGACCAAAGACAAGGCCACGCTGGTCCAGGACCTGGAGGAGACCTTTGTGAATTTGCGCAAGATCAACCTGAAGCTCAATCCCGAGAAGTGCGTGTTTGGGGTCCCTTCCGGCAAGCTCCTTGGTTTCTTCATATCTCAGCATGGGATAGAAGCCAACCCCGCCAAGATTGAAGCAATCGAGAAGCTAGAGGCATCAAAACGCGTCAAGGACATACGGTGGCTGGCGGGCTGCATCGCCACCCTCAGCAGGTTCATCTCCAAGTCCGCGGAGCATGCCCTGCCATTCGTCAAGACCCTGAAGAAGGCAGGCCCGATGACGTGGACCCCAGAAGTAGAGGCAGCATTGCAAGACATGAAGAAGTACTTGTCCTCAGCCCTCATCCTAGTTGTGCCCAAACCTGAGGAACCGTTATTGTTATACTTGGCGGCGACAAACTAGGTGGTCAGCACCGCGCTAGTGGCGGAGAGGGAAGCCGAGGACGACAAACCAGCGGCCTGCAAGCCGACAGTCAGCGAACAAGAGCCTACCCGGGTGAGCCAAGAAGCTGACGCAAGGACAGCACGGGAAGCGGAACAACGAGCGCCGCAGAAGACAAGGATGGTGCAGCGACCAGTATACTTTGTCAACTCCCTCCTGCAGGGGGCTCGATCGAGGTACTCCGGGATTCGGAAGCTACTCTTCGGCCTCCTAATGGCCTCCCGGAAGCTGTGCCACTACTTCCAAGCGCACCGCATTACAGTCGTCACCCGCTTCCCGCTGCAACAGATCTTGAGGAACCTGGAAGCAACCGGTAGGATTGTTGAATGGGCCTTGGAGCTGGCCAGCTTTGATCTGAATTTCGAGAGCACATCAACCATCAAAAGACGAGCAAAAGCTGAGTTCGTTGTTGAATGTACGCCTACCCCAGATGAGGAAACCCTAGAGACAGCCCTTCATGGCAAGGAAACACCTCAGGTATGGATCATGTACTTTGACGGGGCTTTCTCGCTGCAAGGCACCGGTGCCGGAGTGCTACTCATAGTACCCACCGAAGAGCACCTCAAGTATGTGGTCCAGATGCACTTCCCTCGGGAGGTGTCGACCAACAACACAGCTGAGTATGAGGGTTTACTTGCCAAGCTGCGGATAGCGGCGGATTTGGGAATCAAGAAATTGATAGTCCGGGGAGACTCACATCTGGTCGTGCGCCAAGTCAACAAGGATTACCAGAGTCCCCTGATGGAAGCATATGCTGATGAAGTGAGGAATTTGGGAGCACAGTTTGATGGTCTGCAGATGGAACATGTCCCCAGGACAGAGAATGACATTGCCGACGACCTGTCGAAGCGGGCAGCTCAGAAGTTGCCTGTGGAACTAGGCACCTTTGTGCTCTGACTCACTCAGCCATAAGTGACACAATCAGGGCGACATGCTAAGATAAGAAAGATTAGCTCCGGCAACAACTTCCCGGCAGAGCCTCCAGTGGTCGCCAAGAAGGTTGTCGGAAGCGACGAAATGCTTGACGGTGAGCGCCGAGCCCCGACGGGACAGGTGGTCCCGCCATCGAAACTAGCGGCCCCGCAGCAGAAGAAATGCCTTTAGTCCTTGTCGTCGAGCCACGGGCTCCGACATGGGTGCAGCAAATTGTCCGGTACCTCCAAACCGAAGACCTCCCCTAAGAGCAAGAAGAGGCCGAAAAAGTAGCCCTGCAGTCGAGTATGTACCAGTTCATGGACAACGATCTATACAGAAGAATACTGAACGGAGTGAAATTGAGGTGCATCGCTCGGGAGGAAGGACGAAAGCTGCTGGCAGAGATACACGACGGGACCTGTGGCTCCCACGTAGGATCAAGAGCCCTTGTTGGGAAGGCGTTCCAGCAAGGCTTCTACTCGCCCACAACCCTTCAAGACGCCTTGGCCAACAACGTTCGAAGCATGCCAATACCACACCAAGCAAATACACCAACCAACACAAGCCCTTCAAACCGTGCCGCTCTCCTGGCCATTCTCGGTCTCGGGCTCGACGTCATCGGCCCCCTCCCCCGCGCTACCGGGGGCTTCGAGTTCTTGTTCGTCGCTATCGACAAGTTCACGAAGTGGAACGAGGTTGAGTCCGTGAGAAAGGTAACGGCGCAGGCGGCGGTCAAGTTCCTCAGAGGGGTTGTTTGCCGTTTCGGGGTCCCCAAGAGGATCATCACCGATAACGGCACACAGTTCACCAGCAGCACTTTTATGCAATACTTTCAAGACATCAGCTCCCGGATCTGCTTCACCTCGGTTTCTCACCCCGGGAGCAATGGGCAAGTAGAGAGGGCAAATGCTGAAGTGCTGCGAGGTCTCAAGACGAGGACTTTCGACAAGCTGCGCAAGCATGGAAGGCGCTGGATTAACGAACTGCCGGCGGTTCTTCTGTCGATCAGAACAACGCCAAATCGAGCCACCGGCGAAACCCCCTTTGCCCTGGTATACGGGGCAGAGGCATTTCTCCCCACGGAACTCACGTACGGGTCACCGAGAGAGAAGGCCTTTGATGAGGACAAGCAAGAGCGGCTATGGCATGACGATGCCTCGCTCCTCGAAGAAGATCGTCTCCAGGCCGCACAGCGCGCCGCTAGGTACTAGTAGGCCTTGCGTCGCTACCATAGCCGCAAAGTGCACGCCAGGATTGTTGAGGAAGGCGACTTTGTCCTTCGACAGATTCAGTCCGCAAAGGGGACGAATGATACGTCCATTTTGCATCATGCTTTTATATTGATGTTTATTGCATTATGGACTGTTATTACACATTTTGGTACAATACTTATGCCTTTTCTCTCTTATTTTACATGGTTCACATGAAGAGGGAGAATGCCGGCAGCTGGAATTCTGGACTCGAAAAGGAGCAAATATGAGATACCTATTCTGCACAACTCCAAAAGTCCTGAAAATCTACGGAGAATTATTTTGGAATATATAAAAAATATTGGGCGAAAGAAATACATCAGGGGACCCACCAGGAGGCCACAAGCCAGGGGAGCGCGCCCTGCCCCCCTGGGCGCGCCCAGCAGGCTTGTGGGCCCCCTGGCAGGCCTCCGGTGCCCATATTCTGCTATATGCAGGGTTTTGACCTGGAAAAAATCATAACAGAGCTTTCGGCACGAAGTGCCGCCGTCTCGAGGCGGAACTTGGGCATAACCAATCTAGGGCTCCGGCGGAGCTGTTCTGCCGGGGAAACTTCCCTCCAGGAGGGGGAAATCGAAGCCATCGTCATCACCAACGATCCTCTCATCGAGAGGGGGTCAATCTCCATCAACATCTTCATCAGCACCATCTCCTCTCCAAACCCTAGTTCATCTCTTGTATCCGATCTTTGTCTCAAAACCTCAGATTGGTACCTGTGGGTTGCTAGTAGTGTTGATTACTCCTTGTAGTTGATGCTAGTTGGTTTACTTGGTGGAAGATCATATGTTCAGATCCTTAATGATAATTAATACTCCTCTGATCATGAACATGAATATGCTTTGTGAGTAGTTACGTTTGTTCCTGAGGACATGGGATAAGTCTTGTTATAAGTAATCATGTGAATTTGGTATTCGTTCGATATTTTGATGAGATGTATGTTGTCTCTCCTCTAGTGGTGTTATGTGAATGTTGACTACATGACACTTCACCATTGTTTGGGCCTAGAGGAAGGCATTGGGAAGTAATAAGTAGATGATGGGTTGCTAGAGTGACAGAATCTTAAACCCTAGTTTATGCGTTGCTTCGTAAGGGGCTGATTTGGATCCACATGTTTCATGCTATGGTTAGATTTATCTTAATTCTTCTTTCGTAGTTGCGGATGCTTGCGAGAGGGGTTAATCATAAGTGGGAGGCTTGTCCAAGTAAGGGCAGCACCCAAGCACCGGTCCACCCACATATCAAATTATGAAAGTAACGAACGCGAATCATATGAGCATGATGAAAACTAGCATGACAGAATTTCCCATGTGTCCTCGGGAGCGCTTTGCTTTATATAAGAGTTTGTCCAGGCTTGTACATTGCTATAAAAAGGATTGGGCCACCTTGCTGCACCTTTGTTACACTTGTTACTTGATACCCATTACGAATTATCTTATCACAAAACTATCTGTTACCGATAATTTCAGTGCTTGCAGAGAATACCTTACTGAAAACCGCTTGTCATTTCCTTTTGCTCCTCGTTGGGTTTGACACTCTTACTTATCGAAAGGACTCTGATAGATCCCCTATACTTGTGGGTCATCAAGACTCTTTTCTGGCGCCGTTGCCGGGGAGTGAAGCGCCTTTGGTAAGTAGAACTTGGTAAGGAAAAATTTATATAGTGTGCTGAAATTTACTGTCACTTGTTACTATGGAAAATAATCCTTTGAGGGGCTTGTTCGGGGTATCCTCACCTCGACCGGAAGCACAAAGAGATGCTCCTCAACCTACTACACCTACTGAAAATATTTATTATGAAATTCCTTCGGGTATGATAGAGAAACTGCTAGCTAATCCTTATGCAGGAGATGGAACACTACATCCTGATTTGCATCTAATCTATGTGGATGAAGTTTGTGGATTATTTAAGCTTGCAGGTTTGCCCGAGGATGATGTCAAGAAGAAGTTCTTTCCTTTATCTTTGAAGGAGAAGGCATTGACATGGTACAGGCTATGCGATGATATTGGATCATGGAACTACAACCGATTGAAATTGGAATTTCATCAGAAGTTTTATCCTATGCATCTGGTTCATCGTGATCGGAATTATATTTATAATTTTTGGCCTCGTGAAGGAGAAAGTATCGCTCAAGCTTGGGGGAGGCTTAAGTCAATGTTATATTCATGCCCCAATCATGAGCTCCCGAGAGGAATTATTATTCAGAACTTTTATGCTCGGCTTTCTAATAATGATCGGTCCATGCTCGATACTTCTTGCGCTGGTTCTTTTATGAAGAAACATATTGAATTCAAATGGGACTTATTGGAAAGAATTAAATGCAACTCTGAAGATTGGGAACTCGACGAAGGTAAGGAGTCAGGTATAAACCTTCAGTTTGATTGTGTTAAATCCTTTATAGACACCGATGCTTTTCGTGAATTTAGCACTAAATATGGACTTGACTCTGAGATAGTAGCTTCTTTCTGTGAATCTTTTGCTACTCATGTTGATCTCCCTAAGGAGAAGTGGTTTAAATATCATCCTCCCATTGAAGTGAAAGTAGTTGAACCTATTAAAGTTGAAGAGGAAACTATTACTTATAATGTTGATCCTGTTATTCCTACTGCTTATATTGAGAAACCACCCTTCCCTGTTAGAATAAAGGAACATGCTAAAGCTTCAACTGTGGTTCGTAAGGGTTATACTAGAACACCTATGCCTCCTGAACAAATTAAAGTAGAACCTAGTATTGCTATGGTTAAAGATCTCTTGGTTGATAATATTGATGGGCATGTTATTCATTTCTGTGATGAAGCTGCTAGAATTGCTAGACCTGATACTAAGAGTAAACATAGACCTGTTGTTGGCGTTCCTGTTGTTTCTGTTAAAATAGGAGATCATTGTTATCATGGCTTATGTGATGTGGGTGCTAGTGTGAGTGCAATTCCCTTTACCTTATACCAAGAAATTATGAATGATATTGCACCAGCTGAGTTAGAGGAAATTGATGTTACTATTAAGCTTGCTAATAGAGATACTATTGCACCAATTGGGATTGTTAGAGATGTTGAAGTCTTGTGTGGGAAAATAAAGTATCCTACTGATTTTCTTGTTCTTGGTTCCCCACAAGATGATTTTTGTCCCATTATATTTGGTAGACCCTTCTTGAATACTGTTAATGCTAGGATTGATTGTGAGAAAGAAACAGTTACTGTGAGTTTTGGGGATGTGTCTCATGAGTTCAATTTCTCTAAATTTCGTAGACAACCCCATGACAAAGAATTGCCTAGTAAAGATGAAATTATTGGTCTTGCTTCTATTGCTGTGCCTCCTACTGATCCCTTAGAACAATATTTGCTAGACCATGAAAATGATATGCATATGAATGAGA
This sequence comes from Elymus sibiricus, assembly GCA_039707655.1. Taxonomy (NCBI): domain Eukaryota; kingdom Viridiplantae; phylum Streptophyta; class Magnoliopsida; order Poales; family Poaceae; genus Elymus; species Elymus sibiricus. The sequence continues at coordinate 257,620,459 of CM077665.1, forward strand.
GGAATGAAATAGATAAGATTTTCTTTGATCAGCAGCCTATTTTGAAACACAACTTACCTGGTGAAATACTTGGGGATCCTCCTCCACCCAAGGGTGATCCCGTGTTTGAGATTAAACAATTGCCTGATACTCTGAAATATGCTTATCTTGATGAAAAGGAGATATATCCTGTTATTATTAGTGCTAACCTTTCAGAGCATGAAGAAAAGAGATTATTGAAAACTCTGAGGAAGCACCGTGCTGCTATTGGATATACTCTTGACGATCTTAAGGGCATTAGTCCCACTCTATGTCAGCATAAATTAATATGGAGCCTGATGCTAAACCGGTTGTTGATCATCAACGACGGTTGAATCCTAAGATGAAAGAAGTGGTAAGAAATGAAATACTAAAGCTTCTGGAGGCAGGTATAATTTATCCTGTTGCTGATAGTCGATGGGTTAGTCCCGTTCATTGTGTCCCTAAGAAGGGAGGTATTACCGTTGTTCCTAATGATAAAAATGAATTGATCCCGCAAAGAATTGTTACAGGATATAGAATGGTAATTGATTTTAGGAAATTAAATAAAGCCACTAGGAAAGATCATTACCCTCTACCTTTTATTGATCAAATGCTAGAAAGACTATCCAAACATACTCATTTTTGCTTTCTAGATGGTTACTCTGGTTTCTCTCAAATACCTGTGTCAAAAGAGGATCAAGAAAAAACCACTTTTACTTGCCCTTTCGGTACCTTTGCTTATAGACGTATGCCTTTTGGTTTATGCAATGCACCTGCTACCTTTCAAAGATGTATGATGGCTATATTCTCTGACTTTTTTGAAAAGATTCTTGAGGTTTTCATGGATGATTTTTCCGTTTACGGAACTTCTTTTGATGATTGCTTGAGCAACCTTGATCGAGTTTTGCAGAGATGCGAAGAAACTAATCTTGTCTTGAATTGGGAAAAGTGCCACTTTATGGTTAATGAAGGTATTGTCTTGGGGCACAAAATCTCCGAAAGAGGTATTGAGGTGGATAAGGCTAAGGTTGATGCTATTGAAAAAATGCCGTGTCCCACGGATATCAGAGGTATAAGAAGTTTCCTTGGTCATGCTAGTTTCTATAGGAGGTTTACTAAAGATTTCTCTAAGATTTCTAGGCCTCTCACTAATCTTTTACAAAAAGATGTTCCATTCGTTTTTGATGATGATTGTGTAGAAGCATTTGAAATCCTTAAGAATGCCTTGATTCCGCACCTGTTGTTCAACCACCTGATTGGAACCTACCCTTTGAAATTATGTGTGATGCTAGTGATTATGCTGTTGGTGCTGTTCTAGGACAAAGAGTTGATAAGAAATTAAATGTTATCCATTATGCTAGTAAAACTCTAGACAGTGCTCAAAGAAACTATGCTACCACTGAAAAGGAATTTTTAGCGGTAGTGTTCGCTTGTGATAAGTTCAGACCTTATATTGTTGATTCCAAAGTAACTGTTCACACCGATCATGGTGCTATTAAATACCTTATGGAAAAGAAAGATGCTAAACCTAGACATATTAGGTGGGTTCTTCTGCTACAAGAATTTGATTTGCATATTATTGATAGAAAGGGTGCTGATAACCCCGTAGCAGATAACTTGTCTAGGTTAGAAAATGTTCTTGATGACCCACTACCTATTGATGATAGTTTTCCTGATGAACAATTAGCTGTCATAAATGCTTCACGCAATGCTCCATGGTATGCTGATTATGCTAACTACATTGTTGCTAAATTTATACCGCCTAGTTTCACATACCAACAAAAGAAAAAGTTCTTCTATGATTTAAGACATTACTTTTGGGATGATCCACACCTTTATAAAGGAGTAGATGGTGTTATTATACGTTGTGTACCCGAGCATGAACAGGAACAGATCCTACGCAAGTGTCACTCCGAGGCCTACGGAGGACACCACGCTGGAGATAGAACTGCACATAAGGTACTACAATCTGGTTTTTATTGGCCTACTCTCTTCAAGGATGCTCGTAAGTTCGTCTTGTCTTGTGATGAATTCCAAAGAATTGGTAATATTAGTAGACGTCAGGAAATGCCTATGAATTACTCTCTTGTTATTGAACCATTTGATGTTTGGGGTTTTGATTATATGGGACCTTTTCCACAATCTAATGGGTATACTCATATTCTAGTTGCTGTTGATTATGTTACTAAGTGGGTAGAAGATATTCCAACTAGTAGCGCTGATCATAACACTTCTATTAAAATGCTTAAAGAAGTTATTTTCCCTAGATTTGGAGTTCCTAGATATTTAATGACCGATGGTGGTTCACACTTTATTCATGGTGCCTTCCGTAAATTTCTTGCTAAGTATGATGTTAATCATAGAATTGCATCTCCTTATCATCCTCAGTCTAGTGGTCAAGTAGAATTGAGCAATAGAGAAATTAAATTGATCTTGCAGAAGACTGTTAATAGATCTAGGAATAATTGGTCTAAGAAACTTGATGATGCATTGTGGGCTTATAGAACTGCTTACAAAAACCCTATGGGTATGTCTCCGTATAAAATGGTTTATGGTAAAGCTTGTCACTTACCTCTAGAGCTAGAACATAAAGCTTATTGGGCAATTAAAGAGCTCAATTATGATTTCAAACTTGCTGGTGAGAAGAGGTTATTCGACATTAGCTCACTTGATGAATGGAGAACCCAGGCTTATGAGAATGCCAAGTTGTTTAAAGAAAAGGTTAAGAGATGGCATGATAGAAGGATACAAAAGCGTGAATTTAATGTAGGTGATCATGTCTTGCTATACAATTCTCGTTTAAGATTTTTTGCAGGAAAACTTCTCTCTAAATGGGAAGGGCCTTACATTATCGAAGAAGTATATCGTTCCGGTGCCATCATGATCAACAACGCCGAAGGCACAAACCCGAAGGTGGTAAACGGTCAAAGAATCAAACATTACATCTCAGGTACTCCCATAAATGCTGAAACCAATATTATTAATACCATAACTCCGGAGGAGTACATCAGGGAGACTTACCAGAACATTTCAGATTCCGAAAAGGAATAGGTATGTGGTACGGTAAGCAAACTGACTCCAAAACTTTTCCAATGGCAATTTTTCTCCGTTTTGGAATATTTAAAAAATTAGGAAAATTTAAAGTAGTCCGAAGAGTGCACGAGGAGGCGACAAGCCAGGGGGGCGCGCCCTACCCCCCTGGGCGCGCCCCTGTGGCTTGTGGCTACCTCGTGTACCCTCCGGACTCCGTTTTCTTGTGGTATACTCCTTCGGGTCGGTAAAAATTCATTATATAATCTCTCGAAGGTTTTGACTCTCGTATCATGACAATACCTCCTGTTTTCGTTTTGAGCTGTTTCTGCAGCAGATTTAGAGCAAGATGTCTTTGCAAGAGTCGGTCGGGGAGAGCCGTGTCTCCCACCTGACACCAGGGCCCGGAGCATTCAGTGGAGCCAACCGCTTCGGGCAGGCCACGGAGGAAGAGATGGAGGCCGACTTGAAGAGGATAGACGCCATGGAGGAAGACCAAGAAGTTACCTCTCATCTACAACCTGGGGCCATGTTGGAAGAAAACTTCAGAGCTCAGCAATTCCGAATTCGGTTATCCCTCCCAATGCTAAATTTCTTACTTATGAAAATATGAAAAAGAGTGTTGCTTCTTCCCCCGCAGCAATGATACATCCATGGGTTATGGGAGCTCAAACCGTCACTGGAAAGCTTCGCAAGGAAATAATGGATCTCAGACAGCAAAATAATAAGCTTGAGGAAGAGAATCGCATTCTGAGGGGCATCATCGCCAAGAATATAACATCACAACCTCCGAAGCAAGACAACTAAACACATGGGTATGGGCACTCCCCTTGGCTTGTGCCAAGCTTGGGGGAGGTGCCCCAGTATCGTTTCACCATCACATCTTTTACTTTCTTCGTTTTTCTTCGTTCGATCCTTCTGGTTATATCTTGATCTAGTAGAATAATGTTTTTAGTGTGATTTAGTTTTGAGTTTTTGCTTTATGTTCCCCCTATGTAAGCAAGTCCGAGAGTTATATAATAAAGAGTAGTTTTGAGTTGAGGGCTTTGCTTGTTTGCTATGATCTTGATCTTGAGAAAAAGAAATAGAAAGAAGTATAGAATAAAAGCAAAGAATATATATGATGATCTTATGGGGAGTGATGACTTCACATATAAGAAGTATGTCGATTGAAACTTGTTGTGAGTTGACAAACATAGCTATTGGTCATTGTAGCAATTAAAAGGAAGTAATAAAGAAAGAGAGGTTCACATATAAATATATTATCTTGGACATCTTTTATGATTGTGAGCACTCATTAAAATATTATATGTTAAGAAGTTGAAGTTGGACAAGGAAGACAACATAATGAGTTATGTTTGCTTATTTCCGAATAGAAGTTATATGGTTATAGATCCTTCAACATGTGTCGCTTGCTTCCACCTCATATCAGCCAAAACTTCCGCACCAAGTAGGGATACTACTTGTGCATCCAAATACCCTTAACCCAGTTTTGCCATGAGAGTCCACCATACCTACATATGGATTGAGTAAGATCCTTCAAGTAAGTTATCATCGGTGCAAGCAATAAAAATTGCTTTCTAAATATGTGTGATCTATTAGTGTGAGGAAAATAAACTTTATACGAACTTGTGATATGGAAGAAATAAAAGCGACGGACTGCATAATAAAGTTCTTTATCACAAGGGGCAATATAAAGTGACGTTCTTTTGCATTAAGAGATTGTGCATCCAACTATAAAAGCGCATGACAACCTCTGCTTCCCTCTGCGAAGGGCCTATCTATTACTTTTACTTTCTTGTACCTACCTTTATGCAAGAGTCGCGGTGATTTTCACCACTTCCTTTGATTCGCCTTTATCTCTTGGCAAGCGTCATGTGTTGGGGAATGATCTAGACACATATATCCACTCGGATGTGGGTGAGCATGAGTTATTACTGTTGACATTACCCTTGAGGTAAATAGTTGGGAGGCAATGTTATAAGCCCCTATCTTTCTCTATGTCCGATTGAAGCTTTGACCTCATAGATACCGCGTGAGTGTTAGCAATTATGAAAGACTAAAAGATGATTGAGTATGTGAATTTGCTTTACAAGCTCTTATATTGACTCTTTCATACGTTATGATAAATTGGAATTGCTTCAATGACTGAGATCATAGTTTGTTGGTTCCCAATAGATTTCTTGATTCATACTTTACCTTGTGAATGAATTGTTACTTCATCATAAGAAATTATATGTCAATATATGTTGCTGTTCTAAAGATGATCATGATGCCTTCGTGTCCGTATTTTATTTTAGAGACACCTCTATCTCTAAACATGTGGGCATATTTATCGATTTCGGCTTTCGCTTGAGGACAAGCGAGGTCTAAGCTTGGGGGAGTTGATACGTCCATTTTGCATCATGCTTTTATATTGATGTTTATTGCATTATGGGCTGTTATTACACATTTTGGTACAATACTTATGCCTTTTCTCTCTTATTTAAAAGGTTCACATGAAGAGGGAGAATGCCGGCAGCTGGAATTCTGGACTGGAAAAGGAGCAAATCTGAGATACCTATTCTGCACAACTCCAAAAGTCCTGAAAATCTACGGAGAATTATTTTGGAATATATAAAAAATATTGGGCGAAAGAAATACATCAGGGGACCAACCAGGAGGCCACAAGCTAGGGGGGCGCACCCTGCCCCCCTGGGCGCGCCCAGCAGGCTTGTGGGCCCCCTGGCAGGCCTCCGGTGCCCATATTCTGCTATATGGAGGGTTTTGACCTGGAAAAAATCATAACAGAGCTTTTGGGGTGAAGCACCGCCGTCTCGAGGCGGAACTTGGGCAGAACCAATCTAGGGCTCCGGCGGAGCTGTTCTGCCGGGGAAACTTCCCTCCCGGAGGGGGAAATCGAAGCCATCGTCATCACCAACGATCCTCTCATCGAGAGGGGGTCAATCTCCATCAACATCTTCATCAGCACCATCTCCTCTCCAAACCCTAGTTCATCTCTTGTATCCGATCTTTGTCTCAAAACCTCAGATTGGTACCTGTGGGTTGCTAGTAGTGTTGATTACTCCTTGTAGTTGATGCTTGTTGGTTTACTTGGTGGAAGATCATATGTTCAGATCCTTAATGATAATTAATACTCCTCTGATCATGAACATGAATATACTTTGTGAGTAGTTACGTTTGTTCCTGAGGACATGGGACAAGTCTTGTTATAAGTAATCATGTGAATTTGGTATTCGTTCGATATTTTGATGAGATGTATGTTGTCTCTCCTCTAGTGGTGTTATGTGAACGTCGACTACATGACACTTCACCAATGTTTGGGCCTAGAGGAAGGCATTGGGAAGTAATAAGTAGATGATGGGTTGCTAGAGTGACAGAAGCTTAAACCCTAGTTTATGCGTTGCTTCGTAAGGGGCTGATTTGGATCCACATGTTTCATGCTATGGTTAGATTTATCTTAATTCTTCTTTCGTAGTTGCGGATGCTTGCGAGCGGGGTTAATCATAAGTGGGAGGCTTGTCCAAGTAAGGGCAGCACCCAAGCACTGGTCCACCCACATATCAAATTATCAAAGTAACGAACGCGAATCATATAAGCATGATGAAAACTAGCTTGACAGAATTTCCCATGTGTCCTCGGGAGCGCTTTGCTTTATATAAGACTTTGTCCAGGCTTTTCCTTTGCTATAAAAAGGATTGGGCCACCTTGTTGCACCTTTGTTACACTTGTTACTTGATACCCGTTACGAATTATTTTATCACAAAACTATCTGTTACCGATAATTTCTGTGCTTGCAGAGAATACCTTACTGAAAACCGCTTGTCATTTCCTTCTGCTCCTCGTTGGGTTCGACACTCTTACTTATCGAAAGGACTACGATAGATCCCCTATACTTGTGGGTCATCAACGAACAAGTTGACACGGAAGTGGGAAGGCCCTTACCGGGTGGTACGAGTCACCAGGCCTGGCTCAGTCCGCCTGGAGATCGAAGATGGCACCCTGGTGCAGAACTCGTGGAATATCGAGCATCTTCACAAGTTCTACCTGTAAGGCGCGGTTGTCGGGCCCCCCGACAACCACTTTTGTGCAAGTCTCGCAGCAATGCGTGTAATCCTTTGTACAAAACCAGGTGATGACCCTGTGCGCAGTCAGTAAAACTAGTTATCCCGCAACCTTTTTCCTGCTTAGATACATATTTGCATTATGTTTCCCTATGCAGGTTATTGCGGTAGCTCATTGCTAGCATAAGGTTGTTATCGAAACCACTAAAAGCCAATAGGGCACCCTATTTTCTCTTCTTTCTTTTTCTCAAAAGGAAGCAGGATTGCTCCCGCCGCACGCAAGTCATCCCAGGGGAAGAAGGGGACGGCGAGGGCGGAAGCGTTCGGAGTAACAACCTCTCGGCAAGAAGAAGATAAGTGAAATCCTTACTCTTTCCCTGCTATGAAATGCGGCCTGAGGAAAGGCCTACGCGTGGGAGGATCCTTATCGAAATCATTGCGCATCGGGGGTTGGAAGCATGCCCAACCCCCCGAAAAGCAGTGACGAGGACGATAAAGGGACCATGCCGAAAGTGGCGCTACGAGGTAGTGCTCGGGATTTATCCTTAGAAGTGCCCCTCGATAAGACGACCCACGTCGGCAAGGGTCCTTGGCAAGCGTAAAGGTCAGAAAGGCATCGCAATTTAGTTTTTCGCAAAGAAGGGAAGGAAAAGAGGGATTGACACACAAACATACGAGACAAATCCTTGATATATTAGTAGTACCCAACGATTTCTTTGATTTTCTTTCAGAACTTCGTCGGGTACAACCTGGATACAAGAGGCGAGCCCCGAGCTCAGTGCCCGGCGGTAGCGAGGTCAAGTCGAAGGACGATTTCCTCTAACGTCGCCGCCGCCGTTCGGAGGGAGATCGACCACTACGACGTGGCGATCAATCCGGAAACAAGGCCCCACAAGCGGTGCCTTGCTTTCCGAATCCCTCCAGGGCGCCGACGTGCCCTTCGAATCCCTCCAGGACACCGGCGCGCGCGCTACTCGAAGTCATCACCCTTGACCTGGAAGCCGAGGACGCCGTCGTCGTCATCACTACCACCGGAGGGCCAAGCGTCGCTACCCCTCGAACCTCCCGCACAACACTCCGGGTAGGCCTCCAGGGGCCCGAAGGACTTCACGGAGAGGGTGGAGGAGCCGTCAAACTCGAAGCGAACAAGATGCCCGGGGCCGAACCCCCGGGAGCAGGCGAACGACCTCCACCCTCGCGCCAAGAACATGGAGCCTCCAGGGGAGAGGTCGACCACCACCCATGAAGGCCCGTCGGGGCAGCTGTCCGCGCAGAGCCACAAGCCCCGAGGGCGGCAAGCCTCCATGGTCCTCGCAAAAAGATAAGGGAGACGCAGCCAGCTCCGGCGCCGCTGGGGGACCATCACGAGGAACTCTTGCACCTCGACCCCCGCGAGGGCCCCACGGGGAGCCGCAAGGAAGGCGTGCCCCCGCGGCCGTCACGGTTCAGCGGAACCGCGCCGGACGCCGACTGGCCGTGGGAGCTGGACCCGACCTCCGCCGCCGTCACCACAATGCGCACCGGGCTCCAGGGGCTGCCCCACCCGGCGCCCCTAAGACCTCGAGCGCGGCCGCGGCCCCTAGCCATTGCAGAGGGAACATGCTAGAAACGGTGGCGACAGAAAGAAGGAAGAAGCACCAAGCAGCTAACGAATGACTCGGAGTCACGGATGAGTGGCACCCTCTCTAAACCCTCCCTATTTATAGGGGCGAGAGGAAGGAGGGGGGCGACTCTCTGCAGAACATAACGAGCGCGCGCTCGTACATCTGCGACTTCAACTGTCACGCCCAAGATGCGATCCTATCCTTATTTTGGCACGAGGGCCTCGACAGGGATGGAAGCGCATCTCGTCGTTTTGCAAGAATGGATATCATTACAAGTACATGTAAAGAAGAGATGAGTATATGGAATTGGCTTATTGAAAATAACAGTTTTTAGCATAGCAGTTTTTCACGAAGGCATATTGGCAGCAATAAAACTATATGCTACAGGGCATATTATGGCATGAAACTTAACAGCATGGTAGTAGACATGATGCACTACAATTCATTCCATGGCGGCAAGGTCTAATTATGCATAGAATCATGGCTAGCAACAACACAACATGACATATTGAAGAAAACAGATTCTCAGACTTAGTGAAAATTAGACTAGACATGAGCAACAGTTTTTAACAGATTGACATATTGGACAACATACAAAACTATGATGCAAATACTATACATGGCAACAAATGGTACAACCTGGTAGACAACAACATGCTTATCAAAATACTCCTTTGGATCAACCCCAAAAGACTCCTAGAACACTAGGAAATCACATGGCAACATGGCAACAAAATAACAGTTTCAGACTTGGTGAAATTTAGCTCTCTCCCAAAACTGCAGTTTGATTAGGCATGTAGACATGGCAATAACAATAGCATAACAAACCTATATAGGCATGGCAAAGACTCTAAGTGCAAGCATACATGACACACTTCAAATCATACCATTGGCAAAATAACATAGGATGCATTGTTTGCTTAATATGATGCTCGCAAAACGGAACTCATCGTTAACAGATTTCAGTTTTTAACGTGATAGCAACTTGAGAGCAAGAAATAGACATGTTAGTGATGTTCTACCTAGCAACCAGAGGCATGGCATCAAAGTACACATCACATAGGGCAATACTCATGAAGACAGCACATGCAAAAGACCTACGATTTTGATGCAACCATCCACGCAAGTTTGAATAAAAAATAGCAGATTTCGCAACTATGATGGGATGCACCTTTACAACACAATTTAAAGCATCTAAATGAATCCTAATATACATGCTAATGGCACCATCATGTAGAGCGCGAAATGTAGATGATTTTTCATATATCACACTTGTTCATCTGATGCACGGTTAGCTAACTATAGTCCACACAAAATGCAATCATGATAATATTTTGACAGATGGGGACTAGAGAAAATTTCACCTCGGGGTCGAATCGGGATGGCGCGGTGCGGGACGAGGCGGCCGGAGCGTTTGGATGGGGGATCTCGGCCGGATCCGGGACATGGCCATCCCGACAGCCGGAGGAGGCCGGCGACCGGAGCTGGCTGGAGGACGCGGGGAGGAGGCCGGGGCGAGCTTATCCGGCCGGATCTCGCCGGATCCGGTGAGGGACGGGCGGCGGCGAGGCCACCGGAGGCGAGGGCGTGAGGCGGCGCAGCTCGGGTCGCCAGATCTCGATTGGACGGCGCAAAACGGAGGAGGGGCTAGGGTTGACTTAGGTGGGATGATGGGCTGTGCTAGAGAAGCTAGGTGGAGAAGAGAGGGAATGTGGTGGCCCGTGACACGCCTTTTAAAACACCGATAAACGTCCGACGAATAACCGATGACGGTGCCACTACGGTCGACCGTTCGGGTATCAAACGACCTCCGATTGCGACGAAATTTGGCAGATGGTCTACCTATAATATAACAAGACCGCATGCCAACTTTCGACCCAATCCGAGAATATTTTTCGCGCACTTTATAAACAAGATATTTTTTATGCCACGGGCACGTGCGTGTGTGGGTGGTCTCGAAATGATCGTCGACGAGAACGGAGAGAACCGGCGACTACGAATGGATGCAAGTTTTGAAAACGACGGCAACAGAGTGCCGATGTAATGCAGATGGTGCGAATGATGCGATGATGAATGCGACAACCACACGAATCACAAGATGACAACAGAATAAAAGGGGAATCTTCTGGAGCGTCGGTCCCGGGGCTGTTACATCAACGACCGCCCTCCCCGACCAATGACGACCGTCGTACGCGCAACGCGTCACCCGAGGCGTAGCCAAGACGGAAGGAGGAGCTACACCAATTAAATGGCGAGGAGCGGGCGGACGACACATTGTTTTCCTCGCTGCTTACCCCGAGGGAGGCCGGGGGCTGGCCGCCCGTGCACCGATGTGACCACTCACTATCAAGTGTGCCACTTCGGCGACCGCCCTTCTCCAACAATGCCATTACCCACGGTAGATGCGCGTCATGGGAAAGGTCAGTAAAAAGTCATCATAACTATAGGGATGCACAGCTGCGCATGCCCGTGCACGTGTGTACGGCCCAGACCCGGGGGCTACTCTCGGTGTACTAAGAAATGGGGGTCCCTAGTCCCCAGACTTGTGCGCGGGCAGCCGCCCCAGACCGGCAACTTCTTGTCGGGCTCGCACCAGCCTCCGAGGCGAACCAAGAGCCAAGAACAGAGGAAGGCATTCAGGCCCTTCGCACAGTGGAACAGCCCGTCCGCGAGCGCCCCCGGCAAGGATTCCAACCCACCAGGCCGCCACTCCACCTCATTAGGGACGATAGTCTAAATCGCCTGAGGTGTCGAGTAGGCAGGCGGGCAGGCGGAGTTGGCCGGGGCACGTGGCTACAACAGTGGGCGTGTGGAAGCTTTAACACCACCCGTAACGCGGCGTGGCAGAAGAATAAGAGGTAGCTGGGCGAACGGCACAGAAGGAGAGGCGATCCTTCCCGGGAACGGTCGCCAGCACGCCACCTCACGGCGCATTCAATGCGCCTGTCCTAGTCCCTCGGAGTGAGGTGTCCTCCACTACCGCTCTAACGACAGCCCATGTAGCTGTAAGAACACACTGTACACCCAGCAAAAGACCATCGTAGCCCTTGTGGTAACCTCTTGAACATAAAAGGAGGCCCATGGCTACCTTGAAAAAGGTCGACACTCTGTCCATTCGCATGCGTAGGAGCGCCTCTCGAGCATCCTTGCCGGGTAGCTACTCCCTTGTATTTGGACCCAGATATACAACACACAGACAGGACGTAGGGTTTTACGCTGCTGAGGGGCTTGAACCTGTATAAACCCCGCATGTAGTCATGGCCGATTGATGCTCTTTGTGCACTCGACGCCCCTGCCAGACCGAAAAGGGGCCTCGCTGGTCCCATAGATCGTTGTGAACCACACCCCCGACAATGTGCATCTAGGCTAGATATAATGCTTAGCGTTTGCATGTGTGCCCGATTTCAAGCGGCACCAAAGGAATCGCATCACCTCGCGGTGAAGCGAATACTTTGATATTTGGCTCACACCCCAACGCTAGGATTATGGTATCCAAAGGGCTCGAAGTTTGATCTCATTGTCTACTCGGACTCAGATTTTGCTGGCGACAGAGTTGATCGCAAGTCTACATCAGGCACTTGTCACTTTCTTGTCCGCTCACTTGTATGCTGGTCTTCAAAGAAGCAGAACTGTGTATCACTCTCAACAGATGAAGCCGAATTCATTACTAGAGGCGCATGCTGCACTCAGCTTCTCTGGATGAAGCAGACACTCAAGGACTATGGCATCAACAAGAAGTAAGTACCTCTCTACTGTGATAATGAGAGGGCCATCAAGATCGCCCACAACCTAGTACATCACTCGAAGACAAAGCATATTCAGATATGACATCATTTCCTTCGTGAACATGTGTTGAAGGGAGACATTTTCATCAAGCATGTGAAGACAGAAGAGCCGCTGGCCGATATCTTCACGAAGCCTTTGGATGAGAAGAGGTTTTGCAAGTTGCGGTGTGAGCTAAATATCTTAGAATCCTCAAATGTCTTTTGAATGGACATACATCCTAATGCTTATGCTTATTGATGACTTTGATGCACAACACATGAAGTAACGTATGTCTTCAAGCCATGAAGACATACACTCTAAGTGTGAACAAATTAACAAAGAATATGACTACAGAGCGCTACGCTAATTGTGCGTCGTGTCTGGGTCAAACATTCTTATACGATGGGTAACGCCACCACCCAACCTGAACACCTTGCCTTTATCTTCGCATTTGTTTTTGTCTTCAGGAAACTGAGTTTGTCTTCGAGTAGAATGTTTCTTCTCAAATTTGCAATATACTTTAGTTGAATGTACTTTGCATGTTGTGTGGAGTTATGTCCTTTACAACATTGTGCCTATAGCTATATCTTCGAGTTTATCTAGGCCAATGTGATCGAACCCGCTATCCTTATCTATTCTATTCTCTTCTAACTCTATTCAGATCCAGTCATATGCATTCTACTTGACACGTGTTGGTTGGCTTCACCAAATCCTTGTCAGTCGAAGACAAATCCAACCAAACGATTAAAATTTCATTTTTTCCCGCACTTATCGCAACAAATTCCCGCGTCGTCGCTTCCGGTCGTGTAGTGGGAAGTCAGACGTGTTGCATGCTCCCCACGTGTCCCACTAAATCGATGTGTCACGAGCATATCCATCCAAAAAATTCGGATGTTCCAGTCCTTAGAAATACATCTTCCCTGACACATTTATTACTATTCCTCGCCACCTCCACCACTCGAGCTCTCAAACCCTACCGCCGTCACCGGATTTCATCGCCACCAGAGACGAACCGCTTAGCTGCTGTGACTTCTCCAACGACGTACTCACACCAGCCGCAACCATCCTCGCTTGCCACCGCCGTAGTCGTCTGCCACCACCGAGTTAGGGTGTGGCATATTGAACTTCTCAGCCTCTCCGCCTCGTCGAGTTGTTCGTCGTGTTCTTCACAACGGTAAATAATTGCTAATTTTTACCGGTTTTTTTATATGAAAAGTTACCTCAAATATTCGATTGCTATTTTTCCACCGTCCTTCCAACATCACTCAACAAATTAAACTCAATCTACCTGATGCTTTCAATTTTTGACAAAAGTTGGCTTGATTTCTCACTTGTACAAATTCTCGGACTTGTACAAATCTGAAACCACCATATCCTATGTAAAAGTGAATGTCTTCAGTGAATGAGGTCAATGTCTTCGAACCATGCTTTATCTTCAAAATCTTTTTAGAATGCATATGACCTCTTCCACTCCCTCGCATCTCTAATTCTTTTGCAGGTACATATCCATAGAGGAATTACTGGGATCTCAAGGTATGAATTCATTTGCAGACTACTTCCAGATACATCTGGACTCACCTGGTGCCAGTTCTCATCTCCGGTTTCCTGTGAAGCTTTTGCCAAAGCCAATGGCCAAGGATAATGCTCCAAAGAAGGCCGGTAGGCAAAGGCGTCTGAACACTGCCAAGGATTTGCCACCAGAACTCTATGAGAGATATAAGTCTGATTCAGAAGAGACTTACACGCAGTGCAAGAATCAGATCCAGTGGATCCGAAGATATTGGGCAGCAAAGTGGTTCAACTATCAGTTCGTCACACATGAATATGCAGAAAAGAATGCTGAGAAAGCTCCATGGACTGACATCATCTACAAGAATCTTCATCCGAAGACAAAGGCCGAAGCTATGAAAATTGGCTTCTTTCCTTGCATGGTTAGACCTCCAATGCCAAGGCATCCAGATCCATCCAGCATTCTTGGATGCTCAGAGCCTGAAGAGTCTGATGAATAGGATGTAGAACAGCCTCCTGTTCCTGATCCGAAGCCCATTGAGCAAACAAAGTCTTTAAGGCCTAAGGCTTCAAAGGCTTCGAAGCCTGTTGCCACAACACCTCAGGCTTCACGATCACCGTCTGCTGATCCAGAAGAGATCGAGGACGAATCTTGCTTAGTCACGCGAATGAAAAGGAAAGCAGTTGCTGCCCATGGACCGAAGCCATCTGCCTCCTTGATGGATGCTGCTAATATGATTGAGCTCTCAGATAATGAATTTGATGATGAAGTGCTAGTGAAGATTAACCAATAGAAAGAGGAAGAAGCTAAACGTCTTGAAGACTTACCTCTTTTTGATGCACAAATTCTCGACCAATTCATTGATGAATGGTTTGCCGATCCCTCCCTCACCATCGACGCCCTACAACTACCCATTGGGTTGAGCGTCACCTTCCAAGAGTTGGTGAATAAAGAGCTTACTGTGGCTCAGAAGGCCATACAACAACGAGCTAAAATTAGCCATGAGAAGGCACTCTTCAAGGCCAACATTCACAAGCTCACAGCTGATCAAATTCATGGCTATCAGCTAATGATGAAGGACCTCAAGGCTGAGTTTGAAAAGTGGTGTGAAGTTGTCAAAGGCGCCCTAGCGCGTCTAAAGAATAAAGATGCAACAATGTTTCAAGCTCACAATGATATGCTAAAGAGAAAGGCTCTTGGACAGCCTGCACTTGATCCAAGAATCATTGAGAGATCCACGCAAGCTTCAATGTCTTCGAGCCAACCCGCTCCTTCAAGATTAGAATCTCGAGGCATTGTCTTCCCTGCTGGCTTCTATGGCTCAAGGTCACCTCCTCCTTCCTTTGTTGTATTCTGCAAGAAAACCAAGAAGGCTGAAGCTGAAGCCAAAAAGCGCAAGAGAGCTCAGCCTGCTGAAGCCCAACACTCGACTCAGCTGAAGCGAAAGAAAACAAAGTCTTCGCGCTCTGCTCGAGTTTTGTCCGTCACACTGCCTGCTCAAGAGGAGCGTCTCCGTGTCACACCTATCTCGGTGGCTCATCCCACTGCTGAAAACACTGATAGGCGAGTCATTCTTCATGAGTCTGCTACCACAGAGGCTCCAAATACTGAAGAAATCCCAGCTGCTGACCCAAATGCAGGTGGCTCCTCCCACTGCTGAAAACACTGAGAGGCAAGTCATTCTTCGTGAGTCTGCTACCACAGTGGCTCCAAATACTGAAGAAATCCCAGCTGATGACCCAAATGCAGCTGAAGACATTGCTCTTGAAGCTCCTGCTGATGAAAACAATGTTGCGCAAGATCAGGTGCCTCAAGTTGACACACCACTGGTATCATCGCCTCCTCAAGAGGAAAGTGAATATGTGGATATTGGCACCCTGCTAAGGCCCGATGTGCCTGAAGCCAATCCCAGCGCTCAACCAACTCCATTCTCCACTCCTATGCCCAGGACACCTGAATCACCATTTGAAGCCATGGAGATTGAAACCACTTCAAGTGTGTCCCCACTCAAACGGCTTCATTGAGGACCAAGGCCAATTATGTCTTCGATACCAAAATATGAAGTGCGTCTTACTCCGACTGTGAGCGAAGTCAATGCCCCATCACCAGATGGTCCTCGTGTTCCTGCTACACCATCAACTTATGACAATGCTGATAATATTGTTATGGCTCACAATAGGCAAGGAGTGATGGTGCCTACGAGATGGCCCAGGCTAGTTCCACCACCAAGGAAGGGCCCTTAGTATGAATTTAACATCCATCTGATAACCCACAAGTATAGAGGATCGCAACAGTTTTCGAGGGTAGAGTATTCAAACCAAATTTATAGATTTGACACAAGGGGAGCCAAAGAATATTTGTGAGTATTAGCAGCTGAGTTGTCAATTCAACCACACCTGGAGATTAAATATCTGCAACAGAGTGATCAGTAGCACAGTAGTATGATAGTTTTGATAGCAGTAGTAACAGTAACAGTAACGATAGCAGTGATAGCAATAGTATTTTAGCAAGTGTAACAGTAGCAGTAGCAATAGTAACTTAGCAAGAACAATATGTGGAAAACTCGTAGGCA
Organism: Elymus sibiricus; assembly: GCA_039707655.1. Classification (NCBI taxonomy): domain Eukaryota; kingdom Viridiplantae; phylum Streptophyta; class Magnoliopsida; order Poales; family Poaceae; genus Elymus; species Elymus sibiricus. The sequence continues at coordinate 257,637,004 of CM077665.1, forward strand.
CTAGATCGATGAACTCGTTCGATAATATTCATCATATAACAGTCACAACCTAGGGCGACACAGAACTAGCTCCAGTTCATAAATGTAATGTAGGCATGTATTCCGTAAATAGTCATACGTGCTTATGAAAAAGAACTTGCATGACATCCTTTGTCCTACCCTCCCATGTCAGCGGGGTCCATAAGGAAACTAAGGGATATTAAGGCCTCCTTTTAATAGAGAACCGGAACAAAGCATTAACACATAGTGAATACATGAATTCCTCAAACTACGATCATCACCGGTAAGTATCCCAACTATTGTCACTCCGGGGTTTACGTAGCATAACACATAGCAGGTGCAAATGACTAGCAAGATCAAGAACATAGATATAATGGTGATAACATAAACGGTTCAGATCTGAAATCATGGCACTCGGTCCCTAGTGACAAGCATTAAGCATGGCAAAGTCATAGCAACATCAATCTCAGAACATAGTGGATACTAGGGATCAAGCCCTAACAAAACTAACTCGATTACATGATGAATCTCATCCAACTCCTCACCGACCAGCAAGCCAACGAAGGAATTACTCACTCCGGGTGGGGAGCATCATGGAATTAGCGATGGAGAAGGGTTGATGATGACGAAGACCGAAGATTCCCCTCTCCGAAGCCCCAAACGGGCTCCAGATCTGGCCTCCCGATGAAGAACAGGAGGTGGCGGCGGCTCCGTATTGTAAAACACAACGAAACTTTCTCTCTTATTTTTTCTCCAAAAATGGGATTTTATAGTGCCAGAATTAGGGTTAGTGGGGCCACGAGGTGGGCACAACCCACCAGGGCGCGCCTGGAGGGGGTGGCGCACCCTGGTGTATCTTGCCCAGCCAGGGAACCCCCTCCGGTGGTTCTTCGCTCCAGTATTTTTTATTTATTGTAAAATAAATCTCCAAAAAGTTTCGTCTAGTTCCGAGAACTTTCATTTCTGCACAAAAACAACACCATGGTAGTTCTGGTGAAAACAGTGTCAGTCTGGGTTAGTTTCATTCAAATCATGCAAATTAGAGTCCAAACCAAGAACAAAAGTGTTAGGAAAAGTAGATACGAAAGAGACGTATCAACTGCCCCTAGCTTAACCCATTGCTTGTCCTCAAGCAATTCAGTTGACAAACTGAAAGTGATAAAGAAAAACTTTTACGAACTCTTTTGTTCTTCTTTACATATATATGCTTAAGTCGCACCCAGGTTTTCAGTAAAGATTACACTAACCAAGTCAGCAATAACTCTTAAAAATTATATTAACTCATATCAATGACATAAGCAACTAGCGAGCAATAATAAAATATCTCAAGTGCCAACACTTTGTCAAAATGGTCATGATATAATATGACAATAGTCGTATCTCGCTAGCCCTTTCTGAGACCGCAAAACATAAATGCAGAGCACCTCCAAAGTTCAAGCAGCAACTAAACATTGTAATTCATGGTAGAAAAGATCCAGTCATGCTGCACCCAACATTAACTATACACAATGCATGAGGATGACAATAGTGCTCTTAGGTCTGGCGCTTATTTGAGAAGGTGATGACTCAACATAAAAGTAAATAGATAGTCCCTTCGCGGAGGGAAGTAGGGATTTGCAGAGGTGCCAGAGCTCAAAGCTTAAATCGGAGATCAATATAATTTTGGTAGGTACACCCTTCCTGTCAACGTTACGACCAAGAGTTATCAATATCTTCCGTGCTAAACACATTAGCGGTGGTTCCCAAGCGGTAAAAGTAAAGGTTTGCTCCCCCTCCACCAACAATCACACTCCACGGCTAGCCGAATCCACGGGTACCGTCCATACCAACAACATTCCTGGGGGAGTTTTGTTTAATTATTTGCAATTTTTGATTTTGGGGCTGGGAATCCCTATTACCGCCCCTCTCGTGCAAGGACGAGTGAATAAACACTCTTCATGAGAATAACCTGCTTAACATGGAAGATACTGACCGCCCCTTGTTGCTCCATGAGCGGTCCAGGCACACAAAATAGATGTTCATTTGAATTGTTAGAGGTGGCACATGCAAATTTACTTGGAATGATAGGGTAATACCGCATATAGGTAGATATAGTGGACTCATTTAGAATAACTTTGGTTTAAGGATTTTGGCGCACAAGCAGTATTCCCGCTTAGTACAGGTGAAGGCTAGCAAATAGGTTGAGAAGCGGCCAGCTAGAGAGCGAAAACGGTCATGAACATGCATTATGAATAATAAACATTGAATACTAGCATGAGTACGATATGGACACCATGAACATAAATATCATGAAGGCTATGTTGGTTTTGATTCAACTACATGTGTGAACATGTGCCAAGTCAAGCCACTTGAAACATTCAGAGGAGGATATCATCATACTACATCACAATCATTTTAATGCATGTTGACATCCAAGATAAATCATTATCCACTCCTAACTACTTAAGCATGGCATGAGCAACTATAATCTCTAATTGTCATTGCAAACATGTTTGATCATAATATGCTGAATCATGGATAATAGGATAAACATATTTACAAAAACAATAACAAGTTGAGTTCATACCCGCTTCTCTCTGCCACAGTCACTTCATCAAATATCATCATTATTGCCTTTCACTTGCACGACCGAATGATGTGAAAATAATAATAGTGCAAGAGTGCCGTGGACTAAGCTGGAATCTGCAAACATTTTATTCAAGAGGAGGAGACAAAGTAACATGGGCTCTTTGTTAGATAAACAATAATGCATATGAGAGCCACTCAACATTTTCATTGTGGTCTTCTCCTTGGTACGACCCAAATAAAAGGAAAAGAATTTCAGAGAAACACACTGATTTTTTTTTTGTTTTTTGGTTTTACTTGAAGGAAACAAATTAAAGAGGGAAAAACAAAAACGAGAAACCCTATTTACACAGGAGAGCTCCCAACAAGTAACAGAAGAAACGAGAAATCTTTTTGGGTTTTCTTTTGCTACTACAATCAATTAAAACTAGAAAGAAAAACCGAAAAGAAGTAGGGAATATTTTTGGATTTTCTCAAAGTTTTTCAAACACGCAAGAAGAAAGCAAGAAAATAAATCTAGCATGGATAATACAATGAAAAAGTGCGAACACCGACAACTGAAATACGTACTCCCCCAAGCTTAGGCTTTTGTCCTAGCTTGGTAATCACCATCCGTAATAGCCATCTGGTCTTAAGTTGAAGTGCGCTAGAGAGGGCACCTGAGCGTCCCACTCCTGGGCTCCTCCTCAGCCGCTGCCAGATTGTTCCAGTAGGCTGTAATGTCCCCTGGCATGATCCTGTATCCGTTCCTGGCAGTAAAATCAAACAAAGCAGGTGCAGGCAACATGATAACATCACGGGTAACCACGCTGATTACTAAGTTGTAGCGAATGTTATGAAAAGAATCAGCTGCATCAATAAATTGATGGTCCTGCAGTGCCTTGTGATTTAGATAAACTTGGGGCAAGGGATAATCATGTGGGCAAATCTGAACATTAAAGTGTCTCGCTAAACGAGTAGCATAAATACCACCATGTATCTTGCCCTTAGTCCTGTTAAGGTGTAAGCGACGTGGAATAATGGCCCCCATGCTAAAGGTGTCATCATTGTGCAGTGCACGGCGTAAAATGGCGAAGTCGGGGGACTGAGTGCACCAACCTTCTCCCTAGCAGTTAAACACTTCGCGATGAATAAAGCAAAGCAATGCACAGAAGGAAACTGCAAACTGGTGGCAGTGGCATTTGACACGCCTCTTTCATCACCCACTATTAAAGTGAGGAGAAAGTCCTCAAACTCCACTGGTCTAGGCTCTCTTAATTCCCCATCAGAAGGGATCAAACATATGTCACAAAAGTCAGTGAGCGGTATCTTATGGGTTTCAGCATATAACTTAAACTGCACCTTAGGAGAATTATTCCTACTCAGAAAATGAAAACTTTGCACAAAGGAATTTGTAAGGAGGTGATGTTGGTCACACTTAGATGCGAGGAAATCGGTCATCCTAGCACTTGCAACGAATTGGGCAAACTCTTGATGGAACCCGGTCTCCTCCATGAAGTCATTATGCGGCCATTCGCACGGCCGCACCTCCACCGTTCTCCGAGTGTGAAGGTCATTGTCCGATGATTCCCCAATGACTCCTTTAGCATTCTTCTTGGAGGAAAACTTCCTAAAGAAATCCATCTTATTCCTATAAGCAAATTTCTGAAAATTTTAGTCTACAAAAATTTTGTCGACAAAACTTCGTAAGATTGATAGCAACTACTCCTAAGGATGCATAGAGGCCATATTAAGCATTCAAACTACTTAGAACTCTAAGAATTCAACATGCAAGCCCATCTACAGTAGCACCAAGAGTAGCTAATTATTCCAAAAATAAACCACTAACTCAAAAACTAATTGGAGCAATGGAAGAGTCACATACCAAGTAGCAATCCCCCAAAACAGTTTCGGAAATGGAGCTTCGAGCAAAGAGATCGAAATCCGCAGGTTTGAGAGAAAGAACACGGGAGTGAGAGCTATGGTGATTTTTTCAGGAGGTTGGAGATGGCATGGGCTAAAGGAATAAGTGAGGGGGCCCACGTGGGGACCACAACCCACCAGGGCACGCCTGGGGCTGCTGGCGCGCCCTCGTGTCTTGTGGACACCAGGTGCTCCCCCCTCTGATGTTATTTGCACCAGAAATTCAGAAATATTCAGAAAAAAAATCGTGTCAAATTTTCAGGACATTCTGAGAACTTTTATTTTTTAGTCATTTTTTTATTGCACGGAGAAATCAGAAAACAGGATAAACATGGCATTTTATTTTATTAGACTAAGAAAAATAGAAAGCAAAAGGTGGGAGCAGAAGGTTGTGCCTACTAGATTCATCAACTTCATACCTCTCAAAAATGATTCATTCATAAGGCTGATCAAGTCTTATTAACAACCACTTCCGATTAGCATGAAACCGAAGAACTTTCGTAAAACACTAGGTTACCTCAATGGGGATATGCATATCCCCAACAATAAGTATGTCATATTTCTTTTTGGCAGTAGGTAGAGGTAGTTTAAAACTTCCAATAGTGAGTGTCGAAGATTCTTCAATAACATTTATACCCTTCACTTGGAATTGTTTCTTCGGAAAGTGTACTGTATGCTCATTACCATTGATATGAAAAGTGACTTTGCTTTTATTGCAATCAATATTAGCCCCTGTAGTATTCAAAAAGGGTCTACCAAGGATAATCGACATGTTGTCGTCCTCGGGCATCTCAAGAATAAAAAAGTCTGTTAAGATAGTAACATTTGCAACAACAACGGGCACATCATCACAAATACCGATAGGTATAGCAGTTGATTTGTCAGCCATTTGCAATGATATTTCAGTAGGTGTGAGTTTATTCAAATCAAGTCTTTTATATAAAGAGAAAGGCATAACACTAACACCAGCTCCCAAATCACACAAAGTAGTTTTGACATAATTTCTTTTAATGGATCAAGGTATTGTTGGTATTCCAGGATCTCCAAGTTTTTTAGGTACTCCATCCTTCAAAGAATAATTAGCATGCATGGTGGAGATTTCAGCTTCATGTATCTTTATTTTATTAGTGATGATGTCTTTCATGTATTTTGCATAAGGGGCCATCTTTAAGATATCAGTTAAGCGGGTACGCAAAAAGACTGGCCTAATCATTTCAGCAAAGCCTTCAAATTCTTCATCAACCTTTTTCTTAGATGGCTTAGTTGGAAAGGGCATGGGTTTCTGAACCGATGGCTCTCTTTCTTTACCATGGTTTCTAGCCACAAAGTCTCTTTTATCATATCGTTTATTTTTAGGTTGTGGACTATCAAGATCAACAACAGGCTCTATTTCAACATCATTATCTGGTTCTTTATCATTGTTCGGTTGAGTACCTTCATGAACATCATCATTATTATTTTCATTATCACTAGGTGAATGTTCATTACCAGATTGAGTTTCAGCATCGGAAATAGAGACATCATTATCTTTAGGAGGTTTTTGTATCTCAGGTTCACTCGAGGTATGCAAAGTCCTATCATTTTCTTTTTCTTTTTCTTTTTAGAAGGACTAGGTGCATCAGTGTTAATTCTTTGAGAGTCTTGTTCAATTCTTTTAGGATGACCTTCAGGATAAAGTGGTTCTTGGGTCATTCTACCTCCTCTAGTCACTAATCTAATAGCATGATGATTCATATTATTATTAATTTCATTAAGAAATTCTCTTTGAGATTAAGCAACTTGTTCTAACTGGGTTGGAACCATAGAGGCATGTTTTCCTACACCTCTAACATCATTACTGATTCTAAATAACAAGTCACTCAAGCGAGCAATCATATCAGAATTATATTTCAATTGTTTCAGAACATTTGCATTGAAGTAATCTTGTTTCCTAATGTAGTTATCAAACTCATATAAGCATTGACTAGGATGTTTATTGTAAGGGATATCACTTTCATCAAACTTTAATAAAGAATTTACCTCTACCACCTATGGAGGTGGTGGTGTGTCAAGGCCATGTATTTCTTCAATAGGTGGTAAATTCTTAACATCCTCAGCTTTAATACTTTTTTCCTTCATACATTTGTTTGCCTCTTGCATATCTTCAGGACCGAGAAATAAGATACCCCTCTTCTTCGGAGTGGGTTTAAGTGGTGGTTCAGGGAGAGTCCAATCATCATAATTCTTCAATATATTATTCAATAGTTCCTCAGCTTGTTCAACAGTTTGTTCCCTAAAAACACAACCAGCACAACTATCTAGGAAGTCCCTAGAAGCATCAGTTAGTCCATTATAGAAGATATCAAGCATTTCATTTTTCTTAAGAGGGTGATCTGGCAAAGCATTAAGCAATTGGAGAAGCCTCCCACAAGCTTGTGGGAGACTCTCTTCTTCAATTTGCACAAAGTTAAATATTTCCTATAGGGCAGCTTGTTTCTTATGAGCAGGAAAATATTTTTCAGAGAAGTAGTAAATCATATCCTGGGAACTACGCACACAACCAGGAGCAAGAGTATTGTACCATATCTTAGCATCACCCTTTAATGAGAATGGAAATAATTTGAGAATATAGTAATAGCGAATCTTCTCATCATGAGCAGAGAGGGTGGCTATATCATTCAATTAGTAAGATGTGCCACTGCAGTTTCAGTTTCATAGCCATGAAAAGGATCAGATTCAACCAAAGTAATTAACTCTGGGTCGACAGAGAATTCATAATCCTTATCAGTAACAAAGATAGGTGAAGTAGAAAACTTAGGATCACATTTCATTCTAGCATTCAAAGTCTTTTCTTTATACTTGCATAATAATTTCTTAAGATCATGTCTATCCTTTCAAGAATGGATTTCTCTAGCTATTTCTTCATCGATAACATAACCCTAAGGTATCTTAGGCATTTCAAATATAGGAGAGCTAGGTCTAATAGGTGTTTCATAGTTCTCAGTTTCAAAGACTTCATCAATTTCAGTAATCTCATTAGTTTCAATAATTTCATTCTCTTTAGCTCTAGCAATTTGTTCATCCAGAAATTCACCCAGCGGCACATTATCGTCAAGCATGGTACTAACATCATCATAAGCTTCATTCATAGCAGAAGTAGCATCATCAATAACTTGCGGCATATCAGGATTAATAGCATGTGGTGGTGTTGCAAGTTTACTCATAACCAAAGGTGAATCAAGTACAGAGCTATGTGGCAATTCCTTACCTCCCCTCGTCTTAGAGGGAAAAATCTTGGTTCTGGTATCCTTCAGATTCTTTATAGTGATCAATTGATATAAATCCCAAGTCACTCAACAAATATAGCTATACTCCCCGACAATGGCACTAGAAAAAGGTCTTGATAACCCACAAGTATAGGGGATCGCTACAGTTTTCGAGGGTAGAGTATTCAGCCCAAATTTATAGATTCGACACAAGGGGAGCCAAAGAATATTTGTGAGTATTAGCAGCTGAGTTGTCAATTCAACCACACCTAGAGATTATGTGGGGACCCCGACTCATAAGTCGTGATCACCGAATGCACGTGTACAGTGATCCCAGAGATCAATGCTCACTGAACACACAGAAGCTGAATAACAAGAGTCTTACATCCACATTTAGCGTCTTACACAAATAAAGACCATGAAGGTCTAGTCTTACATGGATAGGGCCACCAGGGCCAAACACTTAAACATAACAAGCAGCGGAAATCTTGATCGAAAGCGTGAACCCATGCCATCTGCCTTAAACCTACAGGCATTCTGACTGGGAAGCGTCCTAGTTCGCATGTTCGTCACCAACGAACTCTTCACCATATTCCTGCTCTTCCATGCCTGGCCAATTAAATAACTAGTGGCAAGCCAATGAGTACTTTGAATGTACTCGCAAGCAACCCAAGTTGTGGAACAAGGTATAACAATGCATGATATAGCACTAAGTAGGTAAGTTTTGCAGAAAGCTGATTTTAAGTGCAATGATATGATCAAGTAACCTTGAGTAAGCATGCATCAACTGTTAACAGATATTCATGTGAACAAGTCTCAGTTATCATCACAAGCAGGGGTTGAACATCTCATGTTCATCATCATGCCAAGTCATCGGACTTAGCTCAAGTATCACCTTTATCACCAACACACACACACACACCAGTTTGTGAAAACATTTGGACGTAGCACAAGAGCGGTCATCCAACTGTCCTTGACCGTGGACATGGCTATTCGAATAGTTTTACACTCTGCAGAGGTTGCACACTTTACTCACAAGACTCGGGAAACTTCCGTGTCAAGCCACGACTCGCGGTATTGTCCATACCCGAGGTAAGTACCCGAACATTGTCTTTCCCCTGACGATACTAAACAAAGAGTCCAGTCGATTGGTACACAGCCCACATGATGTACATCACAAGTAACATCCATGCAGGGGCCAACGGTGTGCCCGGTGCCTGTGAAGACAGCGCATGATCGTCCTTACCGGCACGACCCCGTATCGAGAGTGACCACGTCACTCCCGCCACTAGTAATGCGGGCTCCATGCTAGTACCCACCAAGGTAATCAACAAAGCCCCGTCCCATAAGGGGTATCGTGGTCATACATGTAAGGTTGGAATAACGGTCGCAACTTACACCAATCCGTTTTCGAAAACCACACATACACACTTGCTCCGGTACACCACTTCTTTATCAAGTGGCCACCTAGCTCATCATCATCTCCCTCGGGCATTAGTGGCACCCGACGGGGTTTTCGAAAAGTCTTTGAAATCATTTTTGTTTCCATCACCATGCATATTCCCATCCCACTTGCGTAGCACTACTAGCAACCTAACTACTCCCACCCGCACAACCCTCATAAGAAGGTAGGGTCATGCACGATGCAAGTATCACATGGAAGTATCGGAGGCATCCCACCGAAGGGAATACCACATCATCATGAATAATACAACGAAATGAAGTGCTATATGCCATGCAATAAAAGGTTTCATAGTCATGGTCAAAGGGCTGCTTGCCTGGCTCAACAAAGTCTTCGGGGTCTTCAAAGTCTTCGTGTCCAATCCCTTCGTCAACAATGCAATCTATCGTCGCGGAATAAATGGGCAAAAAATAAGCATCACACAAAAACAGAGCACAATATTTACTTCTAAAATGTTACCCTACTCTGATAAATACTACAAGCTCTTCTAAAAATGTTTGTCTAAGGTTTTGTTGTGAAAAACATTTTGAAAACTATTTAAACAGAGGCTAAAAATATTAAAAACTAGATTTTAATTAAAATCACTATGTAAAATATTTACACAAAAATGCACAAGTGGCACTGTTAAATTCTATAGATTATTCTAAGATTTATGGTGGAAAAATATTGGGCATTGGATTTTTATTTGGAGCTGTGGGATTTTTGGAAAACCCCACAGAAAAGGAAAAGGAAAAGGGCACTGTGCCCTGGGCCAGATCTGGCCGTAACTCGGCCGGCCCAGAGCAATCCAGCCCCAGGCGAACCGGGCGTTCGCGCCTCGCCAGGTTTAAACCTGACGGGCGGGCCCCGCGGGCCAGTGAGAGAGAGAGACGCGGGAGGGGAGCGAGAGGCTGACGACCTGGCCCCACTGGCAGGTCGTCGTCTACCTCTGCCCAGGGACCGGCGGTGCTCACCGGCGGCGAAGGAAGGCACGGCGAGGTGAGGCGAGCACGGGAATGAGCTCAGGAGGCTGCCGCCGTTCGGGAGGTGCCAGAGATGGTCGACGGGGAGGCGCTGGTCGCCGGCGACGAGGTCCCGCGGCAGAGAAGCTTCAGGAGGAGGTCGCCGGGGCCGTCTCGTGCTGCAAAATGGACGGGGAAGAGGGCGGAACGCATCTGTGGGGTGAGGGAGGAGCAACTGAAGAAGAAGGAGGGCAAGAGGGGCTTGCTACCTGGAGATCGCCGGAGACCCGAGGCGGCGGGTCCCTGGTCCGATCTAGGCACGGGGGGCTCGGGAGCTCAAACGGGTGCTTAGGGTGGTCGATTGGGGGGGAGGAGGAAGCGAGAGGAGGGCAGAGGCGAGGCCGGGGAGGCCTATTTATAGGCGGACGCGAGTCCACCGAACGGTGGTGCGCCGGCAAGGCCGTGGCCGAGGCCAGAGGCCACGGGAGGGGGAGGGGGCATGTCTGGGGTGCTCGTGGGGTAGGTCTAGGCCAGGGGAAGCGATAGAGAGAGAAGGGGAGGCGCGCGTGTGTGAGCTCGCCTACTGGCCGAGCTGGACGGCGTCGGGCACGCGCGGGGGAGGCCGCCGGAGAGAGAATGAGGAGGGGGCCGACAGGGTGGCGGTTTGCGGATGTCGAGGGCATCTCGGGGGACAGCTTCCCCCATCCCAATGCTGTCGGGAGGCCTCGGGATGCTCCTGCTACAGTGCGGACATGCACTGTAGCGCACTCCAGAGCGTGCCTTTGGCATGCCATGGCAGGCTTGCGTGCTCTGGACGCGCCCCTGCATGTCTCATAGTTCCTGGACGACCTGTAGATGCTCTAGGAGCTAGGAGAAGCTAGGGAGAGTAGAGGTGAGAGGAGGGGGAGGTAAAATGGGTGCTGGCCATGCTGTCCAGAAGGTAAAAATGGGTTTTTACCCCACCTAGACATTGAGCCTTGGCCACAGGAAGTTACTGGAGGTGAAGCATATCAGTAAGGGACTGTGGTAAAAATTTTGAGTGATGGAGAATAGCAGAAGGGGGTCAAACAGGGTTTTTACCACCTGGGCAAAAAGTGTTTGATGATGGTTTGGCTAAGCAAATGGAGTTTGCTTGCCTTTAAATAAAATTGTAAAATAATCTTTAAAATTAATATTTGGTGGTTTTGGGAAGTCATATTTATAGTAGGTTCCAAATAAAGTCTTTGGGGAGAAAGGATCCACCCAATTTGAGGACTTGTAGTACAAACCTCAATTCAGGGGCTTTTGAAAACCTGATTTGAATAAAACCTTTTTGGCCAAAATAATATTTGATAAAAAATATTTTTGGGTACTATTCACATGGCATGATCATTGGGCAAGAAGTTTGGATCAAGGAAGATGAATATGGAGGGGAGTAGAACCTAAGAGTGCCAAACATAATCAACCAAACAATGAAACAAGCAACAATTCAAACAAGCATGCACTCAAAAAGTTTTAATTGGTTCCAAATTTTGTAAATCCAAGTATAGCAAGGTGATACAAACACAGGGTGTGACAGATTAAATATCTGCAGCAGAGTGATCAGTAGCACAGTAGTATGATAGTTTTGATAGCAGTAGTAACAGTAACAGTAACGGTAGCAGTGGTAGCAATAGTATTGTAGCAAGTGTAACAGTAGCAGTAGCAATAGTAACTTAGCAAGAACAATATGTGGAAAACTCATAGGTACTGGATCGGTGAACTCGTTGGATAATATTCATCATATAACAATCATAACCTAGGGCGACACAGAACTAGCTCCAGTTCATAAATGTAATGTAGGCATGTATTCCATAAATAGTCATACGTGCTTATGGAAAATAACTTGCATGACATCTTTTGTCCTACCCTCCCGTGGAAGCGGGGTCCATAAGGAAACTAAGGGATATTAAGGCCCCCATTTAATAGAGAACCGGAACAAAGCATTAACACATAGTGAATACATGAACTCCTCTAACTACGGTCATCACTGGAAAGTATCCCGACTATTGTCACTCAGGGGTTTACGAATCATAACACATAGCAGGTGCATATGACTAGCAAGATCGGATCGAGAACATAGATATAATGGTCATAACATAAATGGTTCAGATCTGAAATCATGGCACTCGGGACCTAGTTACAAGCATTAAGCATGGCAAAGTCATAGAAACATCAATCTCAGAACATAGTGGATACTAGGGATCAAGCCCTAACAAAACTAACTCGATTACATGATGAATCTCATCCAACTCCTCACTGACCAGCAAGCCTATGAAGGAATTACTCACTCCCGGTGGGGAGCATCATGGAATTGGCGATGGAGAAGGGTTGATGATGATGAAGACCGAAGATTCCCCTCTCCGGAGCCCCAAACGGGCTCCAGATCTGGCCTCCCGATGAAGAACAGGAGGTGGCGGTGGCTCCGTATCGTAAAATGCGATGAAACTTTCTGTCCCATTTTTTCTCCGAAAATAGGATTTTATAGTGCCGGAATTAGGGTCAGTGGGGCCATGAGGTGGGCACAACCCACCAGGGCGCGCCTGGGGGAGTGGCGCGCCCTGGTGTATCGTGCCCAGCCAGGGCACCCCCTCCGGTGGTTCTTGGCTCCAGTATTTTTTATTTATTGTAAAGTAAATCTCCAAAAAGTTTCGTCCAGTTCTGAGAACTTTTTTTCTGCACAAAAGCAACACCATGGTAGTTCTGCTGAAAACAACGTCAGTCTGGGTTAGTTTCATTCAAATCATGCAAATTAGAGTCCAAAACAAGAGCAAAAGCATTAGGGAAAGGAGATACGACGGAGACGTATCACCATTGTCACCCACGAGTCCTGAATCCTATGCACATACTTCCATTTCTTCGACAGCAAGGACCTGCACAAGCACTTGTCTTCAGTGTGAAACGCTTCTGGTTGAACAACACCTTCCTTGACTCAGACAGGAATCCATACAACCGTCTGAAGATACAATCGGAAAGATTCTGGAGTGCTCCCAACGTCAGTACTACATGTGTGTCCTTTATGGGAAAAACATGATTTTCCCTCACAAACACCTCAACTTTGAAGCTATGAAGGATCTTCCTTGTTTTGATCAATCACTGGATTGTCTTTGGGATGTTGTTTTGTTGCCATTTGTCACTCATCACGAAGATTGGAATGAAGAACTCATTCTTCAGTTCCATGCTACTCTCCACATTTCTAGGTTCGGAAGAGATCTGAATACTTGGAAGATGGACTTCATGATTCGTGATGAGCACATCACTGCATCTGCTTTGGACTTCTTCCCTGCTACACCACTTGCTGCCTCGGGAGAAGGCTTAAATCCAAGATCTGAAGCCTATGCTATTACCACTCGAAGCATTTCTCAAACGCCAGAGCCCGACATGACTGCCATGCTAACACTGATGAATCCTTTGGCTCCAGATGCAGATTTTCCCACATCATTCTTCGTTGATGATCTTTAGTATCTTCCAAAGACAATCTATCACATTCTTCGGCATACCATCTGGCCAATCAAAGAGCACAATTAGTCACGCAAACTTGAAGGGGCTGTGAAGACATTGGTCTACAACACAGTGTATGGCATCAGGTTCAATCTTCAGGATTTATTCCTACACAACCTGGCAGCAAATGGCATCAATCTGTTTGAACCAAAGATCTATGCACCATGGATCATGTGCTTTATCAAGTACAGAACCAACACCAGGTTTTTGCCTTCTGCTCGCAACCATGGCATTTATCTTCCAGATGTAGAAGTCATTCATGTAGATCTTTATCCATCCAAAAGAAAAAAACCATCGTGGAAGGCACCAGTGGAAATGATGAAGATGAAGGCCTTCATCTTCCTTCTGATCCAAATAGAGCAAGGCTGATTGGCTCGATTCACCAAGCTCAGCCCAGTGCTGTTGCTACTGAAGCCACTACAAACACTTTGCCATGCCTGCATGTGCCCTGAAGAGAACGTGCTTTGATTGAACGAGTGGTCGCGAAGAAAAATGCACTCTATGGTGCAGGATATCAACCGCATTCGCAATCTCACCACCAAGCATGCAGTTGTGGCCCATGAAACCAGTCGTCGCTCCTAGAAGACTTTGTTTATGCTAGCTCCAGAGCAAGATCTTCGTGAGGATGGCTACGAGAGCTTCTTCAGATTTGGTGCTCCACCTCCTCGCACGGAAAAATGGTGCAAGACCCCCTCTCTTGAAGACAGTGACTCCTCCTCCTTTGCACCTTCTGTCCATGTCAGGCTCGCTAATGATGACGCTAATGATGCAACCTTTCTGCATGCACCAACTTAGCGATGTGGCACTGCACCAAGCTCATCTGCACCAACCAACACCGACCCTACTATGCCATAGTCTTCAACTCCTTCTGGGGACGTGTAGTGCTCAATGTCTTTGTCCTTTTTGGTCATTCGATGAAAAGGGGGAGAAGCATTGGGATGATAGTCTTCAAACGGGTCTATATGGGCTGGCTGTTGCTATTTTGTTAACTTTACAACTCTCGTTCTGAACATTTGCTATTTGGGCTTTAAAACTTAAGTCCTGATGGACGTCTGCACACTTTATGTTTACCGTACTCTTCGCACTACTTCAAGTTTTATCATACGCGCCCAAATCCATACCGCAGAGGCCATTTTTCATTATGCATTTCATTATCTTCGAATTATCACTTAAATGCATAGTGATTGGATTACAAGATAAAGGGGGAGATCTCCACAAATCCAAACCTGCCATGTGCTTTTGCATTCCAAGCAAAATCTTCGTAACCACATCTTCAGGGGGAGCTCTCTATATCTTGCAATCGTAATCTCCAAGTCTTTATCTTCATATATTTTACCCCTGTTGATAACTTGAACCAGTTTGTCATCAATCACCAAAAAGGGGGGATTGTACGTGCATCTAGTGCCACCCTTATTGGTTTTGGAGTATTGAAGACAAACGTAGTTTAGGGACTAATGTGTTTGTGAGAGTTCACAGGATAAGACAGATAGAAGTGCATGGAGATTCGTTTAGCCATCGAAGACGATCCCTAAAAATGTCCGAAGACATTGATGATGGCCGAAGCCATTAGTGGTTCACGAAGATAATCGCTTGAAGATAATGAAACGCGAAGAAGAAGCCTTTTGGTAGTTTTGTTTCTTCTTTCCTGAGTCATAGGAACCGCCATGCTGTTAAGTAGGGTCGATGTGATCGAAGTCAGACGCTGACGTGATGCTCAACCCATACCTATGTCTTCGAGTGAAGAAAATGAGAGGAAATCTCTTCCAGAGTTGGTTGAGTCAGATTTACTTGTAGCCCAAGTAATGTTGTCGCGTGTGTTTGAAATCTGACCATTGGGACACGTGTCGGTTGGCCATTGACCCAGGGTCATTTCGGTCATATCAGGTCGGGTTGCCTGTTGGCTATAAATAGCCCACCCCCTCCAGCATAAGTAGGTGGCTGCTCAGAGAGAGAGATATGGTTGTTGTTGTTTTGGAGTAACCCACCTCGAAGCCTTTGGGAGAGAACCATCATGCGAGGATAAACCCAAACACCTAGAGCTAGAGTGTTTGAGCATCACTGAAGTCGTTCTGTTCTGAGTGAACTAAAGACTTATTTGTTGGGGAACGTAGTAATAATTCAAAATTTTCCTACGTGTCACCAAGATCAATCTAGGAGATGCTAGCAACGAGAGAGAGGGAGTGCATCTTCATACCCTTGAAGATCGCTAAGCGGAAGCGTTGCAAAGAACGCGGTTGATGGAGTCGTACTCGCGGCGATTCAAATCGCGGAAGATCCGATCCAAGCGCCGAACGGACGGCGGCTCCGCGTTCAACACACGTACAGCCCGGGGACGTCTCCTCCTTGATCCAGCAAAGGGGGGGGGGGAAGTTGAGGGAGAGCTCCGGCAGCATGACGGCGTGGTGGCGGTGGAGCTCGTGGTTCTCCGGCAGAGCTTCGCTAAGCACTACGGAGGAGGAGGAGGTGTAGGAGGAGGGAGGGCTGCGCCAGGGGCAAGGGGTGCAGCTCCCATGCACCGCCCCACTATATATAGGGGTGGAGGGGGCTGGTTTCTTGCCCTCCAAGTCCATTGGGGCGTTGGCAAAGGTGGGAGGAAAGAAATCCCATCCTTTCCCTTCCCCACCGATTGTTATCCCCCTTTTTTAGGGATCTTGATCTTATCCCTTCGGGATATGATCTTATTCCTTCTAAGGGGGGATCTTGGTGCGACTTGACTAGGGGTGTGGGGCCTTGCTCCCACTACCCACGTTCATGTGGGTCCCCCCATGCAGGTTGGCCCCACTCCGGAACCTTCTAGAACCTTCCCGGTACAATACCGAAAAATCCCAAACATTTTCCGGTGGCCAAAATAGGACTTCCCATATATAGATCTTTACCTCCGGACCATTCCGGAACTCCTCGTGACGTCCGGGATCTCATCCGGGACTCCGAACAACTTTCGGTAACCACATACAATTCCCATTACAACTCTAGCGTCACCGAACCTTAAGTGTGTAGACCCTACGGGTTCGGGAACCATGCAGACATGACCGAGACACCTCTCCGGCCAATAACCAATAGCGGGATCTGGATACCAATATTGGCTCCCACATGTTCCACGATGATCTCATCGGATGAACCACGATGTCGGGGATTCAATTAATCCCGTATACAATTCCCTTTGTCCATCGGTATGTTACTTGCCCGAGATTCGATCGTCGGTATCCCTATACCTTGTTCAATCTCGTTACCGGCAAGTCTCTTTACTCGTTCCGTAACACATGATCCCGTGACTAACTCCTTAGTCACCTTGAGCTCATTATGATGATGTATTACCGAGTGGGCCCAGAGATACCTCTCCGTCAAACGGAGTGACAAATCCCAGTCTCGATTCGTGCCAACCCAACAGACACTTTCGAAGATACCTGTAGTGCACCTTTATAGTCACCCAGTTACGTTGTGACGTTTGATACACCCAAAGCATTCCTACGGTATCCGGGAGTTGCACAATCTCATGGTCTAAGGAAATGATACTTGACATTAGAAAAGCTCAAGCAGATGAACTACATGATCTTGTGCTATGCTTAGGATTGGGTCTTGTCCATCACATCATTCTCCTAATGATGTGATCCCGTTATCAACGACATCCAATGTCCATGGTCAGGAAACCATGACCATCTATTGATCAACGAGCTAGTCAACTAGACGCTCACTAGGGACATGGTGTGGTCTATGTATTCACACATGTATTACGGTTTCCGGTTAATACAATTATAGCATGAACAATACACAATTATCATGAACAAGGAAATATAATAATAACCATTTTATTATTGCCTCTAGGGCATATTTCCAACAGTCTCCCACTTGCACTAGAGTCAATAATCTAGTTACATTGTGATGAATCGAACACCCGTAGAGTTCTGGTGCTGATCATGTTTCGCTCGTGGAAGAGGTTTAGTCAATGGATCTGCGACATTCAGATCCGTATGTACTTTACAAATATCTATATCTCCATCCTGAATGTAACCACGAATGGAGTTGATGCGGCGCTTGATGTGCTTGGTCTTCTTGTGAAACCTGGGCTCCTTGGCAATGGCAATAGCTCCAGTGTTTTCACAGAAGGAGTCATCGGGCCCGACGCATTGGGAATCACTCCTAGGTCGGTGATGAACTCCTTCATCCAGACTCCTTCCTGCGTTGCTTCCGAAGCAGCTATGTACTCTGCTTCACATGTAGATGCCTCCACGACGCTTTGCTTGCAACTGCACCAGCTGACTGCCCCACCATTCAAAATATACACGTATCCGGTTTGTGACTTGGAGTCATCCGGATCTGTGTCGAAGCTAGCATCGACGTAACCCTTTACGACGAGCTCTTCGGCACGAGAAACATATCCTTAGTCCTTTTCAGGTACTTAAGGATATTCTTGACCGCTGTCCAGTGTTCCATTCCGGGATCACTTTGGTACCTCCCTACCAAACTTATGGCAAGGTTCACATCAGGTCTGATACACAGCATGGCATACATAATAGAGCCTATGGCTGAGGCATAGGGGATGACACTCATCTTTTCTCTATCTTCTGCCGAGGTCGGGCATTGAGCTGTGCTCAATCTGACACCTTGCAATACAGGCAAGAACCCTTTCTTGGACTGATACATATTAAACTTATTCAATATCTTGTCAAGGTATGTGCTTTGTGAAAGACCAATGAGGTGTCTCGATCTATCTCTATAGATCTTGATGCCTAATATGTAAGCAGCTTCTCCAAGGTCCTTCATTGAAAAACACTTCTTCAAGTAGGCCTTTATGCTTTCCAAAAGTTCTATATCATTTCCCATCAACAATATGTCATCCACATATAAAATGAGAAATGCTACAGAGCTCCCACTCACTTTCTTGTAAATACAGGCTTCTCCATAAGTCTGTATAAACCCAAACACTTTGATCACCTCATCAAAGCGAATGTTCCAACTCCGAGATGCTTGTACCAGCCCATAGATGGAGCGCTGGAGCTTGCATACCTTGTCAGCATTCTTAGGATCGACAAAACCTTCCGGTTGCATCATATACAATTCTTCCTTAAGGAAACCGTTAAGGAATGCCGTTTTGACGTCCATTTGCCAGATCTCATAATCATAAAATGCGGCAACTGCTAACATGATTCGAACGGACTTCAGCATCGCTACGGGTGAGAAAGTCTCATCGTAGTCAACTCCTTGAACTTGTCGATAACCCTTAGCGACAAGCCGAGCCTTATAGACGGTCACATTACCATCCGCGTCAGTCTTCTTCTTAAAGATCCATTTATTTTCTATGGCTTGCCGATCATCGGGCAAGTCCACCAAAGTCCATACTTTGTTCTCATACATGGATCCTATCTCAGATTTCATGGCTTCAAGCCATTTGTTGGAATCCAGGCCCGCCATGGCTTCTTGATAGTTCGAAGGTTCACCGTTGTCTAACAACATGATTTCCAGGACAGGGTTGCCGTACCACTCTGGTGCGGAACGTGTCCTCGTGGACCTACGAAGTTCAGTAGTAACTTGATCTGAAGTTTCATGATCATCATCATTAACTTCCTCTCTAGTCGGTGCAGGCACCACAGAAACATTTTCCTGCGCTGCGCTACTCTCCGGTTCGAGAGGGGGTACAATTACCTCATCAAGTTCTACTTTCCTCCCACTTACTTCTTTCGAGAGAAACTCTTTCTCTAGAAAGGATCCATTCTTGGCAACAAAGATCTTGCCTTCGGATCTGAGGTAGAAGGTATACCCAATAGTTTCCTTAGGGTATCCTATGAAGACGCACTTTTCTGATTTGGGTTCGAGCTTTTCAAGTTGAACTTTCTTGACATAAGCATCACATCCCCAAACTTTCAGAAACGACAGCTTAGGTTTCTTCCCAAGCCATAATTCATACGGTGTCGTCTCAACGGATTTAGACGGTGCCCTATTTAAAGTGAATGCGGCAGTCTCTAATGCATATCCCCAAAATGATAGCGGTAAATCAGTAAGAGACATCATAGATCGCACCATATCCAATAGAGTGCGATTACGACGTTCAGACACACCATTACGCTGAGGTGTGCCAGGCGGCGTGAGTTGTGAAACAATTCCACATTTCCTTAAGTGCGTGCCAAACTCGTGACTCAAATATTCTCCTCCACGATCAGATCGTAAGAACTTTATTTTCTTGTCACGTTGATTCTCTACCTCACTCTGAAATTCCTTGAACTTTTCAAAGGTCTCAGACTTGTGTTTCATTAAGTAGACATACCCATATCTGCGTAAGTCATCAGTGAGGGTGAGAACATAACGATAGCCACCGCGAGCTTCAACGCTCATTGGACCGCATACATCGGTATGTATTATTTCCAACAAGTTGGTTGCTCGCTCCATTGTTCCGGAGAACGGAGTCTTAGTCATCTTGCCCATGAGGCATGGTTCGCACGTGTCAAATGATTCATAATCAAGAGACTCCAAAAGTCCATCTGCATGGAGTTTCTTCATGCATTTGACACCAATATGACCAAGGCGGCAGTGCCACAAGTATGTGGGACTATCATTATCAACCTTACATCGTTTGGTATTCACACTATGAATATGTGTAACATCACATTCGAGATTCAATAAAAATAAACCATTGACCAGCGGGGCATGACCATAAAACATATCTCTCATATAAATAGAACAACCATTATTCTCGGATTTAAATGAGTAGCCATCTCTCATCAAACAAGATCCAGATACAATGTTCATGCTCAAAGCTGTTACTAAATAACAATTATTGAGGTTTAAAACTAATCCCGAAGGTAGATGCAGAGGTAGCGTGCCGATGGCGATCACATCGACCTTGGAACTATTCCCGACGCGCATCGTCACCTCGTCCTTCGCCAGTCTCCGCTTATTCCGCAGCTCCTGTTTTGAGTTACAAATGTGAGCAACCGCACCGGTATCAAATACCCAAGAGCTACTACGAGCGCTGGTAAGGTACACATCAATAACATGTATATCATATATACCTTTGACGTTGCCGGCTTTCTTATCCGCTAAGTACTTGGGGCAGTTCCGCTTCCAGTGACCGGTTCCCTTGCAATAAAAGCACTCAGTCTCAGGCTTGGGTCCATTCTTGGGCTTCTTCCCGGCAACTGATTTACCGGGCGCGGCAACTGCTTTGCCGTCCTTCTTGAAGTTCTTCTTACCCTTGCCTTTCTTGAAACTGGTGGTCTTATTCACCATCAACACTTGATGTTCCTTTTTGATCTCCACCTCCGCCGATTTTAGCATCGAATATAACTCAGGAATGGACTTCTCCATCCCTTGCATATTGAAGTTCATCACAAAGCTCTTGTAGCTAGGTGGAAGCGACTAGAGGATTCTGTCAATAACCGAGTCATCCGGAAGATTAATTCCCAGCTGAGACAAGCGGTTGTGCAACCCAGACATTTTGAGTATGTGCTCGCTGACAGAACTATTTTCCTCCATCTTACAACTGAAGAACTTGTCAGAGACTTCATATCTCTCGACCCGGGCTTGAGCTTGGAAAACCATTCTCAGCTCTTGGAACATCTCATATGCTCCGTGTTGCTCAAAACGCTTTTGGAGCCCCGGTTCTAAGCTGTAAAGCATGCCGCACTGAACCAGGGAGTAATCATCACTACGCGACTGCCAGGCGTTCATAACGTCTTGAGTTGCTGGGAAAATGGGTGCGTCACCTAGCGGTGCATCAAGGACATATGCTTTCTTGGAAGCTATGAGGATGATCCTCAAGTTACGGACCCAGTCCGTATAGTTGCTTCCATCGTCTTTCAGCTTGCTTTTCTCTAGGAATGCGTTGAAGTTGAGGGCAACATTAGCGTGGGCCATTCGATCTACAAGATAGATTGTAAAGACAATTTTAGACTAAGTTCATGATAATTAAGTTAATCTAATCAAATTATTTAATGAACTCCCACTCAGATAGACATCCCTCTAGTCATCTAAGTGATACATGATCCATATCGACTAGGCCGTGTCCGATCATAACATGAGACGGACTAGTCATCAATGGTGAACATCTCCATGTGATCGCATCTACTATACGACTCATGTTCGACCTTTCGGTCTCTCGTGTTCCGAGGCCATGTCTGTACATGCTAGGCTCGTCAAGTCAACCTAAGTGTTTCGCGTGTGTAAATCTGGCTTACACCCGTTGTATGCGAACGTTAGAATCTATCACACCCGATCATCACGTGGTGCTTCGAAACAACGATCCTTCGCAACGGTGCACACTTAGGGGGAACACATTTCTTGAAATTTTAGTGAGGGATCATCTTATTTATGCTACCGTCGTTCTAAGAAAATAAGATGTAAAAACATGATAAACATCACTTGCAAATCATAAAGTGACATGATATGGCCAATATCATCTTGCGCCTTTGATCTCCATCTTCGGGGCGCGGCATGATCACCATCATCACCGGCACGACACCATGATCTCCATCATCATGATCTCTATCATCGTGTCTTCATGAAGTTGTCTCGCCAACTATTACTTCTACTACTATGGCTAACGGTTAGCAATAAAGTAAAGTAATTACATGGTGTTTTTGATTGACACGCAGGTCATACAATAAATTAAGACAACTCCTATGGCTCCTGCCGGTTGTCATACTCATCGACATGCAAGTCGTGATTCCTATTACAAGAACATGATCAATCTCATACATCACATATATTTCATCACATCCTTTTGGCCATATCACATCACATAGCATACCCTACAAAAACAAGTTAGACGTCCTCTAATTGTTGTTGCAAGTTTTACGTGGCTGCTATGGCTTTCTAGCAAGAACGTTTCTTACCTACGCAAAAGCCACAACGGTGATATGCCAATTTCTATTTACCCTTCATAAGGACCCTCTTCATCGAATCCGATCCGACTAAAGTGGGAGAGACAGACACCCGCTAGCCACCTTATGCAACAAGTGCATGTCAGGCGGTGGAACCAGTCTCACGTAAGCGTACGTGTAAAGTCGGTCCGGGCCACTTCATCCCACAATGCCGTCGAATCAAGATAGGACTAGTAACGGCAAGCAAATTGACCAAATCATCGCCCACAACTACTTGTGTTCTACTCGTTCATAGAATCTACGCATAGACCTAGCTCATGATGCCACTGTTGGGGAACGTAGTAATAATTCAAAATTTTCCTACGTGTCACCAAGATCAATCTAGGAGATGCTAGCAACGAGAGAGAGGGAGTGCATCTTCATACCCTTGAAGATCACTAAACGGAAGCGTTGCAAAGAATGCGGTTGATGGAGTCGTACTCGAGGCGATTCAAATCGCGGAAGATCCGATCCAAGCGCCGAACGGACGGCGCCTCCGCGTTCAACACACGTACAGCCCGGGGACGTCTCCTCCTTCTTGATCCAGCTAAGGGGGGGAGTTGAGGGAGAGCTCCGGCAGCACGACGGCGTGGTGGCGGTGGAGCTCGTGGTTCTCCGGCAGAGCTTCGCTAAGCACTACGGAGGAGGAGGAGGTGTAGGAGGAGGGAGGGCTGTGCCAGGGGCAAGGGGTGCAGCTCCCATTTGCCTCCCCACTATATATAGGGGTGGAGGGGGCTGGTTTCTTGCCCTCCAAGTCCATTGGGGCGTTGGCAAAGGTGGGAGGAAAGAAATCCCATCCTTTCCCTTCCCCACCGATTGTTATCCCCCTTTTTTAGGGATCTTGATCTTATCCCTTCGGGATATGATCTTATTCCTTCTAAGGGGGGATCTTGGTGCACCTTGACCAGGGGTGTGGGGCCTTGCTCCCACTACCCACGTTCATGTGGGTCCCCCCATGCAGGTGGGCCCCAATCCGGAACCTTCTAGAACCTTCCTGGTACAATACCGAAAAATCCCAAACATTTTCCGGTGGCCAAAATAGGACTTCCCATATGTATATCTTTACCTCCAGACCATTCCGAAACTCCTCGTGACGTCTGGGATCTCATCCGGGACTCCGAACAACTTTCGGTAACCACATACAATTCCCATTACAACTCTAGCGTCACTGAACCTTAAGTGTGTAGACCCTACGGGTTCGGGAACCATGCAGACATGACCGAGACACCTCTCCGGCCAATAACCAATAGCGGGATCTGGATACCCATATTGGCTCCCACATGTTCCACGATGATCTCATCGGATGAACCATGATGTCGGGGATTCAATTAATCCCGTATACAATTCCCTTTGTCCATCGGTATGTTACTTGCCCAAGATTCGATCGTCGGTATCCCTATACCTTGTTCAATCTCGTTACCAGCAAGTGTCTTTACTCGTTCCGTAACACATGATCCCGTGACTAACTCCTTAGTCACATTGAGCTCATTATGATGATGTATTACCGAGTGGGCCCAGAGATACCTCTCCGTCACACGGAGTGACAAATCCCAGTCTCAATTCGTGCCAACCCAACAGACACTTTCGGAGATACCTGTAGTGCACCTTTATAGTCACCCAGTTACGTTGTGACGTTTGATACACCCAAAGCATTCCTACGGTATCCGGGAGTTGCACAATCTCATGGTCTAAGGAAATGATACTTGACATTAGAAAAGCTCTAGCAGACGAACTACACTATCTTGTGCTATGCTTAGGATTGGGTCTTGTCCATCACATCATTCTCCTAATGATGTGATCCTGTTATCAACGACATCCAATGTCCATGGTCAGGAAACCATGACCATCTATTGATCAACAAGCTAGTCAACTAGAGGCTCACTAGGGACATGGTGCGGTCTATGTATTCACACATGTATTACGGTTTCCGACTAATACAATTATATCATGAACAATAGACTATTATCATGAACAAGGAAATATAATAATAACCATTTTATTATTGCCTCTAGGAAATATTTCCAACATTATTACACTTGAAGAATGTGATCTTCCAGACGGTTAGGCGTCTGGGTCTAGAGCATGCAAGAGTCATTGTGGATTGCCAGGTGACCATGTTTGTACGGGTTTCAGAAGTCTCCCCTGAATACTTACCTGACTGATTGGGCGTTGTGTAAGTGACTTCGGCTTAAGGGGAACAAGGTGAAGACGAGGTCTTCTGAGTTGAATCTCAGCCTCCCTAACCATATGTATAGTTTTCACAGCAACTAGAAGTGGCCCAACAAATCTTGTGTCTTCATCAAGCTACTGGTTCTATCCTTCACTCTCTTACATTCTGTTATGCACTATGAAGCCATTGCTTGATCACTATGGTTTCAAGACATACCCCGAAGACATTTAGATCTGCTATTTATCTTCATACTGTCTAAGTTTGTCTTCGACTCATCTTAGTGTGCATGATGATGATGCTCAACTTGCTTGTGTGTCTTCATTGTATTGCATGGCTTGCCTAAATCCTTGATAGTTATCCCTACTTGATCCTGTTCCGCTTCCGCATATTTCAATACATCCATTGTTTCGAAGCCTTACATAAAAATCGCGTATTCACCCCCCTCTAGTCGATAACTAGCACTTTCACAAATCATTGATCATCGGTACCGGATATTTGTTCTTGATCGTCACCTCGTTCAACGCACGATAATCTACAACCATTCTCAAGGATCCATCCTTCTTCTCTTCTAGAAGCTCTGGGGCTCCCCAAGGTGATGAACTCGGTCGATTATAACATTTCTCCAATAATTCCTTAATCTGCTTCTTATCCTCCAAATCATTTGCGGGCATCCGGTACAGTCTCTTGGATATTGGTCCGGTGCCTGGCAACAACTCGATTAAAAACTCTTTGTCTCGGTCCGGTGGCATCCCTGGTAATTCCTCTGGGAATACATCGGGATAATCCTTTACCACTGGTACTTCCTCCTGAACAACTCCTAAAAGAGAATTCATCTGTGTCCTCCTTGGCATATGCCTTGACACATACTTGATCCGTTTTCCCTCTAGGGTGGTGAGAAGAATTGACTTACTAGCACAATCAATGTTTCCCTTATACTTGGATAACCAATACATGCCTAGGATCACGTTCAATCCTTGTGATTCTAGGATGATGAGGTCTATGGAAAAAACATGCCTCCCTATGGTCAATGGCAACTAAAAACATCCCCGACTATCCATAGTCTTTGCTCCTGGGGAACTTACTAACATATGTGACTTAAGGGCTACAGTCGGCAACTTCAACTTGTCCACAAATCCCCTCGATATGAATGAATGCGATGCACCAGTGTCAAAAAGAACAAGGGATGTAAATGCATTAATCAAAAACTTACCAACAACTGCGTCAGGCTGCTCGTCAATTTCCTCCACATTGACGTGATTCACCTAACCTCTAGTGAAAGGGTTAGGCTTCTTTCCAGAGCTTCCATTGCCATTCCCATTCTTTGCCTCAGGACATTCGGTGGCGTAGTGTCCGGTATTCCCGCACTTGAAACAGCTAATGTGACTGAGATCTTTCTTTGTGGGTGTGCAGGGTTGGAACGATTCTGATTGCCGTTTCCTCCATTCCCATTGCCATTCCTATGGCCATTATGGTTATGTCCATTTCCTCCGTGATGAGAATGGCCTCCATGGTTATGGTGATTGTGTCCACCATAATTGCTGGATCCTGATCCATTATTTCCCGAGTACGGGGTATAGTGGGGCTTCTGCTGAGCTCCAGAGTTATACTTTCCCTGCCGTACTTCCTCTTGCGGTTCTCTATATGCTGCTGCTTGCCTTCCAGAATGAGAGCCTTGTCAACCAACTCTTGAAAGTTATTGAAGGTAGCCACGGTCAACTGAAGTCCCAGATCATCATCTAGTCCCTCCAGAAATTTCTCCTGTTTAGCGGCATCTGTATCTACATCTCCTGGAGCATATCCGGCTAACTGGCTGAACTCATCCACATACTGAGCCATTGAACAGCTTCCTTGGCGTAGGTTGCGGAATTCCCTCTTCTTCAGAATTTTGGCTCCAGCTGAAACATGTGCGGTGCGGAAAGCCTACTGGAACTGATCCCATTTCACATTGGCCATGGGGAAGGTGGTGGTTTAGTTTTCCCATCACGAAGCTGCTGGTCCATCCAGTTGATGCGCGGCAAAGCGCACCTTCTCAGCATCAGTGCATCCTGCGGTGGTCAGCTCCCTTCTGATCTTGCGGAGCCAGTCATCTGCGACAATCGGCTGGGTGCTGCTGGAGAATACTGGTGGGTTCAACCTCAAGAAACGGGTAAGGTTGTCAACTAGGGGTGGTGGTGGTGTGCTGTTGTTGTTGTTGTTGTTGTTGTTGTTGTTGTTGTTGTTGTTGTTCTCGTTCTGGAGGAGCATCTGCATGAGGGCATTCTAGTTTTGGATCAACTGCGTAAGTTCCGGCAGAAAGTTGGATCCGGGGTCATGTCTCGGAGGCATCTGATGGGTTTAGAGTGGGTGAGAAATTTAGAATAGAATAGGGGCCTAATGAGAAAATCACACTACCCATATGCAATTGAGGCAAATAAATTCCAAATCACACCATTCAATCTCAAACAAGTTTCACACAGTCGAGCCTAAGGTAAGTATTAAACTAAGACTCTGATACCATCTTGTAGCGACCCGATCCCAATGGATCGGAGTCTCTTTGCTTAAGTGTCACCGCTGGATCGGTATGCTGACACACACAGTACTCGAGAAATTATAACAGAGTTCAATCACACACTTTATTACATCAAGGTCCTTAAAAGAGTATTTATTACATAAATATGGCTGAAGGCCATCTTAATAAAATAACCGCGGAAGCTTCGAAGGTAAATGAGTCCATCAACTCCACTGGCAAAACTGAGTGCAGAACAACGACCTATCGCACGTTAATCCTCGTCGGAAAACTCTGCAACATGAGACATTGCAACCATGTAGGTCAGCACATGGAATATGCTGGCAATGTCACATTATAGAGTAATGATGAAAAAGTACTATCTTTATATGCAAATTTGGCTGGTGGAGGCTCTAGGTTTAATTTTGCATAATGCAAAATTTTCACTACAACAAAGGAATTAATTTTTGTTTACTACCAAGTTTATGCCATTATGGAGAAGGTTCCTCCAACTCAATTCGCAAAATTCCCAAGTTATTAATAACCCAATTCATTAATTAAATAGAAACAGAGTGATGAGATCAACCAATAATTCACTTCTAGATACTCAAATTCGTCCATAACCGGGGACACGGCTAATCATGATTAGTTTATACACTCTGCAGATGTTTGCGCACTTCTCCCCACAAGACTCGACCACCTCCATGATCGGATGACAGAGACATAGTTTTTCTGAATGTGTTCCCCTTAACCCTGCATAGGCCGGTACACCTACTTTCCCCTACATCTGCTAGCCTACTCGGAAAGGCTCACACAAACTTACTCAACTATGCCAGAGCCCATAGTGGCTTGTGGCTGCACACGGAAGTTTCTAGGCAAGAAATATCATATGATCCCTTTGAGCCTGTGTGGAATTCCGTAGGGTGATCACATGGGTCCTCCGGGATCCCCTAGGGCAAGCACTGGATTCTCCAGGTGCCCCAACTATTCCACCCAGAGTTGTGTTAATGTTCCCACCTGAAGGTTAAACCAAAATTATTATTTCTCTCTCATAACTTACATGAATCACACATAACAATCCCCGTCTACGAGCATGGCTAAGCAATATATAAGCATAACGAGTATTCCTGGGGTGATCAAGGGCCTAGGTTCCTACCATCATGAACTACATAGCAATACCATAATTTCCCAATCCCATCTATGCAAATTTGTAAGAGTGAAACTAATGCATAGTAAAAACTGGGTATAGGAAAGTATGATCAAAGGCTGAACTTGCCTTGCTGACGTTCGTTAAACTCTATGGATTGATAGTACTTCGGCTCGCACTCTGGACAATCTAGCGTAAGCAAGCAATAACATACATAATAATTCAATAAGAAATCATGATCACAATCATGCAAACAAGATAGTATGCAAAACAACATCAAAAGAAAAGTCGGAAACTCAAAGAAATTGCCAAAACAAGTTTCTGTACAGAAACTATTTTTAACAGAAGAAAATATTATAAAACTTTAGTACAGAAAGTATTTGTTATTAGTTTTAATTAGAAAAAAGAATCAATTAAAAAGGTTTTATAAAATAAACGTTATGGCCTAGTGAAGTGTGAATACAAATCTGTCCGAATCCAAATTTTAGAACTTTCAAAAATATTTTTCGTTTGGTTCTCTGGATAGGTGGGATTTTTTTTAATCCGTAGCAAAAAGAATCATCGAAATCAGAGTTGTAGATCTAAAGATACAAAAAAAAAACAAAATTGAATCTAAAACTGAAAACTGGATGGCTGGGGTGTGTGTTGCGGGGCTAACAAAAATGGATGGCCTATACTTAACGCTTTCGCGCGTAGGTGGCTAATAAAACTGAACCGAGCGGTTGTGTGGATCTAAGCCGGAAAGATAATAAACCGATCTAATCTAACATAACGATTCGATCTGAAGAAGAAAAAACAGAGCGAACCGAGGGAGAGCGCTGGTGCTTACACAGAAGAAACATGCGTGGCACAAAAGAAGGCGGCGGCGAGGTGGCTGCTCCGGTCATCGGCGGGGATGGCGGTGATGTCCGATGGATGCAGAAAGTCGGGGGTGACTGATTTTTGGTGTTGATGGAAATGAGCGGGGTGTCGAGGTGAACTTCGTGAACTCCGGCGGCATTGTGAGCTCGACGTCATGGCTTTGGTGCTTCCTGGACGTTTAAACCATGTCAAAGAGGTTCGCAGCGATGAGGGATAGAAGACTATGGAAGGAGGGGTTGGGAGATGCTTACACGCGTCGGAATCGACCGATGAACCGCGTGAACTCCGGCGAGATCCAAACGGCGAGAGCTTCGAGTATAGGTGGTTTCGGGCGAAGTGGCTTCGGGAAATCAGTCGAGGGGCTCGCTGGGTATTTATAGGACAAGAAACTTGTGGCAGGGGACATCTAGGGATAGGATTTGCGAGAGTTTGAACCGAAGTCGGCGTCCGGTTCGTGCCCGAGTAGGAGTTCTGTTCGTGGGGAAGAAGAAAGATAGGTGGGACCGGGTTTCAGGGTGAGGGGGAGAGAGAGAGAGTACGAGAGAGAGAGGGATCGAGAGGAGGGGCACACGTGCGTGCGTGGTGGCGGCAGCTCAGGGAAACGAGCTAGCGCTCATTAGGGCTGCTGCCCACACGCCCAAGTGGCTGGGGCGCTCGGCTCCTCGCGGGGTGGCTGGCTGGGCCGGCTGGTGCGCTGGCCCAGCGCTGTTTTTTTGTCTTTTTTATAAAATTCATTTTACTATTTTTTTGGAAGCTTTAAAGCACCAAAAGTCAATTAACAAATTCTACAAAAATCCTAGAAAATTCACATAATTATATGGTCTTATGTATGGCATTGTGAACTTTTATCCGGCCTAAAAATGCAAATTATAAAAGTAAACATTTTTGCTATTCTAATCAAATTTGCATCAAAATAATTTGCAAATAAAACCAAATAAATATATTTTGATTTCAATTCATTTTCCAATATTTCTCTTCTATCTTCTCTCTTTATTTTCTTTTGAAATAATGGAAGTGAATTTTGGTGAAACCAAATTTGATCAAAATTCCCAATTTTGAACTTCCACTAATGGATTGTAGGGAAACTTCGAACTCTCCCTTTTGATCCTTGAGTTGCTCAAAGTCCCTTGGATCAAAATTCAAATAAAACAAATGGAGGAAAAAATGATGTATATGAATGATCTATTTATAAACATCCAAATTGAAAATTGGGATGTTACACTGAGAGAGTAGCTACTTTCTGTGAAACATTTGCTACTCTTGTTGATCTCCCCAAGGAGAAGTGGTTTAAATATCATCCTCCCATTGAAAAACCATTAGAGGAACCTGTTAAAATTAAGAAGGAAGAAGTAATAGTTAGCCATTTTGATCCAATTATTCCTACTGCTTACATCGAGAAACCTCCTTTTCCTGTTAGAATTAGGGAACATGCTAAAGCTTCAACTGTCGTTAATAAAAGTCATGTTAGGACACCTAAAGCTTCTAAACAAATAAATGTTGAACCTAATGTTGCTATGGTTAAAGACCTCCTAGTTGATAATATTGATGGTTAGGTTATTTACTTCTGTGATGAAGCTACTAGAATTGCAAAACCTGTTAGAAAAGAGCGGGATGAGCTAGATAAAAACAAACCAGTTGTAGGCATGCCCGTTGTCCCAGTTAAAATTGTAGATCATTGTTACCATGGCTTGTGTGACATCGGTGCTAGTGTTAGTGCTATACCTTTTACTTTATATCAAGAAATTATGCATGACATAACAC
The DNA here is from genome assembly GCA_039707655.1 of Elymus sibiricus. Lineage (NCBI taxonomy): Eukaryota > Viridiplantae > Streptophyta > Magnoliopsida > Poales > Poaceae > Elymus > Elymus sibiricus. The sequence continues at coordinate 257,667,914 of CM077665.1, forward strand.
CCTCTGAGATTGAAGATATTGATGTCACTATTAAACTTGCAAATAGAGATACTATTACACCACTTGGGATTGTTAGAGATGTTGAGGTCTTGTGTGGAAAAGTCAAGTACCCAAAAAAATTCTTAGTACCTTGTTCAGAACAAGATAACTTCTGTCCCATCATATTTGTAGACCTTTCTTCAATATTGTTAATGCTGAAATTAATTGTGCTACTGAAAAGGTCAAAGTAAGCTTTGGTGATGTATCTCATGAATTTAATTCCTCTAAGTTTAGTAGACAACCACATGAAAAAGAGTTACCTAATAATGATGAAATAATTGGTCTTGCTTCTATTGTCGTACCTCCTACTGATCCGATAGAACAATATTTGCTAGACCACGAAAATGATATGCATATGAATGAAAGAAATGATATAGATGATATATTTCTTAGACAAACACCTATTCTTAAACACAACTTGCCAGTTGATATTTTAGGGGATCCTCCTCCACCCAAGGGAGATCCCGTGTTTGAGCTAAAAACATTGCCTGATACTCTGAAATATGCTTATCTTGATGAAAAGAAGATATATCCTGTTATTACCAGTGCTAACATTTCAGAGCATGAAGAAATGAGATTACTTAAAACTCTAAAGAAGCATAGGGCTGGTATTGGATATACTCTTGATGATCTTAAGGGCATAAGCCCCACTCTATGTCAGCACAAGATTAATATGGAACCGGATGCTAAACCTACCATTGATCATCAACGCCGTCTAAATCCTAAGATGAAGGAAGTGGTAAGAACTGAGATACTAAACCTTCTGGAAGCAAGTATAATTTATCCTATTGCTGATAGTAGATTGGTAAGTCCTGTTCATTGTGTTCCTAAGAAAGGAGCTATAACTATTGTCCCTAATGATAAAAATGAGCTTATGCCACAAAGAATCATGACTGGTTATAGGATGGTAATTGATTTTAAGAAATTAAATAAAGCTACTAAGAAAGATCATTACCCCTTTCCTTTTATTGATCAAAGGTTTTTTTACATCTGTGCCCCTCGTTCCTTAGTTGTACTCATCCATCCCCACGCTCTTAGAATTTGCTGACTTTTACCCACTCTCTTGTCCAAAATCCTCACGAAAGGTCACAACGGAGGATGCCGTTGGGTCAATGGTTTGACCGTTAACTCTAACTAGTGGGGCCGCGTCATAAGGGCAACTCCAAATCGCACGCCCACGTCCGCTTGGGGCAAAATGGACAGACGGGCCGTCACTCGTGGCAGCGTCCAACCTAGCCCCACCGCCCAAATTAAATGCGCACGCGCGGCGGGGCCCAGTCGTCAGCCACCCACCTTCGTGTCGTCATCCTTCTTTAAGTGGAAACCCGTGGACCGGCCAGTCACACACCACACAGTAGCTTCTGCTTCCAAAGCCAATCCTGCCGCCTCCACCCCGGCAGTTTCTTGAAACCCTAGCCTGCCGCCGTCACCATGACCTGGTCGTGGTCCGGGAAGGGGAAGCACGGCCATGAGGCCGGCTCATCCTCTGGTAGGCGCCGCTCCGGTCGCTCTAGGAGCCCACCACCACCGTCGCCTGCTCTGTCCGCTCCGCCCGCATTTGCAATCTGTTTGCCGGCCGTGCCGCAGCGCTCGTGCCCGTACATCGGCACCGAAATATGCTGGAGGTACTGGGAGACGGCCACGCCATTGTCATGAGGAGATGCCCACCTCCCGAACAACTGGCATCTGTCAGTGGATTGGGTTCCAATCCCCCCAGTGCCGATGAGCGGCCGCGCTCGCCGTGAGGAGATCGAACGACATCGCGCGCGCCTGCCTTCGGATCTCCTCCACGATCCAAGGTACGGCGTCAACTCGCCGCTGTGGGATATGTTGCTCCATGACGAGCACGACCTGCGGCGGCAGTGTTTTTTTGCCGGTCATCCACCTAGCCCACGGCGACGACGTGCTGCTAGCCTGCCCCAAGTGCGTGGTCATAGGCGTGTCCGCGGCCTCACCCCAAAACCATCTCCGTCCCCATCACCACCACCTCCGATGACCGAGGAGGAGGAGGCCGAGCTCATTAGGCATGTCATGGACGAATCCGCACGCACGCACGACGAGCGTCAATGGACGGACATGGAGAGGGCATTGGCCCTCTCTGCGGCCGGCGACATGGCCATCCCTGAGTTGGAGATGGCCGCCGTCATCAAGGAGGAGGTGAAGGAGGAGGTGGCGGAGGAGCCGGCCCTTGCGGCATGGAACCCCCGGCTGGTGGGCCAGTCGTGGGGATGGTCGGCCACTGCGTCGGGGATGGCCGATGCGCTGGCTGTCTAGCCGTGGGCACCCACGCCGCCGCGGTCACCCGTACCGGAGCAGGAACCACGGGAGGAGGTGTTGCAGGCCTGGTAGGGGCCTCCAGCCTACCTTTGGCAGCCGCCTCCCTACGTCGACCTCACCAGCGACGATGATGAGTAGGACGGTGCTCCTAAAGACGGCGACGACTTCACCGGTGGGTGGAATTATCTATATTTTACATGTGTTATATTTTTATTTGTGTTTTATATTAGTTGCTACTAGCATTGTGTATAATGTACTAGAACTATCGCTGGCCTCGGTGGTCGGCATTGATGTTTAATTGAAGCTAATGCATGGTGATGTGATGTGATGTTATGTGACCGGTATCACACCCGCACCAGACTGAACAACAGAGTTAGAACCCAGCCAAATACGATTCTTGTATTATCTTACCGAAAGGTTTGATAGGGTTAGGCAGATGCCCCATTATTCGTAAACAAGAAGAAATCCAATGAATAAATACCTGCATCTGCAATAAGATAGATGGCCATCATCTAACCACTTATATGCCGCCAATCCTATGTGATGTTTGAATATGATGTGATTTGATGATTAATTAAGGTAAAAACTTGAATTTGAACTAACATTTGAATTATAAGCGACATGTTGAAAGAGGCCTAAGTTGTGATGATCATGTTACCCTATGTTGAAATGATCTAACATCAAACAAAACAAAAATATACTCCTAAACCCTAACCCTAAAACCTAACCCTAACCCTTTATTACGAAATCCATTATTATGAAGACAGTTTAAATTTTCAAAAATGAAAAATACGTTCGGATCCTTCTTACTCAGACTGAAATGGAGCTCTGGTGATTTTTTTTCTTAAACATAAACCCACTGTCGCTCTCTTTTCGAACTCTATACAACCCCGTACGTGATAGCTCATATGTGTGAAGGAGTTTTCATGGAAATGTCCATAAACCAAGATTTTTATTTTTTGCCATAACCATGTCACATACAAAGGCATTGTGAGTAGGTTTTACATTTTTTTGAATTTTTTTTGAATTTAGTTCTGCTCATTTGAACTTGGAAATTGTAGCTCATCTCAAAAGAAGTTTTTTCTTAAAAAAGTCCCTGAACTGAGGATTATATTTTTTAGGGTAACTATGTCTTATAAAACGATGAACAGGGAAGGTTTCATATTTTTTTGATTTTTTTGAATTAGTTAAGGTCATTTGAAAGTTGGTCAAACTTAAGATAACCCCGCAGACCGGCTCAAAACCCCGCAGCATCTCTACAAACCCTAACGTCGAACTGCAGCCATCCGATCATACCCTAGCGCCAAGTGAAAACCGTCGGATATGGTCTTCTAGAAGGATACAGACAGGCTGCGTGTAGGCTCCGCGCCGTTGGATCACATGGATGGCTCTGCATCATTGGATCGTTGGGCGATCCGCGAGACGTTGGTTCTGCTCACCCACTCGCCCGCAGGAAAAAAAGTCCTGGTTGGTCCTTCGCTAGGCGTTGACTATCAAGGGAGGAGGCACCAATCCGGCTCCCCGTCATTATCCATAGACCGCTGTTTAAGCCGGTCAGCGTCCCCTAGCCCTAGCTCATCGGCCTGCTCCCTCTCCCCGCCGGCACCCGAGCACTCCCCACTCCGAGCCCATGAGCCATGCCACCACGCCGCCAGTACTACCCAATCGAACACCGTCTCTTCCTCCTTCGGCAGGCCCAAATCTGGAGGCAAGCGAGGCTACCTCTGGAACCAGAGGAGGATTTCGAGGAAGGGTCGGAGATGGGGGAGGAGGAGCCAGAGGAGGCGCCGCCGCAGCCGGAGGAGTAGGCGCCGCCGCAGGAGCCGGAGGCGGAGGCGCCGCCGCAGGAGCCGGAGGAGGAGGCGCCGCCGGAGGAGCCGGAAGTGGAGGCACCACCGGTCTACTATCTGTGGCCCGACAAGGTGGCGATCCTCAACTCCATCCGCTCGGAGCAGGCCCGACGTCTTCGTCAGCAGTAGACTAGGCTCCCGCGCAGGCGGATCAGACTCCAACGTAGGAGGATCAGGCCATCCCCAACAACGAAGATGCGTAGTGCACTAGGTAGTACGTAGGATTTATATTGTATGCTTTCGCTCTTATCCTCTATGAGCTATGTTTAGCTGACTCAGGTTGCTGGTTCTATTATCTAGTATCATGGATGATTGTAATAGGGTCGAGCTGAACTATTTTTGTTTTTGCTGATGCTCCAAAAATTATATTAAATGCTTTTGTACATGGAGGGAGTGACATATGGGTGGATAAAAAAGGAGGGCAAAGCCCGCACCTAGTACTGTACCCTGGCCTCGGTCTGTGGCACCTGGAAGGTGGGGACGCGTGCGAGAAGAGAGGAACCAGCGGCAGCGACCGTCGCTGCGTCCGTGGCGGCGCGCATCGGTGCATGCAGGCAGGCTAGCTCGATCATGTGGCATGCATAGCAGGCTTCTGTATCATGGCGGCGCACGTCGATCGGTATGCCCTAGAATTTAATTGCCACGCTGAATTGATGCTGCAGAGGTCAAAGGCTGAGACAGTGTGAAATGTGAATCGATCGAGGAGGCGCGTGCGAGAAGAGACGAACCAGCAACAACGATAGTCACTGCGTCCGTGGCGACTCACAGGAAGGCTGCGTCTGTGGCAGCTCGCATCGGCGCATGCAGGCAGGCTAGCTGGATCATGTCGCTCATGCATAGCAGGCTTATCATGGCGGCGTGCATCAGCGCATGGACGCGGGCGTTTAATTCAACGGCCCAAACGAAATCACGGCCCAACGGTCCAACCAGCGCCACCATCCAACGGGCGACACAGTCCAGCGTGGCCCCACACTTCAGAATGGTCAAAGGAGGGCGACACAGTCCAACACGGCCCCACTTGGCAGGTCCAACGGGCGACACAGTCCAGCACGGCCCCACACGTCAGAGTTAATGGTCAAACCACTAACCCGACGGCATCCTCCGTTGTGACCATTTCTAAGGGTTTTGGACAAGGGAGTGGGGAAAAGTGAGCAAAAGTTAAGGGCGTGGGGATGAATGAGTACAACTAAGGAACCAGGGGCACAAGAATAGAATTCCCTTGATCAAATGTTAGAAAGACTATCTAAGCACACACACTTTTGTTTCCTTGATGATTACTCTAGTTTCTCTCAAATACCTATGTCAAAAGAGGACTAAGAGAAAACTACCTTTACGTGCCCTTTTGGAACTTATGCTTATCGGCGTATGCCTTTTGGTTTATGCAATGCACCTTCTACCTTTCAAAGATGTATGACTGCTATCTTCTTTGACTTTTGTGAAAAGATTCTTGAGGTTTTCATGGATGATTTTTCCATTTATGGGACTTCTTTTGATGATTGCTTGAGCAACCTTGATCGAGTCTTGCGAAGATGTGAATAAACTAATCTTGTCTTGAATTGGGAGAAGTGCCACTTTATGGTAAATGAAGGTATAGTACTTGGGCATAAGATATCTGAACGAGGCATTGAGGTAGACAAAGCTAAAGTTGATGCAATAGAGAAAATGCCATGTCCTAAAGATATTAAAGGTATAAGAAGTTTCCTTGGTCATGCTGGTTTTTATAGGCGTTTCATTAAAGATTTCTCAAAGATTTCTAGGCCACTAACTAATCTTCTTCAAAAGGATGTTCCCTTTGTTTTTTATGACGATTGTGTAGAAGCCTTTGAAATACTTAAGAAAGCATTGATTTCTGCACCTATTGTCCAACCACCTGATTGGAACTTACCATTTGAAATTATGTGTGATGCTAGTGATTATGTTGTTGGTGTTGTTCTAGGGCAAAGAGTAGACAAGAAATTGAATGTTATTCACTATGCTAGTAAGACCCTAGACACTGCTCAAAGAAATTATTCTACTATTGAGAAGGAATTTTTAGCAGTTGTTTTTGCATGTGATAAGTTTAGACCTTACATTGTTGATTCCAAAGTAACCATTCACACTGATCATGCTTCTATTAAATACCTTATGGAAAAGAAAGATGCTAAACCTAGACTTATTAGGTGGGTGCTTTTACTTCAAGAATTTGACCTGCATATCTTTGATAGGAAGGGAGTTGAAAACCCTGTAGCAGATAACTTGTCTAGGATGGAAAATGTTCTTGATGACCCACTGCCTAGTGATGATAATTTTCCTCATGAGCAACTTGCTGTTATAAATACTTCATGTAGTACCCCTTGGTATGCGGATTATGCTAATTACATTGTTGCTAAATATATTCCGGCTAGCTTCACCTATCAACAAAAGAAAAAATTCTTTTAGAATTTACGACATTACTTTTGGGATGACCCAGATCTTTATAAAGAAGGAATAGATGGTGTTATTAGACGTTGTGTACCTGAGCATGAACAGGGACAGATTCTAAGGAAGTGTCACTCCGAGGCTTATGGAGGACACCATGTTGGTGACAGAACTGCACACAAGGTATTACAATCCGGTTTTTATTGGCCTACTCTTTTTAAAGAAGCTCGTAAGTATGTCCTCTCTTGTGATGAATGTCAAAGAATTAGTAACATTGGTAGACGTCAGGAAATGCCTATGAATTGTTCGCTTGCTATTGAACCATTTGATGTTTGGGGATTTGATTATATGGGACCTTTTCCTTCCTCTAATGGGTACACTCATATTCTACTTGTTGTTGATTATGTTACTAAGTGGGTAAAAGCCATTCCAACTAGTAGTGCTGATCATAACACTTCTACTAAAATGCTTAAAGATAGCATTTTCCCGAGGTTTGGGGTACCTAGATATTTAATGACTGATGGTGGTTCACATTTTATTCATGGTGCTTTCCGTAAACTTCTAGTTAAATATGATGTTAACCACAGAATCGCATCGCCTTATCATCCTCGGTCTAGTGGTCAAGTTTGATTGAGCAATCGAGAAATAAAATTAATTTTGCAAAATACTGTTAATAGATCTAGAAAGAATTGGTCTAAGAAACTAGATGATGCTTTAAGGGCTTATAGAACTGCTTATAAGAGTCCCATGGGAATGTCTCCCTATAAAATGGTCTATGGAAAAGCATGTCATTTACCTCTTGCCTTAGAACATAAAGCTTATTGGGCAATTAAAGAACTTAATTATGACTTTAAAATTGCCGGTGAAAAGAGGTTATTTGATATTAGCTCATTAGATGAATGGAGGACACAAGCCTATGAAAATGCCAAGTTATTTAAGAAAAAGTTAAAAGATGGCATGACAAGAGAATTCAAAAACGAGAATTCAATGTAGGATACCTAGTTCTTTTGTACAATTCTCGTTTCAGATTTTCTGCATGTAAGCTCCTCTCCAAATGGGAAGGCCCGTATGTTGTCGAGGAGGTCTATCGCTCCGGTGCTATAAAGATTAATAACTTCGAAAGCAAAAATCCGAGAGTGGTAAATGGGCAGAGAATTAAGCATTACATTTTAGGCACGCCCATTAATGTTGAAACTAATATTATTGAAGTGATAACACCGGAAGAGCATGTAAGAGAGACCTTCCGGAACATTCTAGAAACATGAAAAAGGAGTAGGTACGTGATACTGTAAGTAAACCGACTCCAAAAATTCCAAAAACATATGTTCTATTGGTTTTGGTATTTTAGAAAAATTCCAAAAATAAAAAGGAGTTAGGGGGACCCACGAGGGGGGACATGCCAATAGGGCGCGCCCAGGGGCGCTCCCTGATGGCTTGTGGGGCCCTCGTTTGCCTCCCGGACTCCGTTTTCCTCCCGAGCACGTATTCTGAGCTAGAAAAATTCATTATATATAATCTCGTATGTTTTGACCACCGCATCGTAAGTTTCTCCTCTATTCTTGTTTCGGGTTGTTTTTCTGATAGACTTAAGAGCAATATGCCATCACAAGATTCAGAGGGAGAGAGCTATGTTTCAGATCTCACTCCCAATCCCCAAGTCTACGTGGATGTGGAACCTGATGGGTGGTCAACATAAGAAAAGGTATAGGCTGACTTAAAAAGAATTGAACCTTCAAGTGACGAAGAAGAAGAAGAAGAAGTACCGCTGCCTCAACCTGAAGACATGCACGTGGAATTCAAAAAGTCAAGCCTAGCAAACAAGGTTACCCCCTCCAATACACGCTTTACCCCTTATCATCGTATCCAGGTAGACACCACTGCTGCCTCCTCTAGCAAGGATCTCCCTTTGAGGAAAGGAGCAATGCTCGTCGCCAACAAACTTCGCAATGAAAATCTAGACCTTAAGCGAGAAGTTGGCAAGCTTAATGGGGAGATCCGTATCCTAAGGGGCATCATTGCTAAGAGGATCACCTCATCACCACCATCACCCAAAAAAAGCCTAAGTACATGGGTATGGGCACCACCCTTAGCTTGTTCTGAGCTTGGGGGAGGTGCCCCAGTATCGTATCACTGTCACCTTTTTACCATTACCATCTATCTTAGTTCGATCCTTAGCTATTTCGTGATTTTAGAGAAATAAATTTTCAGATTTGCTTTGCTTAGAAGCTTTTGCTTTGAGATCTACCTATCCTTGTAATCGAGTGTGAGAGTTATATAATAAATATTAGTTGACTTTGTGTGCTTTACTTTCATGCACCTATCATCATAGCATGGCAATAAAAGAAATAGAGAAGCTCATATGCTTATCTCATGAGGAGTAATGACTTCACATAGAAAAGGGTATAAGTGATAAAAGATTTTGAGAATTAGCAAACATAGCATTAGTAATTGATATAATCAATGCAAGATTATGATAGAGAAAAGGAGATTCACATATAAATAAACTATCTTGGACACATTTTATGATTGTGAGCCCCCGTCAAATATTATATAATGATCGAGTGTTTATGTTGGACACGGAAGACAACATAATGATCAGGATTGTTTACATTTGCATAGAAGTTATATTGTCATGGATCCTTTAACATGTGGTCCTTGCTTTAGATCTTTTGCTAGCCAAAATTTTCTGTACTAAGTAGAGATACTACTTGTGCATCAAATAATCCCTTGAACCTAGTTTCTTTCCATGAGAGTCCACCATACCTACCTATGGACCGAGTAAGTTCCTTCTAGTAAGTTGTCATCGGTGCACAAAGCAACAAAAATTGCCTGTAAATATGTCTGATATTTTATTGTAAGGGAAAATAAGTTTTGTATGATCTTGTGATGGTGAAGAAATAAAAGCGACAGAGTGCATAATAGAGTTCACTATCACAAGGGTCAATACAAAGTGACGTTCCTTTGCATTAAGAGTTTGCACATCCAAACAAAAGCGCATGACAACCTCTGCTTCCCTCTGCGAAGGGCCTATCTTTTACTTTCTTATAACATTTATTCTCGCACAAGAGCCAATAATATTTACCCTTGTTCCTACCTATTAACTCTCTAGTTGTCAAGCATCATATGTTGAGGAAAGATCCAGATATATATATATATATCCAGTTGGATGTAGGTGATCATAACCCATTATTGTTGACATTATCCTTGAGATAAATGAGTTCGGTGGCAAATAATGAAGCCCCCATCTTCCTATGTGTCCGACGAAAACATGAGCTCTTAAAATATGCAATAAGTGTCACCAATCATAGAAAGCTAAATGATAGTTTAGTATGTGAACTTGCTAGAATAAAAGCTCTTACATAGACTCTTCTCTTGAACATGATGGATTATGATTATCTCAATGACTAATAGCACCGTTTTTTAGTTGTCAATAAAGTTTATGCTTCATACTTCTTCAGTTGTGAATAGATCGTTACTTGTTTATGAGAAGCTATATGATGGAAAACTTGCTGCTATGCTAATATTCATGATGCTCTCATGTCCGTATTTTTTTTATCGACTCCTCTCTCTAAAATCATGTGGTCATTATTTTCGAGTCTGGCTTTCGCTTGAGGAGAAGCGGGGTCTAAGCTTGGGAGAGCTGATACGTCCATTTTGCATCATGATTTCTTATTGATATTTATTTTATTATTATCCATTATTCCTTATTATCATACAATTCTTATGTCTTTTCTCTCTTGATTTACAAGGTACATCACAAGGAGGGAAATTGCGGGAAACTGGAATTCTGGACCTGAAAACCAAGAAAAAGGCTGAAAATTCTCTGGGCTCCAAATGACCTGAAACTTCACGGAGAACTTTTGTGGAGTATATGTGAATTTATGGAGCAAAAATATAACAGAGAGGGGCCACCAGTTGGTGCCAAGCCAACAGGGCGCGCCCTGATGGCTTGGGGGCCCACAGGCAGGCCTTGATACTCGTGATTTGCGTTGGGTTTTACGTGAAGAGGAACGGGTTATCGCAACACAAAGTGGGTAAGTATTTCCCTCACTTATGAAACCACGGTTTATCGAACCAATAGGAATATCAATACTCAACAGTCTTCAGCGGCTGCACACAAAAGAACAAAAAACTTGCACCCAACACGGGCAACAGGGTTGTCAATCCCCTTGATCTCGTTATTTGCAAGCAAATTAGTTGTGTAGATAATTGTTGATAATTGTAAGATGAAAAATAAAATAAAAGGTAAATAAAGGCAGCAAGGTAATAGTAGAGTTTGTAAATATATAAGTGAATAGACCCGGCGGCCATAGTTTTCCTCAGCGGCATCTCTCATGTAGGCATCATACGGTGGGTAGCAAATTACTGTTGGGAAATTGATAGAAAAGCGGATAGTTATGCAATTTTCATGGCAATGATCATGTGTATATAGGCATCACGTCCATAAACAAATAGGCTCACTCCTTCCTGCACCTATTACAATTACTCCACTTCAAGAGTGCTTCTACGCTTGCCTCTCTACGTATTAAGTTCATGACAAACAGAGTAATGTATGGAGAACAATGACATGATGTAGACAAAGTAAATTCAAGCAATATGAATGAACCTCGTCATGTTATCCTTAGTAGCAACAACACAAAGATACATCTTGTCCCCTACTTTGCCATTGGGATATAGAAACTCATCAGGTTGAACCTAACACAACGCACCACTCCCACTGTTGATTAATCAATCCACTTGGCCAAAGCACATCGATAAATCGAAGAGCATTATGAAGCTATAATGATCATGCAAATAAGAATATTAATATTCTGAGGTGAATCAAATACTTTTCATGAATAATCTGAACATAAACACACAATTCATCGGATCCCAACAAACACACAGCACAATAGGATTACATCGGATAGATCAAAGCGAAGAAGCAATGACCATTGTATTGAAGATCTAGAGATAGACAGATTGCCATCTATGTACTAGCTATGGACCCATAGGTCTGTAGTGAACTACTTACACATCGTCATTGTCGGCGTTTTGGGAACAGGGGTACCCAGACCTGCCTGCCTACGGCCCAGGGCGTGGCCCACTTCGACGACCTGGTATGGCCCGGCGCAGGATCGCTCAAGAACAAGGCCCTCGCGAGAGCCCCGCCCTCGCAAGGGAGGGGACGCCAAGACCCCCGGAGGGAGGAGGCCTCTCTAGGCTCCCTCCCGAGGGGCAGAGATTTCTATGCAGCGCTCGGCCTCAAGAGGCTGAGGTGACGCCAGCCGGGCTAGGCTTGCGCCAGCGGGCACAGAAGAAGCAGTTTCCTCTTTGGTGCAAAGGAGGCAAGGACGTACGCAGGTTCCCAAGGCATCCCCCCAAAGGTTTCCATTCTGACGCAACGAGACCAAGACCAAGAGCCCCGCAGGACGGACGTCATCGCCGAGCCCACCTCTGCATCACTACCAGCTACTTTGCAGGCGAAGACCACCTTTCATCAGGATAAGGTGTACTCCTTGTTCCCCTATGAATTTGGTCGTTGTGGGATCCCTTCCCGCCAGTGCGATAAGGGAAGAGGACCCGGGCCTTAATAAATAGAGGCGAGGCTGCGCCGTAGAAAGGGGGAGGCACCAGAGACCACCCGAGTGCCCTCGCGAGGTTGCTCACCACTGTACCAGTTCATCCACAAACCTCCTCGTGAGGCAATCCACCAAAAGGCAGGAGTAGGGTTTTACGCTTTGCAGCGGCCCGAACCTGGGTAAATCCTCGTGTGTTAGTCTTCTTCCTCGCGATTGAGTGATTTCGCCCGGCTAGGCTGTGGAGCTATGAGCTTGAGGTCGAAGCTGGTGGGGATCTTCGCACACGCCCCTGAGTTCGAACCTCTTTGGGTTTTGCGGAGCCCGAAATTCGACATTTTGGCACGCCAGGTAGGGGGCGTGTCGGAGTCCTTACGCAAGCTTCACCTCGCCTCCGCTCGCCGCTCCCATGGCCAAAGGGCACCGAGCCCGCGCCGAACGCTGGGCTGCTCGCGTTGCTCGGGCGACGCCTGCAGGGCACGGCAGCCCACGCCGCCTTGCCCCCCGTTGGCGGACGCCATCGCCAGCCCGGCCTTCGACAGGCGCCGGGGCATGCCACCCTCATCAACCGCGCAGCACGATCTCGTCGCCCCGACTCCCCCAAACGTCCACATCACGGCGTCATCCTCCCGAATCCGCCGCGACCTGACGCGCCGGCGAGTCGCGCTCCTCGTGGCCCGCGAACTGCAGCGCTACCACACCGCTCGCGACCGCTACGACGACTGGCTGTGTCGCACGGCTAGGCGTGCCGGCACAGCCGGAGACGTCTGGACGCTCCCCTACGGGACGGTCCTGGGGGCTCGCGTCTGTAGAGTCACTTAACCAACCGACGCGGCGCTAAGGACACGTGGATGCCCCTGGGAAGCGCATTACGACACGTGCCCGCTAGGGGTGCGGCCCAGGGCGTCAGGCACGCAGGAGTTCACCCCCGACGCGAACGAAGACCGGTGGGAGATGCTGGCCGTGCGGGGTGGCCGCCGCCTCGCACTTCCCAGCGCCCGCCGCCTCCGGAGTGGGCGGCCGGGGACTTGTCTACATCCGCGCCCGGGTGCTCGAGCAACTCCACGACGACCATGCTGACGAGCGCCCGAGCCGCGAAGGGTGCAGCGTCGGCCACTACGATGACAGGAGGAGCATACGCGACCTCGCGAGCAGCTTTCGTCGGGGCTGGCATGCGCAGTCTCGTGAGAGCGGCTGGCGGGGTCGGTCTTACGAAGGTGCCTTGCATTGGCAGCTTCGCGAGGCACGCCCGCTGGTGGGGAGCTACCCTGAGCAGGCGCCTGGGTCCCCGGACTGGGCGTCACCTGCCTAGAGACGGAGGGTGGAACACACGCCCATGTCCCTAGGCCAGGCGCTCCCAGCTTGGAGATGGAGGGTGGAACACACACCCATGTCCCCAGGCCAGGCGCTCCCAGCCTAGAGACGGAGGGTGGAACACACGCCCATGTCCCCAGGCCAGGCGCTCCCCGCCCAGAGACGGAGGGTGGAACACACGCCCATGTCTCCAGGACGGGCGTCGCCTGCCCAGAGACGGGGGGTGGAACACACACCCATGTCTCCAGGACGGGCGTCGCCTGCCCAGAGACGGAGGGTGGAACACACGACCATGTCTCCGGGCCAGGCCTCGCCCGTCCGGTGGCAGAAGACCGCGTACTCGCCCATGTCTCCGGGTCCGGCCCGGTCCGCCTGGGGACGGGGGGTTGAGTACCAGTGCGAGGCTCCTGGGCACCCCAGTGAGGCGCACTGGGGCACCGCCTTGGGGGCCAGCCTCGCGCTCGATGGAAGGACCCTGCGCCGAGCCTCGCCCGCAGCGCGGGGGGCTGCGGCGCCACTACAACGACGACATTCGCCCCCGGGCTTGGGGATGCCCGAGGCCCTGTTCCGAGTCGGGCCTTCCCTACGGAGAGTGTTGGGGGCTCCCTGTAACACCCCGTTACGCCTGGCGGGATCTAGACTGGCCCCACAGACAAACACTAATCTTTCCTGCGCACTTTGTCCTCACTCGTGCGCACCCGGGACCAACTTCCTGGTCGATCACCCATCCTAGAATCGCTCCAAGCCAAGCACGCTTAATTTTGGAGTTCTTTTTCAATGGGCTCCCGGAAAAGAAGGAATTCCTTGTTGATATGAGTAGTCTATCATTCCTATTAAGCCAGGCTGTCACACACCCCCACTCAAAGGAACCGACGTCCTCGTCGGCCCATCAGGAATGTTCCCTCTTGGCACACGTATGCGCGTCCAGTCCGGAAAATGTGCCATGCCGTGTGCCACGACGGGCCACACGCGCCATGCGTCACATGTCCGTGCACCTGACCCGCACATGCCCATGTAACCACAAGGGTCGGCTCTGATACCAATTGTAACACCCCGTTACGCCTGGCGGGATCTAGACTAGCCCCACAGACCAACACTAGTCTTTCCTGCGCACTTTGTCCTCACTCGTGCGCACCCGGGACCAACTCCCCGGTCGGTCACCCATCCTAGAATCGCTCCAAGCCAAGCACGCTTAACTTTGGAGTTCTTTTTGAATGGGCTCCCGGAAAAGAGGGAATTCCTTGTTGATATGAGTAGTCTATCATTCCTATTAAGCCAGGCTGTCACACTCCCCCCGCGCTCGAGGGCCCGTCCGGAGCCGACCCCACTCCGCCGCATCATGCTTGGGGGCAGGAAGTGGGCTCCATGCCCAAGAGGCATGGAGCTCCCTGCGCACCCCCCGGCACAACCCGTGACACTCTCACGTAATAATGAGTGGGTTGTATACGCACGGAGCCCCCCGAGGACACGGAGGGGTTCCCATCCACGTCCAAGTGGAAGCCCCATGCTCTGTGCTGGCGGACAACACTGTCCTCCAATGACTATGCCCATGCCTAGTGGAAGCCCTACGCTCGGCGCTGGGCAGAAGACGAAGACTAGCCTAGGTGCCGGACGCGGCTGTTCTTTGATTTTTTCTGTATTCGAATTTTCCATTTTCTGGATCGAAGCTCTAGGCTTTTCAACCTTATTTGAAAAAAGGGGTGGGAATTTTTTTTCTCCTTGCAGCTCTCTGTCTTGAAGTGTCTTTTTCTGAGTCAACACTTGCCAGCCTCCCCCTCTCGCGCCCCGCGGGCGGGGGCTACGGGCACGGTGCGCACACCTTGCCAAGGCCTTGGCATCCTGGTCCTCGCATGGCGCTCTCGAGTGAGCCAGCAGGCGCGTGTTGCCTTACCCTCGCTCGGGGGCACCTGCCACGGCCTGGCGCGTTATCATGGAGCCCCGGGAGGGGCAAGGAACGGTATGGGAGCCGCTCGAGCGTCAAGGCGGACTCCTGAGCAACGCGACTCAGGAGCCTCACTGGTCACGTAGCCCCTCACCCCTTGGTCTCGTCCTGGTGATCCGGACGCCCCAGCAGCGGTCGAGGTACGCGCGGGATTGGGCCCTGCCGACGTAGAGCGCCAAGAGGGCTCCCAAACCGCCTAGCCCGCAAGAAAAAAGAACCCCCTGGCAAGACCCCCAAGCTCCCCAGGTGCCACTACCAGACCTCACGGCGCAGAGGACCGCCGCGGACGCATCAAGCTAAGTACCCTAATCATGACCAACAGGAAGTCTCAATTAACAGTAATGCAAGGATCGGGATGCACGACGAAAGTGCTAAAGTAAGGACGCAAGTGCCAGAATTCATTACACGCCCCGAGGGGCCCTCCATGATTTTTTTTGATTGCAGGGAAAGGAAAAGAAGAAGAAGGCGAAGGAGGCCCCCCCTCGGGGGCTGCCACTCCTGAGGTCCTGGCTCCGGCATGCCAGCGCTCAGTCGGAGTCCTCCTCCTCCTTCACAGGCTCGTGGCGGCATGCCGGCATAGCAGCCCCCCGGACGGGAGTGCGGCGTCGCCTCGGCCTACCGCCCTCCGAGGTCCGAGCACGCCGATGCGGAGGCGCGTCGTAGGTGTCGTCGCTCGGGCTCTCCTCGGAGGAGGTGTCGCTGCCGCTGGAGGCATGATGCCCGTCGCCAAGGACAAGCTCACCTCCATGGCCGCCGCCGTCATCACCCTCCGGGCAGCACCCGAAGCGCCTGCCGTCCTCCCTGAACATCCTGACGAAGAGCGTCGTCGCACCGTCATGCTTGAAGTGAAGCATGAGCCTCCCCTCCAGGCCGTGGGCACGAGCGAAGGTCTGCCACCCACGGCTCAGGAAGGCGTAACCCGCGGGGGTGACCTCAATCTGCACCCACGACGCGCCGCCACAGCAACCATCGGCTTGCAGCCATAGGCCCGCAGGCTCGTCGGCCTGCAGCACCCCCTCAAAGAAGCATGGAAGTTGCAGCCAGGTTATCGCCGGCCTCTCCACCCACACCACGAACTCCTGGCCCGCGTCGGCCGTGTGGGATCGCGGGCGGGGTGGTCGGGCACTCGCTGCAAGTCTCCCTCTTCGACCACGGACACCACGCCTGCCACCACCGCCTGCCCTGGAGGAGGTCCTTCCGCGGCCGCCGGAGGAAGCACCTGCCCTCGTGGAGGTGCGGCCGTGCCCCCGGGGGGCACCACTGGCGTAGTGGTGTACTTACGGGGACGGCCCCGGCCCCTCTTGGGTGGCGGCAAGTCCGGCCTCTCCTGGAGGGCCTTCCCCTTCTCGGCGGCGGAAAACCTTCGCAATGGCGTCATGGTTGAGGCGAAGGTCAGGAGCAGAGATGGGCTGGGGGATCTACCCCCTCTGCTCATTTATAGCCGGGTGGAGGCTAACTAACGCCCCTCTACATTCCGGGCAATGATGGCCCCGCGCCGCGTGCCGGTCTCTGGCCAGCCGGAGAAGCCAAGGCGACCGCGCCTCGTCATGTGCCACGCGCTCATCTAGGCCACAGGCGATTTGGGCCTGTGGCGCCATGGCTTGTCTTCTCAGGCTCCGCCCCGAAGCCCGCCCCAGCACGCCTTGGGCCCGGGGGCTGCTGTCGGCATTCTTGGAACGGGGGTACCTAGACCTGCCTGCCTGCGGCCCAGGGCGTGGCCCACTTCGAAGGCCAGGTATGGCCCGGTGCAGGATCGCTCAAGAACAAGGCCCTCGCGAGAGCCCCACCCTCGCAAGGGAGGCAACGCCAAGACCCCCGGAGGGAGGAGGCCTCTCCAGGCCCCCTCCCGAGGGGCGGAGATTTCTATGTAGCGCTCGGCCTCGAGGGGCTGAGGTGACGCCAGCCGGGCCAGGCTGGCGCCAGCGGGCATAGAAGAAGCAGTTTCCTCTTTGGTGCAAAGGAGGCAAGGACGTACGCAGGTTCCCGAGGCATCCCCCAAAGGTTTCCATTCTGACGCAACGAGACCAAGACCACGAGCCCCGCAGGACGGACGTCATCGCCGAGCCCACCTCTGCATCACTACCAGCTACTTTGCAGGCGAAGACCACCTTTCGTCAGGATAAGGTGTACTCCTTGTTCCCCTATGAATTTGGTCGTTGTGGGATCCCTTCCCACCAGTGCGATAAGGGAAGAGGACCCGAGCCTTTATAAATAGAGGCAAGGCTGCGCCGTAGAAAGGGGGAGGCACCAGAGACCACCCGAGTGCCCTCGCGAGGTTGCTCACCACTGTACCAGTTCATCCACAAACCTCCTCGTGAGGCAATCCACCAAAAGGCAGGAGTAGGGTTTTATGCTTCGCAGTGGCCTGAACCTGGGTAAATCCTCATATGTTAGTATTCTTCCTCGCGATTGAGTGAGTTCGCCTGGCTAGGCTGTGGAGCTATGAGCTTGAGGTCGAAGCTGGTGGGGATCTTCGCACACGCCCCTGAGTTCGAACCTCTTTGGGTTTTGCGGAGCCCGAAATCCGACAGTCATGAGGGCAGCAAGGTTGATGTAGAGGCCCTCCGTGATCGATCCCCCCTCCGACAGGGTGCCAGAACGGAGCTCAATATGGCCTCGCGACGGAACAGAGACTTGCGGCGGCTTAAAAAGAGTTTCGGGACTGCCTCTAGGGTTTTTGGGATAAATGAGAATTTATAAGCCAAAGAGGGGTGTCGGGAGACGCCCGAGAGAGGCACAAGCCATCAGGCCCCCCTGGGCACGCCCTTTTGGCCTGTGGGTATAGTTTAAAAAACCGGACCGGACCGCTGCTCGGACCGTAAAAAACCGGAACCGGCGGGCTTGCTGGTTTTATAAGCTAGTAAGGCCGATCTACAAACGAACTAAACAAAACCGGTCAACCCGGCCGTTTTTTTGCTTAAACCGGACGAAAAACGGAAATCGGTTGAACAGGTAGTAAGTGCTAGCATCCCTGGGAAAAAGGAAAAAATAATTGCAGCTGCTGGGGATCGACCCTTGAGCGCCATGAAACAAGGAAATGCAATCAATTAGGCCTAACAACCAACTCGCCCAATCAATTTAGTTGTGAAAGGATAGAAACTTATAATATTTGACCTATTTTTACATATTTATATGGCTTAAAAAACAAGCAAATGAACCGGTGAACCGGCGGGCGGACCAGTAAAAATCTGAACCGGCGGATTCATCGGTTTGATTACCGGTCCGGTTTTTTAAACTATGCTTGTGGGGCCCTCGTGCGTCTCCCGGCCTCCTTCCAAAGCTTCCAGGTCTTCTTTTGGTCCAGAAAAAAATCATCGAAAAGTTTCGTGGCAATTGGACTTCTTTTGGTAATGTAAACCTGAAAAGTGAAAAACATGCAGAAAACAGCAACTGGCACTTGGCACTAGGTCAATAGGTTAGTGCTCAACAGTATTATAAATTGGTAAATAAAGACCCAAAAAGCATCCTAGAATGATAATATATTTGTTGGGGAACGTTGCATGGGAAACAAAAAAATTTCCTACGCACACGCAAGATCTATCCATGGTGATGAGCATCTACGAGAGGGAGAGTGGATCTATGTACCCTTGTAGATCGCTAAGCGGGAAGCATTAAGAAACGCGGTTGATGTAGTCGAACATCTTCGCGATCCAAATCGCTAGCCGTCCCGCGATCCAATCACGATCTAGCGCTGAACGGACAGCACCTCCGCGTTCAGCACACGTACAACTCGATGACGATCTCCGCCTTCTTGATCCAGCAAGAGGGGCGGAGAGGTGATACGGGGCAAACCCGAGGGTGGCCCGATCTTCACGAATTGGAGGTGGATTTAAGGAAGAACACGATGAACATGAAGAACACGAGGGGAAAACGTGGAGAGAATCAAAGGGAAAACACTCTATTGGACAAGATCCACACCAGGTACTCAAATCACAAGCAATACAAGAGGTGCATCAAGATCCAAGAACAACAACGGAAATAAAGATACATGGGTAGTTCATCCAAATCTCTAGGAGAGATGGGCCTTGAATGCGTAGATGGATCTTACCTTGAAGGGGCCTTGACATCCTCTATGGATCTTCTCCGGTGGAGGTCTCGATCTCCATGGGAGAGGTAGAGGAAGGAGCAAAGCTCATCTGTGAATTAGCTATCACTTTGCTAACCCTAGAAAGGAGGAGGAGGGGTCCTATTTATAGTCTTAGTGCAAATGAGGGCGAAGGAGAGGGGATACATGGGCCTTCGGCCCGTCTCTGCGTGCAGGCAGGCACCGGATGTCCGGGCTGGGGGCCGGATGTCCGGGTCTTCACAAGGTGCCGGATGTCCGGGCTGGGTGGCCGGATGTCCGAGGCCTTGGCGCCGGTTCTGATACTCTCTGTCTACGCTCAGCCGGAAATCCAGGCCAGGGCCGGATGTCCGGCGCCTGTAGCCTTCTTCAGCTGGGCCTTGGCGCCTGTGTGATCTCCAGGGGCCGGATGTCCGGGGCAAGGGCCGAATGTCCGTGGCCTGGAAGCTGGCCTGGCTCTTCTTCCTTCTTCGGGACTCCGTCTTCTTCCGTCTCCGCTTTCAAGCTTCCCTCGCGGATGGTGTAGTTGTACGTAGGTGCCGGCACTCCTCCTCGTCATCCGTGAAGATCCGACAATACCTATGTATGCACACGAGGGGAGTGTCAAGTAGTATACCATCCTCGAAAGGGTCAAGTGAACGCGTGTAAAGGAGATGATTCACCATTATGTATGTGAAGTAGTTGTGACACGTGTCACTTGCCAAACGGACTCTTGTCATGGTGATGTCCGTAGGATGCTCTGCATCATCCCCTCCCCCTTGGGAAAGATCCGTCCTCAGATCAAAATCCAAATCACCATGGGAAAGAGATGGCATCGCCGTGTAAAAAAGTGGACGGTCACCAAGCACTCATCATCATCAAGTTCTAAATGGGCACTCTCCAATGTCTCACCGCCTAGGAATTCCTTCAAAAGGAGCAAATACGACAAACACTTGGAAAAACAAATGTGGTTAGCGCTAGTGCAAAACCAAGCATTCAAGTGGTGAATCACCGTACAAGTGTTGTCATCATGCATAACATATGGTGTGACAAGGGATTGTGTCATGGCATGTAAGCATATGGATTGAGCACAATCTAAGGCATCATGGAGACAAGCATGAAAATGTGAGGTAGTGATGCAAATATGTGTGACGATAGAATGAGCATCTACCTCCAGGTCATAGCACGCATGCTCAAAGGAATCAACAAAAGGTCTATGATAGGCATAGGAATCATTCACAGCACCAAATAATATGAAGTGTCTAAACACATGGTGCAAGTGCAAGACAATCCAAGCATAATGTGCACATGGTGTAGTGAAGATAGTGCGGCACTCAACACAATAGAAAGAGCAATCGTTCATCATGTGTGAGGCAATCAAGTCAAGCATGTAGCAAGCAATTGGACATGGCATATGTGAAGACATGACATTGTTGCAACCAAACATGTGACAGGAGAAATCAATCCACAAGTTGGATGCAACACACAAGGTATATATGTCACGAGGCATGACAATGTGGCAATCGTATGGGAAATCAATATCACTAACTTGCGTGCAAGTAAGTGGTGCAAGATGATCAATATAAGGCATGGTATAAGCAACGCAAGTAGGATGATCTACAATATCCATGCTCAAGAAGGATGTCACCTTGAAAGCGTGACCTTGTGCGCCCGTCACAATGCCAATGCGCAAGCAAGTGTGATGTAGCAATTCGTCGATGTAGAATGGCTCGCTCTCAAGAGCTCGAATCGTCAACTCACCTGAAGTGGAAGTTGACATGTAGTCGAAGTATCCTACACATACACACAACAAAGGAAAAAATGTATGTGCATGGTAGACAAACACATCATCCATCATGATGGTTTTCTTCTCTTGCACATAACAATTATAAGCAAAAGTGGATGAATAATATGATGTAACAATGTCTATATTCATGGCACTAAGCATATGGTGCAAAAAAGGAAGGCAAGCATGCTTCACATGAAAGAGGTCAAAAGCTCCGCTAATATGAGAGAAAGCTATGGGGGCAATCTCATTAACAAGATGGATAGCATTGTTGCACTCAATACATGGCAAATCATTTAGCATGAGTGAGGCAACACATGGAGACATATGACAACAAGCTATAGCAATCATGTGCGAAGCATGGCAATGGTTGTCATCAACCGCATAAAAGGAGCACATCGGTGATGCAACACAAGCAAGCATAGTGATCATGTCGTTCAAACTAGTAGTGCGAAGCTGCAACATACTAGAGGAAATCATGGCAATCATGTCATGTGAGCAAATGATAGGCATAAGTAATGCGCATGA